>JAWNOU010000211.1:0-634724 GCA_035045725.1 Drosophila ezoana
TATATAAATATAAATATAAATATAAATATAAATATAAATATAAATATAAATATAAATATAAATATAAATATAAATATAAATATAAATATATAAATATAAATATAAATATAAATATAAATATAAATATAAATATAAATATAAATATAAATATAAATATAAATATAAATATAAATATAAATATAAATATAAATATAAATATAAATATAAATATAAATATAAATAATAAATATAAATATAAATATAAATATAAATATAAATATAAATATAAATATAAATATAAATATAAATATAAATATAAATATAAATATAAATAATAAATATAAATATAAATATAAATATAAATATAAATATAAATATAAATATAAATATAAATATAAATATAAATATAAATATAAATATAAATATAAATATAAATATAAATATAAATATAAATATAAATATAAATATAAATATAAATATAAATATAAATATAAATATAAATATAAATATAAATATAAATATAAATATAAATATAAATATAAATATAAATATAAATATAAATATAAATATAAATATAAATATAAATATAAATATAAATATAAATATAAATATAAATATAAATATAAATATAAATATAAATATAAATATAAATATAAATATAAATATAAATATAAATATAAATATAAATATAAATATAAATATAAATATAAATATAAATATAAATATAAATATAAATATAAATATAAATATAAATATAAATATAAATATAAATATAAATATAAATATAAATATAAATATAAATATAAATATAAATATAAATATAAATATAAATATAAATATAAATATAAATATAAATATAAATATAAATATAAATATAAATATAAATATAAATATAAATATAAATATAAATATAAATATAAATATAAATATAAATATAAATATAAATATAAATATAAATATAAATATAAATATAAATATAAATATAAATATAAATATAAATATAAATATAAATATAAATATAAATATAAATATAAATATAAATATAAATATAAATATAAATATAAATATAAATATAAATATAAATATAAATATAAATATAAATATAAATATAAATATAAATATAAATATAAATATAAATATAAATATAAATATAAATATAAATATAAATATAAATATAAATATAAATATAAATATAAATATAAATATAAATATAAATATAAATATAAATATAAATATAAATATAAATATAAATATAAATATAAATATAAATATAAATATAAATATAAATATAAATATAAATATAAATATAAATATAAATATAAATATAAATATAAATATAAATATAAATATAAATATAAATATAAATATAAATATAAATATAAATATAAATATAAATATAAATATAAATATAAATATAAATATAAATATAAATATAAATATAAATATAAATATAAATATAAATATAAATATAAATATAAATATAAATATAAATATAAATATAAATATAAATATAAATATAAATATAAATATAAATATAAATATAAATATAAATATAAATATAAATATAAATATAAATATAAATATAAATATAAATATAAATATAAATATAAATATAAATATAAATATAAATATAAATATAAATATAAATATAAATATAAATATAAATATAAATATAAATATAAATATAAATATAAATATAAATATAAATATAAATATAAATATAAATATAAATATAAATATAAATATAAATATAAATATAAATATAAATATAAATATAAATATAAATATAAATATAAATATAAATATAAATATAAATATAAATATAAATATAAATATAAATATAAATATAAATATAAATATAAATATAAATATAAATATAAATATAAATATAAATATAAATATAAATATAAATATAAATATAAATATAAATATAAATATAAATATAAATATAAATATAAATATAAATATAAATATAAATATAAATATAAATATAAATATAAATATAAATATAAATATAAATATAAATATAAATATAAATATAAATATAAATATAAATATAAATATAAATATAAATATAAATATAAATATAAATATAAATATAAATATAAATATAAATATAAATATAAATATAAATATAAATATAAATATAAATATAAATATAAATATAAATATAAATATAAATATAAATATAAATATAAATATAAATATAAATATAAATATAAATATAAATATAAATATAAATATAAATATAAATATAAATATAAATATAAATATAAATATAAATATAAATATAAATATAAATATAAATATAAATATAAATATAAATATAAATATAAATATAAATATAAATATAAATATAAATATAAATATAAATATAAATATAAATATAAATATAAATATAAATATAAATATAAATATAAATATAAATATAAATATAAATATAAATATAAATATAAATATAAATATAAATATAAATATAAATATAAATATAAATATAAATATAAATATAAATATAAATATAAATATAAATATAAATATAAATATAAATATATAAATATAAATATAAATATAAATATAAATATAAATATAAATATAAATATAAATATAAATATAAATATAAATATAAATATAAATATAAATATAAATATAAATATAAATATAAATATAAATATAAATATAAATATAAATATAAATATAAATATAAATATAAATATAAATATAAATATAAATATAAATATAAATATAAATATAAATATAAATATAAATATAAATATAAATATAAATATAAATATAAATATAAATATAAATATAAATATAAATATAAATATAAATATAAATATAAATATAAATATAAATATAAATATAAATATAAATATAAATATAAATATAAATATAAATATAAATATAAATATAAATATAAATATAAATATAAATATAAATATAAATATAAATATAAATATAAATATAAATATAAATATAAATATAAATATAAATATAAATATAAATATAAATATAAATATAAATATAAATATAAATATAAATATAAATATAAATATAAATATAAATATAAATATAAATATAAATATAAATATAAATATAAATATAAATATAAATATAAATATAAATATAAATATAAATATAAATATAAATATAAATATAAATATAAATATAAATATAAATATAAATATAAATATAAATATAAATATATAAATATAAATATAAATATAAATATAAATATAAATATAAATATAAATATAAATATAAATATAAATATAAATATAAATATAAATATAAATATAAATATAAATATAAATATAAATATAAATATAAATATAAATATAAATATAAATATAAATATAAATATAAATATAAATATAAATATAAATATAAATATAAATATAAATATAAATATAAATATAAATATAAATATAAATATAAATATAAATATAAATATAAATATAAATATAAATATAAATATAAATATAAATATAAATATAAATATAAATATAAATATAAATATAAATATAAATATAAATATAAATATAAATATAAATATAAATATAAATATAAATATAAATATAAATATAAATATAAATATAAATATAAATATAAATATAAATATAAATATAAATATAAATATAAATATAAATATAAATACATATAAATGAATGCTGACATGACGTTTTCCCTCGCCAGCATAGTGCGTGCAAGTGACTTGACGATGATGATTCCGTCGTCAATCCATTTGATAGCATCCAGGTGACTTGGCTAGATTTGGCAGTGAGCCACTCCGCCCGGATGGAGCTCTCTGGCGATGATCTGGCCGTTGACAGTTGACAAAAGGGTGTTCTCGAAGTGATCGTGCAGTTCTTCAATGCTTGAACTTGGCCTTCGCATTTGGTGACGAGACCGGGTAGTGTATGACTTTTCGGCAAATATGCTTGACTTAAGGAAACGTAATTATAAAATAAATCATGTTTGTGGACCGCAGGACTTTCACGGACGACGCAGACATTAGGTCAGCAATGGGGTATTTGTGGGCTCCTCAAACCAAACGGATTTTAAGTTTGCGTGGTCTAAAATATTTGGACTGACAGATCTCCGATATGTTCTGCATCCACATTTAGGAGCTTTTTCATGTGGGAGAGTGGAAACATCTCGCAAAGCTTTGTTGTTTCATCGACCATTCGCTCATACTCCGATACATTTACCGAGTGTATAACGTAGGCAACTTCTTCTCATACGAGGACTTGACCATCTACGATCGGAATGTTCTTAGCATGAGAGTGGTCAGTAACGAGCGCCGAGGTCATCGTGACGGAAAACAATACCAGAAGCCCAAACCTGTGGATTGAAAATTGCAATATTTTTTCTTAACCGAGAGAACATAAAACGACCATCACCCAACTTAATTGACTAATATGCCAAGTTGCTAAAAAGCTTACATTCCTAGTGTCTTAACATGAGGGCAAAACTTATTATAGAAGGTTTATAAACTGGGATCTTCACTTAAGGTTGTCCTTGTGAACCACCCTCCCATTAATGAGAACCGTGGATCCCAGGTCAGCTTCCACAGCTCTCTCTTCACACAAAGGCGTGAGTTTGTTTCCGAGACTGCGATTGGATTTTACCAAAACTTTCTCGCTGACTTTAAATACTCTATTTTGTGGAGACTGGTTCTCTGGCTCTGAGTGTATCTTGAGCCCTTTTGAGTCTATCATGAATCTCTGTTAGCGCAACAGCTGAATGAGACTTCACAACATCAACTAGTCTTTTGTTTGTGACCGAGTGTATTGTCATGTTGTATTCGCTTGTAGGCAACAAAATGCCCTCAACGGTGTCGCTTATGTTTTTTTTGCGATCTTCAGACGCTCGACCTGCCCGTTAGAAACACTATGTAGGAGTGGTGCATCTGAAATGCTGACACCATAATTGTTTAATAGAAGCGAGCTGATCGTCTGGAATTTAAGGACGGCTCATTGTCGCAGTAGATTGCTTTGGCTGCCGGATAGAAATTCATTAGCTGTAATATGGGTACTTTTAAATCTTCCATGTTTCGTGATTGATTTGGACTGGCTGGACTATAGCGAATTTCGAAAAATTTTGTCAATGCATATTAGAAAAAATTTGTTGTCTGTTGAGAAAATGTCAACATGTAACATTTCCCCTGCGTGGGAGGGAATTGGAGTCTCCCCGAGTTCCTGTTTTCTAGGATGTCTATCATATTTTGCTCTCGCGCAAATCTTGCAGTTCAGCACGATTTCATTGGCAATCTAAGTCATTTTTGGGAAATAATATTTCTCCAGGACGTTTAACATTTCATTGGGCTGCCCTGTGAACCCTGTTGTGCTCTGTGAGCGCTCACTAACACTGAAAATATCCGTAACTCGGTTTTTACAGTGCCAGAATTTGGTCGTCGAGAATTTCCGAACCAACTCATCTTGCACCAGCGCTAAAGTGTTTCAGACAGTAGTTCATTTACCGTTTAAGGTTTGACTATTTCCCATAACTCCTTAAGCACTGATTCTTTGCAGGTGTAAATTAGCGAGTGTCGCCTTTTATTTCCAAACAGAATACAGCTACGCTTCGATGGAAAGTACGCTTCCTCGAGAACTATCTGGATTTGAAAACAATTCAATGGTTTTTCAGAACATCCAATTGTGTAAGTCAGGGAAAGCTCACTGTAAGCCGTGGCAATGCATGATTCATTATTTTGGTGGCTCGAAGCGTTAAGCTGTTGCCTGGAGAGGGCATCAGCGACCAGACACGGCAAGGGCCAGAGGCTGATGGTCTGTGAAGATGTTAGGATCTTTCACCCCGAACAAATAATGGCGCAATTTGCCAAGGGCCCACACGATAGCCGGTAGCTCTCTTTCGTTTGTGGCAAAATTAATCTCTGGACTCTTCAGTGTCCTGGAGATCATTGTGATACGACGCCCCTCTTGGGAGAAAACTACTCCTTTACCATATCCCGAAGCGTCTGTCGTTAGATTAAAGGCTTCTTGGAATCGGGATATCGGAGCATGTCATCCTCAGACGCCAGTATGCTTCACAGATTTTGAAATGTGCTGCGTTTGTAGATCAGAGAATTCGACCGGAATTTTTCTAGACCTATGTCTGCTGCCTGACCAATTTTCACCCTTTAGGATGTCTGAAATGGGTTTTGCTATTGCTGCAAAATCTTTTATAAAGCACCTGTAATAGCTAGCGAGTCCTAAAAATGATCTTACCGCGAAACCCGTCTTGGGCTCTGGGAATTCTTTTATGGCCTTTACTGTCTCTGAGTCGGTTGTGGCACCATTGCTACTGACCACAAATCCAAGGAAATTTACGCTTTTCTTAAAAAATGGCGAATTTTCCTTGGATACCCTCATGTTTGCTTCATTCAAACTTTTCAATACCCAATCAACATGTCTTACATAAGATTCTTCATCCTTTTTTAAAACAATGTCGTCATCTACATAGACATAGCATGATTTGCCGATTTGCTCTCGCAATATATCGTCAATCGCTCTTTGAAAAATGCTGGCTGCATTTTTTAAGCCAAAGGGAAGTCGACGGAATTCATACTTCCCTCCATTCACTGACAAAGAAATTTTTTCTCTGTGAAGTTCTGAAAGCATGATCTGATGGTAGCCAGATTTCAGGTCTAAGGTCGAAAAGTACTTGGCTTTACCTAGATCTCCCAAAATCATGGAAATATTGGGCATGGGATACCTAACTGGAATGGTTCTTTGAATAAGTTTATCGAAAGACCATTACAAGGCGCATGTTTCGATTACCGCATTCATCCGAGCCCTTTTATCAATCACCCAAAAACGGATTTCTGAACTATACCATTCTTCAAAAGATATTGAATCTCTTTGTTCACACATTTTGTTTCCGCGTTGGGCACGAACCACGGAACAGTTACACAGGGTCGTCAACCACGTTCTGGAGGCGTTTGACAACAAATTAAAATGTGTGGCGTTCTTTGTAAACGGCAGCATTTGATCGTATTTGGCACCTAGGGCTGCTGGCAAAACTGAAACGCGGTCTGCCCTCGCCCTACTTCACCCTGATCCGATCCTACTTGGAGGCTCGTTGTTTCAGGGTGAAAGTAAGGGCGGAGCAGTCCCCCACCCATCACATCCAAGCTGGCGTCCCTCAAGGTAGTGTACTAGGGCCACTATTATTTTCCCTCTTCTCCGCAGAAATGCCGCCTCCAAACGCCCATGCCCTTGGACTGCCTTCGCGCACACTCCTTATGGCGTCATATGCCGATGACGTCTGCGCAATGGTCAGCGCCAGATCTCCAGTGGTTGATGAAGATGCTGCGCAGAACTACGTGGACCTCCTTAACTCTTGGGCTCGACGCTGGATCGTCAAATTAAGCCCTGCCAAAAGCACCACTGTGTGCTTCACAATTAGAAGAGGAGTACCGCTAGCGCTGAAACTAAGAGGACTGACGCCAAACCAAGAGAGCGAAACAAAATACTTGGGCGTCACCCATGATAAGCGTTTAGAGCTGTTGTGCAACGCTGCCGAAATAAACTGGCCAAGCTAAATTGGCTGCTCAACCCTCGCAGCAAACTTTCTCTTGCAAGTAAACGACTTGTTTACTTACAAATTGTGGCACCCATCTGGCGATACGCCATGCAGATCTGGGGCTGGGCTGCTCCTTCAAATAGAAAGAGACCTCAATCCCTTCAAAGCAAGGCATTCCGCCGGATGGCAGGTGCACCATATTACGTGCGCAACAGCGTCCTCCTCAGAGATGTGCAGATCCCCTGGGTCGAAGACCAAATCAGGAAATCAAATTAATTTAAGATTTTAATGAGTTAAAACATGTTTAAAAATATTTAAATCATTTTGTTCTCTATTGATTTAATCTATAAATTAAAAACAGTCGAGAGTTCGAAAACTACCAGTTTCATGAATCGGTGTGCACATTAGTTTACATGTACACTTGTTGATCCAAAAGAGTTGAGAATTACCTACTATATGTTAACAGCCTCTATACAGTTTCGAATATAGATAAATAACTCATTTTTAAATGTTTATTCTATCGGATCAAAAACAGCATACATTTTTATTACAACACAGTTGGCTTAGGTGATGTTTCGCCAAGCCTGGTTGTGTTCTAAGAGTCAAAAATGCCATGAGCATTACTAATGGAAGAACTTGTCAAAACGAAAAGCACTTACTTTGGAAAATCCTAATGTTAACAAGTAGCAGGCTCTAGTCGGGAGCTTCCGACTAGCGGATTCCCTGAACCCTCTTCTTCCAATACCAAATGCATTTTTAAAAATAAAAATAAATTAAAAACAAGGAAGAGGTTCTAGTCGGGAGCTCCCGACTAGAGAATACACTGAATTGAAAACAAAAACCGATCTTAATGAAATTTTCTACAGTATATCTTATTGTACCTTCGAATTTTTGTGTATTCTCAAAAAGTCAATTGCATTCAAAATGTGGCCTAGATTGGTTGGCAATACAAGTTGGGTTGTTAGCTTGATTTATAGCTATGAGGTAGTAGCGGGGAGGTGGCGATATCTATAAAATGAAAGATACTTGATATATATATACTATTCTAGAAGCAACATATAAAGCTTGTTGACTCTAGCTCCTATTGTTTACCCAATATGCTCAAAAACAGGATTTAACAATCGATTTTTATCGATTGCTTGCAAACAGAGGAAGTTATCGATTATCGGAAACAAACTCGTACTGCGCTTGGACTAGGAGGACCTACAGCTAAAGTTTCAGTCTCTAGCTCTTATAGGTTCTGATGTCCTTGCGTTCATCCATACGGATGGACGGAAATGCTTCCATCTGCCTGTTACATACATTTGCACATAATTACACAGGTAAGGTATAAAAAAAAGTTCGCTTGGCAGGGTTCGAACTCGCAACTAAACGCACTACTTGCCGCCGTCTCTACCCAACAGTCACACCAGCTAAAAAAAAAAAATAATTTCCTCGGTAGGGCTCGAACTCGCAACAGGCCCCACCTTTTGCCGCCGCCTCTACTCAACAGCCACACCAAAAATTTAAGTCTTAGGAAGATAAAAATTGCAACACAGAAAACAATACAATCGCAATTGCAATGCTGTTAATAGAATTCGAAGCAGACGCGCATGAATGTGTGTGTGTACATGTATACAGAAATTCTTGGAATTTGCGCTTGCTGACGCTGATACGAGAAAAGTCAAAGCACGTTTTCTTTAATCACGTTTGTGTTTCTTAACCGATCTATGTGAAATTTTCTACAGTATATATTGTTGTACCATAGAATATTGGTGTATCCTCAAAAAGTCAATTGCATTCAAATTGTGGCTTAAATTGCTCGGCAATGCACGTTGGGTTATTAACTTGATTTATAGCTTTGTGGTGGTAGCGCGGAGGTGACGATAGCTATAAAATAAAAGATACTTGATATACATATACTATTCTAGAAGCTAAATGTCAAGTTTGGTGACTCTAGCTCCTATTATTTACCCAATTCGCTCAAAAAACAGGATGTCGACATCGATTTTTATCGATTATTTGGAAACGCAACTAGTTATTGAATATCGGAAACAAACTCGACGTGCGCGGGTGAGGTCTCTAGCTCTTATGGGTTCAGATATCCTTGCGTTCAAATATATACGGACAGACGGACGGACGGACAGACCGACGGACATGGCTAGATCGACTCGGCTGTTGATGCTATTCAAGAATGTATGTATATACTTTATGGGGTCGGAGATACTTCCTTCTGCCTATTACATACATTTGCAGAAAAACATAATACCCTTTTTACCCATTTTTAATGGTGTCCGGGTATAAAAAAAAGTTTCCTTGGCAGGGTTCGAGCTCGCAACTGACCGCATTACTTGCTGCTCACTCTACTCCAAAAAAAAAGTAGTTTCTTCCGCAGTGGTCGAACTCGCAACAGACCGCTCCACTTGCCGCCGCCTCTAATCAACAGCCTCATCAATAATTAAATCTTGCTGAGAAAACAACGAATTAAAATAGCACCACAAAAAACAGTACAATCGCAATTACAATGCTGATATCCTTTCGTTCATACATACGGACAGACGGACATGGCTAGATTAACTCGGCTATTGATGCTGATCAAGAATTATAACTTATGGGGTCGGAGATCCTTCCTTCTGCCTGTTACATACATTTGCACAAATACAATATACCCATTTTACCCATTTTCAATGGGTTCAGGGTATAAATATGCGTCTCTAGTGGACGGAAATTGCATAATATTGCCTACATCGCATATTAAGCTTGTACAGATAAAAAACATTGTAAACGCCTTGGATACGGAAGGTAGAGTATAAGAGTATCTACAAGCCGTATCGCAATAAATAAATAAGTTGAATTTGAGCAATTTTGATTTTTGCCGCCGGCTTGGGCTGGGCTTGTGGATCCGAACTTGACAGGCGATTACATGTTGATTTACATACGAGAAACTTTTTATATTACCATAAGCCGAGCGACACGATAATTGAATCATTTTTAATATACCGACTATATTACCAAACTAAAAACTTAAATAACATGTAATTCTTTGAGAAACAGTCAAACGAATTCTTAATAAAAACTTATAGACAATCTTTTATCATTAATGATATCTTTATGATCGTTTATCAGTTGATTTGTGGGCCAGGTCTGTCAAAAACACCCAAAATCGATTCTGATGTGAGTATAGTATCATATAAATTAGTCGCTTCTGCATTATTTTAATGAATGATATTTTAATCGATGATCCATAATTAAATAATTTAGTTATGAGATTTTTTATACCCTGAACCCATTAAAAATGGGTAAAAAGGGTATATTGTATTTATGCAAAATGCAAATGTATGTAACAGGCAGAAGGATGCATCTCCTACCCCATAAAGTATATATATTCTTGATCAGCATCAATAGCCGAGTCGATCTAGCCATGTCCGTCTGTCTGGCCGTCCGTCCCTCCATCCGTCCGTATGTATGAACGCAAGGATCTCAAAACCTATAAGAGCTAGAGACTGAAATTTTAGCTGTTGGTCCTCCAGGTGCCCGCGCAGATCGAGTTTGTTTCCGATAATCGATAACTTACTCCGTTTCTAAGCAATCGGTAAAAATCGATATCGACATCCTGTTTTTTTTTTTAGCAATTTTGGTAAATATTAATAGCTAGAGTCACCAAACTTGATATGTTGCTTCTAGAATATTATATATAACTAGATTTTTCTTTATTTACGTTGAGTTTGAATCTTATAAAAACCGCGCACAGCTCTAACGGTTAAATTGAATTAAAGACAAGGCGATATTTCACGACGAGTTCATTTATTGAAGAACAACTTAAGACTAACAGATAAGTGTGCATTGAGTTATAACGAAAGCTAATTTCGGGCATTTAAATGTTTACAACATTATAAAGGCTGGGAACGCAAATCTGCTGACAGTGAGTTATTTCGATCAATGCTGATCGATTGGGGAGAAGCCCGGATTAGCTGCTCTTTGTTTACAAGTGCAGCCTGTGAAAGTTTACATTATTGAAATGGGAAATTTGGTGTCTTGACTTATGTATAACGTGGACATAGAATATGTCACTTCCCTCTCCTTAAGAGGCGAACCTGCGAGTCAAGGTGACACTGAAGGGTAAAGTTTTGGCAATGTTATTTGTGTCATCTCGATAATTGTGTTCTTTGTTCTTCTTCTTCTGGTTGAACCGATGGCGTTGTTTGGTTCTTGGGTTCGTGAATTTGTTTCTTGCATTTTTTATGGATTAACATTATGGGATTACAAGATACATATTTTAGATATAAGAATATAATTATGAATATGATGGTTATGATTATGATGATTGCATATGTAAAGACATTATTTTGTGATACAATTTTTACAATGTCATCATGCTTGATAGGTTTAACTTTAATCATTTCTAAGGGGGGATACAATGGTTAAGGTCAACTTCTGGTTGTAGATAGTTGTTGCTTAAAATCATGTCATTTATTTGCATTTTGCATTGATTTATACTTATAATTTTATTGCCCTGAATATTTAGATCAACATTATTTTTCTGGCAATTTTGTTTTACAGTTGTATTAGTTATGTTCCAAGGTACAATGGTATTTGGTTCAATGTATTTTATCATTTCTTTGTTATTTATGCGTTCAAAGTTACAAATTGGTGTCGTGTGTAATAAAATGTTTGTTATGCATTCGTCAATTACTGGTTTATTATCGCGATTATAAATTTTATTATCTTTTTCAAAATAAGAGGTGGTACTTATGTAATCAAGTTGATAACCATTATGATCAGGATATGGGATAATTTTGTTAGTGTTAGTGGACTGAAAGTCAATTGGGATATGGGATATAATTAGTATGATATTATCTTGGTAGTTAATCCAAGTGGATGTTTTAATTAGAAGTATGTTTCGGTTATTGACTCTGTCAAGTCTTTCATAGGTAAGTAGTTTTGGATTGAATAGTCCTAGTCTTGACAATTGCATACCCATTTCGATGTCTTCTATGTATTCTATAAATTGTGATAATTGGTAAGTAAAAGTATCTTGTATATTTTTCTTATTTTGATGTTCTTGTATTCTTTTCATATCATTGTTGATTATGTTTATTATATCATTTATTTCATTAATTTGAACAATATTTAAAGATAGATTATTAATGTTTCTTTCGAACTCTACTCTGTCGTTATCGTCAAGTGTACCAAAAAGGAATTTGTATAATGAGCCCACTACATTGAACAGTCCGCGTTTATTACGATTTTCATGATGAAAGATTATACCATTTAGTTCTTGCTGTAATTTGTTGTATAAGTGATTAATTTGTGTTGAATTTTAAAATAAAGAATTAGATCTACGGAAATATTCGTTTGCGATTATTATTTCAATTACGTTAATTTGCAATGAGTGATGTTCGAACCTTGTTGGTAATTCTATAGTTACTATATGTTAAAGAGGGTGAACGATAGTGTGATTATGAAGTAGAAACCTGAGGAATTTGAAGTTGGTTAATTTTCTTTCGTTTTTATACCCTGAACCCATTAAAAATGGGTAAAAGGGGTATTATGTTTTTGTGCAAAATGCAAATGTATGTAACAGGCAGAAGGAAGTATCTCCGACCCCATAAAGTATATATATTCTTGATCAGCATCAATAGCCGAGTCGATCTAGCCATGTCCGTCTGTCTGTCCGTCCGTCCGTCCGTTCGTCCGTCCGTCCGTCCGTCCGTATGTATGAACGCAAGGATCTCAAAACCTATAAGAGCTTGAGACTTGAAATTTTAGATGTAGGTGCTCCTGGTTCCTACGCAGATCGAGTTTCCAATAATCGATAACTTGCCCCGTTTCCAAGTAAGCGTTAAAAATGTATATCGAAATCCAGTTTTTTAAGCAATTTTTGTAAATAATAAGAGCTAGAGTCACCAAACTTGACATGTAGCTGCTAGAAAAGTATATATATATCAAGTATCTTTCATTTTATACCTATCGCCACCTCCCCGCTACTCTCTATCTATTAGCGCGACCTGCATTTGGTGTTGGAATATGAGGGTTCAGGGTATCCCCTAGTCGGGAGCTCCCGACTAGAACCTCTTACTTGTTTTATTTATTATTTTTTCTTTTTTTTCTTGGGTATCTAAGTCTAAGTCCGGCATATAAGAAAATGTGTGCAGGAGTTTGTCCAGTTGTGTCATGTTTTGTTTTGTGATTGTAAATGTAAAGAATTGTTTCTATTTTGCTGAGTTTATTTTCTTCGTCATTTAAAGTGTTAATTATTCTGATTTTTTCATTTATTGTTTTATGTAGTCTTTCGATGTCTGCTATTCCTGTTTTTGTTGTATTTAATTGTATCTCTACTCCTTCACTTTCAAGACATTTTTTTAGTGCTAAGCTGGAAAATGCGCCGTCTCGGTCAGCTTTAAGTAATATTGGTTTTCCTAACTGATTAAATATACGCATTAATGCATTTTTGCATTCTATCCAGTCTTTTGTTTTAATATTTTCAAGAGTAGGGAATTTTAAATAAATGTCCATGCAGCTAAGATAATGTTTGCCTTCAGAAGAATAAATGTCGGTAACAAATTTGTCACGACAGTGTTCGGGCTTGGGTGTAATTTTCATTGGCATTTTTGTGTTTCTATGTTCTGATTTTGCTAGGTTGCAAATATGACATTCGTTTATTATGTTTTGTGTTAATAGTTGGCTATTGGGGAAATAATAGGTTTCTCAAAAGTTTATTTGTTTTTTGAATTCCGGGGTGAAGGAGTTTTTCATGGGTTTTCAAAATAAGTTCTTTGAATTCGGCATAGGAGTTAATGTTTTTTAATTGAATGAGACTTCGAAGAATTTTAGTATGGCTAGTGTTAATAATTTCTTTGTGTGCGTTTTGAATTATTTCAAAATCTGCATCACTGTCTATAAATATTGCACTGGTTTTTGTGCAAAAATGGTCATTAAATATTTTTATTAAATTTTTGAAGTAGTTTTCTTTTTTTATGTTTGGAGTGCCTTTAGAAAATATAATTTGTCTTTAAAATGTGTTTATTGGTTTCTCTGTAGTGAATATTAAATTACTATTGTCTTCGTCAGCGCTATGTTGTGTTTCTTCTCCGAAATAGGTCTGTTCTATTTTTACTCGTGATAGAGCGTCAGCTATGTGGTTTTCTTTTCCTTTTATATGTTTTATGTCAAAGTCATATTCAGATAATTTAACTCTCCATCGGGTTAATTTTGAATTTGGTTCTTTCATTTTGTACAACCAACATAATGGCTGATGGTCACTATTGATTTCGAAATGTCGTCCTAGTAGGTAGTGTCTAAAAGTTTTTGTTGCCCATACAATGGCTAAAAGCTCTTTTTTTATGCCACTGTAGTTAGTTTCGTGGTCATTGAGAGTTCTGCTAATAAAACTAATGGGATGTCCGTCTTGAGAGAGTACTGCTTCAAGAGCTACATTACTTGCGTCAGTGGTTAAAACGAATTTACTTTTAAAGTCAGGAATTTTTAGAATTGGGTCATTAGAAATTAGTTGTTTTAATTTTTCAAAAGCTCTAATGTATTCAGGATTTTTAATGTCGATTTTTGAGTCTTTTCTAAGTACTGCTGTCATTGGTTTGGCTATGTCTGCAAAATTTGGAATGAACTTTCTGTAGTAACCGGTTAATCCAAGAAAACCTTTTATTTCTTTGGTTTTTGTGGGAATTGGATATTTCTGAATTGCTTTGATTTTATCAGGATTGGGTTTTATTCCATCCTTAGTTATGACATGTCCTAGGAATGAAGTTTCTTGTTTTAGAAACTCGCATTTATCAAGTTGTAATTTGAGATTTGCTTCAGAAAGCTTCTCGAAAACTAATTGGTGTGATTGCAAATGTTCTTCTAAGGATGTTGAGAATACAATTATATCATCAAGATATACCAGACAATGTTTATTTAGTAACGGTCGTAAAACATTGTTCACGCAACGTTGAAAGGTTGCGGGTGCATTTTTTAATCCAAATGGCATACGAAGATATTCATAGTGGCCATGTTTAGTAGAGAAAGCTGTTTTTTGAATGGAATCTGGATGCATTTCAAGTTGGTGGAATCCTTTTGCAAGGTTAATTGTAGTGAAATAATTGCATCTACCTAGTTTTCCTAAAATCTCGTCCATATTTGGGTGCCTATCGCTTATGGTTACTTCATTTAATTTCCTGTAGTCAATTACGATTCTGAATTTTTGTTTACCTGAAGCATCTTGCTTTTTCGGTACGATCCATATAGGACTACAATAAGGAGAATTGCTAGGCCTTATGATACCTTGATTAAGCATGTCTTGAATTTGATTTTTTGTATGATAATTTGATAATTTGTATGTGTTGATATTGTTTCAACAAACTGATTAAATTGATTTTTTTTTCTTCATTTAAATGATCTAATCGGTAAGGGCTTTGCCGTTTGCAGATTCTTGGTTATCGGAAATTTATCTAATTGGATTTTTAAACTGTTGATTAGTTTCAGGATTTGGTTGGGCTAAGAAGTGGCTCTGATTTGTGATTGGAATATCGTTGGTTAGTTTATACCTTCTATTGTATAAAGTAACAGTTTGGGTTTTATAATCTATAACGGCTTGTGCTTCTGAAAGCATATTTCTACCAATTAATAGATCATAGTCTGAGGAGAATTGGTGTAGAAGAAATTAATTATTACCCTTGAATAGGTTATTAGAAAGGACGTTAACTTTCTTTGTGATAGTTAAAGGTCCGTTGCTGGTTTGAATGAAACAGTCGGTGTCATGAACTTGTAAATTGAAAACATTTGATGTCATCATAATTACAGTAGATCCTGTATCTATTAAACATTTCAGATTTTTGCCTTTATAAGTGATTACTATGTACTGTTAGTTTCAGAGGCTGGAAGCTGAAAATTTTCGGCTTGCTCGATTTCTATTTCATTTGGTTGTTCTGTCTCGTGTTCGGCTGATTGTGTGTATGTTAAGTCTGGGCTTTGTGGGTAACTTTCTGCTTGATAATATTGTGGATAATATTCAGGATAAGCAGCGCATTGATTATAGTATTCTTGTTGCATGTAATCATGATAGTTTAGCTCTTCCTGATTTCTAGCTTCATCGTCAATACTCATCTTACTCTGTCCACTTTCTGCAGGTCTAACTCGTTTAGTCGGTTGGTTGGCTACGCCAGAGTTATTGAAAGAGTTTTGTTGTGGGGTTACTTGTCCGAAACGATTGTTGGGTTTGTCGGAAGTTTGGTCTGGGTATAAGTAGGTTGGTCTGATTGGACTAAGTATTTGTTGCATTGGTTGAGGTGAATAATTATTAGGTTTAAAAGTGTTGTTGTTAATATAGTTGGGTGATGGTTGATGATGTGGTTTTTGAATGTAAGGTTGATGGGGTCGATATGGGACATAGGGTTGATTTGGTTGAAATAAAGTGGGGAATCTTTGAATATTTGGGTTTGGTTGATACAATGGCTCCAAATATTTTTCTTGTTTTACTTTATTTGGGGTTGGATTAAGACAGGGTTCGTTATAAAAATTTTTTTCTTGCAAAATATTAATTAGAGATCTTAAATCGGGAATTTCGCAATTTATAATTCGAATGCAAATGTTTGTGGGTAATTTTTGAATAAGGTCGTCAATGCTAGTTTTGATTAGTCGCGCATACAATGTTTTTTCGTCAATGTTATTTTCTAGTTCTAGCTTACTCATTAGTGTCTGCCTACGGTGTTCTGCTTCTTCCAGAAAAGCTCGCACGTTGCCTTTAAACGGGGTGCTCCTGAATTCCTCCAGTAGGATGTGGTTCTTAGTTTGCGCCTTGTAGTTTAGTATTAGTTGCATCCGAAGATCCGTCCAGGTCATCAAGTTGCTTACGCCAACGGATAACATCACTTCACTGCTGATGCAGCGTTCCACAATTCCAAAAAGAATTGACCTCTGCCTTGCATCGTTGGTGGTGTAGAGGGCCAAAATGTAGTCGATCCGTTCTTATCTCCAGTGAACTTCTCAACGTTGTTAAGTTGGTTGATCACTTGTGGCATGTTGGCATCGGTCAGGGGTGTTATTGCGTTGCCTTCCATTACACATTTTTTTTTTTTTTTTTTTTTATACCCTGAACCCATTAAAAATGGGTAAAAGGGGTATTATGTTTTTGTGCAAAATGCAAATGTATGTAACAGGCAGAAGGAAGCATCTCCGACCCCATAAAGTATATATATTCTTGATCAGCATCAATAGCCGAGTCGATCTAGCCATGTCCGTCTGTCTGTCCGTCCGTCCGTCCGTCCGTCCGTCCGTATGTATGAACGCAAGGATCTCAGAACCTACAAGAGCTAGAGACTTGAAATTTTAGATGTAGGTGCTCCTAGTGCCCGCGCAGATCGAGTTTGTTTCCGATAAACGATAACTTTCCCCGTTTCCAAGTAATCGATAAAAATGTATATCGAAATCCTTTTTTTTAAGCAATTTTGGTAAATAATAAGAGCTAGAGTCACCAAACTTGACATGTAGCTTCTAGAAAAGTATATATATATCGATTATCTTTCATTTTATACCTATCGCCACCTCCCCGCTACTCTTTATCTATAAGCGCGCGCTGCATTTGGTGTTGGAATATGAGGGTTCAGGGTATCCCCTAGTCGGGAGCTCCCGACTAGAACCTCTTACTTGTATTTTTATTGTATTCACTTAATTTGTTAACTTATAGTTTAAAATGTTTGATTGGTTTGCACATATAGCACTTTCGAATCTTTTGAGATAACCAGAAGTGTCTGGAATTATTTTCTCTTCGAATTCTATCGCGTCTTCTTGAATTGTTTTTCAAGTTTTTTGCACAATCCGCGGCTTTGACAATATGCGAATTTTGGTGTACACGTCACTGTCGAGGTTTAATAAAAACTTGACGCGATATTGACCGTCGCTTGGGTTGCCTTCGCGTTGGTTGTTTTAGCGGATAACAGTAAACGGGACACAAGAATTAATAACTTAGCTATTGCATCAGGATCCACAATTTATTGTTATCCTACCGGCTGCGCCAAATAGATTTTTCTTTATTTACTGTGAGTTTGAATCTTATAAAAACCGCGCACAGCTCTAACGGTTAAATTGAATTAAAGACAAGGCGATATTTCACGACGAGTTCATTTATTGAAGAACAACTTAAGACTTACAGATAAGTGTGCATTGAGTTATAACGAAAGCTAATTTCGGGCATTTAAATGTTTACAACATTATAAAGGCTGGGAACGAAGTTACTCAGCGTTGGCTGGGAACGCAAATCTACTGACAGTGAGTTATTTCGATCAATGCTGATCGATGGGGGAGAAGCCCGGATTAGCTGCTCTTTGTTTACAAGTGCAGCCTGTGAAAGTTTACATTATTGGAATGGGAAATTTGGTGTCTAGACTTATGTATAACGTGGACATAGAATATACATAGAATATGTCACTATATATATAAAGTATCATTCATTTTATACCTACCGCCACCTCCCCGCTTCCACACCAGAGCTATAAATCAAGTTAATAACCCAACCTTTATTGCCAACCAATCTAAGCCACAATTTTAATGCAATTGACTTTTTGAGAATACACAAATATTCTATGGTACAATAATATATTCTGTAGAAAATTTCATTAAGATCGGTTAAGAGAAAACCAAAGTTATATGTAATTACGCAATTGGATGGCACAGCTAGCGAAAACATCAAGTGTACACACACACATTCATGCGCGTCTGCTTCGCATTCTAACAGCATTGTAATTGCAGTTTTTTCTCAATAATATTTAATTATTGGTGTGGCTGTTGAGAAGAGGCATAGCAAGTGTTGCGGTCTATTGCGAGTTCGAGCCCTACCTATCTTAAACGAAACCTAATTAATGCAGTTATGTAACTACATAAGTAATAAACAATATACACAAATTTTTCGACTTTTCTCCGAATTTTGAAATCAAACAAAAATGTTTAACATACAAAATCAAATTTTCCCTTATTTAAAATTATCTAGTTGCAACACTTAAGGTTTAACCTTTAAAGTGGGTAAAAATTATTAATAGATATATTCTCTATCTTTCAGTAACCGTCAAATGGTTAATGGCATTTATGACAAATAATATAAGGCACACATTAGATAGATTCTGCTGCGAAAAAGCCTTAAAGCCGAACGATCAATGCGAAGCCGTTTTTCCATCAAGGCACAACGTGCTTGGTAAGATTATATTTTGCGATTATACGATTGTATCACTTACACTAGAGCTAACAGGATTTGTTCTATAACTATTTCTACCAACCGGTCAAATGACCGGTTTGATGTTTAGTTAGAAAAATATTAAAATTTTCTAAAAAATCATCTATAAAATTAAATAAGATTAATTTGCTTTTAAGAAAATTAAAAATTTTCATTTAAAAATTGAAAGAACATGTTAAATGGTATAAATATATATTATATGATTTATTACCGGATTTTTTGCAAATATAGATTTTTTTAAAAGTAAATTTAAATATAGAGGTATTATGTTTTTTTTTGCTTAGCAAGTTTCAGTAATTCCCATTTGTTTGTACGGATAGTTCCAACCAACGTAATCTGTTCCTCCAATAACTTCAATGCTAGTGATAAGCTGGTAAAAAATATTGTCAGTCGTTACATCTCGCACAGAAAAAGTAAACGGTTCAATTAATTTTAGGACGACAAATTCACTCAAAGGAATTGACGATGGATTTCTTTCGTCCTTTCCCAAATAAGGGAACCCATTAGCAACATATTTAATATCAAGATCAAGTGCTAACCAAAATTTAATCCCAAACTTATTACATTTGTTTGGCATATATTGAGTGAATTTGCATCTTGCTTTTGTTGGGAATAATTGCTCGTCAAATGTAATTTTCTATCCTGGTGCATATCAATATAAGCTATTTTTGTTGAATGAATCCGAAGCATGTGAGATTTGTCATTCTTTAATTGTTGACTTCTTAAGTTTTTGGATCAAAGCGTTCAAACCGCAAAATATCTGTGATGTCTTTTTTGGAAAAAGCTGGTCCCCACAGAAAAGCATTGAGCTTCTCATGAGATAACTCCAATTTGTTTCCAAGTACTCGGAATGCTTCTGGTTCTGTGCATGCTATAATAGGATCTATAATTTTTCGATCAATAATCAATATAAAAGCTCTTCATAGTACCCTTTATTATGTTTCGTTTTGCAAACGCTGTAGGCCCATTGGCCTTTTTGAAAATTGTGTGTATTGGTCCCCGACCTGGAGTGGATACAGGTTTTATTTCGAACTATATAGTTCCATCAGCAGCAATTTCGGTCTGGTGGTCACTCTCATCAGATTATGATGCTAGTCTCAGAGTTCTTCTTGGTCTACGCCCATTGACGATATTCTCTTCCTTACTTTTGGTTTCTGAGGGCACATACACATCTTCGAATTTTCGTCTTGGTATTTTCGAACGTCTATGCATCTTTAGGGCAAAGTTTTTTTTGCCAGAGTGTGTTGCAAACGCATGATTTTCTTTGCATTTGCACAAGCAATCGTGAACTCCACTAATGTTTTTTTATGACGGTCAGAATGACCGGTTGGTATTTATAGGTATACCACATACTTATCTCTGTAAAATAAAAACGCACGAATCTAACAATTTGTAATATTAAAGATTACATAAATTTAGGAAAATACATAATATTCTAACAAAAATATATTATTTTTATTTATGAACAAAATGTCATGTTGAATTGATGTAACTGATCGGTTGGTAGCTCTAGTGCTAATCATACAACATATTCATAGATGAAACAGCTAGAAAAAACGGTAGAGGGACCACATTGACTTCGTTTTTATACGAGCTTATAAGTAGTAAACTTGCAAAAGAGTTATAGAGCCGTATGATTTGTGTGACAAAACGCCATTTACGTACAAGTTAATATAAATTTGTGGGTGTATGAGCAGTATATCATGGGCGCGAAAGAAAATGATATTATTCCAGGCTTAGATTGCTGAATGACTGTTGACTATTTTATTACCTGTCGACAGCAGAACGTTTAGTGCGTACCAGTACTTGCACATGTAAATCAAGTGGGTGATCGGTTAAATGATTTTATGGCCAGCAGAAATGCTTGGAAAAAACCAGTAAGAGGTTCTAGTCGGGAGCTCCCGACTAGGGGATACCCTGAACCCTCATATTCCAACACCAAATGCAGCTCGCGCTAATAGATAGAGAGTAACGGGTGGCGATAGGTATGAAATGAAAGATATTTGATATATATATACTTTTCTAGAAGCTACATGTCAAGTTTGGTGACTCTAGCTCTTATTATTTACCAAAATTGCTTAAAAATAGGATTTTAATATCGATTACTTGGAAACGAGGCAAGTTATCGGAAACAAACTCTATCTGCGCGGGCTCTAGGAGGACGGACAGACAAGAATATATATACTTTATGGGGTCAGAGATGCTTCCTTCTGCCTGTTACATACATTTACATTTTGCACAAAAACATTATATCCTTTTTAACAATGAGCCCATTGTTCAGGGTATAAAAGGATGTATATTCGCTCAAAAATATAAGTTTTATGATCATATGTTTCCCCTTTGTCGGGCCCTAACATTTTTTATTTTCGGTACAACTTTCCGTTATTTTATTTTTATACCATGAACCCAATGAAAATGGGTAAAAAGGGTATATTGTATTTGTGCAAAATGCAAATGTATGTAACAGGCAGAAGGAAGCATCTCCGACCCCATAAAGTATATATATTCTTGATCAGCATCAAAAGCCGTGTCGATTTACCCATGTCCGTCTGTCTGTCAGTCCGTCCGTCTGTCCGTCCGTCCGTCAGTCCGTCCGTCCGTCCGTCCGTCTGTCTGACTGTATGTATGAACGGAAGGATCTCAGAACCTATAAGAGCTAGAGACTGAAATTTTAGCTGTAGGTCCTCCTCGTGCCCGCGCAGATCGAGTTTGTTTCCGATAAACAATAACTTGCCCCGTTTCCAAGTAATCGATAAAAAGGTATATCGAAATCCTGTTTTTTAAGCAATTTTGGTAAATAATAAGAGCTAGAGTCACCAAACTTGATATGTAGCTTCTAGAATAGTTAATATATTTGCATTTGGTGTTGAAGGAAGAGGGTTCAGGGTATCCCCTAGTCGGGAGCTCCCGACTAGAACCTCTTACTTGTTTACTTTTAAAGCAAGAAAATTTTTTGTTTTTGTTTTATCAAAATTGGAATAGTAACAATTGTACTGTGGAAAAACTGTTTTTCATAATATATTGACCATACAAAGAATTTAAGATGTCATACATATCCTATAAAAACTATCAGTCGGAAACAATGCTTTTGTATGGCGGTAAATATTAATCTAAATAAGTATTTTTTCTTCTTTTTAACGAACAAAGTCGTTCTTCGTCATTTCCTATTTTTATACCCTGAACCCATTAAAAATGGGTAAAAGGGGTATTATGTTTTTGTGCAAAATGCAAATGTATGTAACAGGCAGAAGGAAGCATCTCCGACCCCATAAAGTATATATATTCTTGATCAGCATCAATAGCCGAGTCGATCTAGCCATGTCCGTCTGTCCGTCCGTCCGTCCGTCCGTCCGTCCGTCCGTCCGTATGTATGAATGCAAGGATCTCAGAACCTATAAGAGCTAGAGAAATTTTAGATGTAGGTGCTCCTAGTTCCTACGCAGATCGAGTTTGTTTCCGATAATCGATAACTTGCCCCGTTTCCAAGTAATCGATAAAAATGTATATCGAAATCCAGTTTTTTAAGCAATTTTGGTAAATAATAAGAGCTAGAGTCACCAAACTTGACATGTAGCTTCTAGAAAAGTATATATATATCGAGTATCTTTCATTTTATACCTATCGCCACCTCCCCGCTACTCTCTATCTTTAAGCGCGAGCTGCATTTGGTGTTGGAATATGAGGGTTCAGGGTATCCCCTAGTCGGGAGCTCCCGACTAGAATCTCTTACTTGTTAATTATAGCATGGAATGAAAGGTTATATATGTAGGTGCAGATAAGTGCAACCGACTGCTGTTACTACAGCTGAACAGTCGAAGAGACAAACAATACAAATATTTACTTTAGGGATTAATCAGCGATTAGAGTTTAAGCTGTCTCACCTTTACTAAAATGTTGTTTTACGTGCACGTGTGTTTCCTAGGATTTCTTTGTTCTTAATCTGAACGGTGCATCAAATTATTAAACAAATATTTTTCACACATTAACATCCCTTAAAATACGATTTATTTTCAACGTCTGGTAGTGTCGTTAAGTAAAATGATTGGGCATACAACAATGGTGCATAAAAATCAAAATCACTAGCAACGTGCTTGAAAAACATATTAACTTACCCTCTTCTTTACGCACGTGGCTCACGACACGTGTTCACAATTCAGGTTGAATCCACGATTAAATTAATCGCTGATTAGTAATGGACAACTTTACTAAGAAATGCATTTACAAGTTTGAAATACATAGAAATGTTTAAAAATACTTTATCTTTACACGCATGTACAAGTACAATGTATATGTAAAATGTATTTGCATTATATTATATGGCATTAAAAATGCACTTAAAGTTGAATAACACCATGTTACACTTTTAGTCTATTTTCTGCAGTAAAGCAGCAGCATTTCAAACGCTTCATGTTTTTCTATGGCAGTTTTTATGAAAAGGAATGTAAGAGTTTAACTGGTTTTAATCCGTTCCGGATTGATATTACATGTGGAAGTAAACATAACTTCGGCAAATCGTAAGCAACCTTAATGATTGCTATGTCTTAGATTATTACTAAATTAAATTATTCATATTTACTTTCGACTTCTTTACTGTAGTTCCCACAAAATTAAAATTTTTTAAAGACATTTTGACTTTTACTCAGGAAATGTCAGAAACAAACCCAATTTACTGATTAGTCCCTTAGTAATAAGATACATTTAATACACGCCGAACGAGATACCTTAACCCAATTTAGTTTTACTACTTATATCTTTATATATGTGCAAATTGTATCAATATTTTATCGTATATATATGAAGAAAAAAATTGCCGAAAACAGCAAAAATCTGCCCAATATGTTAGAAAAATTGTTTTAGGATCTTCATACACTAAATATTTCAGGCAATTCGACCTTTAGCTCCTTGCTTTTGTCCCTTTACTTTCAAATGCTTATGTTTATTTATTTTTTACGTTTATTAAATGTGTTTTCATTAGTTTCAACTAGTTCATATGTTAATGCATATGAATATCAACAAAAATAAAACATAAGAAGTTCTAGTCGGGAGCTCCCGACTAGGGGATACCCTGAACCCTCGTATTCCAACACCAAATGCAGCGCGCGCTTATAGATAGAGAATAGCGGGCAGGTGGCGATAGGTATAAAATGAAAGATACTAGATATATATATATACTTTCTAGAAGCTACATGTCAAGTTTCTCTAGCTCTTATTATTTACCAAAATTGCTTAAAAAATGGGATTTCGATATACATTTTCATCGATTTCTTGGAAACGGGGCAAGTTATCGTTTATCGGAAACAAACTCGATCTGCGCGGGCACTAGGAGCACCTACATTTAAAATTTCAAGTCTCTAGCTCTTATAGGTTCTGAGATACTTGCGTTCATACATACGGACGGACGGACGGACGGACGGACGGACGGACAGACAGACGGACAAGGCTAGATCGACTCGGCTATTGATGCTGATCAAGAATATATATACTTTATGGGGTCGGAGATGCTTCCTTCAGCCTTTTACATACATTTGCATTTTGCACAAATACAATACACCCTTGTTATACCCTGAACCCATTAAAAATGGGTAAAAGGGGGGCGGCCTCTTTTTTGATAACATTAGTCCTTTTTTATACCCAGAACCCATTAAAAATGGGTAAAAAGGTTATATTGTATTTGTGCAAAATGTAAATGTATGTAACAGGCAGACGGAAGCATCTCCGACCCCATAAAGTATATGTATATATTCTTGATCAGCATCAATAGCCGAGTCGATCTAGCCATGTCCGTCTGTCTGTCCGTCCGTCTGTCCGTCCGTCTGTCCATCTGTCCGTATGTATGAGCGCAAGGATATCAGAACCTATAAGAGCTAGAGACTTGATATTTTAGCTGTAGGTCTTCCTAGTGCCCGCGCAGATCGAGTTTGTTTCCGATATTCGATAACTTGCCCCGTTTCCAAGTAATCGATAAAATCTATTTCCAAATACTGTTTTTTGAGCAATTTTGGTAAATAATAAGAGCTAGAGTCACCAAACTTGACATGTAGCTTCTAGAATAGTATATATATTTGCATTTGGTGTTGGAAGAAGAGGGTTCAGGGTATTCCCTAGTCGGGAGCTCCTGACTAGAACCTCTTACTTGTTTTCTATTTTCGGGGTGAGCAATCACGTCTGTTTGCTCCGACCATTTACTTTTGTCTGTCCAAATAAATTCTTTCCCTCGCATTGCAACGAATACCCACGAAAACCAGTGGTTACCGGTTTTTCTTCTTGCAACGCGTTCTTCGTGTCCTTACACGAATCAGCCGCCAAAGACCTGCAGGCACACCAACAACACTATGCACGGCCCACACTCAGCGAGGAAGAATCAGAATCGCGCTCTCACTCGTTCTCACCAACATTGAGTGATTCAAATTCACCACACAAGACTAGGTAACTTTTGTTCTTCTCTTCTTTATTCTTTTGCGTACATATTCACAACTTACAATATTCTGGTGCTGTCTTATTACAATTACTTATTATTTCCCCCTTTGGTACATACATTCTTCGACATATACTCTACGGGGTCGGAGATGCTTCCTTCTGCCTGTTACATACATTTGCACAAATACATTATACCCTTTCTATCCATTTTCAATGGGTTTAGGGTATTAAAATACAGAAGATATTCAAGAAAATGTCTTCGATATATTGGAGCAGCTACAGAAAATTTGAAAAATTTCTGTAAACATGTACGCACACATTTACAGCATTGTAATTGCGTTTGTATTATATTCGGTGCTGTGTGTATGTGTTGCTATTTTATGGCCTAATTTCACTATGCCCAAAAAATATTACATTTTCGAACTTCTTCCATTAGCAAGTGTCCATAGTCGGTAACATGTGAGTGGAAAAAGTACCGCTTCTTTAAATAAACAGATAATTAGTTTGATATGATTTACCTTCGCGCCGCGAAGCTTTCCTGCCAAAAGTAAAATAATATGAAAATAAGAAACAAGTAAGAATGCTCTAGTCGGGGGTGCCCGACTAGAAAATACCCTGAGCCCCAGTACAAGACCACAAAAATTCTTTTTAATATAAATGTAGGTAATATATATATTTATTTATATTCATAAAAAAAATTCATAAGTTTAAATTACAGTCGCCGACTAACACTCATCGCGAGCAGACGTCAGTTGCTAATCAATAGTGCTCTCATCAGTTCTTTTTCCATGTTCGCTTTGATCTTATCTTTTGTGCCCACACTACATAACGAACCGTTTATTTCGCACGCGTCGACCAGCAAGGTACCATGGGTGGCCCGGGGCCCCCAAATCTGGGGCATAATCGGTTCAGTCTTCCGACCGAGAGTCCCCCCCCAAAAGAAACGTAGACACCCCCAAAAAACTATTAATAAATTTCCCGACCTTCCAATCACCAACGTCGCAAACCCGAAATACATAATTGTTGCCGCCAAAGACAGTGAAAAAACCATATCAGAATACTCTTGCTTCGCTGTGCATTAAGATCTCAAGCTCATAAACAAGAATATCGCTTCCGTCTTAAACCTAAAAGACGGTAACTTGTTAATGTTGGTGCACTCAGTTGACGACGCGAGCAAATTCATGAATGCAACCGAGCTTCCAGGCATATGTAAAATAGAGTGCCAGTGCCACCAAGCCCTAAATTCGGTCAATGGGACTATCTACGCACCCTTCCTCATTAATATTCCCGAATCGGAAATTGTGAATGAGCTCAGTTCTCAAAAGGTAACCTCAGTCTACAAATTTACTAAACAAATAGATGGCGACTCAAAACCTTCCGGAGTCATGCTATTAACATTCGAGCTTTACAATTTGCCTCCCATAATTGATATCTGCTGGCACAGTGTAAAGGTTTCTGAATTCATTCCGAATCCAATGCGATGCAAATCTTGCCAAAAACATTGCAAAAGCGAACCGGCATGTAATAGTTGCGGCCTCCCGACCCACTCCGGAACTTGCTCTCCCAAATGTGTCAATTGCTCACAAAATCTAGCTTCCGATAGAAATTGTAGTGCATTCATTCAGCAAAAAGAAATTCTGAGATCCTTGCGTTCATACATAAGGGCAGATGGACAGACGGACATGGCTAGATCGACTCGGCTATTGATGCTGATCAAGAATATATATACTTTATGGGGTCGGAGATGCTTCCTTCTGCCTGTTACATACATATACATTTTGCACAAATACAATATACCCTTTTTATACCCTGAACCCATTAAAAATGGTAAAAGGGGTATTATGTTCCAACGAATTTTTTGCAATAATAAATTCTTTCAATGTACCACTCATACTAACCGGCGATTTAAATTCCTCGGGGTTTTGCTTGGGGCTCCAGTCGCACCAACTCCAGAGGAAAACAAATAATCAGAGCAATTTCCGCAGCCAACTTATCTCTTTTGAACGATGGCACTGCAACACAATTTTCAACCCATAGAACGTTTTCACATATAGACCTCACTTTTCATATTCAAACACCAAATGCAGCGCGCGCTTATAGATAGAGAGTAGCGGGGAGGTGGCGATAGGTATAAAATGAAAGATAATCGATATATATATACTATTCTAGAAGCTACATGTCAAGTTTGGTGACTCTAGCTCTTATTATTTACCAAAATTGCTTGAAAAACAGGATTTCGATATACATTTTTATCGATTTCTTGGAAACGGGGCAAGTTATCGTTTATCGGAAACAAACTCGATCTGCTTAGGAGCTAGGAGCACCTACATCTAAAATTTCAAGTCTCTAGCTCTTATAGGTTCTGAGATCCTTGCGTTCATACATACGGACGGACGGACAGACAGAGGGACATGGCTAGATCGACTCGGCTATTGAGGCTGATCAAGAATATATATACTTTATGGGGTTGGAGATGCTTCCTTCTGCCTGTTACATACATTTGGATTTTGCACAAAAACATAATACCCCTTTTACCCATTTTTAATGTGTTCAGGGTATAACAAGTAAGAGGTTCTAGTCGGGAGCTCCCGACTAGGGGATACCCTGAACCCTCTGATTCCATCACCAAATGCAGCGCGCGCCTATAGATAGAGAGAAGCGGGAAGTTGCCGATAGGTATAAAATGAAAGATAATCGATATATATATATATACTTTTCTAGAAGCTACATTCCAAGTTTGGCGACTCTAGCTTTTATTATTTACCAAAATTGCTTAAAAAACAGGATTTCGATATACATTTTTATCGATTACTTGGAAACGGGGCAAGTTATCGTTTATCGGAAACAAACTCGATCTGCGCGGGCACTAGGAGCACCTACATCTAAAATTTCAAGTCTCTAGCTCTTATAGGTTCTGAGATCCTTGCGTTCATACATACGGACGGACGGACGGACGGACAGACAGACGGACATGGCTAGATCGACTCGGCTATTGATGCTGATCAAGAATATATATACTTTATGGGGTCGGAGATGCTTCCTTCTGCCTGTTACATACATTTGCATTTTGCACAAAAACATAATACCCCTTTTAGCCATTTTTAATGGGTTCAGGGTATAAAAACCCGATGTACATACACTAGTTTAAGCTTTAATAATTTAGCCATAGAATGCGTCCAGGCTCTTAGGATACTCCGAGTATATTTCGATAAGAGAATGTTTTAAGAACCATTGTATATATTTAAGAGAGAGCCTCGAAAAAAAACCGAATATTATTAAATGCCTTACCTCTAAACACTCACTAACTAGCATTAATATTCTCACGAATGCCACACGGGTCCTTATACTCTCCAAAATAGAATATGCATTGCCAATATTTGGTTGGTGTGCTAAGTCACACATTCGGATGCTTAAGCCAGCCTACCACACTGCTGTTCGCAGAAGTATTAATGCTTTCCCAACATCCCCAATAAGGTGCATTCTAGCGGAAGCTGGTCTGCCCTCTATCGAGGACAAAATTACAGAAACGACAACAAAACTTATACCAAAGCTTTTCTGCTCTCCAAACCAACTGCTTCAAAACGATATGCGTAAGGCCGTTAATAATAGAAAAAAATGCAAGTACCCTCCCACACTACGTCGATGCGCCGCATTCTCCAGAGAACTAAAAATTATACCACCACCTCCGGTTAGAAAGCCAACAGCACCACCGCGGCTTCTGCGCCAATATCCAAAAAACAGCACCAATGGTGAATCTTTCCGTAAGCTATTTGCCAAAGAGTCAGGAAAACCAATTTACAAAAACCAAACTTGGTTATTCACTGACGCCATAAAAACAGACGATATCACTGCGTTTGCAAGCGTCGATCAAAATGGCAAAACTATTACAGCTGGATTCCTCCCAGAATATTGCTCGATATTCTCGGCGGAAGCTGTAGTCATTCTAAAAGCTATAAGCTACGCTCAAGGAAAATCTGGAAAATTTATCATCTGCACCGACAGTCTGTCTAGTGTCGATGTCATAATCAACATTTTCAACTCTAACCCAACAATTGTCCAGATTCGGGACTCACTTATAAAAACCCCTGCAAAACTCCAAATTTTTTGGGTACCTAGTCACAAAGGAAACGAGCTAGCCGATACTGCAGCTAAGTCCATGTTGAAGTATCCCTCCTTCACGGTAATCCCATCCGCTAAAAAAGGACATGCAGAATGTTATTCAACACCATATACGATCTCAGATAATCGGCAGCTGGTCATCTTTTCAGCACAAGTATAAGGAGGCCAACTTTTCTCGATCGAAATGTGCAATCTTCGTTCGCCTCTGAATCGGACATTGCAGCGTCACCCACGCCCACCTGCTGACCGGAGACTGCAAACCTAACTGTCCTTATCTATGAAAACTGGAAAAGATAAGGAGAACCCACTTCCCTAACTCATTACAATCGACCTACCTATCCTTAGTCTCGCCCTCTAACATAGATAAGATTTACAACTTTATTAAAGAATGTAACTTAACCAGACAAATTTAAAAGCAATTATTTTAAAGAAGAGCTAAAGGCCTGGACGCAAGTGTTCTTTTTTGTGGTAATTAATTATAGTATTATTTATAATATGAATGTATTAAAGGTAATCTTAATAATAATACTGCCTTAGGTATATCTCTATATACAAATCTGTTTGTCCTGACTAACTGATTGGTGATCAACGCACAGCCCAAACCGTAAGAGCTAGGAAGCTGAAATGTTCACTGTAGTTGCCTTATGTGATGAAGGTGCATTAAGGTGAGTTAAGACGGGGTCCGGAAAAATCCATCCGCAAATATTTTTTATACCCTGAACCCATTGAAAATGGGTAAAAGGGGTATATTGTATTTGTGCAAAATGTAAATGTATGTAACAGGCAGAAGGAAGCATCTCCGACCCCATAAAGTATATATATTCTTGATCAGCATCAATAGCCGAGTCGATCTAGCCATGTCCGTCTGTCCGTCTGTCTGTCCGTCCGTCCGTCCGTCCGTCCGTCCGTCAGTCCGTCCGTCCGTCCGTATGTATGAACGCAAGGATCTCAGAGCCTATAAGAGCTAGAGACTTTTAGATGTAGGTGCTCCTAGTGCCTGCGCAGATCGAGTTTGTTTCCGATATTCGATAACTTACTCCGTTTCAAAGAAATCGATAAAAATGTATATCGAAATCCTGTTTTTTAAGCAATTTTTGTAAATAACAAGTAAGAGGTTCTAGTCGGGAGCTCCCGACTAGGGGATACCCTGAACCCTCATATTCCAACACCAAATGCAGCGCGCGCTTATAGATAGAGAGTAGCGGGGAGGTGGCGATAGGTATAAAATGAAAGATAATCGATATATATATACTTTTCTAGAAGCTACATGTCAAGTTTGGTAACTCTAGCTCTTATTATTTACCAAAATTGCTTAAAAAACGGGATTTCGATATACATTTTTATCGATTACTTGGAAACGGGGCAAGCTATCGTTTATCGGAAACAAACTGAAACGGAAACATCTGCGCGGGCACCTGGAGGACCTACAGTTAAAATTTCTCTAGTCTCTAGCTCGTATAGGTTCTGAGATCCTTGCGTTCATGCATACGGACGGACGGACGGACGGACGGACAGACAGACGGACATGGCTAGATTGACTCGGCTATTGAGGCTGATCAAGAATATATATACTTTATGGGGTTGGAGATGCTTCCTTCTGCCTGTTACATACATTTGGATTTTGCACAAAAACATAATACCCCTTTTACCCATTTTTAATGTGTTCAGGGTATAACAAGTAAGAGGTTCTAGTCGGGAGCTCCCGACTAGGGGATACCCTGAACCCCCTTATTTCAACACCAAATGCAGCTCGCGCTCATAGATAATGGCGATAGGTTAAAAATGAAAGATACTTGATATATATATACTATTTTAGAAGCTACATGTCAAGTTTGGTAACTCTAGCTCTTATTATTTACCAAAATTGCTTAAAAAACGGGATTTCGATATACATTTTTATCGATTACTTGGAAACGGGGCAAGCTATCGTTTATCGGAAACAAACTGAAACGGAAACATCTGCGCGGGCACCTGGAGGACCTACAGTTAAAATTTCTCTAGTCTCTAGCTCGTATAGGTTCTGAGATCCTTGCGTTCATGCATACGGACGGACGGACGGACGGACGGACAGACAGACGGACATGGCTAGATTGACTCGGCTATTGATGCTGATCAAGAATATATATACTTTATGGGGTCGGAGATGCTTCCTTCTGCCTGTTACATACATTTGCACTTTGCACAAATACAATATACCCTTTTTACCCATTTTCAATGGGTTCAGGGTATAAAAATAAAATAACGCCACACAGGGGCAAGGATTACTTGCTACTTACTACTTTCTGAGGACTTTGTTTCGGAGCGAGAGTTTGTTGTTGGAGTTGAGGAGCCAGCTCATTCGTCTTATCTTGGATTTGATGTTGCTTGTTACTGCAGAGACGTGCTTTCTAAATGTAAGTAGTCCGTCGAGAGTGACTCCTAGGTATTTGTGTTGACTATATTGCTCTAGAAGTTCACCATGAAGAAAAAGCCCGGGGCAAGAGTCCTTGCGTAGAGTGTGAATAACAGTGGCGCATTTTCCAGGGTTCACTGCGATGTTCCATCTAAAAGCCCAATTTTCAAATCGTTTCAGGTACTCCTGCAGGAGGGCAGTTGCCGCTTACACACATTTGTTCCTTGCAAGGATTGCCGTGTCGTCAGCAAACATGATTGGTGATCAACGCACAGCCCAAACCGTAAGAGCTAGAAAGCTGAAATTATTATTAACTGTAGTTGCCTTATGTGATAAAGGTGCACGTTAAGATGGGTTTCCGGGAAATTCCACCCGCAAGGGTGGAAAAATCGCGAAAAACGTTTGTATGAAAATTTGTTGCTTAGCATTGGATCAGCCTCAAACTCAATTGACTCAATGATCTTTGTTCAAATTCATTTAAGGAGTGGTTCACACTTTTCCAAAACTGTATTCCTCCTTGGTTAAAATGGACGTCAAAGATTTGGTGGGTGACGTTTCGCGCTCAAATTCATATTCAAGGATCTATATGGAAAATCATTTGAGACGTGTTTCTCATTTTTCGCAAAATTAATGCTTCTTCGGTAGAAATGCGATTCAAAGCTTTTTGGGCGAAGTTTTAAGTTTTGTTCGACTTTTTTTCAAAACTCTAGATAAAAACTTAATGAGTACGTGTTTCAGCGATTTAGAAAATTCTACCCGCAACTGTGGTTCCAAATTTATTTTCACACTTCGCAAAGTTCACCGTAATTGAATGGAAAACGCGGATCGAAGGTTTAATAAACGAACATTTTATATTTGAATTCAAGATTACTTACAACAAGACTAACAAAGACTCTGATACCAATAATTGGTTCTTTATTCGATGCACTATAAACATATTTTTAAATAGAAGTGGAGATCAAGAACCATTTGGTACGGGTAGTGTTTAATTTTCCACGGGCGTGCACTTAATGAGAAGGTAATATCTAAAATTTGTATAAAACGTTCCACAGATAACGACGGGAAATACCTGCTAGTATTATATATATTGTTGTTAAGAGAGACAGAGAGAGAGAGAGAGAAAGTATGTTATGAGCACATATGCATGTACATAGCTAGGCGGTCAACGTGGGATCGCCGACTCTGCATTTATGATATATGGACCATAAGTGGGTGATCAAGTTTCACTTGCACTTGAACTTGATTATTTATGTAAATACTGCAACAAAGTGCTACAGTGTGTTTGTATATGTAATTTGGATATAAGTATATATGTGTAATATATTATACTGTACTTGACTACAGTGAGCATTCGATATGTGCGCATACCACAGAATATTGCTGAAAAAAATCCTCAAATTCTGTTTTAAGCAAACCAAGCGAATATGACTAAAAAAACTACAGACTTTCAACGAAATATTGCATACTCAAAAACGACTGACCCAGATATTTTCCTACCGCTTAGGCAATTAAAAATATTGTTCTTAATATAAATGACGATTTCCCTCTCAGGTCGCAGTGCATTAGGTATAACCTCGCAATCAAGACGGACAACAACAGTAAGCCCAGGAATTTCAATATTATCATTTCATTTCCTTATCTGATCGAATATACTTAACATGACAGTGAATGCTTTCAGTATTATGATAGAAAATGTCTAGGGCGGAACTGTTAACTAAGTGATCATAATGTGTTCGAAGTAGTTTTCCGGTCCGCAATTTCTCTATCTCATTTTGGACCTTATCTTAATTTTTCGGAGGCTAAACAACCCGGAAGCAGTTGTTGCTCTACTACAAGCTACGTATATTGCAGCACGCTACATACGGGAGCAAGTGTAAACCACCTGCTATACATAGCTCCCTGACTTTTGTGAGTAGTTATACCTTCTACAGGTACAACTGGAAAATGGCTGCGGTCAATAGAAACTTGCTCATTTCTTCTATATTGAAAACTTTTAACTATCTTTCGAATTGTGGTTCAGCAAGCTTCTGTACAATGTGTACACTTTGAGCGAGCAAGTACTCTTACGGTATCATCTGAAATTTCATCCATAAAGTTATGGGATTGCTGGATGCATCAAAATGTATTTGCATTATTATGCTCGTTCCCCATTAACTAATACATCCCCAGTATCTACATTGACCGTAATTATATATTTGGCAGTGGTTTTTAGAAGAAGGGACATACACAATCCCTGTGTTTCGAACGACCTAAATTTTCTTGCGGCTTGTAAGATTCTCTGTCAACAAGCTGCTTTAATAAAATCATCAGCGGTAAAAATAAATTGATCAGTCGAAATTGAGTTAAGCTTTATCGTGTTTTAACTATCTGTTGCCGCATTTGTACTAAATGTTGTCTGTCGAATTTCCCGATGCCATATTATTTAAAGCAGGAGCAAACGATTGGTCCTCCCGTTGTCGCAGGATTTCTGTGAGTTCAAAATACTTGAAAAGGGTCCACAGCAATGAAGCATAAATTGCGATGTAGGGATCATAAGAGTTGGATTGGAAAATCGAACGGTCACCTACTGGTGATAACTATCGTAGATCCCTGAAAACTTTGACAGAAATACCACCGAATGGAGATGTATTTATAGAAATTTGTTTTAGACGGGATTCCAACTGGGAAAACATTTTTAGATATTTCATGTATCATAATAAGTTTAAGGTCTATGAACCTTGGATGCAAATTATTTACAAAATCACTATTTAAAGCCCTCAAATTGGAACCAGATTGATTTACTGGTAAGGAAAACATGGAATGCAGTGTTGAGCCACAGATTCCGAAAGCAGCTTTACCTGTTGGAGCACACAATAGTATTTTAGGAGAAGTTGGATCACTTCCTGGGCTACAATAGTACATAACGGACAAAGATTGAAAAAGGTCTAAAATATGTCGGCGCTTTCCGACACCCGCACCACCTCCAACAAATTCGTAGAAGACGGATTTGTGTTTGGCATTGTGTAATACATGTGTAAAATATGTTTCTGCTTGAAATTAAGTGACCTGACTATATCTGCTAAACTTTCAGCTGAATCTATAGCTGGAAGTTTCATTAATCGGACATTATTCTCTTCTGAATCTAGATTCTCATCATTTCCAATAATGTTTAAGACATTTATATGATCTATTATCTACTACTTCTTGATTCTCAACATTTTTTGCCTGCACTGCATTTTCATGAGCATGCTGAAGCTCACTGTCATCTAAGTTATTATATTTTCTACGATTGCTCTCGATTAACTCCTGATTCTGGCCGCAAAACGATTCACAATCTCTTGCTACTAGTTCTACATTTTCATCATGGGATATACAACATAACCAAGTCTCGAAAATAATTGCTCCTATCGGTATTAATATTAAATCCCCTATACCTAATTATAATGCTAATCTCACTTACAGCTTTTGAAGTTTTGAGTTTTGAAATGCCTCTGTGGGACTTGTTAATATAATTAACGAAGTATCTGCAGCCAGAAAAGGGAACTAATGTAAACTGGATATCTATATTGGCTCGCTGCAGTAGAAGAAGGTGAGTATTATAAGCGTTAAGCTTAAATGCGGCGATTGATCGCTTTACATTTATTTTGGGCTTCTTTATACTCGACCCGAGTGCATTTATTTAGCAATTATAACATAAGTAAAATTGATCGTTATACAAAAAGTTATTGAAATCTCTAAGGTAATCTATGTTTTCAGGATCAAGCGGATATTCTAAAACTCCCTGAATCTTTTTGAAATTTCGGTGATGCACATCTCTAATTTATGCATCGTCTTCTTAAATTAAAATGTTATTAAAAAGGTCGAAAGACCAATCTGTCTAATCATCGCCATGACCTTCTTCTTTTCTGCTTCCTAATGCAGGTGACGTGCGAATACTTTTCAAAACCCCAAACCCCCATCCTCATTAAGGGCTTGTGCTGCCGTAATGCCGCGTGTGGCGCTGTGTTTACGTAAGCGAATGGAAGTACTGTTTCTTATATTAATCATTTCCAATTTATATACCCTGAACCCATTAAAAATGGGTAAAAGGGGTATAATGTTTTTGTGCAAAATGTAAATGGATGTAACGGGCAGAAGGAAACATCTCCGACCCCATAAAGTATATATATTCTTGATCAGCATCAATAGCCGAGTCGATCTTGCCATGTCCGCCTGTCTGTCCGTCCGTCCGTCCGTCTGTCCGTATGTATGAACGCAAGGATCTCAGAACCTAGAACCTATTTCAGCTTGAGACTGAAATTTTAGCTGCAGTTCCTCCAAGTGCCTACGCAGATCGAGTTTGTTTCCGATAATCGATAGCTTACTCCGTTTCCAAGCAATCGATAAAAATCGATATCGACATTCTCTTTTTTTTTTTAGCAATTTTGGTAAATCAAAATATTTGTTGGCTGGCTCGAGGTCCGTGTTTGTAAAAACAAGCAATGAAAACAATTTTATTAAGTATTTGTTTCCGATAAATTTCGGTTGCACATCGGCAAACCGTCTTCAGGGCACTAACACCAAGATACAAAAAACAATTAACAATTATAATACAATAAATTAAACATTATTTCGATAATTTTACATACATTATTTTACACGTCTGCGCTTTTTGACGTGGAGATTGTTACTGAGGCTGTTTGGCTGTTTAAGAGGTGTCTGTACAAGTGAGCGCAATTTTCTGTGTCTGTCTTATAGTTTAGTCGTTTGTTGGTTGGTGTGTTAATTATGTGTAGCATTTCCAATGTGTGTCGCTTGTTGTAGTGTTGTTCTTGTTGTAGGATTGTTGTTTCATCAAAATTTGGTATGTGGTTGTTTTTCATACAATGGGTCATAAGTGCTGTTTTCTGTATATTATTTTGATGTCTTAATTTGAAGTCCGATTTATGTTGACTAATCCTTGTTTTTAGCTTCGACTTTGTTGTACCTATGTAGACATTATTGCACTTGTTGTTGTTTTCACCGCCACATGGTATTTGGTAAACGACGTTGCTTTTGTCGATCATCGGGATTTTCGACTTTATCTTGTTGAAGAATTTTTGTAATGTATTCGTCGGCTTGTGTGCTACTTTTATATCTTGTTTGTTATAACAGTCTGAGTTTGTGAGCCGTTCTGATAGTCGTGGTACATATATTAGTGATTTGTATATTTTATCAGGTTCTGTTGGCTTTTTTGTTTCGATTTGTCGTCTTTTTATACCCTGAACCCATTAAAAATGGGTAAAAGGGGTATTATGTTTTTGTGCAAAATGCAAATGTATGTAACAGGCAGAAGGAAGCATCTCCGACCCCATAAAGTATATATATTCTTGATCAGCATCAATAGCCGAGTCGATCTAGCCATGTCCGTCTGTCTGTCCGTCCGTCCGTCCGTATGTATGAACGCAAGGATCTCAGAACCTATAAGAGCTAGAGACTTGAAATTTTAGATGTAGGTGCTCCTAGTGCCCGCGCAGATCGAGTTTGTTTCCGATAAACGATAACTTGCCCCGTTTCCATGTAATCGATAAAAATGTGTATCGAAATCCCGTTTTTTAAGCAATTTTGGTAAATAATAAGAGCTAGAGTTACCGAACTTAACGTGTAGCTTCTAGAATAGTATATATATATCGATTATCTTTCATTTTATACCTATCGCCAACTCCCAGCTACTCTCTATCTATAAGCGCGCGCTGCATTTGGTGATGGAATAAGAGGGTTCAGGGTATCCCCTAGTCGGGAGCTCCCGACTAGAACCTCTTACTTGTTTATAATGTTTTGATTATATTTGGTGGGAAGTAATTTTTGGTCAAGAGTTTTTTGATTTCATGTTCAATTTCTTTGTGGTATATTGTGTCCGATATGTTAATCATTCTATTCATACAGCCTAGTGCTGTATTGATTATCATACTCTTTGGGTGGTTGTGTCTACATAGGTACAACAAAGTCGAAGCTAAAAACAAGGATTAGTCAACATAAATCGGACTTCAAATTAAGACATCAAAATAATATACAGAAAACAGCACTTATGTATGAAAAACAACCACATACCAAATTTTGATGAAACAACAATCCTACAACAAGTAAGAGGTTCTAGTCGGGAGCTCCCGACTAGGGGATACCCTGAACCCTCTTATTCCAACACCAAATGCAGCGCGCGCTTATAGATAGAGAGTAGCGGGGAGTTGGCGATAGGTATAAAATGAAAGATAATCGATATACATATACTATTCTAGAAGCTACATGTCAAGTTTGATGACTAGCTATTATTATTTACCAAAATTGCTTAAAAACAGTATTTCGATATACATTTTTATCGATTACTTGGAAACGGAGTAAGTTATCGATTATCGGAAACAAACTCGATCTGCGCGGGACCTAGGAGCACCTACATCTAAAATTTCAAGTCTCTAGCTCTTATAGGTTCTGAGATCCTTGCGTTCATACATACGGACGGACGGACGGACGGACGGACGGACGGACAGACAGACGGACATGGCTAGATCGACTCGGCTATTGATGCTGATCAAGAATATATATACTTTATGGGGTCGGAGATGCTTCCTTCTGCCTGTTACATACATTTGCACTTTGCACAAATACAATATACCCCTTTTACCCATTTTCAATGGGTTCAGGGTATAACAAGAACAACACTACAACAAGCGACACACATTGGAAATGCTACACATAATTAACACACCAACCAACAAACGACTAAACTATAAGACAGACACAGAAAATTGCGCTCACTTGTACAGACACCTCTTACACAGCCAAACAGCCTCAGTAACAATCTCCACGTCATAAAGCGCAGACGTGTAAAATAATGTATGTGAAATTATCGAAATAATGTTTAATTTATTGTATTATAATTGTTTTTTGTATCTTGGTGTTAGTGCCCTGAAGACGGTTTGCCGATGTGCAACCGAAATATATCGGAAACAAATACTTAATAAAATTGTTTTCATTGCTTGTTTTTACAATCACGGACCTCGAGCCAGCCAACAAATATTTTGAAATATGGAAAGGTCGCCAGAACCATCAATAAATTTTGGTAAATATTAAGAGCTAGAGTCACCAAACTTGATATGTTGCTTCTAGAATATTATATATACACCTAAGTCTGTTTTTACACGGTAGATTGGTTCCAGAAGAAGCCGTGTAAAAAAAACCGTGTAAAAAAAGACATTGATCGTATACAAAAATGGGTGATTTGTTCCTAATCTCTAAAACCTATTAAAATTAGTGAAAAACAAGAATTTTTAAGAACAAGAATTCATGTTTATTTTATTAAATCAAATATATAATGCTTATTTTCACAAGCATAGTAATTAATGATAAAAAAGATATGCACTCTAATCTTAAAAGTACATAATATAAATTAAATGTATGGCAAGTTCAGGAACTAAACAACTATGTTGTGAACGAAAAGAATAGGTTATTCAATTAAATACTTAAATACTTTTTTGTGATATGAACATACTTCGCAAAAATTAAATTTGACAAAAAAAATTTAAGTACATAAAATTTCAAATCGTGCTAAATGGAATAAAATCGTGTAAAAAAATTAAAAATATTCAATTTTCAAACCGTGTTATATCAAAACCGTGTAAAAAAAGACCGTGTAAAAACAGACTTAGGTGTATATCAATCTATCATTTTATACCTATCGCCACCTCCCCGCTACCACCGCAGAGCTATAAATCAAGTGAATAAGCCAACTTGTATTGCCAACCAATTTAAGCTACAATTTAAATGCAATTGAGTTTTTGAGAATACACAAATATTCTATGGTACAATAAGATATACTGTAGAAAATTTCAATAAGATCGGTTTTTGTTTTGTTTTTCGGTATTTTGCGCACTACTGCGCACGTGCTGCGACGCAATTTACAAGAATTTCTATATATACGTACAGTGTACTGTGTACATTGTACACACACACATTCATGCGTGTCTGCTTCGAATTCTGTCTTCACTGCGATTGTTTTCTGTGTTGCTATTTTAATTGGTTTTTTTCTCAATAATACTCAATTATTAGTGTGGTTGTTGAGTTGAGGCAGTTGCAAGTGGTGTAGTCTGTCGCAAGTTCGAGTCCTACCGAGGAAAGTAAATATACGGTCAGTTGCGAGTTCAAACCCTGCCAATGGAACATTTTTTTTTTTAATTTATCTTTATTAATTCAAACGAGCCTCATTTGGTGTTGGAATAAGAGGGGTATTCCCTAGTCGGGAGCTCCCGACTAGAACCTCTTATTTGTTTATAAATGAGAAATAATTTATCTGTTCTACAACCTCTCGTATCAAAGTTTCTATGTTTTGACCTAACTACAGTTGTAAAATTTCTTGCCCTTAATGTCAGCAAAAATAGTTGGGAAGGATAGCTCCTCTGAATCACAATCTTCGGTCATGTCTAAAGGCCGCTGACCCTCTCCAGTAGCTATAACTATTCTTTTTATGGCACTATTTTCGACAGGGACGTTTTATAATAATGTTTCCTGGCCTCCTGGATTAATGTCTTCTTTTATATTATTCTGCTCATCCATGGTGGCTTGAGCAAAACTTGCCACTAGCTGCGATACTAAGTCCCTGTCGTCAGCAGATGCAACAAACGGAACTGCGTCAGACGAAAAGGACGACAAACACTGTCGTTAACAGTAATTTGATGCTTTATGTAAAGCTCAGTGTTGATTACAAATTTTACTGCATCAGCAACTTTAGAAGTCCTAATGGTTTCAGCCATGAAATCATGGCTATATTCCATCCTACGTTTGACATGAATTTGGACTACCTCGTTTTCATTAAGCGCACTCAGGAGGGACGTTACAGCATTGGCCACAGGAATTGGTACATTGACCACATCTTCTTTTATTGCATTTTGTCGGCCACATCCTAAAGACTTAATAATCATGAAAGGAAAGCGAGGGAAAATATAGAGGATAGATATAAAATATCGGAGCTTACTTCTGCGCTACACTTGCTTTCAATAACCTCACGAGAAATTTTGTCCACTTGATGTGGAAACCATAATCCTTTGTAGCACAGGCAAACCTGATCGGAACCCTGCTTAACTGTTCTATTGAATGCAGCTATCAGACCATCTTAGTTACTCCTAATAGCTGTAGAGATTATATCCTCTGGAAAACTATTCGCACGCTCACCCCTGTTCCTGGTAGCATTGCGCCTATTCTCTGCTATCCTATTACCTGAATTACTCTACTCCTATACTGGCTAACTCGTTGGGACAATCTTCAATTGCTGCCAAAAGCATCCTGTAGTGCTTGAATGTGAGCACTTCGCCTTGCACTTGTGTTAAGAGCCTGCTCAATTATCCTACAAATCGGATTCTCTCTAACCTGTGATCTTTGATTCCTATCCCTAGCTCTTACTAAAAGTCGTGGTTCTATGTCTTAGCGACGGCGAGCTCGCCGAATATTGTATCGTTCTTGTTCGTCTGCCCTATAAGTTTGGCCTTGTCTGTGTCTTGATCGACGCGAAGTATCAGCCAATTGCTCCTGTTGCCTAACTGGAGAGTTACCTCGTCGAGTCGAGTGGTACAGTATTTTGTCTTTGTTCGTTTGCCCTGTAAGCTAGGTACTTGTTTGCGAACCTATTTTACTCAGTTTGGCTAAAACCTTCATTTTCTCTCGTTGGGACTCTATCTTTACATCTTAAATTCAAATAAAAAATGTTCGTTTATTAGACCTTTAACCCGCATTTTCCATCCAATTACGGTGAACTTTACAAAGTATGAAAATAACTTTGGAACCATAGTTGCGGGAGGAATTTTCTCTGAATCTCTGAATCGCATTTCTACCGAGGAATGGATTCTGCGAAAAGCGTGAGAAACGTCTCAACAAATTCTTCGTAAAGATCTTTGGAAATAACTTTGAACACGAAACGACACCCACCAACTCTTGACCCCCATTTCCACCATGTAGGAATGCATTATTCGAAATGTACGAAATACCCATCAAAAGAATTTGAACAAAGATCTTTGAAAATGTGTCTCAACACGTCTCAAATGATTTTTCATATAGATCCTTGGATATCAATATCACCAAGGAGGAATACATTTTTAGAAAAGTGTGAAACACCCTTCAAATGAATTTGAACAAAGATCTTTGAAAATGAGTTTGAGGCCGAACGGATGGTTAACACAAAAGTTTCATACAAACGTTTTTCGCTAATTAACCACAGTTATGGGTGGAATTTCCCAAATCGCTGAAACATGTATTCATTAAGTGTTTATGTAGAGCTTAGAAAATAAGTGTGATGCAAATCGAACAAAACTTAAAACTTCGCACAAAAAATCTTTGAATCGCATTTCTACCGAGGAAGCATTATTTTTGCGAAAAATGTGAAAGACGTCTCAAATGATTTTTCATATAAATCCTTGGATATCAATTTAAGCGCGAAACGTCACCCACCAAATCTTTGACCTCATTTTCACCAAGGAGGAATACATTTTTGGAAAAGTGTGAAACACCCCTCAAATAAATTTGAGCAAAGATCGTAGAAATTGAGTTTTAGGCTGATCGGATGGTAAACAAAAAAGTCTCATACAAACGTTTTTCGCGATTTTTCCATACTTGCGGGTGGAATTTCCCGGAACCCCATCTTAACGTGCACCTTTATCACATTGGGCTGTACGTTGATCACCAATCAGTCATTGGTCTAAAGATAATATTGATTGCTTTGTCAATTAATTACCTGCAACATTTTAAAAGACTCGCTTATTTAAGTTGCATGCATCAATTTGGCTCACTCGTTGCGATTTATCGTGATATGATTATTCTGCTGTTAAACGTATCTATGCATTGCTTGAGGCGAGAAAATAAACATATGTAGTTAGGTATGTGCATGTTATTCCTAGATCTAGAACGTATGTATGTGTTCTCTGTGGTAAACGTGTATATATTAGTAAGGAATTGATTTAACTAATTGATAAACAAACTGATGTCTTGCATAAATACGCATTTAACTTGTAAGTGGAAATTTATTCCCACTTAATGGGTAAAAGGATAAAAGTAGCCTTCAAACAAAAAATCATTTCTTCTTAATAGTTTAAGCCCGCCACTTATATCCATATAAACATTATGTTTCCTTCTGTCCGTTACATATATTTTCACAAATCTGTTATACCCTTTTTACCTATGTTTAATGGGTTTAGGGAATAAAAAAAAAATTAAAAAGAAAAATAATAAATACACCAATGCGATTTGAACTTGTATCAGACCACAATAGTTGCGGCCGCCTCTACTCAACAACCACACCCAGAATCGAATTTCGACGAGAAAACCCGAATTAAAATAGTAGCACACCAAAAACAATACAATCGCAATTGCCATGCTCTTGATAGAATTTAATAAAGACGCGCATGAATGCGTGTGTTTTCCCTAGCTGCCGCAAGCACGAGGCCAGCCAAAACGCGTTTTCTTTGTGTTTCTTAACCGATCTTGATGAAACTTTCTAAGCTCTACTTATGGAGCTATAGAATATTCGTATATTCTTAAAAAGACAATTCCTTAAAAATTGTAATTTAAGTTGGTGGTTAGTTCAAATGTATTTGATTTATTGGTACGTAGTGGCTTTAAACCATTTTTTTGAGTTCAGGGTATTAAAGAAACAGTTCACTTGGCAGGGTTCGAACTCGCAACTAACCGCACGACTTGCTGCCGCTGCTCTACTCAACAGCCACACCAATAATTGAGTCTTATTGAGAAAAAAATACGAATTTAAATAGCAGCACAGAAAACAATACAATTGCAATTTTGTTGATAGATTTCAAAGCAGACGCGCATGAATGTGCGTGTTTACATGTATACAGATATTCTTGGAATTGGCGCTTGCTGCTGCTAACACGTGCGCAGTCAAAACACACAACTTTTGTTTGTTTCTTAACCGATTTTAATGGAATTTTCTATAGTTATCTTATTGTACCATAGAATATTGGTGTATTCTCAAAAAATCAATTGCATTTAAATTGTGGCTTATATTGGTGGGCAATACAATTTGGGATATTAACCCATTTTACCCATTTCAAAAGGTTCAGGGTATAAACAATAAAGGGTATTCCATGGGCAGGGGAATCATTCTCGTACCTCGGTGGTAATCGATGCGAGGACGTCTGGCCAACATACCTGGAATCTGTAAAGCGGGTGCTTCGGAAGGATGAGTTGGCGCGAATCAAGGGACTTAAGGGCGTGTAGCGTCTCTAGCTCTTATAGGTTCTAAGATCCTTGCGCTCATACATACAGACGGACGGACGGACGGACAGACAGATAGACATGGCTGTTGATGCTGATACATATATTTTGCACAAAAACATTATAGCCTTTTTACCATTTTCATTAGGTTCAGGATATAAACAAAAAAAAAAGTACAATCAATATTTAAGTGAAGCAATAACATTCGGAGAGCCTAGAACCTCTTATTTGTTAACTTTAGAAATTTACATTTCTCAAAATTTAATCGAAGTCCCGCTTTAATTAGGGTTTCAACTACTTTTTGCAATCTTGAAATTGTCTACATAGGTACAACAAAGTCGAAGCTAAAAACAAGGATTAGTCAACATAAATCGGACTTCAAATTAAGACATCAAAATAATATACAGAAAACAGCACTTATGTATGAAAAACAACCACATACCAAATTTTGATGAAACAACAATCCTACAACAAGTAAGAGGTTCTAGTCGGGAGCTCCCGACTAGGGGATACCCTGAACCCTCTTATTCCAACACCAAATGCAGCGCGCGCTTATAGATAGAGAGTAGCGGGGAGTTGGCGATAGGTATAAAATGAAAGATAATCGATATACATATACTATTCTAGAAGCTACATGTCAAGTTTGATGACTAGCTATTATTATTTACCAAAATTGCTTAAAAAACGGGATTTCGATATACATTTTTATCGATTACTTGGAAACGGGGCAAGTTATCGTTTATCGGAAACAAACTCGATCTGCGCGGGACCTAGGAGCACCTACATCTAAAATTTCAAGTCTCTAGCTCTTATAGGTTCTGAGATCCTTGCGTTCATACATACGGACGGACGGACGGACGGACGGACAGACAGACGGACATGGCTAGATCGACTCGGCTATTGATGCTGATCAAGAATATATATACTTTATGGGGTCGGAGATGCTTCCTTCTGCCTGTTACATACATTTGCACTTTGCACAAATACAATATACCCCTTTTACCCATTTTCAATGGGTTCAGGGTATAACAAGAACAACACTACAACAAGCGACACACATTGGAAATGCTACACATAATTAACACACCAACCAACAAACGACTAAACTATAAGACAGACACAGAAAATTGCGCTCACTTGTACAGACACCTCTTACACAGCCAAACAGCCTCAGTAACAATCTCCACGTCATAAAGCGCAGACGTGTAAAATAATGTATGTGAAATTATCGAAATAATGTTTAATTTATTGTATTATAATTGTTTTTTGTATCTTGGTGTTAGTGCCCTGAAGACGGTTTGCCGATGTGCAACCGAAATATATCGGAAACAAATACTTAATAAAATTGTTTTCATTGCTTGTTTTTACAAACACGGACCTCGAGCCAGCCAACAAATATTTTGAAATATGGAAAGGTCGCCAGAACCATCAATAAATTTTGGTAAATATTAAGAGCTAGAGTCACCAAACTTGATATGTTGCTTCTAGAATATTATATATACACCTAAGTCTGTTTTTACACGGTAGATTGGTTCCAGAAGAAGCCGTGTAAAAAAAAACCGTGTAAAAAAAGACATTGATCGTATACAAAAATGGGTGATTTGTTCCTAATCTCTAAAACCTATTAAAATTAGTGAAAAACAAGAATTTTTAAGAACAAGAATTCATGTTTATTTTATTAAATCAAATATATAATGCTTATTTTCACAAGCATAGTAATTAATGATAAAAAAGATATGCACTCTAATCTTAAAAGTACATAATATAAATTAAATGTATGGCAAGTTCAGGAACTAAACAACTATGTTGTGAACGAAAAGAATAGGTTATTCAATTAAATACTTAAATACTTTTTTGTGATATGAACATACTTCGCAAAAATTAAATTTGACAAAAAAAATTTAAGTACATAAAATTTCAAATCGTGCTAAATGGAATAAAATCGTGTAAAAAAATTAAAAATATTCAATTTTCAAACCGTGTTATATCAAAACCGTGTAAAAAAAGACCGTGTAAAAACAGACTTAGGTGTATATCAATCTATCATTTTATACCTATCGCCACCTCCCCGCTACCACCGCAGAGCTATAAATCAAGTGAATAAGCCAACTTGTATTGCCAACCAATTTAAGCTACAATTTAAATGCAATTGAGTTTTTGAGAATACACAAATATTCTATGGTACAATAAGATATACTGTAGAAAATTTCAATAAGATCGGTTTTTGTTTTGTTTTTCGGTATTTTGCGCACTACTGCGCACGTGCTGCGACGCAATTTACAAGAATTTCTATATATACGTACAGTGTACTGTGTACATTGTACACACACACATTCATGCGTGTCTGCTTCGAATTCTGTCTTCACTGCGATTGTTTTCTGTGTTGCTATTTTAATTGGTTTTTTTCTCAATAATACTCAATTATTAGTGTGGTTGTTGAGTTGAGGCAGTTGCAAGTGGTGTAGTCTGTCGCAAGTTCGAGTCCTACCGAGGAAAGTAAATATACGGTCAGTTGCGAGTTCAAACCCTGCCAATGGAACATTTTTTTTTTTAATTTATCTTTATTAATTCAAACGAGCCTCATTTGGTGTTGGAATAAGAGGGGTATTCCCTAGTCGGGAGCTCCCGACTAGAACCTCTTATTTGTTTATAAATGAGAAATAATTTATCTGTTCTACAACCTCTCGTATCAAAGTTTCTATGTTTTGACCTAACTACAGTTGTAAAATTTCTTGCCCTTAATGTCAGCAAAAATAGTTGGGAAGGATAGCTCCTCTGAATCACAATCTTCGGTCATGTCTAAAGGCCGCTGACCCTCTCCAGTAGCTATAACTATTCTTTTTATGGCACTATTTTCGACAGGGACGTTTTATAATAATGTTTCCTGGCCTCCTGGATTAATGTCTTCTTTTATATTATTCTGCTCATCCATGGTGGCTTGAGCAAAACTTGCCACTAGCTGCGATACTAAGTCCCTGTCGTCAGCAGATGCAACAAACGGAACTGCGTCAGACGAAAAGGACGACAAACACTGTCGTTAACAGTAATTTGATGCTTTATGTAAAGCTCAGTGTTGATTACAAATTTTACTGCATCAGCAACTTTAGAAGTCCTAATGGTTTCAGCCATGAAATCATGGCTATATTCCATCCTACGTTTGACATGAATTTGGACTACCTCGTTTTCATTAAGCGCACTCAGGAGGGACGTTACAGCATTGGCCACAGGAATTGGTACATTGACCACATCTTCTTTTATTGCATTTTGTCGGCCACATCCTAAAGACTTAATAATCATGAAAGGAAAGCGAGGGAAAATATAGAGGATAGATATAAAATATCGGAGCTTACTTCTGCGCTACACTTGCTTTCAATAACCTCACGAGAAATTTTGTCCACTTGATGTGGAAACCATAATCCTTTGTAGCACAGGCAAACCTGATCGGAACCCTGCTTAACTGTTCTATTGAATGCAGCTATCAGACCATCTTAGTTACTCCTAATAGCTGTAGAGATTATATCCTCTGGAAAACTATTCGCACGCTCACCCCTGTTCCTGGTAGCATTGCGCCTATTCTCTGCTATCCTATTACCTGAATTACTCTACTCCTATACTGGCTAACTCGTTGGGACAATCTTCAATTGCTGCCAAAAGCATCCTGTAGTGCTTGAATGTGAGCACTTCGCCTTGCACTTGTGTTAAGAGCCTGCTCAATTATCCTACAAATCGGATTCTCTCTAACCTGTGATCTTTGATTCCTATCCCTAGCTCTTACTAAAAGTCGTGGTTCTATGTCTTAGCGACGGCGAGCTCGCCGAATATTGTATCGTTCTTGTTCGTCTGCCCTATAAGTTTGGCCTTGTCTGTGTCTTGATCGACGCGAAGTATCAGCCAATTGCTCCTGTTGCCTAACTGGAGAGTTACCTCGTCGAGTCGAGTGGTACAGTATTTTGTCTTTGTTCGTTTGCCCTGTAAGCTAGGTACTTGTTTGCGAACCTATTTTACTCAGTTTGGCTAAAACCTTCATTTTCTCTCGTTGGGACTCTATCTTTACATCTTAAATTCAAATAAAAAATGTTCGTTTATTAGACCTTTAACCCGCATTTTCCATCCAATTACGGTGAACTTTACAAAGTATGAAAATAACTTTGGAACCATAGTTGCGGGAGGAATTTTCTCTGAATCTCTGAATTGCATTTCTACCGAGGAATGGATTCTGCGAAAAGCGTGAGAAACGTCTCAACAAATTCTTCGTAAAGATCTTTGGAAATAACTTTGAACACGAAACGACACCCACCAACTCTTGACCCCCATTTCCACCATGTAGGAATGCATTATTCGAAATGTACGAAATACCCATCAAAAGAATTTGAACAAAGATCTTTGAAAATGTGTCTCAACACGTCTCAAATGATTTTTCATATAGATCCTTGGATATCAATATCACCAAGGAGGAATACATTTTTAGAAAAGTGTGAAACACCCTTCAAATGAATTTGAACAAAGATCTTTGAAAATGAGTTTGAGGCCGAACGGATGGTTAACACAAAAGTTTCATACAAACGTTTTTCGCTAATTAACCACAGTTATGGGTGGAATTTCCCAAATCGCTGAAACATGTATTCATTAAGTGTTTATGTAGAGCTTAGAAAATAAGTGTGATGCAAATCGAACAAAACTTAAAACTTCGCACAAAAAATCTTTGAATCGCATTTCTACCGAGGAAGCATTATTTTTGCGAAAAATGTGAAAGACGTCTCAAATGATTTTTCATATAAATCCTTGGATATCAATTTAAGCGCGAAACGTCACCCACCAAATCTTTGACCTCATTTTCACCAAGGAGGAATACATTTTTGGAAAAGTGTGAAACACCCCTCAAATAAATTTGAGCAAAGATCGTAGAAATTGAGTTTTAGGCTGATCGGATGGTAAACAAAAAAGTCTCATACAAACGTTTTTCGCGATTTTTCCATACTTGCGGGTGGAATTTCCCGGAACCCCATCTTAACGTGCACCTTTATCACATTGGGCTGTACGTTGATCACCAATCAGTCATTGGTCTAAAGATAATATTGATTGCTTTGTCAATTAATTACCTGCAACATTTTAAAAGACTCGCTTATTTAAGTTGCATGCATCAATTTGGCTCACTCGTTGCGATTTATCGTGATATGATTATTCTGCTGTTAAACGTATCTATGCATTGCTTGAGGCGAGAAAATAAACATATGTAGTTAGGTATGTGCATGTTATTCCTAGATCTAGAACGTATGTATGTGTTCTCTGTGGTAAACGTGTATATATTAGTAAGGAATTGATTTAACTAATTGATAAACAAACTGATGTCTTGCATAAATACGCATTTAACTTGTAAGTGGAAATTTATTCCCACTTAATGGGTAAAAGGATAAAAGTAGCCTTCAAACAAAAAATCATTTCTTCTTAATAGTTTAAGCCCGCCACTTATATCCATATAAACATTATGTTTCCTTCTGTCCGTTACATATATTTTCACAAATCTGTTATACCCTTTTTACCTATGTTTAATGGGTTTAGGGAATAAAAAAAAATTAAAAAGAAAAATAATAAATACACCAATGCGATTTGAACTTGTATCAGACCACAATAGTTGCGGCCGCCTCTACTCAACAACCACACCCAGAATCGAATTTCGACGAGAAAACCCGAATTAAAATAGTAGCACACCAAAAACAATACAATCGCAATTGCCATGCTCTTGATAGAATTTAATAAAGACGCGCATGAATGCGTGTGTTTTCCCTAGCTGCCGCAAGCACGAGGCCAGCCAAAACGCGTTTTCTTTGTGTTTCTTAACCGATCTTGATGAAACTTTCTAAGCTCTACTTATGGAGCTATAGAATATTCGTATATTCTTAAAAAGACAATTCCTTAAAAATTGTAATTTAAGTTGGTGGTTAGTTCAAATGTATTTGATTTATTGGTACGTAGTGGCTTTAAACCATTTTTTTGAGTTCAGGGTATTAAAGAAACAGTTCACTTGGCAGGGTTCGAACTCGCAACTAACCGCACGACTTGCTGCCGCTGCTCTACTCAACAGCCACACCAATAATTGAGTCTTATTGAGAAAAAAATACGAATTTAAATAGCAGCACAGAAAACAATACAATTGCAATTTTGTTGATAGATTTCAAAGCAGACGCGCATGAATGTGCGTGTTTACATGTATACAGATATTCTTGGAATTGGCGCTTGCTGCTGCTAACACGTGCGCAGTCAAAACACACAACTTTTGTTTGTTTCTTAACCGATTTTAATGGAATTTTCTATAGTTATCTTATTGTACCATAGAATATTGGTGTATTCTCAAAAAATCAATTGCATTTAAATTGTGGCTTATATTGGTGGGCAATACAATTTGGGATATTAACCCATTTTACCCATTTCAAAAGGTTCAGGGTATAAACAATAAAGGGTATTCCATGGGCAGGGGAATCATTCTCGTACCTCGGTGGTAATCGATGCGAGGACGTCTGGCCAACATACCTGGAATCTGTAAAGCGGGTGCTTCGGAAGGATGAGTTGGCGCGAATCAAGGGACTTAAGGGCGTGTAGCGTCTCTAGCTCTTATAGGTTCTAAGATCCTTGCGCTCATACATACGGACGGACGGACGGACGGACAGACAGATAGACATGGCTGTTGATGCTGATACATATATTTTGCACAAAAACATTATAGCCTTTTTACCATTTTCATTAGGTTCAGGATATAAACAAAAAAAAAAGTACAATCAATATTTAAGTGAAGCAATAACATTCGGAGAAAGGTTTATAACTTTGAAAAATAAACGATTTACTAAACGAAACCAAATAAGAAATTTAGTGAGGGTAATAATGAGAAACAAATAAAAAAAAGAACTGCGAAGCCAGTCATGAAAAACGGAGGAAGCTACTAAATACGCGAATTGTGGAATTGGGACAACAATCTTGAATAAGAACAGGAGAAAATATAAATAAATAATTTACATGAATAATGAAAATAAATAATTTAATAACATAACACGATAGTGAAAACTCAGGTGAGAAAAAGGTCAGTTCGTATATAATAAGAGGAAGAGAAATTGGAAAAAAAATAAACCTGAGCAGAAGGAAGTCCAGTTCATTAAACCAAATAAAAAGGATGGATAGGGGTGAGTGAAAACATCTCGGGGTGGGTGTAATGTTTTTGTGCAATATGTAAATGTATGTAGCAGGCAGAAGGAAGCATCTCCGACCCCATAAAGTATACATATTCTTGATCAGCATCAATAGCCGAGTCGATCTAGCTATGTCCGTCTGTATGAACGCAAGGATCTCAGAACCTATCAGAGCTAGAGACTTGAAATTTTAGATGTAGGTCCTTCTACTGCCTACGCAGATCGAGTTTGTTTCCGATAATCGATAACTTACTCCGTTTCCAAGCAATCGATAAGAATCGATATCGACATCCTGTTTTTTGAGCAATTTTGGTAAATAATAAGAGCTAGAGTCACCAAACTTGACATGTAGCTTCTAGAACAGTATATGTATATATCTGCATTAGGTGTTGGATGAAGAGGGTTCAGGGTATCCCCTAGTCGGGAGCTCCCGACTAGAACCTCTTATTTGTTAACTTTAGAAATTTACATTTCTCAAAATTTAATCGAAGTCCCGCTTTAATTAGGGTTTCAACTACTTTTTGCAATCTTGAAATTGCCCATTCTTGGTTTCGGTAATAATCAATACATGTAGTACATCGAGTACGCAAGGGGACCCAAAGCCTTTATTATTGCTCCCTGAAAGACTGACTGAGCGTTCTTTAAGCCAAATGGCATTGACAAGAACTCATACTGTCCCTCTGGTGTAACAAACGCTGTACGTTCGATAGATTCTGGGTGAATTGGTATTTGTTAGAATCCACTGGCCATGTTCTCTACATATGCGATCGGTTCCATTTTTCTTTCTGACCAACAAAATCGGACTTGCAAATGGTGAGCAGCTAGGCTGAATAACGTTTGCCGCCAACAATTCATTGATCTTACTACGAACAGTTTCCTTTTCATCTGTGCTAAGCCTGTATGGGCGTCTTTGTACTGTTTTGTTTGGATCAATTAGACGAATTTTTAACTGGCCAGTATTAACGCGACTTTTTGGTATCCCTTGGATGAAATGCTCCATGTATGGTTTCAAAACATTTATTAAACGGACCTTGTCAGTTATATCTAATTCATCTAATTCATTCATTCGTTAACACAGTCTTCAAAAGTTTTTGATTTAGTTACAACATTAATCAGTTTCACTTAATAAATGCTAAACTTTTGTGGCTCAATGCTCACTCCATAACCTTGAAATTTCTCTGCCTATCATTACATCATATTTCAAATATTTGTCCATAACTACGTGAAATAGTATTTCCAAAACAAAATCATTAATAATTACATTAGTCAAAATTTGCGATGAGCTACAAACAGAATCGTTTCCAATGCCCTTAAGCATTACAACATTATGCAATCGTTTTCCAGAAAATTTTCCAGCTACATCTTCCTTTATGAGTGAACACTCGGCTCCAGAGTCAAAACGAAAATCAACAGACTTACCAGCATGGATAAGTGTACCTTTTGGTTCCATTACCGAGCATATTTCCATACGCTTCACTGTGCTCTGAGCAGTCGAAGGGCACACAGTGAAAGTATGTCCGACCTTTCCACACATCTAGCAAGTTTCATTCGACTTTTGCTCTTTTGGTCGCATCCATGAGCCTCCAGATTGTACACCGCTTGATGATTTGAATTCACGATCTTTCTTCTGACGGCAGTTAGCAATTTTATGCCCTTCCCTTCCGCAATAGTGGGAAGGGATGTGTGAGAACTTCTGCTTCTTTTTTTCGGGACCCATAGAGTACCCTGCGTTCATTGTCTTTTGGCGGTGCCCTATTTCATACACTTGCAATGTCGCTGCAACTTCTTGACTTAATATTTGTTGTACACACTAACTGCTTCAGCCTGTTGTCTACATGTGCAGCATGTGCGAGAACAACCGATACCGCTATTTCCTCCAGCTCCATATTTTTTATCTTGGTCCTTAACGAAGTGACGAGTCTGCTACCATACGCTGACATGCATTCTCCATTCCTTGGGCGCCCGCTTAGCAGTTTCATGAGAGTAGCCGTAGTCGTTTCTACGCCCACAAATCTTTGGGCAAATAACTCTTAAAATTGAATCCAGCTTATTTGCTGAGAGCCATAAGGAGTGCGCTACCCTCTCAGTAAGAAACATGTCTACAGTCGAACAAAAACACTTTGATTCACGAGGCGCTGCACCTGCATGCACTGCCCGCACCAACTCCATGAAATTCCTATTTTGTTGCTCAAACATTTCACGCCACTGATGATGTGGTCCGGTAAATTCATGGGCTTTTCACCTCGAGCAGCGAGTCCCGGCATCTTTTTTGGTAGCATAAGTTCTTTTTTTCTGTCCAATTAAATTGTTTTCCTCGCATCGCAACGAATACCCATGAAAACTAGTGGTAACCGGTTTTCGTTCTTGCAACACAACAAAAACCAGCTGTAACCGCTTTTTCTTCTTGCAACGCTTTCTTCGTATCCTTACACGAATCAGCCGCCAAAGACCTGCAGGTACACCAACAAAACTATGCCACACTCAGCGAGGAAGAATAAGAATCGCGATCTCACTCTCTCTAACCAACATTGAGTGATTCGAATTCACCACACAAGACTAGGTAACTTTTGTTCTTCTCTTCTTTATTCTTTTGCGTACATATTCACAACTTACAATATTCTGGTGCTGTCTTATTACAATTACTAATTATTTCTCCCTTTGGTACATACATTCTTCGACATATACTCTACGGGGTCGGAGATGCTTCTGCACAAATACATTTTACCCTTTTTATCCATTTTCAATGGGTTCAGGGTATACAAATATAGAAGATATTGTGTGTATGATAGTGTGTATGTGTTGCTATCTTATGGCCTTATTTCACTATGCTCAAAAAATGTTACATTTTCGAACTTCTTTCATTGGCAAGTGTCCAATGTCGGTAACATGTGAGTGGAAAAAGTCCCGCTTCTTTAAATAAACAGATGATCAGTTTGATTTGATTTACCAATGCGCCGCGAAGCTTTCCTTCCAAAATTCAAATAACATGAAAATAAGAAACAAGTAAGAATGCTCTAGTCGGGGGTGCCAAAACGTAAGAGCTAGGAAGCTGAAATTTTCACTGTAGTTGCCTTATGTGATGAAGGTGCATTAAGGTGCGTTAAGACGGGGTTCCGAGAAAATCCACCCGCAAATATTTTTTAATTTCGTTTATTTCCAGATCTGGTATCCTGTTACTCTATGTTAGCAACTTTTATCAGAGTGCCGTTATTACTTAGCTAACGAAAATTGTGAATTTACAATTAGTTTAACAAATTAGACATATATACAAATATATACAGAGACATGTTTAGGGGTATTTATTATAGTTTGTGACCTATATATATCGATCGACTAGGTCAGTTGGGTAGGTTTAATAAATTAATGCTTTCTCGGCAGAAATGCGATTCAAAGATTTTTTGGGCGAAGTTTTAAGTTTTGTTCGATTTGCATCACACTTATTTTCTAAGCTCTAAATAAAAACTTAATGAATAGATGTTTCAGCGATTTGGGAAATTCCACCCATAACTGTGGTTAATTAGCGAAAAACGTTTGTATGAAACTTTTGTGTTAACCATCCGATCGCCCTCAAACTCATTTTCAAAGATCTTTGTTCAAATTCATTTGCTGGGTATTTCTTACATTTCGAAAAATGAATTCCTCCTTGGTGGAAATGGTGGTAAAGTGTTGGTGGGTGACGTTTCGTGTTTGTTATTTCCAAAGATCTTTACAAAAAATCAGTTGAAACGTGTCTCACGCTTTACGCAGAATCCAAGCATCCTCGGTAGAAATGCGATTCAGAGATTTTTTTGACGAAGTTTTAAGTATTGTTTATTTTCAAAGCTCTAGATAAAAACTTAATGAATACGTGTTTCAGCGATTTAGAAAATTCCACCCGCAACTGTGGTTCCAAACTTATTTTCACACTTCGCAAAGTTCACCGTAATTGGATGGAAAATGCGGGTCAAAGGTTTAATAAACGAACATTTTTATTTGAATTCAAGATTACTTACAACAAGACTAACAAGGACTCTGATACCAATAATTGGTTCTTTTTTCGATGCACTTTAAACATATTTTTGAATAGAAGTGGAGATCAAGAACCATTTGGTACGGGTAGTGTTTAATTTTCCACGGGCGTGCACTTAATGAGAAGGTAATATCTAAAATTTTTATAAAACGTTCCACAGGTAACGACGGGAAATACCCGCTAGTCTTATATATATTGTTGTTAAGAGAGAGAGAGAGAGAGAGAGAGAGAGAGAAAGTATGTTATGAGCACATATGCATGTACATAGCTAGGCGGTCAACGTGGGATCGCCGACTCTGCATTTATGATATATGGAGCATAAGTGGGTGATCATGTTTCACTTGCACTTGAACTTGATTATTTATGTAAATACTACAACAAAGTGCTACAGTGTGTTTGTATATATAATTTGGATATAAGTATATATGTGTAATATATTATACTGTACTTGACTTCAGTGAGCATTCGATATGTGCGCATACCACAGAATATTGCTGAAATAAATCCTCAAATTCTGTTTTAAGCAAACCAAGCGGATATGACTAAAAAACCTACAGACTTATAACGAAATATTGTATAAATATTGTATATAAATGACGATTTCCCTCTCAGGTCGCAGTGCATTAGGTATAACCTCGCAATCAAGACGGACAACAGTAAACCCAGGAATTTCAATATTTTCATTACATTTCATTATCTGATCGAATATATTTAACATGACAGTGAATGCTTTCAGTATTATGATAGAAAATGTCTAGGGGGGAACTGTTAACTAAGTGATCATAATGTGTTCGAAGTAGTTTTCCGATCCGCAATTTCTCTATCTCATTTTGGGCCTTATCTTAATTTTTCGGAGGCTAAACAACCCGGAAGCAGTTGTTGCTCTACTACAAGCTACGTATATTGCAGCACGCTACATACGGGAGCAAGTGTAAACCACCTGCTATACATAGCTCCCTGACTTTTGTGAGTAGTTATACCTTCTACAGGTACAACTGGAAAATGGCTGCGGTCAATAGAAACTTGCTCATTTCTTCTATATTGAAAACTTTTAACTATCTTTCGAATTGGGGTTCAGCAAGCTTCTGTACAATGTGTACACTTTGAGAGAGCAAGTACTCCTACAGTATCATCTGAAATTTAATCCATAAAGTTATGGGATTTTTTTTTTTTTTTTTTTTAACGCGAATCCCGATGCAACGTACTGCATCCCACCTCCCGCCCAACCGACCGAGGGGCGCAGTCGTGTAACGTACGACACGGAATGCAAAGTAAATGTTAAAAAAAAAAATATTAAAAAAAAAACGATACAAACTACGAGTATGTGTACAAATACAATTACAAATAAAAATAGGACTATCTACTTGCTAAATAGTTTAGAATAGAAGACTTTATACGAGGAAGAGAAGCTTCCGAGCGGAATACTCTGTAATGCTTGTTATAGTCGTCACAGAGAACCCTAAACGGTTCATGCAAGGCATAGTTAGTTGAGCAAAATTGAAGCGATAAAGGTACAAAATTACGTGTTAGTCTAGTAGGGATAGAGAAATTTAATTGGCTAGTCAACACAGAAGAGTCGATTTCACCAGTAATTAATTTTTGAATAAATATTACACCCAGCATGGTTCTACGATTAATTAAAGAAGGAAGGTTAATCATCAGAAGTCTACTGGAGTATGACGGTAACCGCACACGAGGATCCCAATTTAAACCACTAAGGGCAAACACCAAGAATTGTTTCTGAACGGATTCAATTCTGTCCTGATGGGTAGCGTATTGTGGTGACCAGATGAGGCATGAGGCATACTCAAGAATAGGTCGTACCAAAGATATATAAAGTGTTTTTGTCGTGTACGGATCGTTAAACTCTTTCGACCATCGCTTGATGAAACCCATAACTATTCTGGCCTTATTGACCACGGTATTAACATGAGAGTCGAATTTAAGTTTATGATCTAGGATGACACCTAGATCATTAACTTCATTAGAAGTACTATTAACACGCTCTAGCGGTATGCTATCAAGAATGTAAGATACCAATTGAGGAGGGCTTCTATAGAAGGTCATAACCTTACATTTAGAGCAGTTTAAGTTTAACAGGTTGGCTAGGCAGCAAGCCTGAAACGCATCAATGTCCGCTTGTAAGAGATGACATGATGCCATATCCTTATATGCAAGGCATAATTTTACATCATCAGCATACATTAAGACTCGAGAGTGAGACAGTATCGAGGGAAGGTCATTGATGAAAAGAGTAAAGAGTAGCGGGCCAAGATGACTACCTTGAGGAACACCGGAAGTCACCAGAATACGTATAGAAAATGATTTTCTGAAGAGAACCTTTTGGGTTCTGTCACGCAAATACTCTGAAATCCAGTTCAAAAGATTGACTGGGAAGCCGAGAAGGCTTAATTTATGAAGCAGCAAGGAATGGTTGACAGAGTCGAAAGCCTTACTGAAATCAGTATAGATGACGTCAGTCTGCTTTCTTTTTTTAAACCCATCAATTACAAACGAAGTAAACTCAAGAAGGTTAGTGGTTGTAGATCTGCGCTTCACGAACCCATGCTGGGAAGGTGAAATAATAGAACTACATAAATGCTGCAGTTGAGATGTTATAATTCTCTCAAAAGCTTTAGGTATAGCGGATAATTTGGAAATACCTCTATAGTTTTCGACATCGGACTTACTCCCTTTCTTATGGAGAGGGATAATGTATGATTCCTTCCAAATGGTCGGAACAGATGAAGTGTTAACGGACAATTCAAAGAGTTTTAAAACAGGTTTACATAATGCTGCAGCGCAGTATCAGGCAAAGTAGATGTCTTTCGTTTAGAATTGACAAAGTTAAAAATTGCTTGGGATTATGTGAAAATTGAAGGCGACAACGCCGAAGGTAATTCTTATAGCAGATGGAATTTTGGGTGGAAAAATTTGATCGGGCAACTGCATAGCGGGAGAAATCAGAGTGATTTCCCGATTTCTTAAACTTTTTATAACACCTCGACTTCACGTTTTTTAACCTCATCAGTTCATTTGAGAACCAGGGAGGCCTATCAGGCCTCGCTGGGTGATCAAGAGGAACGCAGACATCAAAAATCGAGTACAAGGTGTCATAAAAAAGTTTCAAGGCAACATCAATGTCTGCACAATTGTACAGTTGGGACCAGTCGACTTGCAGAATAAGATCATTTAGCTTATGAAAATCAGCCTTTCTGAAACAACGCATACGTTCAGCATATTCCGGTTCCTTGATAGGAACTCGAGCTGGTAAATCAATGACCAGTTCCAGAGTTGGATGAAAAGGGTCTTCAGGAAGTGTAAGCGGATTGATCCTGTGCACAACACTGTTGAACGAATCCAACACGAAAATTAGATCAAGGGATCTGTTTCTTGAATTGCGCACACGATTAACCTGCCGTAAGGACAATTCATGTAGACCATCAATAAATTCGTTTGAAGATGACGGCAACAGAAAGTTTGAGTCTGATGGCGATGACCACTCGACAACAGGAAGATTAAAGTCCCCAAGAACTACTAAAAGGTCTCTATCAGAAAGTAGGGAGGAGACAGATTTAATAGCATTAAGATGGGTTTGATAGGTAGACAAATTAGATAGAGGAGGTAAATATGAACATGTAATGAAGATAGAAAAAGTACCAAATACAACTCTTACAGCCACCAACTCAATCTCTGAGATGGGAAGATCAATGCGTTCCGACGAAAGAGCAGACTCGACAGCTATAAGTACTCCTCCTCCGATTCGGGGCGCTCGATCGCATCTATAAGTGGTGTATTTGGAGGTAAAAATTGAAGAGTCTGAGATGTCCGGCTTCAGCCAGGTCTCAGTAAAAGCGATAATTTGAAAGTTAAAAGCAAGAGAGTCTAAATACAGTTTAGCGAGTTTAGATTTAAGACCTCTAACATTCTGGTAGGCAAGCTCGAAATATGGAATTAGTTTTTTGACGCAGCAACAAAAGTTGATGCGCCATTTGAAATAGGTGGTAATAAAATCGGAGTCCGATTTTTCTTTTTGGCCTTTTGTTCTTTTACTATTAAGTGCTCCGGCCAAAACTCTTTACAACAAATATCAGTAAATATTTCTGGCGGAACACTTATTTTAAAGGACGCAATATCCCTTTCATAAGCGAACTTAAATTTCTCCACCAGTATACCTGGAGCTTGAATTTTTGCCTGTATAAAGGCTTTTACCTCATCTGATGAAAAGTGAGGGGCAAGCCTAGAAACAAAAATAAGTCTCTTCGGTGGAACACCGACTAGAGGCTTAGGTGCCACAGGTAGGACAGTGGGAACTATGGTACCTAAAACAGCCGGTAGTCCGGACGACGAGCCTTCTAGCGGCTGTTGTAAATTTAATTGTTGCTGTCGGTCTTTCGGAACACCCACGACAGCGGACGACACGGATAATTCGACTGGTTTTTCTCGAGCCGATGTCACACTTTTCGGGACAGAATCAGTGTCCACAGCAGACCTCACAGCTACCGGAGTAACAAACGAGATGAGCTGCTGTGTAATCGGTGTAGTAGGCTGCTGAATAGCAGTCGGAGGCTGAAGGGTATTAGGCAACGGCAGATCACAAGGAGTGGGCTTTTTAGGCCCCGGAGACTCATCTAACAGTTTAAGGCTATTAAATTGGGTGTCCAGGGCTGTGAGCTGATCGTTAAGTTTACGAAAACCAACAATCAGACCCCTAAAGCCACTCCTGGTCTGACGCATTAACGCCCGCATTTCACCATCAATCTCCCTACACGAGTCGCAACTATAGTGCAAACCATTTCGTTTGGCAACAGCATCCCCCACAAGACCAGTGAAACCCGCACATTTAGAATGCACGACATTATCACACAGCCAACAAGGTATGCTGGATTGACTTGCCGTAATTGGCATTTGGCAAGATTTATAAAACAGACAATTTTATGGTCCATTATTATGGGTATCTACTGTAATAACGCAGCCAAATGTAAAAAGAGAGTTATTTAGATAAGATTAATAGCGTATGGAGCACCAACAAGCGGCAGAAAGTAGAAAAAGATCAAAGCGCAAGTTGAAAAAAAAAAAGGAGAGAGAGCGCGAGAGTGCGAGAGTAGTCTATTTATAGATTGCTTGCTTGCCCACGAAATCTTGCACACCAGAGAGGCGATGTGCAGTTAAACATAAACAACAAACAACAAGAAGCTTACCCACAGAAATGCACAAGAACACAAGTTTGAAAGAAACAATAATTAAATAACAAAAATGCACAGACCACAAGCATGCACTCGCGATAAATAAAAAATAAACCGAGAAGGCGAACAGAATAGTAGAAATATATAAAATATAAATAATTAAAACGCCGATGTTTTATTAAATCAAAAACAAAACGGAGAGCACAAAAAAAACACGTATGTTCGCTTCAAGTACGCAATTATGATTGCTGGATGCATCAAAAAGTATTTGCATTATTATGCTCGTTCCCCATTAACTAATCCATCCCCAGTATCTACATTGACCGTTATCATATATTTGGCAGTGGTTTTTAGAAGAAGGGACATACACAATCCCTGTGTTTCGGACGACCTAAATTTTCTTGCGGCTTGTAAGATTCTCTGTCTACAAGCCGTAGTTAAATGTGTTGCTTTAATAAAATCATCAGCGGTAAAAATAAATTGATCAGTCGGAATTGAGTTTAGCTTTATCGTGTTTTAACTATCTGTTGCCGCATTTGTACTAAATGTTGTCTGTCGAATTTCCCGATGCCATATTATTTAAAGCAGGAGCAAACGATTGGTCCTCCCGTTGTCACATGATTTCCGTGAGCTCAAAATACTTGGTCACCTACTGGTGATAACTGTCGTAGATCCCTGAAAGCTTTGACAGAAATACCACCGAATGGAGAAGTATTTATAAAAATTTGTTTTAGACGGGATTCCAACTGGGAAAACATTTTTGGAGCGTACCATAGATATTTCATCTATAATAATAAGTTTAAGGTCTATGAACCTCGAATGCACAGTTTTTACTAAATCGAATTTGAACAAAGATCTTTGAAAATGTATCTCAACACGTCTCAAATGATTTTTTTTTATATCAATTTAAGCGCGAAACGTCACCCACCAAATCTTTGACCTCCATTTTCACCAAGGAGGAATACATTTTTGGAAAAGTGTGAAACACCCCTCAAATAAATTTGAGCAAAGATCGTAGAAATTGAGTTTTAGGCTGATCGGATGGTAAACAAAAAAGTCTCATACAAACGTTTTTCGCGATTTTTCCATACTTTCCATACTTTCCGGGTGGAATTTCCCGGAACCCCATCTTAACGTGCACCTTTATCACATTGGGCTGTGCGTTGATCACCAATCAGTCATTGGACTAAAGATAATATTGATTGCTTTATCAATTAATTACCTGCAACATTTTAAAAGACTCGCTTATTTAAGTTGCATGCATCAATTTGGCTCACTCGATGCGATTTATCGTGATATGATTATTCTGCTGTTAAACGGATCTATGCATTGCTTGAGGCGAGAAAATAAACATATGTAGTTAGGTATGTGTATGTTATTCCTAGATCTAGAACGTATGTATGTGTTCTCTGTGGTAAACGTGTATATATTAGTAAGGAATTGATTTAACTAATTGATAAACAAACTGATGTCTTGCATAAATACGCATTTAACTTGTAAGTGGAAATTTATTCCCACTTAATGGGTAAAAGGATAAAAGTAGCCTTCAAACAAAAAATCATTTCTTCTTAATAGTTTAAGCCCGCCACTTATATCCATATAAACATTATGTTTCCTTCTGTCCGTTACATATATTTTCACAAATCTGTTATACCCTTTTTACCTATGTTTAATGGGTTTAGGGAATAAAAAAAAAATTAAAAAGAAAAATAATAAATACACCAATGCGATTTGAACTTGTATCAGACCACAATAGTTGCGGCCGCCTCTACTCAACAACCACACCCAGAATCGAATTTCGACGAGAAAACCCGAATTAAAATAGTAGCACACCAAAAACAATACAATCGCAATTGCCATGCTCTTGATAGAATTTAATAAAGACGCGCATGAATGCGTGTGTTTTCCCTAGCTGCCGCAAGCACGAGGCCAGCCAAAACGCGTTTTCTTTGTGTTTCTTAACCGATCTTGATGAAACTTTCTAAGCTCTACTTATGGAGCTATAGAATATTCGTATATTCTTAAAAAGACAATTCCTTAAAAATTGTAATTTAAGTTGGTGGTTAGTTCAAATGTATTTGATTTATTGGTACGTAGTGGCTTTAAACCATTTTTTTGAGTTCAGGGTATTAAAGAAACAGTTCACTTGGCAGGGTTCGAACTCGCAACTAACCGCACGACTTGCTGCCGCTGCTCTACTCAACAGCCACACCAATAATTGAGTCTTATTGAGAAAAAAATACGAATTTAAATAGCAGCACAGAAAACAATACAATTGCAATTTTGTTGATAGATTTCAAAGCAGACGCGCATGAATGTGCGTGTTTACATGTATACAGATATTCTTGGAATTGGCGCTTGCTGCTGCTAACACGTGCGCAGTCAAAACACACAACTTTTGTTTGTTTCTTAACCGATTTTAATGGAATTTTCTATAGTTATCTTATTGTACCATAGAATATTGGTGTATTCTCAAAAAATCAATTGCATTTAAATTGTGGCTTATATTGGTGGGCAATACAATTTGGGATATTAACCCATTTTACCCATTTCAAAAGGTTCAGGGTATAAACAATAAAGGGTATTCCATGGGCAGGGGAATCATTCTCGTACCTCGGTGGTAATCGATGCGAGGACGTCTGGCCAACATACCTGGAATCTGTAAAGCGGGTGCTTCGGAAGGATGAGTTGGCGCGAATCAAGGGACTTAAGGGCGTGTAGCGTCTCTAGCTCTTATAGGTTCTAAGATCCTTGCGCTCATACATACGGACGGACGGACGGACGGACAGACAGATAGACATGGCTGTTGATGCTGATACATATATTTTGCACAAAAACATTATAGCCTTTTTACCATTTTCATTGGGTTCAGGATATAAACAAAAAAAAAAAGTACAATCAATATTTAAGTGAAGCAATAACATTCGGAGAAAGGTTTATAACTTTGAAAAATAAACGATTTACTAAACGAAACCAAATAAGAAATTTAGTGAGGGTAATAATGAGAAACAAATAAAAAAAGAACTGCGAAGCCAGTCATGAAAAACGGAGGAAGCTACTAAATACGCGAATTGTGGAATTGGGACAACAATCTTGAATAAGAACAGGAGAAAATATAAATAAATAATTTACATGAATAATGAAAATAAATAATTTAATAACATAACACGATAGTGAAAACTCAGGTGAGAAAAAGGTCAGTTCGTATATAATAAGAGGAAGAGAAATTGGAAAAAAAAATAAACCTGAGCAGAAGGAAGTCCAGTTCATTAAACCAAATAAAAAGGATGGATAGGGGTGAGTGAAAACATCTCGGGGTGGGTGTAATGTTTTTGTGCAATATGTAAATGTATGTAGCAGGCAGAAGGAAGCATCTCCGACCCCATAAAGTATACATATTCTTGATCAGCATCAATAGCCGAGTCGATCTAGCCATGTCCGTCTGTATGAACGCAAGGATCTCAGAACCTATCAGAGCTAGAGACTTGAAATTTTAGATGTAGGTCCTCCTACTGCCTACGCAGATCGAGTTTGTTTCCGATAATCGATAACTTACTCCGTTTCCAAGCAATCGATAAGAATCGATATCGACATCCTGTTTTTTGAGCAATTTTGGTAAATAATAAGAGCTAGAGTCACCAAACTTGACATGTAGCTTCTAGAACAGTATATGTATATATCTGCATTAGGTGTTGGATGAAGAGGGTTCAGGGTATCCCCTAGTCGGGAGCTCCCGACTAGAACCTCTTATTTGTTAACTTTAGAAATTTACATTTCTCAAAATTTAATCGAAGTCCCGCTTTAATTAGGGTTTCAACTTCTTTTTGCAATCTTGAAATTGCCCATTCTTGGTTTCGGTAATAATCAATACATGTAGTACATCGAGTACGCAAGGGGACCCAAAGCCTTTATTATTGCTCCCTGAAAGACTGACTGAGCGTTCTTTAAGCCAAATGGCATTGACAAGAACTCATACTGTCCCTCTGGTGTAACAAACGCTGTACGTTCGATAGATTCTGGGTGAATTGGTATTTGTTAGAATCCACTGGCCATGTTCTCTACATATGCGATCGGTTCCATTTTTCTTTCTGACCAACAAAATCGGACTCGCAAATGGTGAGCAGCTAGGCTGAATAACGTTTGCCGCCAACAATTCATTTATCTTACTACGAACAGTTTCCTTTTCATCTGTGCTAAGCCTGTATGGGCGTCTTTGTACTGTTTTGTTTGGATCAATTAGACGAATTTCTAACTGGCCAGTATTAACGCGACTTTTTGGTATCCCTTGGATGAAATGCTCCATGTATGGTTTCAAAACATTTATTAAACGGACCTTGTCAGTTATATCTAATTCATCTAATTCATTCATTCGTTAACACAGTCTTCAAAAGTTTTTGATTTAGTTACAACATTAATCAGTTTCACTTAATAAATGCTAAACTTTTGTGGCTCAATGCTCACACCATAACCTTGAAATTTCTCTGCCTATCATTACATCATATTTCAAATATTTGTCCATAACTACGTGAAATAGTATTTCCAAAACAAAATCATTAATAATTACATTAGTCAAAATTTGCGAATAGCTACAAACAGAATCGTTTCCAATGCCCTTAAGCATTACAACATTATGCAATCGTTTTCCAGAAAATTTTCCAGCTACATCTTCCTTTATGAGTGAACACTCGGCTCCAGAGTCAAAACGAAAATCAACAGACTTACCAGCATGGATAAGTGTACCTTTTGGTTCCATTACCGAGCATATTTCCATACGCTTCACTGTGCTCTGAGCAGTCGAAGGGCACACAGTGAAAGTATGTCCGACCTTTCCACACATCTAGCAAGTTTCATTCGACTTTTGCTCTTTTGGTCGCATCCATGAGCCTCCAGATTGTACACCGCTTGATGATTTGAATTCACGATCTTTCTTCTGACGGCAGTTAGCAATTTTATGCCCTTCCCTTCCGCAATAGTGGGAAGGGATGTGTGAGAACTTCTGCTTCTTTTTTTCGGGACCCATAGAGTACCCTGCGTTCATTGTCTTTTGGCGGTGCCCTATTTCATACACTTGCAATGTCGCTGCAACTTCTTGACTTAATATTTGTTGTACACACTAACTGCTTCAGCCTGTTGTCTACATGTGCAGCATGTGCGAGAACAACCGATACCGCTATTTCCTCCAGCTCCATATTTTTTATCTTGGTCCTTAACGAAGTGACGAGTCTGCTACCATACGCTGACATGCATTCTCCATTCCTTGGGCGCCCGCTTAGCAGTTTCATGAGAGTAGCCGTAGTCGTTTCTACGCCCACAAATCTTTGGGCAAATAACTCTTAAAATTGAATCCAGCTTATTTGCTGAGAGCCATAAGGAGTGCGCTACCCTCTCAGTAAGAAACATGTCTACAGTCGAACAAAAACACTTTGATTCACGAGGCGCTGCGCCTGCATGCACTGCCCGCACCAACTCCATGAAATTCCTATTTTGTTGCTCAAACATTTCACGCCACTGATGATGTGGTCCGGTAAATTCATGGGCTTTTCACCTCGAGCAGCGAGTCCCGGCATCTTTTTTGGTAGCATAAGTTCTTTTTTTTCTGTCCAATTAAATTGTTTTCCTCGCATCGCAACGAATACCCATGAAAACTAGTGGTAACCGGTTTTCGTTCTTGCAACACAACAAAAACCAGCTGTAACCGCTTTTTCTTCTTGCAACGCTTTCTTCGTATCCTTACACGAATCAGCCGCCAAAGACCTGCAGGTACACCAACAAAACTATGCCACACTCAGCGAGGAAGAATAAGAATCGCGATCTCACTCTCTCTCACCAACATTGAGTGATTCGAATTCACCACACAAGACTAGGTAACTTTTGTTCTTCTCTTCTTTATTCTTTTGCGTACATATTCACAACTTACAATATTCTGGTGCTGTCTTATTACAATTACTAATTATTTCTCCCTTTGGTACATACATTCTTCGACATATACTCTACGGGGTCGGAGATGCTTCCTTCTACCTGTTACATACATTTGCACAAATACATTTTACCCTTTTTATCCATTTTCAATGGGTTCAGGGTATACAAATATAGAAGATATTGTGTGTATGATAGTGTGTATGTGTTGCTATCTTATGGCCTAATTTCACTATGCTCAAAAAATGTTACATTTTCGAACTTCTTTCATTGGCAAGTGTCCAATGTCGGTAACATGTGAGTGGAAAAAGTCCCGCTTCTTTAAATAAACAGATGATCAGCTTGATTTGATTTACCAATGCGCCGCGAAGCTTACCTTCCAAAATTCAAATAACATGAAAATAAGAAACAAGTAAGAATGCTCTAGTCGGGGGTGCCAAAACGTAAGAGCTAGGAAGCTGAAATTTTCACTGTAGTTGCCTTATGTGATGAAGGTGCGTTAAGACGGGGTTCCGAGAAAATCCACCCGCAAATATTTTTTAATTTCGTTTATTTCCAGATCTGGTATCCTGTTACTCTATGTTAGCAACTTTTATCAGAGTGCTGTTATTACTTAGCTTAACGAAAATTGTGAATTTACAATTAGTTTAACAAATTAGACATATATACAAATATATACAGAGACATGTTTAGGGGTATTTATTATAGTTTGTGACCTATATATATCGATCGACTAGGTCAGTTGGGTAGGTTTAATAAATTAATGCTTCCTCGGCAGAAATGCGATTCAAAGATTTTTTGGGCGAAGTTTTAAGTTTTGTTCGATTTGCATCACACTTATTTTCTAAGCTCTAAATAAAAACTTAATGAATAGATGTTTCAGCGATTTGGGAAATTCCACCCATAACTGTGGTTAATTAGCGAAAAACGTTTGTATGAAACTTTTGTGTTAACCATCCGATCGCCCTCAAACTCATTTTCAAAGATCTTTGTTCAAATTCATTTGATGAATTCCTCCTTGGTGGAAATGGTGGTCAAGTGTTGGTGGGTGACGTTTCGTGTTTGTTATTTCCAAAGATCTTTACAAAAAATCAGTTGAAACGTGTCTCATGCTTTACGCAGAATCCAAGCATCCTCGGTAGAAATGCGATTCAGAGATTTTTTTGACGAAGTTTTAAGTATTGTTTATTTTCAAAGCTCTAGATAAAAACTTAATGAATACGTGTTTCAGCGATTTAGAAAATTCCACCCGCAACTGTGGTTCCAAACTTATTTTCGCAAAGTTCACTTCGCAAAGTTCACCGTAATTGGATGGAAAATGCGGGTCAAAGGTTTAATAAACGAACATTTTTATTTGAATTCAAGATTACTTACAACAAGACTAACAAGGACTCTGATACCAATAATTGGTTCTTTTTTCGATGCACTTTAAACATATTTTTGAATAGAAGTGGAGATCAAGAACCATTTGGTACGGGTAGTGTTTAATTTTCCACGGGCGTGCACTTAATGAGAAGGTAATATCTAAAATTTGTATAAAACGTTCCACAGGTAACGACGGGAAATACCCGCTAGTCTTATATATATTGTTGTTAAGAGAGAGAGAGAGAGAGAGAGAGAAAGTATGTTATGAGCACATATGCATGTACATAGCTAGGCGGTCAACGTGGGATCGCCGACTCTGCATTTATGATATATGGAGCATAAGTGGGTGATCATGTTTCACTTGCACTTGAAATTGATTATTTATGTAAATACTACAACAAAGTGCTACAGTGTGTTTGTATATATAATTTGGATATAAGTATATATGTGTAATATATTATACTGTACTTGACTACAGTGAGCATTCGATATGTGCGCATACCACAGAATATTGCTGAAATAAATCCTCAAATTCTGTTTTAAGCAAACCAAGCGGATATGACTAAAAAACCTACAGACTTATAACGAAATATTGTATAAATATTGTATATAAATGACGATTTCCCTCTCAGGTCGCAGTGCATTAGGTATAACCTCGCAATCAAGACGGACAACAGTAAACCCAGGAATTTCAATATTTTCATTACATTTCATTATCTGATCGAATATATTTAACATGACAGTGAATGCTTTCAGTATTATGATAGAAAATGTCTAGGGGGGAACTGTTAACTAAGTGATCATAATGTGTTCGAAGTAGTTTTCCGATCCGCAATTTCTCTATCTCATTTTGGGCCTTATCTTAATTTTTCGGAGGCTAAACAACCCGGAAGCAGTTGTTGCTCTACTACAAGCTACGTATATTGCAGCACGCTACATACGGGAGCAAGTGTAAACCACCTGCTATACATAGCTCCCTGACTTTTGTGAGTAGTTATACCTTCTACAGGTACAACTGGAAAATGGCTGCGGTCAATAGAAACTTGCTCATTTCTTCTATATTGAAAACTTTTAACTATCTTTCGAATTGGGGTTCAGCAAGCTTCTGTACGATGTGTACACTTTGAGAGAGCAAGTACTCCTACAGTATCATCTGAAATTTAATCCATAAAGTTATGGGATTTTTTTTTTTTTTTTTTTTTAACGCGAATCCCGATGCAACGTACTGCATCCCACCTCCCGCCCAACCGACCGAGGGGCGCAGTCGTGTAACGTACGACACGGAATGCAAAGTAAATGTTAAAAAAAAAAATATTAAAAAAAAAACGATACAAACTACGAGTATGTGTACAAATACAATTACAAATAAAAATAGGACTATCTACTTGCTAAATAGTTTAGAATAGAAGACTTTATACGAGGAAGAGAAGCTTCCGAGCGGAATACTCTGTAATGCTTGTTATAGTCGTCACAGAGAACCCTAAACGGTTCATGCAAGGCATAGTTAGTTGAGCAAAATTGAAGCGATAAAGGTACAAAATTACGTGTTAGTCTAGTAGGGATAGAGAAATTTAATTGGCTAGTCAACACAGAAGAGTCGATTTCACCAGTAATTAATTTTTGAATAAATATTACACCCAGCATGGTTCTACGATTAATTAAAGAAGGAAGGTTAATCATCAGAAGTCTACTGGAGTATGACGGTAACCGCACACGAGGATCCCAATTTAAACCACTAAGGGCAAACACCAATAATTGTTTCTGAACGGATTCAATTCTGTCCTGATGGGTAGCGTATTGTGGTGACCAGATACATGAGGCATACTCAAGAATAGGTCGTACCAAAGATATATAAAGTGTTTTTGTCGTGTACGGATCGTTAAACTCTTTCGACCATCGCTTGATGAAACCCATAACTATTCTGGCCTTATTGACCACGGTATTAACATGAGAGTCGAATTTAAGTTTATGATCTAGGATGACACCTAGATCATTAACTTCATTAGAAGTACTATTAACACGCTCGAGCGGTATGCTATCAAGAATGTAAGATACCAATTGAGGAGGGCTTCTATAGAAGGTCATAACCTTACATTTAGAGCAGATTTAGTTTAACAGGTTGGCTAGGCAGCAAGCCTGAAACGCATCAATGTCCGCTTGTAAGAGATGACATGATGCCATATCCTTATATGCAAGGCATAATTTTACATCATCAGCATACATTAAGACTCGAGAGTGAGACAGTATCGAGGGAAGGTCATTGATGAAAAGAGTAAAGAGTAGCGGGCCAAGATGACTACCTTGAGGAACACCGGAAGTCACCAGAATACGTATAGAAAATGATTTTCTGAAGAGAACCTTTTGGGTTCTGTCACGCAAATACTCTGAAATCCAGTTCAAAAGATTGACTTTATGAAGCAGCAAGGAATGGTTGACAGAGTCGAAAGCCTTACTGAAATCAGTATAGATGACGTCAGTCTGCTTTCTTTTTTTAAACCCATCAATTACAAACGAAGTAAACTCAAGAAGGTTAGTGGTTGTAGATCTGCGCTTCACGAACCCATGCTGGGAAGGTGAAATAATAGAACTACATAAATGCTGCAGTTGAGATGTTATAATTCTCTCAAAAGCTTTAGGTATAGCGGATAATTTGGAAATACCTCTATAGTTTTCGACATCGGACTTACTCCCTTTCTTATGGAGAGGGATAATGTATGATTCCTTCCAAATGGTCGGAACAGATGAAGTGTTAACGGACAATTCAAAGAGTTTTAAAACAGGTTTACATAATGCTGCAGCGCAGTATCAGGCAAAGTAGATGTCTTTCGTTTAGAATTGACAAAGTTAAAAATTGCTTGGGATTATGTGAAAATTGAAGGCGACAACGCCGAAGGTAATTCTTATAGCAGATGGAATTTTGGGTGGAAAAATATGATCGGGCAACTGCATAGCGGGAGAAATCAGAGTGATTTCCCGATTTCTTAAACTTTTTATAACACCTCGACTTCACGTTTTTTAACCTCATCAGTTCATTTGAGAATCAGGGAGGCCTATCAGGCCTCGCTGGGTGATCAAGAGGAACGCAGACATCAAAAATCGAGTACAAGGTGTCATAAAAAAGTTTCAAGGCAACATCAATGTCTGCACAATTGTACAGTTGGGACCAGTCGACTTGCAGAATAAGATCATTTAGCTTATGAAAATCAGCCTTTCTGAAACAACGCATACGTTCAGCATATTCCGGTTCCTTGATAGGAACTCGAGCTGGTAAATCAATGACCAGTTCCAGAGTTGGATGAAAAGGGTCTTCAGGAAGTGTAAGCGGATTGATCCTGTGCACAACACTGTTGAACGAATCCAACACGAAAATTAGATCAAGAGATCTGTTTCTTGAATTGCGCACACGATTAACCTGCGGTAAGGACAATTCATGTAGACCATCAATAAATTCGTTTGACGATGACGGCAACAGAAAGTTTGAGTCTGATGGCGATGACCACTCGACAACAGGAAGATTAAAGTCCCCAAGAACTACTAAAAGGTCTCTATCAGAAAGTAGGGAGGAGACAGATTTAATAGCATTAAGATGGGTTTGATAGGTAGACAAATTAGATAGAGGAGGTAAATATGAACATGTAATGAAGATAGAAAAAGTACCAAATACAACTCTTACAGCCACCAACTCAATCTCTGAGATGGGAAGATCAATGCGTTCCGACGAAAGAGCAGACTCGACAGCTATAAGTACTCCTCCTCCGATTCGGGGCGCTCGATCGCATTTATAAGTGGTGTATTTGGAGGTAAAAATTGAAGAGTCTGAGATGTCCGGCTTCAGCCAGGTCTCAGTAAAAGCGATAATTTGAAAGTTAAAAGCAAGAGAGTCTAAATACAGTTTAGCGAGTTTAGATTTAAGACCTCTAACATTCTGGTAGGCAAGCTCGAAATATGGAATTAGTTTTTTGACGCAGCAACAAAAGTTGATGCGCCATTTGAAATAGGTGGTAATAAAATCGGAGTCCGATTTTTCTTTTTGGCCTTTTGTTCTTTTACTATTAAGTGCTCCGGCCAAAACTCTTTACAACAAATATCAGTAAATATTTCTGGCGGAACACTTATTTTAAAGGACGCAATATCCCTTTCATAAGCGAACTTAAATTTCTCCACCAGTATACCTGGAGCTTGAATTTTTGCCTGTATAAAGGCTTTTACCTCATCTGATGAAAAGTGAGGGGCAAGCCTAGAAACAAAAATAAGTCTCTTCGGTGGAACACCGACTAGAGGCTTAGGTGCCACAGGTAGGACAGTGGGAACTATGGTACCTAAAACAGCCGGTAGTCCGGACGACGAGCCTTCTAGCGGCTGTTGTAAATTTAATTGTTGCTGTCGGTCTTTCGGAACACCCACGACAGCGGACGACACGGATAATTCGACTGGTTTTTCTCGAGCCGATGTCACACTTTTCGGGACAGAATCAGTGTCCACAGCAGACCTCACAGCTACCGGAGTAACAAACGAGATGAGCTGCTGTGTAATCGGTGTAGTAGGCTGCTGAATAGCAGTCGGAGGCTGAAGGGTATTAGGCAACGGCAGATCACAAGGAGTGGGCTTTTTAGGCCCCGGAGACTCATCTAACAGTTTAAGGCTATTAAATTGGGTGTCCAGGGCTGTGAGCTGATCGTTAAGTTTACGAAAACCAACAATCAGACCCCTAAAGCAACTCCTGGTCTGACGCATTCCGAAAGCAGCTTTACCTGTTGGAGCACACAATAGTATTTTAGGAGAAGTTGGACCACTTCCTGGGCTACAATAGTACATAATAAACAAAGATTAAAAAAGGTCTAAAATATGTCGGCTCTTTCCGACACCCGCACTACCTCCAACAAATTCGTAGAAGACGGATTTCTTTTTGGCATTGTGCAAAACTTGTGTAAAATATGTTTTCTGCTTTAAATTAAGTGACCTGACTATATCTGCTAAACTTTCAGCTGAAACTATAGCTGGAAGTTTTATTAATCGGACATTATTCTCTTCTGAATCTAGATTCTCATCATTTCCATTGATGTTTCATCTTGATTTTCAACATTTTCTTCATTTTTTGCCTGCACTGCATTTTCATGAGCATGCTGAAGCTCACTGTCATCTAAGCTATTATATTTTCTACGATTACTCTCGATTATCTCCTGATTTAGGCCGCAAAACGATTCACAGTCTCTTGGTACCAGTTCTACATTTTCATCATGGGATATACAACATAACCAAGTCTCGAAAATAATTGCTCCTATCGGTATTAATATTAAATCCCCTATACCTAATTATAATGGGAGTGTTTCTCTTCTTTACGAAGCCACTACCATCGCGAAGTGCTTAAACTAATTGCTGAGAAGCCCTGGGTGTTTCGATTTCATCAGCATCATCTATATTTTGGCCAGTACCACTATGCTGTTTGCTTAAACTGTAAAAAGCAGCAAAATCAGCTAGGTATAAACTGTCTAATGCGACGGGGCGCTGAACATAATGGTCTATAAGTCCTGTTTCCAATATTGCTACTGAGTCATCGGGTAAGTTTTGCAACTGTTGCCTAGACTTCCTTAATCTAACCCGATGCTCTGGTAATAAGGTATTAATAAAAATCACTGTTTTGCTGCTTTTGGACAATGGCAAAACGAAACAGCAGTAAACAGCTTCCGAAATAAACTTATGCCCTATACAGCATAACCTCTGCTTTAAAGTTACATTGCCCCTGCTAATCTCACTTACAGCTTTACGCATAAGTTTTGAAATGCCTCTGTGGGACTTGTTGATATAATTAACGAAGTAACTGCAGCAAGAAAAGGGAACTAATGTAAACTGGATATCTATATTGGCTCGCTGCAGTAGAAGAAGGGCTTCTTTATACTCGACCTGAGTGCATTTATTTAGCAATCATAACATAAGTTAAATTGATCGTTATACAAAAAGTTATTGAAATCTCTAAGGTAATCTATGTTTTCAGGATCAAGCGGATATTCTTAAACGCCCTGAATCTTTTTGAAATTTCGGTGATGCACATCTCTATTTTAAGCATCGTCTTCTAAAAAGAAAAGGTTATTAAAAAGGTCGAAAGACCAATCTGCCTAATCATCGCCATGCCCTTCTTCTTTTCTGCTTCCCAATCCAGGTGACGTGCGACTACTTTTCAAAACTCCATAGCCATCATCGTGATGTATTAAATTTTCTAAATACTCCTCATTAAGGGCTTGTGCTGCCGTAACGGGCAGAAGGAAGCATCTCCGACCCCATAAAGTATATATATTCTTGATCAGCATCAATAGCCGAGTCGATCTAGCCATGTCCGTCTGTCTGTCCGTCCGTCTGTCCGTATGTATGAACGCAAGGATCTTAGAACCTAGAACCTATTTCAGCTAGAGACTGAAATTTTAGCTGCAGTTCCTCCAAGTGCCTACGCAGATTGAGCTTGTTTCCGATAATCGATAACTTACTCCGTTTCCAAGCAATCGATAAAAATCGATATCGTCACCCTCTCTTTTTAGCAAATTGGGTAAATAATAAGAGCTAGAGTCACCAAACTTGATATTCTGCTTCTAGAATATTATATATATATCAAGTATCTTTCATTTTATACCTATCGCCACCTCCCCGCTACCACCCCAGAGCTATAAATCAAGTTAATAACCCAAATTGTGTTGCTAACCAATTAAAGCCACAATTTAAATGCAATTGACTTTTTGAAAATACACGTTCGTTCGTCTGCCCAATAAGTTGGGTCTTGACTGCGTCTTGATCGACGCGAAGTATCAGCCAATTGCTCCTTTTGCCTAACTGGAGAGTTAACTCGTCGAGTCGAGTGGTCTACAGTATTTATACCCTGAACCCATTGAAAATGGGTAAAAAGGGTATATGATATTTGTGCAAAATGCAAATGTATGTAACAGGCAGAAGGAAGCATCTCCGACCCCATAAAATATATATATTCTTGATCAGCATCAATAGCCGAGTCGATCTAGCCATGTCCGTCTGTCTGTCCGTCCGTCCGTCCGTCCGTCCGTCCGCATGTATGAACGCAAGGATCTCAGAACCTATAAGAGCTAAAGACTTGAAATTTTAGATGTAGGTGCTCCTAGTGCCTGCGCAGATCGAGTTTGTTTCCGATAATCGATAACTTACTCCGTTTCAAAGTAATCGATAAAAATGTATATCGAAATCCTGTTTTTAAGCAATTTTTGTAAATAATAAGAGCGACAGTCACCAAACTTGACATGTTGCTTCTAGAAAAGTATATATGTATATATCGATTATCTTTCATTTTATACCTATCGCCACCTCCCCGCTACTCTCTATCTATTAGCGGGAGCTGCATTTGGTGTTGGAATATGAGGGTTCAGGGTATCCCCTAGTCGGGAGCTCCCGACTAGAACCTCTTACTTGTTTTTCTTTGATCGTTTGCCCTGTAAGCTAGGTCTTGGACTTGTCTGCGAACCTATTTCACTCAGTTTGGCTAAAACCTTCATTTTCTTTCGTTGGGACTTAATCTTTATATCTTCAATTCAAATAAAAAATGTTCGTTTATTAAACCTTTGACCCGCATTTTCCATCCAATTACGGTGAACTTTGCAAAGTGTGAAAATAACTTTGGAACCATTGGAATTTTCTAAATCGCTGAAACACGTATTCATTAAGTTTTTATCTAGAGCTTATTTTCAAAATCAAACAAAACTTAAAACTTCGTCAAAAAAATCTCTGAATCGCATTTCTACCGAGGAATGGATTCTGCGAAAAGCGTGAGACACGTCTCAACTGATTCTTCGAATGCATTATTCGAAATGTACGAAATACCCATCAAATGAATTTGAACAAAGATCTTTGAAAATGTATCTCAACACGTCTCAAATGATTTTTTTTGATATCAATTTAAGCGCGAAACGTCACCCACCAAATCTTTGACCTCCATTTTCACCAAGGAGGAATACATTTTTGGAAAAGTGTGAAACACCCCTCAAATGAATTTGAGCAAAGATCGTAGAAATTGAGTTTTACACTGATCGGATGGTAAACAAAAAAGTCGCATACAAACGTTTTTCGCGATTTTTCCATACTTGCGGGTGGAATTTCCCGGAAGCCCATCTTAACGTGCACCTTCATCACATTGGGCTGTGCGTTGATCACCAATCAGTGATTGGTCTTAAGATAATATTGATTGCTTTATCAATTAATTACCTGCAACATTTTAAAAGACTCGCTTATTTAAGTTGCATGCACCAATTTGGCTCACTCGTTGCGATTTATCGTGATATGATTATTCTGCTGTTAAACGTATCTATGCATTGCTTGAGGCGAGAAAATAAACATATGTAGTTAGGTATGTGCATGTTATTCCTAGATCTAGAACGTATGTATGTGTTCTCTGTGGTAAACGTGTATATATTAGTAAGGAATTGATTAAATTAATTGATAAACTAACTGATGTTATAAATAAACACGCATTTAATTTGTAAGTTGAAATTTATTCCCATTTAATGGGTAAAAGGATAAAAGTAGCATTCAAACAAAAAATCATTTCTTCTTAATCGTTTAAGCCCGCCACTTATATCCATATAAACATTATGTTTTCTTCTGTCCGTTACATATATTTTCACGAATTCGTTATACCCTATTTTACCCATTTTTAATGGGTTTAGGGAATAAACAAAAAATTAAAAAGAACTAGTAAGAGGTTCTAGTCGGAAGCTCCCGACTAGGGAATACCCTGAACCCTCTTATTCCAACACCAAATGAATTGATTCATTCAAACAAAAAATCATTTCTTGTTAATAGTTTAAGCCCGCCACTTATATCCATATAAACATTATGTTTCCTTCTGTCCGTTACATATATTTTCACAAATTCGTTATACCCTATTTTACCCATGTTTAAGGGAATGAACAAAAAATTAAAAAGAACTAGTAAGAGGTTCTAGTCGGAAGCTCCCGACTAGGGAATACCCTGAACCCTCTTATTCCAACACCAAATGCAGTTCGCGCAACGCGCTCGTTTGAAGTAATAAAGATAAATTAAAAAAAAAAAGTTCCATTGGCAGTGTTCGAACTCGCAACTGACCGTACTCTGACTCTACTCAACAGACAAACCATCAAAAAAAAAAAATAAAATAGTTTCCCCGGTAGGGCTCGAACTCGCGATAGACCGCAACACTTGCTATGCCTCTACTCAACAGCCACACCAAAATTTAAGTATTATTGAGAAAAAACCGAACTAAAACAGCATTACAGAAAAACGTCGCAATTACAATGCTGTTAGAATGCGAAGCAGACGCGCATGAATGTGTGTGTGTACACTTGATGTTTTCGCTAGCTGTGCTATCCAATTGCGCAGTTACATATAACTTTGGTTTTCTCTTAACCGATCTTAATGAAATTTTCTACAGTATATCTTATTGTACCATCGAATATTTGTGTATTCTCAAAAGGTCAATTGCATTTAAATTGTGGCTTAGATTGGTTGGCAATATGAGTTTGTTATTAACTTGATTTATAGCTCTGGTGTGGTAGCGGGGAGGTGGCGATAGGTATAAAATGAAAGATACTCAATATATATATATACTATTCTAGAAGCTACATGTCAAGTTTGGTGACTCTAGCTCTTATTATTTACCAAAATTGCTTAAAAAACGGGATTTCGATATACATTTTTATCGATTACTTGGAAACGGGGCAAGTTATCGTTTATCGGAAACAAACTCGATCTGCGCGGGCACTAGGAGCACCTACATCTAAAATTTAAAGTCTCTAGCTCTTATAGGTTCTGAGATCCTTGCGTTCATACATACGGACAGACGGACGGACGGACAGACAGACGGACATGGCTAGATCGACTCGGCTATTGATGCTGATCAAGAATATATATACTTTATGGGGTCGGAGATGCTTCCTTCTGCCTATTACATACATTTGCACTTTGCACAAATACAATATACCCTTTTTACCCATTTTCAATGGGTTCAGGGTATAAAAAAAACAGGATGTCGATATCGATTTTTATCGATTGCTTGGAAACGGAGTAAGTTATCGATTATCGGAAACAAACTCGATCTGCGTGGGAGCTAGGAGTACCTACAGCTTAAATATTATTTGTTTTTGGCATTGTGCACAACATGTGTAAAATATGTTTTCTGCTTTAAATTAAGTGACCTGACTACATCTGCTAAACTTTCAGCTGATACTATAGCTGGAAATTTTATTAATCGGACATTATTCTCTTCTGAATTTAGATTCTCATCATTTCCATTTATGTTTAAGACATTTAAATGATCTATTCTATCTATTTTATCTACTACTTCTTGATTCTCAACATTTTCTTCATTTTTTGCCTGCACTGCATTTTCATGAGCATGCTGAAGCTCACTGTCATCTAAGCTATTATATTTTCTACGATTACTCTCGATTAACTCCTGATTTAGGCCGCAAAACGATTCACAGTCTCTTGCTACCAGTTCTACATTTTCATCATGGGATATACAACATAACCAAGTCTCGAAAATAATTGCTCCTATCGGTATTAATATTAAATCCCCTATACCTAATTATAATGGGAGTGTTTCTCTTCTTTACGAAGCCACTACCATCGCGAAGTGCTTAAACTAATTGCTGAGAAGCCCTGGGTGTTTCGATGTCATCAGCATCATCTATATTTTGGCCAGTACCACTATGCTGTTTGCTAAAACTGTAAAAAGCAGCAAAATCAGCTAGGTATAAACTGTCTAATGCGACGGGGCGCTGAACATAATGGTCTATAAGTCCTGTTTCCAATATTGCTACTGAGTCATCGGGTAAGTTTTGCAACTGTTGCCTAGACTTCCTTAATCCAACCCGATGCTATGGTAATAAGGTATTAATAAAAATCACTGCTTTGCTGCTTTTGGACAAAGGCAAAGCGAAACAGCAGTAAACGGCTTCCGAAATAAACTTATGCCCTATACAGCATAACCTCTGCTTAAAAGTTACATTGCCCCTGCTAATCTCACTTACAGCTTTACGCATAAGTTTTGAAATGCCTCTGTGGGACTTGTTGATATAATTAACGAAGTAACTGCAGCAAGAAAAGGGAACTAATGTAAACTGGATATCTATATTGGCTCGCTGCAGTAGAAGAAGGTGAGTATTATAAGCGTTAAGCTTAAATGCGGCGATTGATCGCTTTACATTTATTTTGGGCTTCTTTATACTCGACCCGAGTGCATTTATTTAGCAATTATAACATAAGTTAAATTGATCGTTATACAAAAAGTTATTGAAATCTCTAAGGTAATCTATGTTTTCAGGATCAAGCGGATATTCTAAAACGCCCTGAATCTTTTTGAAATTTCGGTGATGCACATCTCTAATTTATGCATCGTCTTCTTAAATTAAAATGTTATTAAAAAGGTCGAAAGACCAATCTGCCTAATCATCGCCAAGACCTTCTTCTATTCTGCTTCCCAATGCAGGTGACGTGTGAATACTTTTCAATACCCCATAGCCATCATCGTGATGTATTCAATTTTCTAAATACTCCTCATTGAGGGCTTGTGCTGCCGTAATGCACGCGTGTGGCGCTGTGTTTACGTAAGCGAATGGAAGTACTGTTTCAAGCATCGTATTTTTTTTGTTATATTAATCATTTCCAATTTATATACCCTGAACCCATTAAAAATGAGTAAAAGGTGTATAATGTTTTTGTGTAAAATGTAAATGTATGTAACGGGCAGAAGGAAGCATCTCCGACCCCATAAAGTATATATATTCTTAATCAGCATCAAAAGCCGAGTCGATCTAGCCATGTCCGTCTGTTTGTCCGTCCGTCTGTCCGTATTTATGAACGCAAGGATCTCAGAACCTAGAACCTATTTCAGCTAGAGACTGAAATTTTAGCTGCAGTTCCTTCAAGTGCGTACGCAGATCGAGTTTGTTTCCGATAATCGATAACTTACTCCGTTTCCAAGTTAGAGTTACCTCGTCGAGTCGAGTGGTCTACAGTATTTTTTTTTTGATCGTTTGCCCTGTAAGCTAGGTACTTGTCTGCGAACCTATTTCACTCAGTTTTGCTAAAACCTTCATTTTCTCTCGTTGGGACTCTATCTTTATATCTTCAATTCAAATAAAAAATGTTCGTTTATTAAACCTTTGACCCGCATTTTCCATCCAATTACGGTGAACTTTGCAAAGTGTGAAAATAACTTTGGAACCATTGGAATTTTCTAAATCGCTGAAACACGTATTCATTAAGTTTTTATCTAGAGCTTATTTTCAAAATCAAACAAAACTGAAAACTTCGTCAAAAAAATCTCTGAATCGCATTTCTACCGAGGAATGGATTCTGCGAAAAGCGTGAGACACGTCTCAACTGATTCTTCGTAAAGATCTTTGGAAATAACTTTGAACACGAAACGGCACCCACCAACTCTTGACCCCCATTTCCACCAGGTAGGAATGCATTATTCGAAAATTCGAACAAAGATCTTTGAAAATGTATCTCAACACGTCTCAAATGATTTTTCATATAGATCCTTTGATATGAATTTGAGCGCGAAGCGTCACCCACCAAATCTTTGACCCCCATTTCCACCAAGGAGGAATCGATATTTCGAAAACTGTGAAATACCCCTCAAATGAATTTGAACAAAGATCTTTGAAAATGAGTTTGAGGCCGATCGATGTGGGAGTGGTTAACACAAAAGTTTCATACAAACGTTTTTCGCTAATTAACCACAGTTATGGGTGGAATTTCCCAAATCGCTGAAACATGTACTCATTGAGTTTTTATGTAGAGCTTAGAAAATAAGTGTGATGCAAATCGAACAAAACTTAAAACTTCGCCCAAAAAATCTCGAGGAAGCATTAATTTTGCGAAAAATGTGAAACACGTCTCAAATGATTTTTCATATAGATCCTCGGATATCAATTTAAGCGCGAAACGTCACCCACCAAATCTTTGACCTCCATTTTCACTTGCTTGAGGCGAGAAAATAAACATATGTAGTTAGATATGTGCATGTTATTCCTAGATCTAGAACGTATGTATGTGTTCTCTGTGGTAAACGTGTATATATTAGTAAGGAATTGATTAAATTAATTGATAAACTAACTGATGTTATAAATAAATACGCATTGAATTTGTAAGTTGAAATTTATTCCCACTTAATAAGTAAAAGGATAAAAGTATCATTCAAACAAAAATAATTTCTTCTTAATAGTTTAAGCCCGCCACTTATATCCATATAAACATTATGTTTCCTTCTGTCCGTTACATATATTTTCACAAATTCGTTATCCCTATTTTACCCATGTTAAATGGGTTCAGGGAATAAACAAAAAATTAATAAGAACAAGTAAGAGGTTCTAGTCGGAAGCTCCCGACTAGGGAATACTCTGAACCCTTTTATTCCAACACCAAATGCAGTTCCTGCAACGCGCACGTTTGAAGTAATAAAAATAAATTAAAAAAAAAAGTTCCCTTGGCAGTGTTCGAACTCGCAACTGACCGTACTCTGACTCTACTCAACAGACAAACCAGCAAAAAAAAAAAATAAAATAGTTTCCCCGGTAGGGCTCGAACTCGCGACAGACCGCAACACTTGCTATGCCTCTACTTAACAGCCACACCAAAATTTAAGTATTATTGAGAAAAAACCGAACTAAAACAGCATAACAGAAAAACGTCGCAATTACAATTCTGTTACAATGCGAAGCAGACGCGCATGAATGTGTGTGTGTACACTTGATGTGTAGCTAGCTGTGCTATCCAATTGCGCAGTTACATATAACTTTAGTTTTCTCTTAACCGATCTTAATGATATTTTCTACAGTATATCTTATTGTACCATAGAATATTTGTGTATTCTCAAAAGGTCAATTGTATTAAATTGTGGCTTAGATTGGTTGGCAATATGAGTTGGGTTATTAACTTGATTTATAGCTCTGGTGTGGTAGCGGGGAGGTGGCGATAGGTATAAAATGTAAGATACTTAATATATATATAATATTCTAGAAGCAACATATCAAGTTTGGTGACTCTAGCTCTTAATATTTATCAAAATTGCTAAAAAAAAACAGGACGATATCGATTTTTATCGATTGCTTGGAAACGGAGTAAGTTATCGATTATCGGAAACAAACTCGATCTGCGTAGGAACTAGGAGGACCTACAGCTAATATATTATTTGTTTTTGGCATTGTGCAAAACATGTGTAAAATATGTTTTCTGCTTTAAATTATGTGACCTGCACTGCATTTTCATGAGCATGCTGAAGCTCACTGTCATCTAAGCTATTATAATTTTTACGATTACTCTCGATTAACTCCTGATTTAGGCCGCAAAACGATTCATAGTCTCTTGCTACCAGTACTACAATTTCATCATGGGATATACAACATAACCAAGTCTCGAAAATAATTGCTCCTATCGGTATTAATATTAAATCCCCTATACCTAATTATAATGGGAGTGTTTCTCTTCTTTACGAAGCCACTACCATCGCGAAGTGCTTAAACTAATTGCTGAGAAGCCCTGGGTGTTGCGATTTCATCAGCATCATCTATATTTTGGCCAGTACCACTATGCTGTTTGCTAAAACTGTAAAAAGCAGCAAAATCAGCTAGGTATAAACTGTCTAATGCGACGGGGCGCTGAACATAATGGTCTATAAGTCCTGTTTCCAATATTGCTACTGAGTCATCAGGTAAGTTTTGCAACTATTGCCTAGACTTCCTTAATCCAACCCGATGCTCTGGTAATAAGGTATTAATAAAAATCACTGCTTTGCTGCTTTTGGACAATGGCAAAACGAAACAGCAGTAAACAGGTTCCGAAATAAACGTATGCCCTATACAGCATAACCTCTGCTTTAAAGTTACATTGCCCCTGCTAATCTCACTTACAGCTTTACGCATAAGTTTTGAAATGCCTCTATGGGACTTGTTGATATAATTAACGAAGTAACTGCAGCAAGAAAAGGGAACTAATGTAAACTGGATATCTATATTGGCTCGCTGCAGTAGAAGAAGGGCTTCTTTATACTCGACCTGAGTGCATTTATTTAGCAATCATAACTTAAGTTAAATTGATCGTTATACAAAAAGCTATTAAAATCTCTAAGGTAATCTATGTTTTCAGGATCAAGCGGATATTCTTAAACGCCCTGAATCTTTCCTTATTAAAAAGGTCGAAAGACCAATCTGCCTAATCATCGCCATGACCTTCTTCTTTGCTGCTTGCCAATGCGAATACTTTTCAAAACCCCATAGCCATCATCGTGATGTATTAAATTTTCTAATAAAGTTTCTCCTCATTAAGGGCTTGTGCTGCCGTAATGCCTCGTGTGGCGCTGTGTTTACGTAAGCGAATGGAAGTACTTGTTGCATTTGACGTTATCGGCAGCACCGAGGGTTTACTTAGTTGGTTGCGTGCGATATTATCGGCCACGCCGATATCTTTTTGTCGTATGGTCAGAGTATGCGGGGTGAAGCTGGGCCCACGGCGGAGCCCAAATTTTTGAAGGGTGGCAACGCCAGACTAGCGATCCACGGCGCCAAAAGCGACGATTGCTATTGGCCGCCCGGTTCGCTCTTAAAGAGACTAGGAGGAGAGTGGATCGCATGCCCTTGGATATGCCCTTGGCCTTCATTTGGGCCATTGACCCAAAAAAATGCAGCTGTGCAGATGTGCAGCAACGGTGCCCGCCTCGCCAATGTATGCGTGTGCCGAAATTCGGCACCGATGATGTTGCTGCCCAAAATGTAAGAGAGTTCGATTTGATCAGCGGTTAACGGCGGGCGTGCCAGCTCGAAGTGAGCATAAAAATTCGTATATTGCATATCGGCTCAAAAGATTCAAATTTTTTCCCATCTGGCAAGAAGCCGGCGCGCAATAACTTAACAGACAAATAAGAATTTTGGTTTTGTTTTTCTTTGCCATTTAATAAATACCTGTGAGTTAAAACGCTCGAGTCACAAAATACATTAAAATAAAAAAAGAAAAAACTTAAAACTTAAGTGCGACGAGACGAACAAATAAGAAAACAAAAATCAGCGGCTCCGGCAATAAAGGGACCAGCGCTCGCACCAGAGAGGCCCACGGGACATACCAAAGGCCAGGATTCGGCTCAGCGGCACACACCAGCCATATCCGCGACGCCACCAGCCAGCGTCGGCGCAACCCTGAAGGCGACGAGACGAGCCACCGACGACCGGTCTCCAACAACGACGAAGCGGCCACCGGCAAGCAGAGCCACCAAAACCGGGCTCCAACGGCGAAGAGGCAGCCACAGGCGAGACCACGCCCACTTCATCACTGAGTGAGTCCGTTCCACGTCGTCCCTCCTCGCCTGAGTAAAATGCAGAGTCAGACGCAGACTCCTCATTGGGCTCCCAAAAAGAGAACAGATTTAGTTTTGAATTGTTAACTCTAGTTTTTTTTTGTTTATTTAATACATAATATACTTACGGCAAGTTTAAATTAAGTGATTTTCCGAAAGTGCGAACAGGGAAGAAAAGGGCCCAACGATTATTGCGTCTGCCAAGTAAGGAAAGAAATTAAAAGTTTTGATTTTGGCCAACTTAAGCACGAGTGATACCCACTTATGTGTACATATATATCTGTGTTACGCGCCTCAGGTGCAGAATACACCTTATGATCGCCCTTACCGCCCCCCTTACCCAGAGAGCTCTTTAGGCAGGCAAGGTAATATAAGCGCTTTAGACTAACATAACGACTTTCGTTGAAACCACATATGTATACACGCATTTATTTCAGCGGGTACTTGCTCCCCATTGGTGCAATAATTACCTGTGTTGCTATATCTCCCCTTATTTTCCTTTCTTTTGTCGACTGGCAATAACTTCTGGCCGTGTTTTCGTCTCCTGTTCTGTACAAACGTTGCAGACAAAAGGTATTCTGTACAAAAAAAATAGAAATTTAAAATTAGTATCAATTGTCCTAAATATAAGAATATACCAATTTATCGTACGCACCTGTTAAAAAAAATGCCGGCAATGTTCGCGTGTACGAACTTGTAATAGCGGCTAGGAGATATGCTGCAAGGAAATAAGAGAGAGGAAAGAGAACGAATTATATATTGTACCTGAAGAGAGAAATGTGCGGCTAAATTTTCATGGATGGGGAGAGTTGGCATAACAGCCGGCACAGGCTAATGCAGGCCATTTAGTGGCCAAAAATGAGGGAGACGAGTGTAGGTGATCGTCTCATGGTAGGGCGGGTACGCTGGGTCCGGAACCGGGGCCCGATCTGGAAGAGTAAGGTGGATAAATAGTGTTTTTGTTGATTTAGATTGAGTGTCTCACCTTTGTTGTTTACATTTTCATAGTTGTTACAGCTGTTTATGTTGTTCATCTGTTAGAAGTTCCGATTGTTTGATGTTATCGATGTGGTTCGTTTTGCATAGTGTTGTAACAGTCTGTTATGCTACAGACGCGTAGCTTTGTTGTTATCGATTGTGCGGACTGCGGGCCAGGGATGGGACCACACCCAGAGAAACCGATGAGCCAGCCGGCGCGGCCCACTGAGGAACAAGCAGTTCCGTAACAATATGGCGCCCAAATTGAAGAAGCACTCGGCTTCTATGAAGTCGGTGTGTAATCAAAGAAAAATAAATACGATATAAATGAAGGTACAGAGAAAAGGACTCCCTTGGCTTCAGGACCCACACCGCTGAAGTCTTATGTGGCACGAGTAGGTAGCTCATAATCGCGCAGCGTGTAGTGGAATCCGAGAAGCACGACGGAAGTAGAGAATATCCATAAACATGAGAAGTTTTCTTATAGTGGTTGATGACGGTAAGTCACGTTCGCATGTTGTTTTCGTTAAATGTTTTCTTTTTGTTTTGTCCCACTCTGTGTTAACGTTTGGGGTGTGCTGGCCGTAGTTAAATGAGCTTCGGAGACAGGTGACCCAGGACGATATAGAGCCGATCCTGCGCCGCACCTGTCACACAGCCTACCCTAAGGGTGCCCAGAAGTGCGACAGAAACCAAATAGCCTTCAAGGTAGCGTTCCTTGAATGCCGTTCGTCAGTCAAACTGACGAACTGAGCATTTGACGAATGCTTAAGTGTTTTCCACTGTCCAGATTATGCGTAGATTAGTTAGCCTGTGTTAGGATTTGTCTTCTCTCCCCCAAGTATTTGAAATTAATTAGAAAGAAAAAAATTTATTTTTGTGAGTGTTTTTGTGGTCGATGTGTATTAATTTATTATTCTTTATTAGTAAGATTTGTTAGTGGGTGTTTATTTATTTATTAATTTATTAGGAATATTGGTAAAGTTTTTTATAAGGGTAGTAAACCTTGTAGAAGAGAGGGGTACAGTTCTCAGAAGGGATAAGTATGGCTGAGGAACAGGTGTCTGATTGGGCTTCTGACGCTGATGGGGCGTCGGCTCTGCCACCGCCGCGCCCAGCTGGATGGCTGGTGCGAACGCCAATGAATTTCCGGGGATTTCCAGAGAGACAGATCCCGGAAGAGGGTCACCTGGTAGACTTGGAGAAAGAATTGGCGCAACAAGATAAACCTCCACGGAACCTGGAGTTCCCAAAAGCCCCGAAAGACTCAGTGCTCAAATCGGCGGCAAACGCGGCGATCGCTCAGGCCCACCAAACGTATCTGCATGCTCTGCCATCCGGCATCAGCGAGTCCATCCGCAAGGAGATGCGAGCTGGCTTCATGGAAATGATGAAGGGCATCATTGATGTGCTTAGGCCGCCAGGAAGCCAAGCCGCCGAGACTAACACTGCGCCGAAGCCGCCAAAACATATCGAGCCGGGACCACGAACAGGCGCCATCCCGAAAGAACGGGAAGTGTTCCAGTGCGAGGTATTTCCACCACCGGTGCCACCGAAGCCACATAGACAAGGCGCACGAGGGGCGGAGTATTCGTCCAGCAGCCCAGTTTACGTTGCAGATGCTCAGTCGAGGAACTGGCGTAACCCGAATAACCGCCATTTCCGAGTAGAGGACCGGAGAGCGGATGATTTTCAACCGGAGGAGGCGTACGCCAACGTACGAGAAACGGCGTACATGAAGCTCGAGCGGTGGAACGTCAAGTTTGACGGCGAGGACGAGATGAATTCGGTCGAGGACTTCGTGTTCCGCCTGGAGTTCCTGCAGAGGCAGTATCAATGCCCGTGGAAGGAGGTCCTGCGCGGTTTCCACCTGCTCCTGACCGGCCGCGCCCTCGAGTGGTATTGGATGCACGTGCGGCATTCTAGGGTCGACAGCTGGATGCAACTGCGGCATGCCCTCTTGGACAGGTTCCGGGGCTACCAGACGTGTTCCGTCTGTGATGCAGGAGCTATTACAAAGAGAGCAACAGGCCAGCGAAGGGGTGGATGATTATGTCCACCACATGCGTCAACTCGCCGCACGATTCCAGAAGCCGCTGAGAGACCGCTAGCTGGTGAAGATTATAAAGCGTGGTTTGAAGGAAAGTCTGGCGAAATATATCTATGCCATGGACGTACTCACAGTGGATGAGCTGCGCCAAGAGTGCCTAGAAGTGGAGAGGCACATGGGTCGCAGAAGCCGGACGGGGTACCTGCAGCCGTCGCGTTGTCCACAAGGAACGAGGCCCGTAGTCCACGAGGTTGAAGTACCACCACATCGTACAGAAACGCCGCCGGGAGAACTGGAGGAAGCATTCGTGCGAGGCAGGAACTCACCCCGACTGGTATGCTGGAACTGCAGACAGTTCGATCACGTCTTTAGAGACTGCCTGTCCAAGGAGCGGAAATATTCTGCTACAGGTGTGGAAAGCCGGACACTTTCTGCTCCCAGGGTGAAAACTGTCCGGGAAACCCCAGAGGGAGCGCGATGGAGATTTGTGATAAGGATCAGGATAAGGCTAATTATAATTATAATATAAGCAAAGGAGGAACACTTAGGGGCTTACCATATGAAGAACGTGTTCGGGCATACATGTCGGCGACAGCTGGAAGGGATGACACTAGCCACCCGGAGAGTGGTGAAGGCACGTGCACGCTTCCGCAGACGCAGGATTACCCGGCGCCAGGTCGTCGAAGCGGTGAGACGGGAGGAGAGTATAGACCCACGCGTATTCGCCGAAGTGGAAGTCGCCGGGGCCAAGATGAAAGGGTTGCTGGACACGGGGGCCTCAGTCAGTCTGTTGGGACGAGGATGCCGGGAGTTAGTGGAAGAACTGGGATGGGAAGCGCGGCCATACGATTCGATGGTGAGGACAGCGGCGGGTGCCAATCGCCCAATTTTAGGTCGCGTTGTTCTGCCTGTGAAATACGGGAATAGAAAGGAAAATATCGTATTTTACATGTGCGCGGACCTGCGACAGGAACTATACCTGGGAATCGACTTCTGGCGAGCCTTCGAAATTGCAGCAGAACTGCTCGGTCCGGCCAGAAAGTCCGAAACACCACCAGAGGCATCTGAGGTAACGGTAGCGAACCCAGAGGTGGCTTATTACCGGGACGACGACGACGACTGCGTGGCGGATCCGGAAATGTGGGACCTGGACAACGATCAGAGGAGTCAGTTGGAAAGCGTGAAGCGTAGATTTCTCCAATTCGAGAAGGATGGCCTAGGGAAAACTCACCTGCTGCAGCACCGAATTCAGCTGATCGAGGGAGCAGAACCCGTGAAGGACAGACATTATCCGCTGTCTCCGGCCAAACAGGAGATCGTGTGGGCCGAGGTGGACAAAATGCTAAAGTTAGGCATCATCGAGGAGAGTGACAGGCCCTGGAACAACCGGACGACGGTGGTGATGAGGCCTGGGAAGAACAGGTTTAGCTTAGACGCCAGGAAATTAAACAGTGTGACGGTAAAGGACGCTTACCCACTAGAAGCAACATATCAAGTTTGGTGACTTTAGCTCTTAATATTTATCAAAATTGCTATAAAAAAACAGGACGATATCGATTTTTATCGATTGCTTGGAAACGGAGTAAGTTATCGATTATCGGAAACAAACTCGATCTGCGTGGGAACTAGGAGGACCTACAGCTAATATATTATTTGTTTTTGGCATTGTGCAAAACATGTGTAAAATATGTTTTCTGCTTTAAATTAAGTGACCTGACTATATCTACTAAACTTTCAGCTGATACTATAGCTGGAAATTTTATTAATCGGACATTATTCTCTTCTGAATCTAGATTCTCATCATTTCCATTGATGTTTAAGACATTTAAATGATCTATTATCTACTACTTCTTGATGCTCAAGATTTTCTTCATATTTTGCCTGCACTGCATTTTCATGAGCATGCTGAAGCTCACTGTCATCTAAGCTATTATATTTTCTACGATTACTCTCGATTAACTCCTGATTTAGGCCGCAAAACGATTCACAGTCTCTTGCTACCAGTTCTACATTTTCATCATGGGATATACAACATAACCAAGTCTCGAAAATAATTGCTCCTATCGGTATTAGTATTAAATCCCCTATACCTAATTATAATGGGAGTGTTTCTCTTCTTTACGAAGCCACTACCATGGCGAAGTGCTTAAACTAATTGCTGAGAAGCCCTGGGTGTTTCGATTTCATCAGCATCATCTATATTTTGGCCAGTACCACTATGCTGTAAGTTTGCTACTGAGTCATCAGGTAAGTTTTGCAACTATTGCCTAGACTTCCTTAATCCAACCCGATGCTCTGGTAATAAGGTATTAATAAAAATCACTGCTTTGCTGCTTTTGGACAAAGGCAAAGCGAAACAGCAGTAAACGGCTTCCGAAATAAACCTATGCCCTAAACAGCATAACCTCTGCTTAAAAGTTACATTGCCCCTGCTAATCTCACTTACAGCTTTACGCATAAGTTTTGAAATGCCTCTGTGGGACTTGTTGATATAATTAACGAAGTAACTGCAGCAAGAAAAGGGAACTAATGTAAGCTGGATATCTATATTGGCTCGCTGCAGTAGAATAAGGTGAGTATTATAAGCGTTAAGCTTAAATGCGGCGATTGATCGCTTTACATTTATTTTGGGCTTCTTTATACTCGACCCGAGTGCATTTATTTAGCAATTATAACATAAGTTAAATTGATCGTTATACAAAAAGTTATTGAAATCTGTAAGGTAATCTATGTTTTCAGGATCAAGCGGATATTCTAAAACGCCCTGAATCTTTTTGAAATTTCGGTGATGCACATCTCTAATTTATGCATCGTCTTCTTAAATTAAAATGTTATTAAAAAGGTCGAAAGACCAATCTGCCTAATCATCGCCAAGACCTTCTTCTATTCTGCTTCCCAATGCAGGTGACGTGTGAATACTTTTCAATACCCCATAGCCATCATCGTGATGTATTCAATTTTCTAAATACTCCTCATTGAGGGCTTGTGCTGCCGTAATGCCGCGTGTGGCGCTGTGTTTACGTAAGCGAATGGAAGTACTGTTTCTTATATTAATCATTTCCAATTTATATACCCTGAACCCATTAAAAATGAGTAAAAGGTGTATAATGTTTTTGTGCAAAATGTAAATGTATGTAACGGGCAGAAGGAAGCATCTCCGACCCCATAAAGTATATATATTCTTAATCAGCATCAAAAGCCGAGTCGATCTAGCCATGTCCGTCTGTTTGTCCGTCCGTCTGTCCGTATTTATGAACGCAAGGATCTCAGAACCTAGAACCTATTTCAGCTAGAGACTGAAATTTTAGCTGCAGTTCCTTCAAGTGCCTACGCAGATCGACTTTGTTTCCGATAATCGATAACTTACTCCGTTTCCAAGCAAGTTAGAGTTACCTCGTCGAGTCGAGTGGTCTACAGTATTTTTTTTTTGATCGTTTGCCCTGTAAGCTAGGTACTTGTCTGCGAACCTATTTCACTCAGTTTTGCTAAAACCTTCATTTTCTCTCGTTGGGACTCTATCTTTATATCTTCAATTCAAATAAAAAATGTTCGTTTATTAAACCTTTGACCCGCATTTTCCATCCAATTACGGTGAACTTTGCAAAGTGTGAAAATAACTTTGGAACCATTGGAATTTTCAAAATCGCTGAAACACGTATTCATTAAGTTTTTATCTAGAGCTTATTTTCAAAATCAAACAAAACTGAAAACTTCGTCAAAAAAATCTCTGAATCGCATTTCTACCGAGGAATGGATTCTGCGAAAAGCGTGAGACACGTCTCAACTGATTCTTCGTAAAGATCTTTGGAAATAACTTTGAACACGAAACGGCACCCACCAACTCTTGACCCCCATTTCCACCAGGTAGGAATGCATTATTCGAAATTCGAACAAAGATCTTTGAAAATGTATCTCAACACGTCTCAAATGATTTTTCATATAGATCCTTTGATATGAATTTGAGCGCGAAGCGTCACCCACCAAATCTTTGACCCCCATTTCCACCAAGGAGGAATCGATATTTCGAAAACTGTGAAATACCCCTCAAATGAATTTGAACAAAGATCTTTGAAAATGAGTTTGAGGCCGATCGATGTGGGAGTGGTTAACACAAAAGTTTCATACAAACGTTTTTCGCTAATTAACCACAGTTATGGGTGGAATTTCCCAAATCGCTGAAACATGTACTCATTGAGTTTTTATGTAGAGCTTAGAAAATAAGTGTGATGCAAATCGAACAAAACTTAAAACTTCGCCCAAAAAATCTCGAGGAAGCATTAATTTTGCGAAAAATGTGAAACACGTCTCAAATGATTTTTCATATAGATCCTCGGATATCAATTTAAGCGCGAAACGTCACCCACCAAATCTTTGACCTCCATTTTCACTTGCTTGAGGCGAGGAAATAAACATATGTAGTTAGATATGTGCATGTTATTCCTAGATCTAGAACGTATGTATGTGTTCTCTGTGGTAAACGTGTATATATTAGTAAGGAATTGATTAAATTAATTGATAAACTAACTGATGTTATAAATAAATACGCATTGAATTTGTAAGTTGAAATTTATTCCCACTTAATAAGTAAAAGGATAAAAGTATCATTCAAACAAAAATAATTTCTTCTTAATAGTTTAAGCCCGCCACTTATATCCATATAAACATTATGTTTCCTTCTGTCCGTTACATATATTTTCACAAATTCGTTATCCCTATTTTACCCATGTTAAATGGGTTCAGGGAATAAACAAAAAATTAAAAAGAACAAGTAAGAGGTTCTAGTCGGAAGCTCCCGACTAGGGAATACTCTGAACCCTTTTATTCCAACACCAAATGCAGTTCCCGCAACGCGCACGTTTGAAGTAATAAAAATAAATTTAAAAAAAAAAGTTCCCTTGGCAGTGTTCGAACTCGCAACTGACCGCACTCTGACTCTACTCAACAGACAAACCAGCAAAAAAAAAAAATAAAATAGTTTGCCCGGTAGGGCTCGAACTCGCGACAGACCGCAACACTTGCTATGCCTCTACTTAACAGCCACACCAAAATTTAAGTATTATTGAGAAAAAACCGAACTAAAACAGCATAACAGAAAAACGTCGCAATTACAATGCTGTTAGAATGCGAAGCAGACGCGCATAAATGTGTGTGTGTACACTTGATGTGTAGCTAGCTGTGCTATCCAATTGCGCAGTTACATATAACTTTGGTTTTCTCTTAACCGATCTTAATGATATTTGATATATCTACAGTATATCTTATCGTACCATAGAATATTTGTGTATTCTCAAAAGGTCAATTGTATAAAATTGTGGCTTAGATTGGTTGGCAATATGAGTTGGGTTATTAACTTGATTTATAGCTCTGGTGTGGTAGCGGGGAGGTGGCGATAGGTATAAAATGCAAGATACTTAATATATATATAATATTCTAGAAGCAACATATCAAGTTTGGTGACTTAAGCTCTTAATATTTATCAAAATTGCTATAAAAAAACAGGACGATATCGATTTTTATCGATTGCTTGGAAACGGAGTAAGTTATCGATTATCGGAAACAAACTCGATCTACGTAGGAACTAGGAGGACCTACAGCTAATATATTATTTGTTTTTGGCATTGTGCAAAACATGTGTAAAATATGTTTTCTGCTTTAAATTAAGTGACCTGACTACATCTGCTAAACTTTCAGCTGATACTATAGCTGGAAATTTTATTAATCGGACATTATTCTCTTCTGAATTTAGATTCTCATCATTTCCATTTATGTTTAGACATTTAAATGATCTATTCTATCTACTACTTCTTGATTCTCAACATTTTCTTCATTTTTTGCCTGCACTGCATTTTCATGAGCATGCTGAAGCTCACTGTCATCTAAGCTATTATATTTTCTACGATTACTCTCGATTAACTCCTGATTTAGGCCGCAAAACGATTCACAGTCTCTTGCTACCAGTTCTACATTTTCATCATGGGATATACAACATAACCAAGTCTCGAAAATAATTGCTCCTATCGGTATTAGTATTAAATCCCCTATACCTAATTATAATGGGAGTGTTTCTCTTCTTTACGAAGCCACTACCATGGCGAAGTGCTTAAACTAATTGCTGAGAAGCCCTGGGTGTTTCGATTTCATCAGCATCATCTATATTTTGGCCAGTACCACTATGCTGTTTGCTACTGAGTCATCAGGTAAGTTTTGCAACTATTGCCTAGACTTCCTTAATCCAACCCGATGCTCTGGTAATAAGGTATTAATAAAAATCACTGCTTTGCTGCTTTTGGACAATGGCAAAACGAAACAGCAGTAAACAGCTTCCGAAATAAACTTATGCCCTATACAGCATAACCTCTGCTTTAAAGTTACATTGCCCCTGCTAATCTCACTTACAGCTTTACGCATAAGTTTTGAAATGCCTCTGTGGGACTTGTTGATATAATTAACGAAGTAACTGCAGCAAGAAAAGGGAACTAATGTAAACTGGATATCTATATTGGCTCGCTGCATTAGAAGAAGGGCTTCTTTATACTCGACCTGAGTGCATTTATTTAGCAATCATAACTTAAGTTAAATTGATCGTTATACAAAAAGCTATTAAAATCTCGAAGGTAATCTATGTTTTCAGGATCAAGCGGATATTCTTAAACGCCCTGAATCTTTCCTTATTAAAAAGGTCGAAAGACCAATCTGCCTTATCATCGCCATGACCTTCTTCTTTTCTGCTTGCCAACGCGAATACTTTTCAAAACCCCATAGCCATCATCGTGATGTATTAAATTTTCTAATTAAGTTTCTCCTCATTAAGGGCTTGTGCTGCCGTAATGCCTCGTGTGGCGCTGTGTTTACGTAAGCGAATGGAAGTACTTGTTGCATTTGACGTTATCGGCAGCACCGAGGGTTTACTTAGTTGGTTGCGTGCGATATTATCGGCCACGCCGATGTCGTATGGTTAGAGTATGCGGGGTGAAGCTGGGCCCACGGCGGAGCCCAAATTTTTGAAGGGTGGCAACGCCAGACTTGCGATCCACGGCGCCAAAAGCGATGATTGCTATTGGCCGCCCGGTTCGCTCTTAAAGAGACTAGGAGGAGAGTGGATCGCATGCCCTTGGATATGCCCTTGGCCTTCATTTGGGCCATTGACCCAAAAAAATGCAGCTGTGCAGATGTGCAGCAACGGTGCCCGCCTCGCCAATGTATGCGTGTGCCGAAATTCGGCACCGATGATGTTGCTGCCCGAAATATAAGAGAGTTCGATTTGATCAGCGGTTAACGGCGGGCGTGCCAGCTTGAAGTGAGCATAAAAATTCGTATATTGCATATCGGCTCAAAAGATTCATATTTTTTCCCATCTGGCAAGAAGCCGGCGCGCAATAACTTAACAGACAAATAAGAATTTTGGTTTTGTTTTTCTTTGCCATTTAATAAATACCTGTGAGTTAAACCGCTCGAGTCACAAAATACATTAAAATAAAAAAAGAAAAAACTTAAAACTTAAGTGCGACGAGAGACGAACAAATAAGAAAACAAAAATCAACGGCTCCGGCAATAAAGGGACCAGCGCTCGCACCAGAGAGGCCCACGAGACATACCAAAGGCCAGGATTCGGCTCAGCGGCACACACCAGCCATATCCGCGACGCCACCAGCCAAGCGTCGGCGCAACCCTGAAGGCGACGAGACGAGCCACCGACGACCGGGCTCCAACAACGACGAAGCGGCCACCGGCAAGCAGAGCCACCAAAACCGGGCTCCAACGGCGAAGAGGCAGCCACAGACAGACTCCTCATTGGGCTCCCAAAAAGAGAACAGATTTAGTTTTGAATTGTTAACTCTAGTTTTTTTTTGTTTATTTAATACATAATATACTTACGGCAAGTTTAAATTAAGTGATTTTCCGAAAGTGCGAACAGGGAAGAAAAGGGCCCAACGATTATTGCGTCTGCCAAGTAAGGAAAGAAATTAAAAGTTTTGATTTTGGCCAACTTAAGCACGAGTGATACCCACCTATGTGTACATATATATCTGTGTTACGCGCCTCAGGTGCAGAATACACCTTATGATCGCCCTTACCGCCCCCCTTACCCAGAGAGCTCTTTAGGCAGGCAAGGTAATATAAGCGCTTTAGACTAACATAACGACTTTCGTTGAAACCACATATGTATACACGCATTTATTTCAGCGGGTACTTGCTCCCCATTGGTGCAATAATTACCTGTGTTGCTATATCTCCCCTTATTTTCCTTTCTTTTGTCGACTGGCAATAACTTCTGGCCGTGTTTTCGTCTCCTGTTCTGTACAAACGTTGCAGACAAAAGGTATTCTGTACAAAAAAAATAGAAATTTAAAATTAGTATCAATTGTCCTAAATATAAGAATATACCAATTTATCGTACGCACCTGTTAAAAAAAATGCCGGCAATGTTCGCGTGTACGAACTTGTAATAGCGGCTAGGAGATATGCTGCAAGGAAATAAGATATTAGACTAAATGTTAATAGCGATAAAGAATGCAACGAATTATATATTGTACCTGAAGAGAGAAATGTGCGGCTAAATTTTCATGGATGGGGAGAGTTGGCATAACAGCCGGCACAGGCTAATGCAGGCCATTTAGTGGCCAAAAATGAGGGAGACGAGTGTAGGTGATCGTCTCATGGTAGGGCGGGTACGCTGGGTCCGGAACCGGGGCCCGATCTGGAAGAGTAAGGTGGATAAATAGTGTTTTTGTTGATTTAGATTGAGTGTCTCACCTTTGTTGTTTACATTTTCATAGTTGTTACAGCTGTTTATGTTGTTCATCTGTTAGAAGTTCCGATTGTTTGATGTTATCGATGTGGTTCGTTTTGCATAGTGTTGTAACAGTCTGTTATGCTACAGACGCGTAGCTTTGTTGTTATCGATTGTGCGGACTGCGGGCCAGGGATGGGACCACACCCAGAGAAACCGATGAGCCAGCCGGCGCGGCCCACTGAGGAACAAGCAGTTCCGTAACAATATGGCGCCCAAATTGAAGAAGCACTCGGCTTCTATGAAGTCGGTGTGTAATCAAAGAAAAATAAATACGATATAAATGAAGGTACAGAGAAAAGGACTCCCTTGGCTTCAGGACCCACACCGCTGAAGTCTTATGTGGCACGAGTAGGTAGCTCATAATCGCGCAGCGTGTAGTGGAATCCGAGAAGCACGACGGAAGTAGAGAATATCCATAAACATGAGAAGTTTTCTTATAGTGGTTGATGACGGTAAGTCACGTTCGCATGTTGTTTTCGTTAAATGTTTTCTTTTTGTTTTGTCCCACTCTGTGTTAACGTTTGGGGTGTGCTGGCCGTAGTTAAATGAGCTTCGGAGACAGGTGACCCAGGACGATATAGAGCCGATCCTGCGCCGCACCTGTCACACAGCCTACCCTAAGGGTGCCCAGAAGTGCGACAGAAACCAAATAGCCTTCAAGGTAGCGTTCCTTGAATGCCGTTCGTCAGTCAAACTGACGAACTGAGCATTTGACGAATGCTTAAGTGTTTTCCACTGTCCAGATTATGCGTAGATTAGTTAGCCTGTGTTAGGATTTGTCTTCTCTCCCCCAAGTATTTGAAATTAATTAGAAAGAAAAAAATTTATTTTTGTGAGTGTTTTTGTGGTCGATGTGTATTAATTTATTATTCTTTATTAGTAAGATTTGTTAGTGGGTGTTTATTTATTTATTAATTTATTAGGAATATTGGTAAAGTTTTTTATAAGGGTAGTAAACCTTGTAGAAGAGAGGGGTACAGTTCTCAGAAGGGATAAGTATGGCTGAGGAACAGGTGTCTGATTGGGCTTCTGACGCTGATGGGGCGTCGGCTCTGCCACCGCCGCGCCCAGCTGGATGGCTGGTGCGAACGCCAATGAATTTCCGGGGATTTCCAGAGAGACAGATCCCGGAAGAGGGTCACCTGGTAGACTTGGAGAAAGAATTGGCGCAACAAGATAAACCTCCACGGAACCTGGAGTTCCCAAAAGCCCCGAAAGACTCAGTGCTCAAATCGGCGGCAAACGCGGCGATCGCTCAGGCCCACCAAACGTATCTGCATGCTCTGCCATCCGGCATCAGCGAGTCCATCCGCAAGGAGATGCGAGCTGGCTTCATGGAAATGATGAAGGGCATCATTGATGTGCTTAGGCCGCCAGGAAGCCAAGCCGCCGAGACTAACACTGCGCCGAAGCCGCCAAAACATATCGAGCCGGGACCACGAACAGGCGCCATCCCGAAAGAACGGGAAGTGTTCCAGTGCGAGGTATTTCCACCACCGGTGCCACCGAAGCCACATAGACAAGGCGCACGAGGGGCGGAGTATTCGTCCAGCAGCCCAGTTTACGTTGCAGATGCTCAGTCGAGGAACTGGCGTAACCCGAATAACCGCCATTTCCGAGTAGAGGACCGGAGAGCGGATGATTTTCAACCGGAGGAGGCGTACGCCAACGTACGAGAAACGGCGTACATGAAGCTCGAGCGGTGGAACGTCAAGTTTGACGGCGAGGTAGCGATGAATTCGGTCGAGGACTTCGTGTTCCGCCTGAAGTTCCTGCAGAGGCCCGTGGAAGGAGGTCCTGCGCGGTTTCCACCTGCTCCTGACCGGCCGCGCCCTCGAGTGGTATTGGATGCACGTGCGGCATTCTAGGGTCGACAGCTGGATGCAACTGCGGCATGCCCTCTTGGACAGGTTCCGGGGCTACCAGACGTGTTCCGTCTGTGATGCAGGAGCTATTACAAAGAGAGCAACAGGCCAGCGAAGGGGTGGATGATTATGTCCACCACATGCGTCAACTCGCCGCACGATTCCAGAAGCCGCTGAGAGACCGCTAGCTGGTGAAGATTATAAAGCGTGGTTTGAAGGAAAGTCTGGCGAAATATATCTATGCCATGGACGTACTCACAGTGGATGAGCTGCGCCAAGAGTGCCTAGAAGTGGAGAGGCACATGGGTCGCAGAAGCCGGACGGGGTACCTGCAGCCGTCGCGTTGTCCACAAGGAACGAGGCCCGTAGTCCACGAGGTTGAAGTACCACCACATCGTACAGAAACGCCGCCGGGAGAACTGGAGGAAGCATTCGTGCGAGGCAGGAACTCACCCCGACTGGTATGCTGGAACTGCAGACAGTTCGATCACGTCTTTAGAGACTGCCTGTCCAAGGAGCGGAAATATTCTGCTACAGGTGTGGAAAGCCGGACACTTTCTGCTCCCAGGGTGAAAACTGTCCGGGAAACCCCAGAGGGAGCGCGATGGAGATTTGTGATAAGGATCAGGATAAGGCTAATTATAATTATAATATAAGCAAAGGAGGAACACTTAGGGGCTTACCATATGAAGAACGTGTTCGGGCATACATGTCGGCGACAGCTGGAAGGGATGACACTAGCCACCCGGAGAGTGGTGAAGGCACGTGCACGCTTCCGCAGACGCAGGATTACCCGGCGCCAGGTCGTCGAAGCGGTGAGACGGGAGGAGAGTATAGACCCACGCGTATTCGCCGAAGTGGAAGTCGCCGGGGCCAAGATGAAAGGGTTGCTGGACACGGGGGCCTCAGTCAGTCTGTTGGGACGAGGATGCCGGGAGTTAGTGGAAGAACTGGGATGGGAAGCGCGGCCATACGATTCGATGGTGAGGACAGCGGCGGGTGCCAATCGCCCAATTTTAGGTCGCGTTGTTCTGCCTGTGAAATACGGGAATAGAAAGGAAAATATCGTATTTTACATGTGCGCGGACCTGCGACAGGAACTATACCTGGGAATCGACTTCTGGCGAGCCTTCGAAATTGCAGCAGAACTGCTCGGTCCGGCCAGAAAGTCCGAAACACCACCAGAGGCATCTGAGGTAACGGTAGCGAACCCAGAGGTGGCTTATTACCGGGACGACGACGACGACTGCGTGGCGGATCCGGAAATGTGGGACCTGGACAACGATCAGAGGAGTCAGTTGGAAAGCGTGAAGCGTAGATTTCTCCAATTCGAGAAGGATGGCCTAGGGAAAACTCACCTGCTGCAGCACCGAATTCAGCTGAGGGAGCAGAACCCGTGAAGGACAGACATTATCCGCTGCCTCCGGCCAAACAGGAGATCGTGTGGGCCGAGGTGGACAAAATGCTAAAGTTAGGCATCATCGAGGAGAGTGACAGGCCGTGGAACAACCGGACGACGGTGGTGATGAGGCCTGGGAAGAACAGGTTTAGCTTAGACGCCAGGAAATTAAACAGTGTGACGGTAAAGGACGCTTACCCACTAGAAGCAACATATCAAGTTTGGTGACTTTAGCTCTTAATATTTATCAAAATTGCTAAAAAAAACAGGATGTCGATATCGATTTTTATCGATTGCTTGGAAACGGAGTAAGTTATCGATTATCGGAAACAAACTCGATCTGCGTAGGAGCTAGGAGGACCTACAGCTAATATATTATTTGTTTTTGGCATTGTGCAAAACATGTGTAAAATATGTTTTCTGCTTTAAATTAAGTGACCTGACTATATCTACTAAACTTTCAGCTGATACTATAGCTGGAAATTTTATTAATCGGACATTATTCTCTTCTGAATCTAGATTCTCATCATTTCCATTGATGTTTAAGACATTTAAATGATCTATTATCTACTACTTCTTGATGCTCAAGATTTTCTTCATATTTTGCCTGCACTGCATTTTCATGAGCATGCTGAAGCTCACTGTCATCTAAGCTATTATATTTTCTACGATTACTCTCGATTAACTCCTGATTTAGGCCGCAAAACGATTCACAGTCTCTTGCTACCAGTTCTACATTTTCATCATGGGATATACAACATAACCAAGTCTCGAAAATAATTGCTCCTATCGGTATTAGTATTAAATCCCCTATACCTAATTATAATGGGAGTGTTTCTCTTCTTTACGAAGCCACTACCATGGCGAAGTGCTTAAACTAATTGCTGAGAAGCCCTGGGTGTTTCGATTTCATCAGCATCATCTATATTTTGGCCAGTACCACTATGCTGTTTGCTACTGAGTCATCAGGTAAGTTTTGCAACTATTGCCTAGACTTCCTTAATCCAACCCGATGCTCTGGTAATAAGGTATTAATAAAAATCACTGCTTTGCTGCTTTTGGACAAAGGCAAAGCGAAACAGCAGTAAACGGCTTCCGAAATAAACCTATGCCCTAAACAGCATAACCTCTGCTTAAAAGTTACATTGCCCCTGCTAATCTCACTTACAGCTTTACGCATAAGTTTTGAAATGCCTCTGTGGGACTTGTTGATATAATTAACGAAGTAACTGCAGCAAGAAAAGGGAACTAATGTAAGCTGGATATCTATATTGGCTCGCTGCAGTAGAATAAGGTGAGTATTATAAGCGTTAAGCTTAAATGCGGCGATTGATCGCTTTACATTTATTTTGGGCTTCTTTATACTCGACCCGAGTGCATTTATTTAGCAATTATAACATAAGTTAAATTGATCGTTATACAAAAAGTTATTGAAATCTCTAAGGTAATCTATGTTTTCAGGATCAAGCGGATATTCTAAAACGCCCTGAATCTTTTTGAAATTTCGGTGATGCACATCTCTAATTTATGCATCGTCTTCTTAAATTAAAATGTTATTAAAAAGGTCGAAAGACCAATCTGCCTAATCATCGCCAAGACCTTCTTCTATTCTGCTTCCCAATGCAGGTGACGTGTGAATACTTTTCAATACCCCATAGCCATCATCGTGATGTATTCAATTTTCTAAATACTCCTCATTGAGGGCTTGTGCTGCCGTAATGCCGCGTGTGGCGCTGTGTTTACGTAAGCGAATGGAAGTACTGTTTCTTATATTAATCATTTCCAATTTATATACCCTGAACCCATTAAAAATGAGTAAAAGGTGTATAATGTTTTTGTGCAAAATGTAAATGTATGTAACGGGCAGAAGGAAGCATCTCCGACCCCATAAAGTATATATATTCTTAATCAGCATCAAAAGCCGAGTCGATCTAGCCATGTCCGTCTGTTTGTCCGTCCGTCTGTCCGTATTTATGAACGCAAGGATCTCAGAACCTAGAACCTATTTCAGCTAGAGACTGAAATTTTAGCTGCAGTTCCTTCAAGTGCCTACGCAGATCGACTTTGTTTCCGATAATCGATAACTTACTCCGTTTCCAAGCAAGTTAGAGTTACCTCGTCGAGTCGAGTGGTCTACAGTATTTTTTTTTTGATCGTTTGCCCTGTAAGCTAGGTACTTGTCTGCGAACCTATTTCACTCAGTTTTGCTAAAACCTTCATTTTCTCTCGTTGGGACTCTATCTTTATATCTTCAATTCAAATAAAAAATGTTCGTTTATTAAACCTTTGACCCGCATTTTCCATCCAATTACGGTGAACTTTGCAAAGTGTGAAAATAACTTTGGAACCATTGGAATTTTCAAAATCGCTGAAACACGTATTCATTAAGTTTTTATCTAGAGCTTATTTTCAAAATCAAACAAAACTGAAAACTTCGTCAAAAAAATCTCTGAATCGCATTTCTACCGAGGAATGGATTCTGCGAAAAGCGTGAGACACGTCTCAACTGATTCTTCGTAAAGATCTTTGGAAATAACTTTGAACACGAAACGGCACCCACCAACTCTTGACCCCCATTTCCACCAGGTAGGAATGCATTATTCGAAATTCGAACAAAGATCTTTGAAAATGTATCTCAACACGTCTCAAATGATTTTTCATATAGATCCTTTGATATGAATTTGAGCGCGAAGCGTCACCCACCAAATCTTTGACCCCCATTTCCACCAAGGAGGAATCGATATTTCGAAAACTGTGAAATACCCCTCAAATGAATTTGAACAAAGATCTTTGAAAATGAGTTTGAGGCCGATCGATGTGGGAGTGGTTAACACAAAAGTTTCATACAAACGTTTTTCGCTAATTAACCACAGTTATGGGTGGAATTTCCCAAATCGCTGAAACATGTACTCATTGAGTTTTTATGTAGAGCTTAGAAAATAAGTGTGATGCAAATCGAACAAAACTTAAAACTTCGCCCAAAAAATCTCGAGGAAGCATTAATTTTGCGAAAAATGTGAAACACGTCTCAAATGATTTTTCATATAGATCCTCGGATATCAATTTAAGCGCGAAACGTCACCCACCAAATCTTTGACCTCCATTTTCACTTGCTTGAGGCGAGGAAATAAACATATGTAGTTAGATATGTGCATGTTATTCCTAGATCTAGAACGTATGTATGTGTTCTCTGTGGTAAACGTGTATATATTAGTAAGGAATTGATTAAATTAATTGATAAACTAACTGATGTTATAAATAAATACGCATTGAATTTGTAAGTTGAAATTTATTCCCACTTAATAAGTAAAAGGATAAAAGTATCATTCAAACAAAAATAATTTCTTCTTAATAGTTTAAGCCCGCCACTTATATCCATATAAACATTATGTTTCCTTCTGTCCGTTACATATATTTTCACAAATTCGTTATCCCTATTTTACCCATGTTAAATGGGTTCAGGGAATAAACAAAAAATTAAAAAGAACAAGTAAGAGGTTCTAGTCGGAAGCTCCCGACTAGGGAATACTCTGAACCCTTTTATTCCAACACCAAATGCAGTTCCCGCAACGCGCACGTTTGAAGTAATAAAAATAAATTTAAAAAAAAAGTTCCCTTGGCAGTGTTCGAACTCGCAACTGACCGCACTCTGACTCTACTCAACAGACAAACCAGCAAAAAAAAAAAAATAAAATAGTTTGCCCGGTAGGGCTCGAACTCGCGACAGACCGCAACACTTGCTATGCCTCTACTTAACAGCCACACCAAAATTTAAGTATTATTGAGAAAAAACCGAACTAAAACAGCATAACAGAAAAACGTCGCAATTACAATGCTGTTAGAATGCGAAGCAGACGCGCATAAATGTGTGTGTGTACACTTGATGTGTAGCTAGCTGTGCTATCCAATTGCGCAGTTACATATAACTTTGGTTTTCTCTTAACCGATCTTAATGATATTTGATATATCTACAGTATATCTTATCGTACCATAGAATATTTGTGTATTCTCAAAAGGTCAATTGTATAAAATTGTGGCTTAGATTGGTTGGCAATATGAGTTGGGTTATTAACTTGATTTATAGCTCTGGTGTGGTAGCGGGGAGGTGGCGATAGGTATAAAATGCAAGATACTTAATATATATATAATATTCTAGAAGCAACATATCAAGTTTGGTGACTTAAGCTCTTAATATTTATCAAAATTGCTATAAAAAAACAGGACGATATCGATTTTTATCGATTGCTTGGAAACGGAGTAAGTTATCGATTATCGGAAACAAACTCGATCTACGTAGGAACTAGGAGGACCTACAGCTAATATATTATTTGTTTTTGGCATTGTGCAAAACATGTGTAAAATATGTTTTCTGCTTTAAATTAAGTGACCTGACTACATCTGCTAAACTTTCAGCTGATACTATAGCTGGAAATTTTATTAATCGGACATTATTCTCTTCTGAATTTAGATTCTCATCATTTCCATTTATGTTTAGACATTTAAATGATCTATTCTATCTACTACTTCTTGATTCTCAACATTTTCTTCATTTTTTGCCTGCACTGCATTTTCATGAGCATGCTGAAGCTCACTGTCATCTAAGCTATTATATTTTCTACGATTACTCTCGATTAACTCCTGATTTAGGCCGCAAAACGATTCACAGTCTCTTGCTACCAGTTCTACATTTTCATCATGGGATATACAACATAACCAAGTCTCGAAAATAATTGCTCCTATCGGTATTAGTATTAAATCCCCTATACCTAATTATAATGGGAGTGTTTCTCTTCTTTACGAAGCCACTACCATGGCGAAGTGCTTAAACTAATTGCTGAGAAGCCCTGGGTGTTTCGATTTCATCAGCATCATCTATATTTTGGCCAGTACCACTATGCTGTTTGCTACTGAGTCATCAGGTAAGTTTTGCAACTATTGCCTAGACTTCCTTAATCCAACCCGATGCTCTGGTAATAAGGTATTAATAAAAATCACTGCTTTGCTGCTTTTGGACAATGGCAAAACGAAACAGCAGTAAACAGCTTCCGAAATAAACTTATGCCCTATACAGCATAACCTCTGCTTTAAAGTTACATTGCCCCTGCTAATCTCACTTACAGCTTTACGCATAAGTTTTGAAATGCCTCTGTGGGACTTGTTGATATAATTAACGAAGTAACTGCAGCAAGAAAAGGGAACTAATGTAAACTGGATATCTATATTGGCTCGCTGCATTAGAAGAAGGGCTTCTTTATACTCGACCTGAGTGCATTTATTTAGCAATCATAACTTAAGTTAAATTGATCGTTATACAAAAAGCTATTAAAATCTCTAAGGTAATCTATGTTTTCAGGATCAAGCGGATATTCTTAAACGCCCTGAATCTTTCCTTATTAAAAAGGTCGAAAGACCAATCTGCCTTATCATCGCCATGACCTTCTTCTTTTCTGCTTGCCAACGCGAATACTTTTCAAAACCCCATAGCCATCATCGTGATGTATTAAATTTTCTAATTAAGTTTCTCCTCATTAAGGGCTTGTGCTGCCGTAATGCCTCGTGTGGCGCTGTGTTTACGTAAGCGAATGGAAGTACTTGTTGCATTTGACGTTATCGGCAGCACCGAGGGTTTACTTAGTTGGTTGCGTGCGATATTATCGGCCACGCCGATGTCGTATGGTTAGAGTATGCGGGGTGAAGCTGGGCCCACGGCGGAGCCCAAATTTTTGAAGGGTGGCAACGCCAGACTTGCGATCCACGGCGCCAAAAGCGATGATTGCTATTGGCCGCCCGGTTCGCTCTTAAAGAGACTAGGAGGAGAGTGGATCGCATGCCCTTGGATATGCCCTTGGCCTTCATTTGGGCCATTGACCCAAAAAAATGCAGCTGTGCAGATGTGCAGCAACGGTGCCCGCCTCGCCAATGTATGCGTGTGCCGAAATTCGGCACCGATGATGTTGCTGCCCGAAATATAAGAGAGTTCGATTTGATCAGCGGTTAACGGCGGGCGTGCCAGCTTGAAGTGAGCATAAAAATTCGTATATTGCATATCGGCTCAAAAGATTCATATTTTTTCCCATCTGGCAAGAAGCCGGCGCGCAATAACTTAACAGACAAATAAGAATTTTGGTTTTGTTTTTCTTTGCCATTTAATAAATACCTGTGAGTTAAACCGCTCGAGTCACAAAATACATTAAAATAAAAAAAGAAAAAACTTAAAACTTAAGTGCGACGAGAGACGAACAAATAAGAAAACAAAAATCAACGGCTCCGGCAATAAAGGGACCAGCGCTCGCACCAGAGAGGCCCACGAGACATACCAAAGGCCAGGATTCGGCTCAGCGGCACACACCAGCCATATCCGCGACGCCACCAGCCAAACGTCGGCGCAACCCTGAAGGCGACGAGACGAGCCACCGACGACCGGGCTCCAACAACGACGAAGCGGCCACCGGCAAGCAGAGCCACCAAAACCGGGCTCCAACGGCGAAGAGGCAGCCACAGGCGAGACCACGCCCACTTCATCACTGAGTGAGTCCGTTCCACCTCGTCCCTCCTCGCCTGAGCAAAAGGCAGAGTCAGACGCAGACTCCTCATTGGGCTCCCAAAAAGAGAACAGATTTAGTTTTGAATTGTTAACTCTAGTTTTTTTTTGTTTATTTAATACATAATATACTTACGGCAAGTTTAAATTAAGTGATTTTCCGAAAGTGCGAACAGGGAAGAAAAGGGCCCAACGATTATTGCGTCTGCCAAGTAAGGAAAGAAATTAAAAGTTTTGATTTTGGCCAACTCAAGCACGAGTGATACCCACTTATGTGTATATATATATCTGTGTTACGCGCCTCAGGTGCAGAATACACCTTATGATCGCCCTTACCGGCCCCCTTACCCACAGAGCTCTGTAGGCAGGCAAGGTAATATAAGCGCTTTAGACTAACATAACGACTTTCGTTGAAACCACATATGTATACACGCATTTATTTCAGCGGGTACTTGCTCCCCATTGGTGCAATAATTACCTGTGTTGCTATATCTCCCCTTATTTTCCATTCTTTTGTCGACTGGCAATAACTTCTGGCCGTGTTTTCGTCTCCTGTTCTGTACAAACGTTGCAGACAAAAGGTATTCTGTACAAAAAAATAGAAATTTAAAATTAGTATCAATTGTCCTAAATAAAAGAATATACCAATTTATCGTACGCACCTGTTAAAAAAAATGCCGGCAATGTTCGCGTGTACGAACTTGTAATAGCGGCTAGGAGATATGCTGCAAGGAAATAAGAACGAATTATATATTGTACCTGAAGAGAGAAATGTGCGGCTAAATTTTCATGGATGGGGAGAGTTGGCATAACAGCCGGCACAGGCTAATGCAGGCCATTTAGTGGCCAAAAATGAGGGAGACGAGTGTAGGTGATCGTCTCATGGTAGGGCGGGTACGCTGGGTCCGGAACCGGGGCCCGATCTGGAAGAGTAAGGTGGATAAATAGTGTTTTTGTTGATTTAGATTGAGTGTCTCACCTTTGTTGTTTACATTTTCATAGTTGTTACAGCTGTTTATGTTGTTCATCTGTTAGAAGTTCCGATTGTTTGATGTTATCGATGTGGTTCGTTTTGCATAGTGTTGTAACAGTCTGTTATGCTACAGACGCGTAGCTTTGTTATTATCGATTGTGCGGACTGCGGGCCAGGGATGGGACCACACCCAGAGAAACCGATGAGCCAGCCGGCGCGGCCCACTGAGGAACAAGCAGTTCCGTAACAATATGGCGCCCAAATTGAAGAAGCACTCGGCTTCTATGAAGTCGGTGTGTAATCAAAGAAAAATAAATACGATATAAATGAAGGTACAGAGAAAAGGACTCCCTTGGCTTCAGGACCCACACCGCTGAAGTCTTATGTGGCACAAGTAGGTAGCTCATAATCGCGCAGCGTGTAGTGGAATCCGAGAAGCACGACGGAAGTAGAGAATATCCATAAACATGAGAAGTTTTCTTGTAGTGGTTGATGACGGTAAGTCACGTTCGCATGTTGGTGAAACGTTCGCGACCGTTTATCGTAGCCTGGTGGTAGCCGCCTCGACAAAATAACTTGTGATAGAATGTGATATTAGGGTAGGTCTTATTAGAGCTCGTTAAATGTTTTCTATTTGTTTTGTCCCACTCTGTGTTAACGTTTGGGGTGTGCTGGCCGTACTTAAATGAGCTTCGGAGACAGGTGACCCAGGACGATATAGAGCCGATCCTGCGCCGCACCTGTCACACAGCCTACCCTAAGGGTGCCCAGAAGTGCGACAGAAACCAAATAGCCTTCAAGGTAGCGTTCCTTGAATGCCGTTCGTCAGTCAAACTGACGAACTGAGCATTTGACGAATGCTTAAGTGTTTTCCACTGTCCAGATTATGCGTAGATTAGTTAGCCTGTGTTAGGATTTGTCTTCTCTCCCCCAAGTATTTGAAATTAATTAGAAAGAAAAAAATTTATTTTTGTGAGTGTTTTTGTGGTCGATGTGTATTAATTTATTATTCTTTATTAGTAAGATTTGTTAGTGGGTGTTTATTTATTTATTAATTTATTAGGAATATTGGTAAAGTTTTTTATAAGGGTAGTAAACCTTGTAGAAGAGAGGGGTACAGTTCTCAGAAGGGATAAGTATGGCTGAGGAACAGGTGTCTGATTGGGCTTCTGACGCTGATGGGGCGTCGGCTCTGCGACCGCCGCGCCCAGCTGGATGGCTGGTGCGAACGCCAATGAATTTCCGGGGATTTCCAGAGAGACAGATCCCGGAAGAGGGTCACCTGGTAGACTTGGAGAAAGAATTGGCGCAACAAGATAAACCTCCACGGAACCTGGAGTTCCCAAAAGCCCCGAAAGACTCAGTGCTCAAATCGGCGGCAAACGCGGCGATCGCTCAGGCCCACCAAAGGTATCTGCATGCTCTGCCATCCGGCATCAGCGAGTCCATCCGCAAGGAGATGCGAGCTGGCTTCATGGAAATGATGAAGGGCATCATTGATGTGCTTAGGCCGCCAGGAAGCCAAACCGCCGAGACTAACACTGCGCCGAAGCCGCCAAAACATATCGAGCCGGGACCACGAACAGGCGCCATCCCGAAAGAACGGGAAGTGTTCCAGTGCGAGGCATTTCCACCACCGGTGCCACCGAAGCCACATAGACAAGGCGCACGAGGGGCGGAGTATTCGTCCAGCAGCCCAGTTTACGTTGCAGATGCTCAGTCGAGGAACTGGCGTAACCCGAATAACCGCCATTTCCGAGTAGAGGACCGGAGAGCGGATGATTTTCAACCGGAGGAGGCGTACACCAACGTACGAGAAACGGCGTACATGAAGCTCGAGCGGTGGAACGTCAAGTTTGACGGCGAGGTAGCGATGAATTCGGTCGAGGACTTCGTGTTCCGCCTGGAGTTCCTGCAGAGGCAGTATCAATGCCCGTGGAAGGAGGTCCTGCGCGGTTTCCACCTGCTCCTGACCGGCCGCGCCCTCGAGTGGTATTGGATGCACGTGCGGCATTCTAGGGTCGACAGCTGGATGCAACTGCGGCATGCCCTCTTGGACAGGTTCCGGGGCTACCAGACGGAACACGATGTGATGCAGGAGCTATTACAAAGAGAGCAACAGGCCAGCGAAGGGGTGGATGATTATGTCCACCACATGCGTCAACTCGCCGCACGATTCCAGAAGCCGCTGAGAGACCGCTAGCTGGTGAAGATTATAAAGCGTGGTTTGAAGGAAAGTCTGGCGAAATATATCTATGCCATGGACGTACTCACAGTGGATGAGCTGCGCCAAGAGTGCCTAGAAGTGGAGAGGCACATGGGTCGCAGAAGCCGGACGGGGTACCTGCAGCCGTCGCGTTGTCCACAAGGAACGAGGCCCGTAGTCCACGAGGTTGAAGTACCACCACATCGTACAGAAACGCCGCCGGGAGAACTGGAGGAAGCATTCGTGCGAGGCAGGAACTCACCCCGACTGGTATGCTGGAACTGCAGACAGTTCGATCACGTCTTTAGAGACTGCCTGTCCAAGGAGCGGAAATATTCTGCTACAGGTGTGGAAAGCCGAACACTTTCTGCTCCCAGGGTGAAAACTGTCCGGGAAACCCCAGAGGGAGCGCGATGATGGCGGGACAGACGCGTTCCGGGACGGCGACCGCGGGGAAGCAGGAGAGGGGTACCTACCAAAGCCAATAATCATTGGAAAGGAGACGGAGATTTGTGATAAGGATCAGAATAGCTGTCGGCGACAGCTGGAAGGGATGACACTAGCCACCCGGAGAGTGGTGAAGGCACGTGCACGCTTCCGCAGACGCAGGATTACCCGGCGCCAGGTCGTCGAAGCGGTGAGACGGGAGGAGAGTATAGACCCACGCGTATTCGCCGAAGTGGAAGTCGCCGGGCCCAAGATGAAAGGGTTGCTGGACACGGGGGCCTCAGTCAGTCTGTTGGGACGAGGATGCCGGGAGTTAGTGGAAGAACTGGGATGGGAAGCGCGGCCATACGATTCGATGGTGAGGACAGCGGCGGGTGCCAATCGCCCAATTTTAGGTCGCGTTGTTCTGCCTGTGAAATACGGGAATAGAAAGGAAAATATCGTATTTTACATGTGCCCGGACCTGCGACAGGAACTATACCTGGGAATCGACTTCTGGCGAGCCTTCGAGATTGCACCAGAGCTGCTCGGTCCGGCCAGAAAGTCCGAAACACCACCAGAGGCATCTGAGGTAACGGTAGCGAACCCAGAGGTGGCTTGTTACCGGGACGACGACGACGACTGCGTGGCGGATCCGGAAATGTGGGACCTGGACAACGATCAGAGGAGTCAGTTGGAAAGCGTGAAGCGTAGATTTCTCCAATTCGAGAAGGATGGCCTAGGGAAAACTCACCTGCTGCAGCACCGAATTCAGCTGATCGAGGGAGCAGAACCCGTGAAGGACAGACATTATCCGCTGTCTCCGGCCAAACAGGAGATCGTGTGGGCCGAGGTGGACAAAATGCTAAAGTTAGGCATCATCGAGGAGAGTGACAGGCCCTGGAACAACCGGACGACGGTGGTGATGAGGCCTGGGAAGAACAGGTTTAGCTTAGACGCCAGGAAATTAAACAGTGTGACGGTAAAGGACGCTTACCCACTAGAAGCAACATATCAAGTTTGGTGACTTTAACTCTTAATATTTATCAAAATTGCTAAAAAAAAAAACAGGATGTCGATATCGATTTTTATCGATTGCTTGGAAACGGAGTAAGTTATCGATTATCGGAAACAAACTCGATCTGTGTAGGAACTAGGAGGACCTACAGCTAATATATTATTTGTTTTTGGCATTGTGCAAAACATGTGTAAAATATGTTTTCTGCTTTAAATTAAGTGACCTGACTATATCTACTAAACTTTCAGCTGATACTATAGCTGGAAATTTTATTAATCGGACATTATTCTCTTCTGAATCTAGATTCTCATCATTTCCATTGATGTTTAAGACATTTAAATGATCTATTATCTACTACTTCTTGATGCTCAAGATTTTCTTCATTTTTTGCCTGCACTGCATTTTCATGAGCATGCTGAAGCTCACTGTCATCTAAGCTATTATATTTTCTACGATTACTCTCGATTAACTCCTGATTTAGGCCGCAAAACGATTCTTAGTCTCTTGTTACCAGTTCCACATTTTCATCATGGGATATACAACATAACCAAGTCTCGAAAATAATTGCTCCTATCGGTATTAATATTAAATCCCCTATACCTAATTATAATGGGAGTGTTTCTCTTCTTTACGAAGCCACTACCATCGCGAAGTGCTTAAACTAATTGCTGAGAAGCCCTGGGTGTTGCGATTTCATCAGCATCATCTATATTTTGGCCAGTACCACTATGCTGTTTGCTTAAACTGTAAAAAGCAGCAAAATCAGCTAGGTATAAACTATCTAATGCGACGGGGCGCTGAACATAATGGTCTATAAGTCCTGTTTCCAATATTGCTAGTGAGTCATCGGGTAAGTTTTGCAACTATTGCCTAGACTTCCTTAATCCAACCCGATGCTCTGGTAATAAGGTATTAATAAAATTCACTGCTTTGCTGCTTTTGGACAATGGCAAAATGAAACAGCAGTAAACAGCTTCCGAAATAAACTTATGCCCTATACAGCATAACCTCTGCTTTAAAGTTACATTGCCCCTGCTAATCTCACTTACAGCTTTACGCATAAGTTTTGAAATGCCTCTGTGGGACTTGTTGATATAATTAACGAAGTAACTGCAGCAAGAAAAGGGAACTAATGTAAACTGGATATCTATATTGGCTCGCTGCAGTAGAAGTAGGGCTTCTTTATACTCGACCTGAGTGCATTTATTTAGCAATCATAACATAAGTTAAATTGATCGTTATACAAAAAGTCATTGAAATCTCTAAGGTAATCTATGTTTTCAGGATCAAGCGGATATTCTTAAACGCCCTGAATCTTTCCTTATTAAAAAGGTCGAAAGACCAATCGCCATGACCTTCTTCTTTTCTGCTTGCCAATGCGAATACTTTTCAAAACCCCATAGCCATCATCGTGATGTATTAAATTTTCTAATTAAGTTTCTCCTCATTAAGGGCTTGTGCTGCCGTAATGCCTCGTGTGGCGCTGTGTTTACGTAAGCGAATGGAAGTACTTGTTGCATTTGACGTTATCGGCAGCACCGAGGGTTTACTTAGTTGGTTGCGTGCGATATTATCGGCCACGCCGATATCTTTTTGTCGTATGGTCAGAGTATGCGGGGTGAAGCTGGGCCCACGGCGGAGCCCAAATTTTTGAAGGGTGGCAACGCCAGACTTGCGATCCACGGCGCCAAAAGCGACGATTGCTATTGGCCACCCGGTTCGCTCTTAAAGAGACTAGGAGGAGAGTGGATCGCATGCCCTTGGATATGCCCTTGGCCTTCATTTGGGCCATTGACCCAAAAAAATGCAGCTGTGCAGATGTGCAGCAACGGTGCCCGCCTCGCCAATGTATGCGTGTGCCGAAATTCGGCACCGATGATGTTGCTGCCCAAAATGTAAGAGAGTTCGATTTGATCAGCGGTTAACGGCGGGCGTGCCAGCTTGAAGTGAGCATAAAAATTCGTATATTGCATATCGGCTCAAAAGATTCATATTTTTTCCCATCTGGCAAGAAGCCGGCGCGCAATAACTTAACAGACAAATAAGAATTTTGGTTTTGTTTTTCTTTGCCATTTAATAAATACCTGTGAGTTAAACCGCTCGAGTCACAAAATACATTAAAATAAAAAAAGAAAAAACTTAAAACTTAAGTGCGACGAGAGACGAACAAATAAGAAAACAAAAATCAACGGCTCCGGCAATAAAGGGACCAGCGCTCGCACCAGAGAGGCCCACGAGACATACCAAAGGCCAGGATTCGGCTCAGCGGCACACACCAGCCATATCCGCGACGCCACCAGCCAAGCGTCGGCGCAACCCTGAAGGCGACGAGACGAGCCACCGACGACCGGGCTCCAACAACGACGAAGCGGCCACCGGCAAGCAGAGCCACCAAAACCGGGCTCCAACGGCGAAGAGGCAGCCACAGGCGAGACCACGCCCACTTCATCACTGAGTGAGTCCGTTCCACCTCGTCCCTCCTCGCCTGAGCAAAAGGCAGAGTCAGACGCAGACTCCTCATTGGGCTCCCAAAAAGAGAACAGATTTAGTTTTGAATTGTTAACTCTAGTTTTTTTTTGTTTATTTAATACATAATATACTTACGGCAAGTTTAAATTAAGTGATTTTCCGAAAGTGCGAACAGGGAAGAAAAGGGCCCAAAGATTATTGCGTCTGCCAAGTAAGGAAAGAAATTAAAAGTTTTGATTTTGGCCAACTTAAGCACGAGTGATACCCACTTATGTGTATATATATATCTGTGTTACGCGCCTCAGGTGCAGAATACACCTTATGATCGCCCTTACCGGCCCCCTTACCCACAGAGCTCTGTAGGCAGGCAAGGTAATATAAGCGCTTTAGACTAACATAACGACTTTCGTTGAAACCACATATGTATACACGCATTTATTTCAGCGGGTACTTGCTCCCCATTGGTGCAATAATTACCTGTGTTGCTATATCTCCCCTTATTTTCCTTTCTTTTGTCGACTGGCAATAACTTCTGGCCGTGTTTTCGTCTCCTGTTCTGTACAAACGTTGCAGACAAAAGGTATTCTGTACAAAAAAATAGAAATTTAAAATTAGTATCAATTGTCCTAAATAAAAGAATATACCAATTTATCGTACGCACCTGTTAAAAAAAATGCCGGCAATGTTCGCGTGTACGAACTTGTAATAGCGGCTAGGAGATATGCTGCAAGGAAATAAGATATTAGACTAAATGTTAATAGCGATAAAGAATGCAACGAATTATATATTGTACCTGAAGAGAGAAATGTGCGGCTAAATTTTCATGGATGGGGAGAGTTGACATAACAGCCGGCACAGGCTAATGCAGGCCATTTAGTGGCCAAAAATGAGGGAGACGAGTGTAGGTGATCGTCTCATGGTAGGGCGGGTACGCTGGGTCCCGGAACCGGGGCCCGATCTGGAAGAGTAAGGTGGATAAATAGTGTTTTTGTTGATTTAGATTGAGTGTCTCACCTTTGTTGTTTACATTTTCATAGTTGTTACAGCTGTTTATGTTGTTCATCTGTTAGAAGTTCCGATTGTTTGATGTTATCGATGTGGTTCGTTTTGCATAGTGTTGTAACAGTCTGTTATGCTACAGACGCGTAGCTTTGTTGTTATCGATTGTGCGGACTGCGGGCCAGGGATGGGACCACACCCAGAGAAACCGATGAGCCAGCCGGCGCGGCCCACTGAGGAACAAGCAGTTCCGTAACAATATGGCGCCCAAATTGAAGAAGCACTCGGCTTCTATGAAGTCGGTGTGTAATCAAAGAAAAATAAATACGATATAAATGAAGGTACAGAGAAAAGGACTCCCTTGGCTTCAGGACCCACACCGCTGAAGTCTTATGTGGCACGAGTAGGTAGCTCATAATCGCGCAGCGTGTAGTGGAATCCGAGAAGCACGACGGAAGTAGAGAATATCCATAAACATGAGAAGTTTTCTTGTAGTGGTTGATGACGGTAAGTCACGTTCGCATGTTGGTGAAACGTTCGCGACCGTTTATCGTAGCCTGGTGGTAGCCGCCTCGACAAAATAACTTGTGATAGAATGTGATATTAGGGTAGGTCTTATTAGAGCTCGTTAAATGTTTTCTATTTGTTTTGTCCCACTCTGTGTTAACGTTTGGGGTGTGCTGGCCGTAGTTAAATGAGCTTCGGAGACAGGTGACCCAGGACGATATAGAGCCGATCCTGCGCCGCACCTGTCACACAGCCTACCCTAAGGGTGCCCAGAAGTGCGACAGAAACCAAATAGCCTTCAAGGTAGCGTTCCTTGAATGCCGTTCGTCAGTCAAACCGACGAACTGAGCATTTGACGAATGCTTAAGTGTTTTCCACTGTCCAGATTATGCGTAGATTAGTTAGCCTGTGTTAGGATTTGTCTTCTCTCCCCCAAGTATTTGAAATTAATTAGAAGGAAAAAAATTTATTTTTGTGAGTGTTTTTGTGGTCGATGTGTATTAATTTATTATTCTTTATTAGTAAGATTTGTTAGTGGGTGTTTATTTATTTATTAATTTATTAGGAATATTGGTAAAGTTTTTTATAAGGGTAGTAAACCTTGTAGAAGAGAGGGGTACAGTTCTCAGAAGGGATAAGTATGGCTGAGGAACAGGTGTCTGATTGGGCTTCTGACGCTGATGGGGCGTCGGCTCTGCGACCGCCGCGCCCAGCTGGATGGCTGGTGCGAACGCCAATGAATGCACGGGGATTTCCAGAGAGACAGATCCCGGAAGAGGGTCACCTGGTAGACTTGGAGAAAGAATTGGCGCAACAAGATAAACCTCCACGGAACCTGGAGTTCCCAAAAGCCCCGAAAGACTCAGTGCTCAAATCGGCGGCAAACGCGGCGATCGCTCAGGCCCACCAAACGTATCTGCATGCTCTGCCAGCCGGCATCAGCGAGTCCATCCGCAAGGAGATGCGAGCTGGCTTCATGGAAATGATGAAGGGCATCATTGATGTGCTTAGGCCGCCAGGAAGCCAAACCGCCGAGACTAACACTACGCCGAAGCCGCCAAAACATATCGAGCCGGGACCACGAACAGGCGCCATCCCGAAAGAACGGGAAGTGTTCCAGTGCGAGGCATTTCCACCACCGGTGCCACCGAAGCCACATAGACAAGGCGCACGAGGGGCGGAGTATTCGTCCAGCAGCCCAGTTTACGTTGCAGATGCTCAGTCGAGGAACTGGCGTAACCCGAATAACCGCCATTTCCGAGTAGAGGACCGGAGAGCGGATGATTTTCAACCGGAGGAGGCGTACGCCAACGTACGAGAAACGGCGTACATGAAGCTCGAGCGGTGGAACGTCAAGTTTGACGGCGAGGACGAGATGAATTCGGTCGAGGACTTCGTGTTCCGCCTGGAGTTCCTGCAGAGGCAGTATCAATGCCCGTGGAAGGAGGTCCTGCGCGGTTTCCACCTGCTCCTGACCGGCCGCGCCCTCGAGTGGTATTGGATGCACGTGCGGCATTCTAGGGTCGACAGCTGGATGCAACTGCGGCATGCCCTCTTGGACAGGTTCCGGGGCTACCAGACGGAACACGATGTGATGCAGGAGCTATTACAAAGAGAGCAACAGGCCAGCGAAGGGGTGGATGATTATGTCCACCACATGCGTCAACTCGCCGCACGATTCCAGAAGCCGCTGAGAGACCGCTAGCTGGTGAAGATTATAAAGCGTGGTTTGAAGGAAAGTCTGGCGAAATATATCTATGCCATGGACGTACTCACAGTGGATGAGCTGCGCCAAGAGTGCCTAGAAGTGGAGAGGCACATGGGTCGCAGAAGCCGGACGGGGTACCTGCAGCCGTCGCGTTGTCCACAAGGAACGAGGCCCGTAGTCCACGAGGTTGAAGTACCACCACATCGTACAGAAACGCCGCCGGGAGAACTGGAGGAAGCATTCGTGCGAGGCAGGAACTCACCCCGACTGGTATGCTGGAACTGCAGACAGTTCGATCACGTCTTTAGAGACTGCCTGTCCAAGGAGCGGAAAATATTCTGCTACAGGTGTGGAAAGCCGGACACTTTCTACTCCCAGGGTGAAAACTGTCCGGGAAACCCCAGAGGGAGCGCGGTGATGGCGGGACAGACGCGTTCCGGGACGGCGACCGCGGGGAAGCAGGAGAGGGGTACCTACCAAAGCCAATAATCATTGGAAAGGAGACGGAGATTTGTGATAAGGATCAGAATAAGGCTAATTATAATAATAATATAAGCAAAGGAGGAACACTTAGGGGCTTACCATATGAAGAACGTGTTCGGGCATACATGTCGGCGACAGCTGGAAGGGATGACACTAGCCACCCGGAGAGTGGTGAAGGCACGTGCACGCTTCCGCAGACGCAGGATTACCCGGCGCCAGGTCGTCGAAGCGGTGAGACGGGAGGAGAGTATAGACCCACGCGTATTCGCCGAAGTGGAAGTCGCCGGGGCCAAGATGAAAGGGTTGCTGGACACGGGGGCCTCAGTCAGTCTGTTGGGACGAGGATGCCGGGAGTTAGTGGAAGAACTGGGATGGGAAGCGCGGCCATACGATTCGATGGTGAGGACAGCGGCGGGTGCCAATCGCCCAATTTTAGGTCGCGTTGTTCTGCCTGTGAAATACGGGAATAGAAAGGAAAATATCGTATTTTACATGTGCCCGGACCTGCGACAGGAACTATACCTGGGAATCGACTTCTGGCGAGCCTTCGAGATTGCACCAGAGCTGCTCGGTCCGGCCAGAAAGTCCGAAACACCACCAGAGGCATCTGAGGTAACGGTAGCGAACCCAGAGGTGGCTTATTACCGGGACGACGACGACGACTGCGTGGCGGATCCGGAAATGTGGGACCTGGACAACGATCAGAGGAGTCAGTTGGAAAGCGTGAAGCGTAGATTTCTCCAATTCGAGAAGGATGGCCTAGGGAAAACTCACCTGCTGCAGCACCGAATTCAGCTGATCGAGGGAGCAGAACCCGTGAAGGACAGACATTATCCGCTGTCTCCGGCCAAACAGGAGATCGTGTGGGCCGAGGTGGACAAAATGCTAAAGTTAGGCATCATCGAGGAGAGTGACAGGCCCTGGAGCAACCGGACGACGGTGGTGATGAGGCCTGGGAAGAACAGGTTTTGCTTAGACGCCAGGAAATTAAACAGTGTGACGGTAAAGGACGCTTACCCACTTCCATGCATCGAGGGCATCCTATCGCGAATCGATGAGACTCATTTTATCTCTAGCGTCGACCTTAAGTTCGCGTTCTGGCAAATCGAGATGAAGGAGAAGAGCAGGGCGTATACGGCGTTTACTGTACCAGGGAGGCCGCTGTACCAGTTCCGCCACATGCCATTCGGGCTCTGCAACGCCGCTCAACAACTTTGCAGGCTCATGGACAAAGTAATCCCTGCGAAACTGATAATATCGGCAGATTTTCCAACGCACCTAAAATACTTGGAATTGGTGGCCGAGTGTCTGAGGAACGCGAACCTCACCATAGGCATGGCGAAGTCAAAATTCTGCTTCCGCAACCTAAACTACCTGGGTTTCATCATAGGCGGCGGGACGCTGCGAATGGATCCGGGAAGAGTAGAAGCGATCCGGAACATCCCGAATCCGAGGACGGTCAAGGAACTACGAAGCTTCTTAGGTACAGCGGGGTGGTATCGCCGATTCATAAAGAACTTCGCCGAGATCTCGGTACCGTTGACTGATGCCCTTAAGAAGAGAACGGGTAGATTTGTGTTGAGTGACGAGGCCATAGATGCCATAGAAAGTTTGAAGTTAGCCCTCACCACAGCCCCGGTGTTAGTTCACGCGGATTTTCGAAGACCATTCTTCATCCAATGCGATGCATCTCACTACGGAGAAGGAGCCGTGTTGTTCCAGTTAGACGACGAGCAACAGGAAAGGCCGATCGCATTCTTCTCGACCAAGCTCAACAAACATCAGATCAACTATTCGGTGACCGAGAAGGAATGCCTAGCCGCCAAACTGGCCATACATCGATTCCGGCCGTACGTGGAGATGATGCCGTTCACGGTAATCACCGATCATGCGAGCCTGCAGTGGCTTATGAGTCTCAAAGACTTGAGCGGGAGATTAGCCAGGTGGTCCCTAAAACTGCAAGCGTTCCCTTTCTCCATGCAGTACCGCAAGGGAACCGACATCGTCGTCGCAGACAATTTGTCCCGAAGCGTGGAAGAGGTCGAACTGACCCCGGAGGATCTGTTGGGATTTCAGACCCCGGAGTTCGAGAGAGCTGATAAAAGAGGTGATGAGCCAACAAGGGAAGTTGCCGGATCTTAGAGTGCAGGACGGACTTCTGTTCAAGAGGACCGTGCACGAGAGCTTGGAGGATGAGGTCGAAGGCACAAGTTGGAAGCTCTGGGTGCCGGAGTCGCTGACTGCAGGATTCATCCAACAAGCACACGCGGACGAGACGTCAGCTCATGGAGGCATGGCCCAACATGGCCATACAAGTCAGGGACTATATACGGAAATGCGATACATGCAAGGAAACCAAGGCACAAAACTACCGGATGCAGGTCGGAATTGGGGAAGAAGTGCGCACCGACCGCCCCTTCCAGAAGCTATATATTGACTTCTTGGGGAAGTATCCACGGTCGAAACGAGGGCATGCGTGGATATTCGTCGTCGTGGACCCCTTCTCGAAATTTACCTTCCTGAAGGCCATGAGGGAAGCCACCGCGGCGGATGTCGTGAACTTCCTAGTGCATGAGGTGTTCTTCAAATTTGGCGTGCCGGAAGTGATCCATTCGGATAATGGACGACAATTCGTGTCGAAGTCGTTCGATGCGATGGTCCAGGCGTTTGGCATTACTCACCTGCGCACACCAGTGTATTCGCCTCAGAGCAACGCCGCCGAACGAGTGAACCGCACAGTGCTGTCTGCAATCAGAACCTACCTGGGTCAGGATCATCGGGATTGGGACGCGTACCTACCAGAGGTGGCGATCCGGAATGTGGTCCACAGCGCTACGGGAGTGACTCCGTTCTTCGCGGTCTTTGGACAGCAGATGTACCTGAATGGTTCCAGTTACAAACTGGCCAGGAAGCTGAGATCGTTGGCCGATCACAGTATTTCTGACCTTGACGCGAAGGACAGACTGGCTGTAATCCGAAGCCAAGTCAAGGACCACCTGCACACCGCATACGAGCGAAGTCGCCAACGATACGACCAACGCGCGCGCCAGCTCCATCTGGAACCGGGACAGGAAGTGTGGAGGCGCAACTTCGCACTAAGCAGCTTCGGCAAAGCCTTCAATGGCAAGTTTGCCCGGAAATTCTTGAAGAGCCGAGTCGTCCGAGCCGTGGGCACCAACGCCTACGAGTTAGAAGATCTCCAGGGACGCGTGCTAGGCGTCTTCCACGCAAAAGATATACGAACATAATCATAATTTGCTCACCTTCCTGCCAGGCAATGGCGGCGGCAGCGCCGTCCTCCCTTTGTTTTTTTTTTGGTCAGTGCTGAAATATAGATTACTTGTCGTGGGTGTGGCCTACGTTGGGCATCGTTATTAGCCGGCTGGGTCAATCCATGAAATGCGCACACAGATTCCTTGTAACGGTCATTCATGTCGTTACAATAATCTGCGTGGTGATGTTGCATTTGACGTTATCGGCAGCACCGAGGGTTTACTTAGTTGGTTGTGTGCGATATTATCGGCCACGCCGATATCTTTTTGTCGTATGGTCAGAGTATGCGGGGTGAAGCTGGGCCCACGGCGGAGCCCAAATTTTTGAAGGGTGGCAACGCCAGACTTGCGATCCACGGCGCCAAAAGCGACGATTGCTATTGGCCGCCCGGTTCGCTCTTAAAGAGACTAGGAGGAGAGTGGATCGCATGCCCTTGGATATACCCTTGGCCTTCATTTGGGCCATTGACCCAAAAAAATGCAGCTCTGCAGATGTGCAGCAACGGTGCCCGCCTCGCCAATGTATGCGTGTGCCGAAATTCGGCACCGATGATGTTGCTGCCCAAAATGTAAGAGAGTTCGATTTGATCAGCGGTTAACGGCGGGCGTGCCAGCTCGAAGTGAGCATAAAAATTCGTATATTGCATATCGGCTCAAAAGATTCAAATTTTTTCCCATCTGGTAAGAAGCCGGCGCGCAATAACTTGACAGACAAATAAGAATTTTGGTTTTGTTTTTCTTTGCCATTTAATAAATACCTGTGAGTTAAACCGCTCGAGTCACAAAATACATTAAAATAAAAAAAGAAAAAACTTAAAACTTAAGTGCGACGAGAGACGAACAAATAAGAAAACAAAAATCAACGGCTCCGGCAATAAAGGGACCAGCGCTCGCACCAGAGAGGCCCACGGGACATACCAAAGGCCAGGATTCGGCTCAGCGGCACACACCAGCCATATCCGCGACGCCACCAGCCAGCGTCGGCGCAACCCTGAAGACGACGAGACGAGCCACCGACGACCGGGCTCCAACAACGACGAAGCGGCCACCGGCAAGCAGAGCCACCAAAACCGGGCTCCAACGGCGAAGAGGCAGCCACAGGCGAGACCACGCCCACTTCATCACTGAGTGAGTCCGTTCCACGTCGTCCCTCCTCGCCTGAGTAAAATGCAGAGTCAGACGCAGACTCCTCATTGGGCTCCCAAAAAGAGAACAGATTTAGTTTTGAATTGTTAACTCTATTTTTTTTTTGTTTATTTAATACATAATATACTTACTGCAAGTTTAAATTAAGTGATTTTCCGAAAGTGCGAACAGGGAAGAAAAGAGCCCAAAGATTATTGCGTCTGCCAAGTAAGGAAAGACATTAAAAGTTTAGATTTTGGCCAACTTAAGCACGAGTGATACCCACTTATGTGTATATATATATCTGTGTTACGCGCCTCAGGTGCAGAATACACCCTATGATCGCCCTTACCGGCCCCCTTACCCAGAGAGCTCTTTAGGCAGGCAAGGTAATATAAGCGCTTTAGACTAACATAACGACTTTCGTTGAAACCACATATGTATACACGCATTTATTTCAGCGGGTACTTGCTCCCCATTGGTGCAATAATTACCTGTGTTGCTATATCTCCCCTTATTTTCCTTTCTTTTGTCGACTGGCAATAACTTCTGGCCGTGTTTTCGTCTCCTGTTCTGTACAAACGTTGCAGACAAAAGGTATTCTGTACAAAAAAAAATAGAAATTTAAAATTAGTATCAATTGTCCTAAATATAAGAATATACCAATTTATCGTACGCACCTGTTAAAAAAAATGCCGGCAATGTTCGCGTGTACGAACTTGTAATAGCGGCTAGGAGATATGCTGCAAGGATATAAGATATTAGACTAAATGTTAATAGCGATAAAGAATGCAACGAATTATATATTGTACCTGAAGAGAGAAATGTGCGGCTAAATTTTCATGGATGGGGAGAGTTGACATAACAGCCGGCACAGGCTAATGCAGGCCATTTAGTGGCCAAAAATGAGGGAGACGAGTGTAGGTGATCGTCTCATGGTAGGGCGGGTACGCTGGGTCCGGAACCGGGGCCCGATCTGGAAGAGTAAGGTGGATAAATAGTGTTTTTGTTGATTTAGATTGAGTGTCTCACCTTTGTTGTTTACATTTTCATAGTTGTTACAGCTGTTTATGTTGTTCATCTGTTAGAAGTTCCGATTGTTTGATGTTATCGATGTGGTTCGTTTTGCATAGTGTTGTAACAGTCTGTTATGCTACAGACGCGTAGCTTTGTTGTTATCGATTGTGCGGACTGCGGGCCAGGGATGGGACCATACCCAGAGAAACCGATGAGCCAGCCGGCGCGGCCCACTGAGGAACAAGCAGTTCCGTAACATACTGTTCCTTATATTAATTATTTCCAATTTATATTCCCTGAAAATGTAAATGTATGTAACGGGCAGAAGGAAGCATCTCCGACCCCATAAAGTATATATATTCTTGATCAGCATCAAAAGCCGAGTCGATCTAGCCATGTCCGTCTGTCTGTCCGTCCGTCTGTCCGTATGTATGAACGCAAGGATCTCAGAACCTAGAACCTATTTCAGCTAGAGACTGAAATTTTAGCTGCAGTTCCTCCAAGTGCCTACGCAGATCTAGTTTGTTTCCGATAATCGATAACTTACTCCGTTTCCAAGCAATCGATAAAAAACGATATCGACATCCTCTTTTTGTAGCAAATTGGGTAAATAATAAGAGCTAGAGTCACCAAACTTGATATACTGCTTCTAGAATATTATATATATATCAAGTATCTTTCATTTTATACCTATCGCCACCTCCCCGCTACCACCCCGCTACCACCCCAGAGCTATAAATCAAGTTAATAACCCAAATTGTATTGCCAACCAATTAAAGCCACAATTTAAATGCAATTGACTTTTTGAGCATACACGTTCGTTCGTCTGCCCTATAAGTTGGGTCTTGTCTGCGTCTTGATCGACGCGAAGTATTGCTCCTGTTGCATAACTGGAGAGTTACCTCGTCGAGTCGAGTGGTCTACAGTATTTTTTCATTGTTCGTTTGCCCTGTAAGCTAGGTACTTGTCTGCGAACCTATTTTACTCAGTTTGGCTAAAACCTTAATTTTCTCTCGGTTGGACATTATCTTTATATCTTCAATTCAAATAAAAAATGTTCGTTTATTAAACCTTTGACCCGCATTTTCCATCCAATTACGGTGAACTTAGCAAAGTGTGAAAATAACTTTGGAACCATAGTTGTGGGTGGAATTTCCTAAATCGCTGAAACACGTATTCATTAAGTTTTTATCTAGAGCTTTGAAAATTAAATCAAACAAAACTGAAAACTTCGTCAAAAAAATCACTGAATCGCATTTCTACCGAGGAATGGATTCTGCGAAAAGCGTGAGACACGTCTCAACTGATTCTTCGTAAAGATCTTTGGAAATAACTTTGAACACGAAACGGCACCCACCAACTCTTGACCCCCATTTCCACCAGGTAGGAATGCATTATTCGAAATGTAAGAAATACCCATCAAATGAATTTGAACAAAGGTCTTTGAAAATGTGTCTCAACACGTCTCAAATGATTTTTCATATAAATCCTTGGATATCAATTTGAGCGCGAAACGTCACCCACCAAATCTTTGACCTCCATTTTCACCAAGGAGGAATACATTTTTGGAAAAGTGTGAAACACCCCTCAAATGAATTTGAGCAAAGATCGTAGAAATTGAGTTTTAGGCTGATCGAATGGTAAACAAAAAAGTCGCATACAAACGTTTTTCGCGATTATTCCATACTTGCGGGTGGAATTTCCCGGAACCCCATCTTAACGTGCACCTTTATCACATTGGGCTGTGCGTTGATCACCAATCAGTCATTGGTCTTAAGATAATATTGATTGCTTTATCAATTAATTACCTGCAACATTTTAAAAGACTCGCTTATTTAAGTTGCATTCACCAATTTGGCTCACTCGATGCGATTTATCGTGATATGATTATTCTGCTGTTAAACGTATCTATGCATTGCTTGAGGCAAGAAAATAAACATATGTAGTTAGGTATGTGCATGTTATTCCTAGATCTAGAACGTATGTATGTGTTCTCTGTGGTAAACGTGTATATATTAGTAAGGAATTGATTAAATTAATTGATAAAGTAACTGATGTTATAAATAAACACGCATTTAATTTGTAAGTTGAAATTTATTCCCATTTAATGGGTAAAAGGATAAAAGTAGCATTCAAACAAAAAATCATTTCTTCTTAATCGTTTAAGCCCGTCACTTATATCCATATAAACATTATGTTTCCTTCTGTCCGTTACATATATTTTCACGAATTCGTTATACCCTATTTTACCCATTTTTAATGGGCTTAGGGAATAAACAAAAAATTAAAAAGAACAAGTAAGAGGTTCTAGTCGGAAGCTCCCGACTAGGGAATACCCTGAACCCTCTTATTCCAACACCAAATGCAGTTCGCGCAACCGCTCGTTTGAAGTAATAAAGATAATAAAAGAGGGGTAGGGCCGGTAGGGAGGGGGGGGGGGAAAAGATAGTTTTATGGGATGTTTAATTTTTTTGAGGAGATTGGGTAGGGTTGATTTGGATTGGAAAAAAAAAAAAAAAAAAAAAGAGAGAGGGGGTGGGGATGGTTTTTGTGTTTTTTGTTGGTGGTGTGGTGGTGGGGGGTGGGATGGGGGGGGGGGGGGGGGAAAATAAAAAAATAAGATATGATTAAAAAAGTTTGTTGGAAAAAGGGGTATTGTTTTGTTGTTATTATTGTGTTTTTTATTATATTCAACATTTTCTTCATTTTTTGCCTGCACTGCATTTTCATGAGCATGCTGAAGCTCACTGTCATCTAAGCTATTATATTTTCTACGATTACTCTCGATTAACTCCTGATTTAGGCCGCAAAACGATTCATAGTCTCTTGCTACCAGTTCTACATTTTCATCATGGGATATACAACATAACCAAGTCTCGAAAATAATTGCTCCTATCGGTATTAATATTAAATCCCCTATACCTAATTATAATGGGAGTGTTTCTCTTCTTTACGAAGCCACTACCATCGCGAAGTGCTTAAACTAATTGCTGAGAAGCCCTGGGTGTTGCGATTTCATCAGCATCATCTATATTTTGGCCAGTACCACTATGCTGTTTGCTAAAACTGTAAAAAGCAGCAAAATCAGCTAGGTATAAACTATCTAATGCGACGGGACGCTGAACATAATGGTCTATAAGTCCTGTTTCCAATATTGCTACTGAGTCATCGGGTAAGTTTTGCAACTATTGCCTAGACTTCCTTAATCCAACCCGATGCTCTGGTAATAAGGTATTAATAAAAATCACTGCTTTGCTGCTTTTGGACAATGGCAAAACGAAACAGCAGTAAACAGCTTCCGAAATAAACTTATGCCCTATACAGCATAACCTCTGCTTTAAAGTTACATTGGCCCTGCTAATCTCACTTACAGCTTTACGCATAAGTTTTGAAATGCCTCTGTGGGACTTGTTGATATAATTAACGAAGTAACTGCAGCAAGAAAAGGGAACTAATGTAAACTGGATATCTATATTGGCTCGCTGCAGTAGAAGAAGGTGAGTATTATAAGCGTTAAGCTTAAATGCGGCGATTGATCGCTTTACATTTATTTTGGGCTTCTTTATACTCGACCCGAGTGCATTTATTTAGCAATTATAACATAAGTTAAATTGATCGTTATACAAAAAGTTATTGAAATCTCTAAGGTAATCTATGTTTTCAGGATCAAGCGGATATTCTAAAACGCCCTGAATCTTTTTGAAATTTCGGTGATGCACATCTCTAATTTATGCATCGTCTTCTTAAATTAAAATGTTATTAAAAAGGTCGAAAGACCAATCTGCCTAATCATCGCCAAGACCTTCTTCTATTCTGCTTCCCAATGCAGGTGACGTGTGAATACTTTTCAATACCCCATAGCCATCATCGTGATGTATTCAATTTTCTAAATACTCCTCATTGAGGGCTTGTGCTGCCGTAATGCCGCGTGTGGCGGTGTGTTTACGTAAGCGAATGGAAGTACTGTTTCTTATATTAATCATTTCCAATTTATATGCCCTGAACCCATTAAAAATGAGTAAAAGGTGTATAATGTTTTTGTGCAAAATGTAAATGTATGTAACGGGCAGAAGGAAGCATCTCCGACCCCATAAAGTATATATATTCTTAATCAGCATCAAAAGCCGAGTCGATCTAGCCATGTCCGTCCGTCTGTCCGTATTTATGAACGCAAGGATCTCAGAACCTAGAACCTATTTCAGCTAGAGACTGATAATTTTGCTGCAGTTCCTTCAAGTGCCTACGCAGATCGAGTTTGTTTCCGATAATCGATAACTTACTCCGTTTCCAAGCAAGTTAGAGTTACCTCGTCGAGTCGAGTGGTCTACAGTATTTTTTTTTTTGATCGTTTGCCCTGTAAGCTAGGTACTTGTCTGCGAACCTATTTCACTCTGTTTTGCTAAAACCTTCATTTTCTCTCGTTGGGACTCCATCTTTATATCTTCAATTCAAATAAAAAATGTTCGTTTATTAAACCTTTGACCCGCATTTTCCATCCAATTACGGTGAACTTTGCAAAGTGTGAAAATAACTTTGGAACCATAGTTGTGGGTGGAATTTCCTAAATCGCTGAAACACGTATTCATTAAGTTTTTATCTAGAGCTTTGAAAATAAATCAAACAAAACTGAAAACTTCGTCAAAAAAATCACTGAATCGCATTTCTACCGAGGAATGGATTCTGCGAAAAGCGTGAGACACGTCTCAACTGATTCTTCGTAAAGATCTTTGGAAATAACTTTGAACACGAAACGGCACCCACCAACTCTTGACCCCCATTTCCACCGGGTAGGAATGCATTATTCGAAATTCGAACAAAGATCTTTGAAAATGTATCTCAACACGTCTCAAATGATTTTTCATATAGATCCTTTGATATGAATTTGAGCGCGAAGCGTCACCCACCAAATCTTTGACCCCCATTTCCACCAAGGAGGAATCGATATTTCGAAAACTGTGAAATACCCCTCAAATTAATTTGAACAAAGATCTTTGAAAATGAGTTTGAGGCCGATCGATGTGGGGGTGGTTAACACAAAAGTTTCATACAAACGTTTTTCGCTAATTAACCACAGTTATGGGTGGAATTTTCCAAATCGCTGAAACATGTACTCATTGAGTTTTTATGTAGAGCTTAGAAAATAAGTGTGATGCAAATCGAACAAAATTTAAAACTTCGCCCAAAAAATCTCGAGGAAGCATTAATTTTGCGAAAAATGTGAAACACGTCTCAAATATTTTTTCATATAGATCCTCGGATATCAATTTAAGCGCGAAACGTCACCCACCAAATCTTTGACCTCCATTTTCACTTGCTTGAGGCGAGGAAATAAACATATGTAGTTAGATATGTGCATGTTATTCCTAGATCTAGAACGTATGTATGTGTTCTCTGTGGTAAACGTGTATATATTAGTAAGGAATTGATTAAATTAATTGATAAACTAACTGATGTTATAAATAAATACGCATTGAATTTGTAAGTTGAAATTTATTCCCACTTAATAAGTAAAAGGATAAAAGTATCATTCAAACAAAAATAATTTCTTCTTAATAGTTTAAGCCCGCCACTTATATCCATATAAACATTATGTTTCCTTCTGTCCGTTACATATATTTTCACAAATTCGTTATCCCTATTTTACCCATGTTAAATGGGTTCAGGGAATAAACAAAAAATTAAAAAGAACAAGTAAGAGGTTCTAGTCGGAAGCTCCCGACTAGGGAATACTCTGAACCCTTTTATTCCAACACCAAATGCAGTTCCCGCAACGCGCACGTTTGAAGTAATAAAAATAAATAAAAAAAAAAAGTTCCCTTGGCAGTGTTCGAACTCGCGACTGACCGAACTCTCACTCTACTCAACAGACAAAACAGCAAAAAAAAAAAATAAAATAGTTTGCCCGGTAGGGCTCGAACTCGCGACAGACCGCAACACTTGCTATGCCTCTACTTAACAGCCACACCAAAATTTAAGTATTATTGAGAAAAAACCGAACTAAAACAGCATTACAGAAAAACGTCGCAATTACAATGCTGTTAGAATGCGAAGCAGACGCGCATGAATGTGTGTGTGTACACTTGATGTGTAGCTAGCTGTGCTATCCAATTGCGCAGTTACATATAACTTTGGTTTTCTCTTAACCGATCTTAATGATATTTGATATATCTACAGTATATCTTATTGTACCATAGAATATTTGTGTATTCTCAAAAGGTCAATTGTATTAAATTGTGGCTTAGATTGGTTGGCAATATGAGTTGGGTTATTAACTTGATTTATAGCTCTGGTGTGGTAGCGGGGAGGTGGCGATAGGTATAAAATGCAAGATACTTAATATATATATAATATTCTAGAAGCAACATATCAAGTTTGGTGACTTTAGCTCTTAATATTTATCAAAATTGCTAAAAAAAAACAGGACGATATCGATTTTTATCGATTGCTTGGAAACGGAGTAAGTTATCGATTATCGGAAACAAACTCGATCTGCGTAGGAACTAGGAGGACCTACAGCTAATATATTATTTGTTTTTGGCATTGTGCAAAACATGTGTAAAATATGTTTTCTGCTTTAAATTAAGTGACCTGACTATATCTACTAAACTTTCAGCTGATACTATAGCTGGAAATTTTATTAATCGGACATTATTCTCTTCTGAATCTAGAGTCTCATCATTTCCATTGATGTTTAAGACATTTAAATGATCTATTATCTACTACTTCTTGATGCTCAACATTTTCTTCATTTTTTGCCTGCACTGCATTTTCATGAGCATGCTGAAGCTCACTGTCATCTAAGCTATTATATTTTCTACGATTACTCTCGATTAACTCCTGATTCAGGCCGCAAAACGATTCATAGTCTCTTGCTACCAGTTCTACATTTTCATCATGGGATATACAACATAACCAAGTCTCGAAAATAATTGCTCCTATCGGTATTAATATTAAATCCCCTATACCTAATTATAATGGGAGTGTTTCTCTTCTTTACGAAGCCACTACCATCGCGAAGTGCTTAAACTAATTGCTGAGAAGCCCTGGGTGTTGCGATTTCATCAGCATCATCTATATTTTGGCCAGTACCACTATGCTGTTTGCTAAAACTGTAAAAAGCAGCAAAATCAGCTAGGTATAAACTATCTAATGCGACGGGACGCTGAACATAATGGTCTATAAGTCCTGTTTCCAATATTGCTACTGAGTCATCGGGTAAGTTTTGCAACTATTGCCTAGACTTCCTTAATCCAACCCGATGCTCTGGTAATAAGGTATTAATAAAAATCACTGCTTTGCTGCTTTTGGACAATGGCAAAACGAAACAGCAGTAAACAGCTTCCGAAATAAACTTATGCCCTATACAGCATAACCTCTGCTTTAAAGTTACATTGCCCCTGCTAATCTCACTTACAGCTTTACGCATAAGTTTTGAAATGCCTCTGTGGGACTTGTTGATATAATTAACGAAGTAACTGCAGCAAGAAAAGGGAACTAATGTAAACTGGATATCTATATTGGCTCGCTGCAGTAGAAGAAGGGCTTCTTTATACTCGACCTGAGTGCATTTATTTAGCAATCATAACTTAAGTTAAATTGATCGTTATACAAAAAGTTATTGAAATCTCTAAGGTAATCTATGTTTTCAGGATCAAGCGGATATTCTTAAACGCCCTGAATCTTTCCTTATTAAAAAGGTCGAAAGACCAATCTGCCTTATCATCGCCATGACCTTCTTCTTTGCTGCTTGCCAATGCGAATACTTTTCAAAACCCCATAGCCATCATCGTGATGTATTAAATTTTCTAATAAAGTTTCTCCTCATTAAGGGCTTGTGCTGCCGTAATGCCTCGTGTGGCGCTGTGTTTACGTAAGCGAATGGAAGTACTTGTTGCATTTGACGTTATCGGCAGCACCGAGGGTTTACTTAGTTGGTTGCGTGCGATATTATCGGCCACGCCGATATCTTTTTGTCGTATGGTCAGAGTATGCGGGGTGAAGCTGGGCCCACGGCGGAGCCCAAATTTTTGAAGGGTGGCAACGCCAGACTTGCGATCCACGGCGCCAAAAGCGACGATTGCTATTGGCCGCCCGGTTCGCTCTTAAAGAGACTAGGAGGAGAGTGGATCGCATGCCCTTGGATATACCCTTGGCCTTCATTTGGGCCATTGACCCAAAAAAATGCAGCTCTGCAGATGTGCAGCAACGGTGCCCGCCTCGCCAATGTATGCGTGTGCCGAAATTCGGCACCGATGATGTTGCTGCCCAAAATGTAAGAGAGTTCGATTTGATCAGCGGTTAACGGCGGGCGTGCCAGCTTGAAGTGAGCATAAAAAAAAATTTTCCCATCTGGCAAGAAGCCGGCGCGCAATAGCTTAACAGACAAATAAGAATTTTGGTTTTGTTTTTCTTTGCCATTTAATAAATACCTGTGAGTTAAACCGCTCGAGTCACAAAATACATTAAAATAAAAAAAGAAAAAACTTAAAACTTAAGTGCGACGATAGATGAACAAATAAGAAAACAAAAACCAACGGCTCCGGCAATAAAGGGATCAGCGCTCGCACCAGAGAGGCCCACGGGACATACCAAAGGCCAGGATTCGGCTCAGCGGCACACACCAGCCATATCCGCGACGCCACCAGCCAAGCGTCGGCGCAACCCTGAAGGCGACGAGACGTGCCACCGACGACCGGGCTCCAACAACGACGAAGCGGCCACCGGCAAGCAGAGCCACCAAAACCGGGCTCCAACGGCGAAGAGGCAGCCACAGGCGAGACCACGCCCACTTCATCACTGAGTGAGTCCGTTCCACGTCGTCCCTCCTCGCCTGGGTAAAAGGCAGAGTCAGACGCATTGGGCTCCCAAAAAGAGAACAGATTTAGTTTTGAATTGTTAACTCTATTTTTTTTGTTTATTTAATACATAATATACTTACTGCAAGTTAAATTAAGTGATTTTCCGAAAGTGCGAACAGGGAAGAAAAGAGCCCAAAGATTATTGCGTCTGCCAAGTAAGGAAAGAAATTAAAAGTTTTGATTTTGGCCAACTTAAGCACGAGTGATACCCACTTATGTGTATATATATATATCTGTGTTACGCGCCTCAGGTGCAGAATACACCTTATGATCGCCCTTACCGCCCCCCTTACCCAGAGAGCTCTTTAGGCAGGCAAGGTAATATAAGCGCTTTAGACTAACATAACGACTTTCGTTGAAACCACATATGTATACACGCATTTATTTCAGCGGGTACTTGCTCCCCATTGGTGCAATAATTACCTGTGTTGCTATATCTCCCATTATTTTCCTTTCTTTTGTCGACTGGCCAGGACTTCAGGACCCACACCGCTGAAGTCTTATGTGGCACGAGTAGGTAGCTCATAATCGCGCAGCGTGTAGTGGAATCCGAGAAGCACAACGGAAATAGAGAATATCCATAAACATGAGAAGTTTTCTTGTAGTGGTTGATGACGGTAAGTCACGTTCGCATGTTGGCGAAACGTTCGCGACCGTTTATCGTAGCCTGGTAGCCGCCTCGACAAAATAACTTGTGATAGAATGTGATATTAGGGTAGGTCTTATTAGAGCTCGTTAAATGTTTTCTATTTGTTTTGTCCCACTCTGTGTTAACGTTTGGGGTGTGCTGGCCGTAGTTAAATGAGCTTCGGAGACAGGTGACCCAGGACGATATAGAGCCGATCCTGCGCCGCACTTGTCACACAGCCTACCCTAAGGGTGCACAGAAGTGCGACAGAAACCAAATAGCCTTCAAGGTAGCGTTCCTTGAATGCCGTTCGTCAGTCAAACTGACGAACTGAGCATTTGACGAATGCTTAAGTGTTTTCCACTGTCCAAATTATGCGTAGATTAGTTAGCCTGTGTTAGGAAATTTATTTTTGTGAGTGTTTTTGTGGTCGATGTGTATTAATTTATTATTCTTTATTAGTAAGATTTGTTAGTGGGTGTTTATTTATTTATTAATTTATTAGGAATATTGGTAAAGTTTTTTATAAGGGTAGTAAGCCTTGTAGAAGAGAGGGGTACAGTTCTCAGAAGGGATAAGTATGGCTGAGGAACAGGTGTCTGATTGGGTCCGCGGTTTCCACCTGCTCCTGACCGGCCGCGCTCTCGAGTGGTATTGGATGCACGTGCGGCACTCTAGGGTCGACAGCTGGATGCAACTGCGGCATGCCCTCTTGGACAGGTTCCGGGGCTATCAGACGGAACACTATGTGATGCAGGAGCTATTACAAAGAGAGCAACAGGCCAGCGAAGGGGTGGATGATTATGTCCACCACATGCGTCAACTCGCCGCACGATTCCAGAAGCCGCTGAGAGACCGCTAGCTGGTGAAGATTATAAAGCGTGGTTTGAAGGAAAGTCTGGCGAAATATATCTATGCCATGGACGTACTCACAGTGGATGAGCTGCGCCAAGAGTGCCTAGAAGTGGAGAGGCACATGGGTCGCAGAAGCCGGACGGGGTACCTGCAGCCGTCGCGTTGTCCACAAGGAACGAGGCTCGTAGTCCACGAGGTTGAAGTACCACCACATCGTACAGAAACGCCGCCGGGAGAACTGGAGGAAGCATTCGTGCGAGGCAGGAACTCACCCCGACTGGTATGCTGGAACTGCAGACAGTTCGATCACGTCTTTAGAGACTGCCTGTCCAAGGAGCGGAAAATATTCTGCTACAGGTGTGGAAAGCCGGACACTTTCTGCTCCCAGGGTGAAAACTGACAGACGCGTTCCGGGACGGCGACTGCGGGGAAGCAGGAGAGGGGTACCTACCAAAGCCAATAATCATTGGAAAGGAGACGGAGATTTGTGATAAGGATCAGAATAAGGCTAATTATAATAATAATATAAGCAAAGGAGGAACACTTAGGGGCTTACCATATGAAGAACGTGTTCGGGCATACATGTCGGCGACAGCTGGAAGGGATGACACTAGCCACCCGGAGAGTGGTGAAGGCACGTGCACGCTTCCGCAGACGCAGGATTACCCGGCGCCAGGTCGTCGAAGCGGTGAGACGGGAGGAGAGTATAGACCCACGCGTATTCGCCGAAGTGGAAGTCGCCGGGGCCAAGATGAAAGGGTTGCTGGACACGGGGGCCTCAGTCAGTCTGTTGGGACGAGGATGCCGGGAGTTAGTGGAAGAACTGGGATGGGAAGCGCGGCCATACGAATCGATGGTGAGGACAGCGGCGGGTGCCAATCGCCCAATTTTAGGTCGCGTTGTTCTGCCTGTGAAATACGGGAATAGAAAGGAAAATATCGTATTTTACATGTGCCCGGACCTGCGACAGGAACTATACCTGGGAATCGACTTCTGGCGAGCCTTCGAGATTGCACCAGAACTGCTCGGTCCGGCCAGAAAGTCCGAAACACCACCAGAGGCATCTGAGGTAACGGTAGCGAACCCAGAGGTGGCTTATTACCGGGACGACGACGACGACTGCGTGGCGGATCCGGAAATGTGGGACCTGGACAACGATCAGAGGAGTCAGTTGGAAAGCGTGAAGCGTAGATTTCTCCAATTTGAGAAGGATGGCCTAGGGAAAACTCACCTGCTGCAGCACCGAATTCAGCTGATCGAGGGAGCAGAACCCGTGAAGGACAGACATTATCCGCTGTCTCCGGCCAAACAGGAGATCGTGTGGGCCGAGGTGGAAAAATGCTAAAGTTAGGCATCATCGAGGAGAGTGACAGGCCCTGGAGCAACCGGACGACGGTGGTGATGAGGCCTGGGAAGAACAGGTTTAGCTTGGACGCCAGGAAATTAAACAGTGTGACGGTAAAGGACGCTTACCCACTAGAAGCAACATATCAAGTTTGGTGACTTTAGCTCTTAATATTTATCAAAATTGCTAAAAAAAAACAGGATGTCGATATCGATTTTTATCGATTGCTTGGAAACGGAGTAAGTTATCGATTATCGGAAACAAACTCGATCTGCGTAGGAACTAGGAGGACCTACAGCTAATATATTATTTGTTTTGGCATTGTGCAAAACATGTGTAAAATATGTTTTCTGCTTTAAATTAAGTGACCTGACTATATCTACTAAACTTTCAGCTGATACTATAGCTGGAAGTTTTATTAATCGGACATTATTCTCTTCTGAATCTTTTTGCCTGCACTGCATTTTCATGAGCATGCTGAAGCTCACTGTCATCTAAGCTATTATATTTTCTACGATTACTCTCGATTAACTCCTGATTTAGGCCGCAAAACGATTCATAGTCTCTTGCTACCAGTTCTACATTTTCATCATGGGATATACAACATAGCCAAGTCTCGAAAATAATTGCTCCTATCGGTATTAATATTAAATCCCCTATACCTAATTATAATGGGAGTGTTTCTCTTCATTACGAAGCCACTACCATCGCGAAGTGCTTAAACTAATTGCTGAGAAGCCCTGGGTGTTGCGATTTCATCAGCATCATCTATATTTTGGCCAGTACCACTATGCTGTTTGCTAAAACTGTAAAAAGCAGCAAAATCAGCTAGGTATAAACTATCTAATGCGACGGGGCGCTGAACATAATGGTCTATAAGTCCTGTTTCCAATATTGCTACTGAGTCATCGGGTAAGTTTTGCAACTATTGCCTAGACTTCCTTAATCCAACCCGATGCTCTGGTAATAAGGTATTAATAAAAATCACTGCTTTGCTGCTTTTGGACAATGGCAAAACGAAACAGCAGTAAACAGCTTCCGAAATAAACTTATGCCCTATACAGCATAACCTCTGCTTTAAAGTTACATTGCCCCTGCTAATCTCACTTACAGCTTTACGCATAAGTTTTGAAATGCCTCTGTGGGACTTGTTGATATAATTAACGAAGTAACTGCAGCAAGAAAAGGGAACTAATGTAAACTGGATATCTATATTGGCTCGCTGCAGTAGAAGAAGGGCTTCTTTATACTCGACCTGAGTGCATTTATTTAGCAATCATAACTTAAGTTAAATTGATCGTTATACAAAAAGTTATTGAAATCTCTAAGGTAATCTATGTTTTCAGGATCAAGCGGATATTTTTAAACGCCCTGAATCTTTTTGAAATTTCGGTGATGCACATCTCTATTTTAAGCATCGTCTTCTAAAAAGAAAAGGTTATTAAAAAGGTCGAAAGACCAATCTGCCTAATCATCGCCATGCCCTTCTTCTTTTCTGCTTCCCAATCCAGGTGACGTGCGACTACTTTTCAAAACTCCATAGCCATCATCGTGATGTATTAAATTTTCTAAATACTCCTCATTAAGGGCTTGTGCTGCCGTAACGGGCAGAAGGAAGCATCTCCGACCCCATAAAGTATATATATTCTTGATCAGCATCAATAGCCGAGTCGATCTAGCCATGAACGTCTGTATGTCCGTCCGTCTGTCTTGAACGCAAGGATCTTAGAACCTAGAACCTATTTCAGCTAGAGACTGAAATTTTAGCTGCAGCTCCTCCAAGTGCCTACGCAGATCTAGTTTGTTTCCGAGAATCGATAACTTACTCCGTTTCCAAGCAATCGATAAAAATCGATATCGTCACCCTCTCTTTTTAGCAAATTGGGTAAAGAATAAGAGCTAGAGTCACCAAACTTGATATACTGCTTCTAGAATATTATATATATATCAAGTATCTTTCATTTTATACCTATCGCCACCTCCCCGCTACCACCCCGCTACCACCCCAGAGCTATAAATCAAGTTAATAACCCAAATTGTGTTGCCAACCAATTAAAGCCACAATTTAAATGCAATTGACTTTTTGAAAATACACGTTCGTTCGTCTGCCCAATAAGTTGGGTCTTGTCTGCGTCTTGATCGACGCGAAGTATCAGCCAATTGCTCCTGTTGCCTAACTGGAGAGTTACCTCGTCGAGTCGAGTGGTCTACAGTATTTATACCCTGAACCCATTGAAAATGGGTAAAAAGGGTATATTATATTTGTGCAAAATGCAAATGTATGTAACAGGCAGAAGGAAGCATCTCCGACCCCATAAAATATATATATTCTTGATCAGCATCAATAGTCGAGTCGATCTAGCCATGTCCGTCTGTCTGTCCGTCCGCATGTATGAACGCAAGGATCTCAGAACCTATAAGAGTTAGAGACTTGAAATTTTAGATGTAGGTGCTCCTAGTGTTGCGCAGATCGAGTTTGTTTCTGATAATCGATAACTTACTCCGTTTCAAAGTAATCGATAAAAATGTATATCGAAATCCTGTTTTTAATCAATTTTTGCAAATAATAAGAGCGACAGTCACCAAACTTGACATGTTGCTTCTAGAAAAGTATATATGTATATATCAAGTATCTTTCACTTTATACCTATCGCCACCTCCCCGCTACTCTCTATCTATTAGCGCTAGCTGCATTTGGTGTTGGAATATGAGGGTTCAGGGTATCCCCTAGTCGGGAGCTCCCGACTAGAACCTCTTACTTGTTTTTCTTTGATCGTTTGCCCTGTAAGCTAGGTCTTGGACTTGTCTGCGAACCTATTTCACTCAGTTTGGCTAAAACCTTCATTTTCTCTCGTTGGGACTTAATCTTTATATCTTCAATTCAAATAAAAAAAGTTCGTTTATTAAACCTTTGACCCGCATTTTCCATCCAATTACGGTGAACTTTGCAAAGTGTGAAAATAGCTTTGGAACCATAGTTGCGGGTGGAATTTTCTAAATCGCTGAAACACGTATTCATTAAGTTTTTATCTAGAGCTTATTTTCAAAATCAAACAAAACTGAAAGCTTCGTCAAAAAAATCTCTGAATCGCATTTCTACCGAGGAATGGATTCTGCGAAAAGCGTGAGACACGTCTCAACAAATTCTTCGTAAAGATCTTTGGAAATAACTTTGAACACGAAACGACACCCACCAACTCTTGACCCCCATTTCCACCAGGTAGGAATGCATTATTCGAAATGTACGAAATACCCATCAAATGAATTTGAACAAAGATCTTTGAAAATGTATCTCAACACGTCTCAAATGATTTTTCATATAGATACTTTGATATCAATTTAAGCGCGAAACGTCACCCACCAAATCTTTGACCTCCATTTTCACCAAGGAGGAATACATTTTTGGAAAAGTGTGAAACACCCCTCAAATGAATTTGAGCAAAGATCGTAGAAATTGAGTTTTAGGCTGATCGAATGGTAAACAAAAAAGTCGCATACAAACGTTTTTCGCGATTTTTCCATACTTGCGGGTGGAATTTCCCGGAACCCCATCTTAACGTGCACCATCACCACATTGGGCTGTGCGTTGATCACCAATCAATCATTGGTCTAAAGATAATATTGATTGCTTTATCAATTAATTACCTGCAACATTTTAAAAGACTCGCTTATTTAAGTTGCTTGCACCGATTTGGCTCACTCGATGCGATTTATCGTGATATGATTATTCTGCTGTAAAACGTATCAATGCATTGCTTGAGGCGAGAAAATAAACATATGTAGTTAGGTATGTGCATGTTATTCCTAGATCTAGAACGTATGTATGTGTTCTCTGTGGTAAACGTGTATATATTAGTAAGGAATTGATTAAATTAATTGATAAACTAACTGATGTTATAAATAAATACGCATTGAATTTGTAAGTTGAAATTTATTCCCACTTAATAAGTAAAAGGATAAAAGTATCATTCAAACAAAAAATCATTTCTTCTTAATCGTTTAAGCCCGCCACTAATATCCATATAAACCTTTTGTTTCCTTCTGTCCGTTACATATATTTTCACAAATCCGTAATACCCTTTTTTACCCATGTTTAATGGGTTCAGGGAATAAACAAAAAATTAAAAAGAACAAGTAAGAGGTTTATGTCGGAAGCTACCGACTAGGGAATACCCTGAACCCTCTTATTTCAACACCAAATGCAGTTCGCGCAACGCGCTCGTTTGAAATAATAAAGATAAATTTAAAAAAAAAAACGTTCCCTTGGCAGTGTTCGAACTCGCCACTGACCGTATTACTTGCTGACGACTCTACTCAACAGACAAACCAGCAAAAAAAAAAAAAAAAAATAGTTTCCCCGGTAGGGCTCGAACTCGCGACAGACCGTTACAGAAAAACGTCGCAATTACAATGCTGTTAGAATGCGAAGCAGACGCGCATGAATGTGTGTGTGTACACTTGATGTGTAGCTAGCTGTGCTATCCAATTGCGCAGTTACATATAACTTTAGTTTTCTCTTAACCGATCTTAATGATATTTTCTACAGTATATCTTATTGTACCATAGAATATTTGTGTATTCTCAAAAGGTCAATTGTATTAAATTGTGGCTTAGATTGGTTGGCAATATGAGTTGGGTTATTAACTTGATTTATAGCTCTGGTGTGGTAGCGGGGTGGTGGCGATAGGTATATAATGAAAGATACTTAATATATATATAATATTCTAGAAGCAACATACCAAGTTTGGTGACTCTAGCTCTTATTCTTTACCCAATTTGCTAAAAAGAGAGGGTGACGATATCGATTTTTATCGATTGCTTGGAAACGGAGTAAGTTATCGATTATCGGAAACAAACTCGATCTGCGTAGGGACTAGGAGGACCTTCAGCTAAAATTTCATTTGTTTTTGGCATTGTGCAAAACATGTGTAAAATATGTTTTCTGCTTTAAATTAAGTGACCTGACTATATCTGCTAAACTTTCAGCTGATACTATAGCTGGAAATTTTATTAATCGGACATTATTCTCCTCTGAATCTAGATTCTCATCATTTCCATTGATGTTTAAGACATTTAAATGATCTATTATCTACTACTTCTTGATGCTCAACATTTTCTTCATTTTTTGCCTGCACTGCATTTTCATGAGCATGCTGAAGCTCACTGTCATCTAAGCTATTATATTTTCTACGATTACTCTCGATTAACTCCTGATTTAGGCCGCAAAACGATTCATAGTCTCTTGCTACCAGTTCTACATTTTCATCATGGGATATACAACATAACCAAGTCTCGAAAATAATTGCTCCTATCGGTATTAATATTAAATCCCCTATACCTAATTATAATGGGAGTGTTTCTCTTCTTTACGAAGCCACTACCATCGCGAAGTGCTTAAACTAATTGCTGAGAAGCCCTGGGTGTTGCGATTTCATCAGCATCATCTATATTTTGGCCAGTACCACTATGCTGTTTGCTAAAACTGTAAAAAGCAGCAAAATCAGCTAGGTATAAACTATCTAATGCGACGGGGCGCTGAACATAATGGTCTATAAGTCCTGTTTCCAATATTGCTACTGAGTCATCGGGTAAGTTTTGCAACTATTGCCTAGACTTCCTTAATCCAACCCGATGCTCTGGTAATAAGGTATTAATAAAAATCACTGCTTTGCTGCTTTTGGACAATGGCAAAACGAAACAGCAGTAAACAGCTTCCGAAATAAACTTATGCCCTATACAGCATAACCTCTGCTTTAAAGTTACATTGCCCCTGCTAATCTCACTTACAGCTTTACGCATAAGTTTTGAAATGCCTCTGTGGGACTTGTTGATATAATTAACGAAGAAACTGCAGCAAGAAAAGGGAACTAATGTAAACTGGATATCTATATTGGCTCGCTGCAGTAGAAGAAGGGCTTCTTTATACTCGACCTGAGTGCATTTATTTAGCAATCATAACTTAAGTTAAATTGATCGTTATACAAAAAGTTATTGAAATCTCTAAGGTAATCTATGTTTTCAGGATCAAGCGGATATTCTTAAACGCCCTGAATCTTTTTGAAATTTCGGTGATGCACATCTCTATTTTAAGCATCGTCTTCTAAAAAGAAAAGGTTATTAAAAAGGTCGAAAGACCAATCTGCCTAATCATCGCCATGCCCTTCTTCTTTTCTGCTTCCCAATCCAGGTGACGTGCGACTACTTTTCAAAACTCCATAGCCATCATCGTGATGTATTAAATTTTCTAAATACTCCTCATTAAGGGCTTGTGCTGCCGTAACGGGCAGAAGGAAGCATCTCCGACCCCATAAAATATATATATTCTTGATCAGCATCAATAGTCGAGTCGATCTAGCCATGTCCGTCTGTCTGTCCGTCCGCATGTATGAACGCAAGGATCTCAGAACCTATAAGAGTTAGAGACTTGAAATTTTAGATGTAGGTGCTCCTAGTGTTGCGCAGATCGAGTTTGTTTCTGATAATCGATAACTTACTCCGTTTCAAAGTAATCGATAAAAATGTATATCGAAATCCTGTTTTTAAGCAATTTTTGTAAATAATAAGAGCGACAGTCACCAAACTTGACATGTTGCTTCTAGAAAAGTATATATGTATATATCAAGTATCTTTCACTTTATACCAATCGCCACCTCCCCGCTACTCTCTATCTATTAGCGCGAGCTGCATTTGGTGTTGGAATATGAGGGTTCAGGGTATCCCCTAGTCGGGAGCTCCCGACTAGAACCTCTTACTTGTTTTTCTTTGATCGTTTGCCCTGTAAGCTAGGTCTTGGACTTGTCTGCGAACCTATTTCACTCAGTTTGGCTAAAACCTTCATTTTCTCTCGTTGGGATTTAATCTTTATATCTTCAATTCAAATAAAAAAAGTTCGTTTATTAAACCTTTGACCCGCATTTTCCATCCAATTACGGTGAACTTTGCAAAGTGTGAAAATAGCTTTGGAACCATAGTTGCGGGTGGAATTTTCTAAATCGCTGAAACACGTATTCATTAAGTTTTTATCTAGAGCTTATTTTCAAAATCAAACAAAACTGAAAGCTTCGTCAAAAAAATCTCTGAATCGCATTTCTACCGAGGAATGGATAATGCGAAAAGCGTGAGACACGTCTCAACAAATTCTTCGTAAAGATCTTTGGAAATAACTTTGAACACGAAACGACACCCACCAACTCTTGACCCCCATTTCCACCAGGTAGGAATGCATTATTCGAAATGTACGAAATACCCATCAAATGAATTTGAACAAAGATCTTTGAAAATGTATCTCAACACGTCTCAAATGATTTTTCATATAGATACTTTGATATCAATTTAAGCGCGAAACGTCACCCACCAAATCTTTGACCTCATTTTCACCAAGGAGGAATACATTTTTGGAAAAGTGTGAAACACCCCTCAAATGAATTTGAGCAAAGATCGTAGAAATTGAGTTTTAGGCTGATCGAATGGTAAACAAAAAAGTCTCATACAAACGTTTTTCGCGATTTTTCCATACTTGCGGGTGGAATTTCCCGGAACCCCATCTTAACGTGCACCATCACCACATTGGGCTGTGCGTTGATCACCAATCAATCATTGGTCTAAAGATAATATTGATTGCTTTATCAATTAATTCCCTGCAACATTTTAAAAGACTCGCTTATTTAAGTTGCTTGCACCGATTTGGCTCACTCGATGCGATTTATCGTGATATGATTATTCTGCTGTTAAACGTATCTATGCATTGCTTGAGGCGAGAAAATAAACATATGTAGTTAGGTATGTGCATGTTATTCCTAGATCTAGAACGTATGTATGTGTTCTCTGTGGTAAACGTGTATATATTAGTAAGGAATTGATTAAATTAATTGATAAACTAACTGATGTTATAAATACGCATTGAATTTGTAAGTTGAAATTTATTTCCACTTAATAAGTAAAAGGATAAAAGTAGCATTCAAACAAAAATCGTTTCTTCTTAATAGTTTAAGCCCGCCACTTATATCCATATAAACATTTTGTTTCCTTCTGTCCGTTACATATATTTTCACAAATCCGATATACCCTTTTTTACCCATGTTTAATGGGTTCAGGGAATAAACAAAAAATTAAAAAGAACAAGTAAGAGGTTTTAGTCGGAAGCTCCCGACTAGGGAATACCCTGAACCCTCTTATTCCAACACCAAATGCAGTTCGCGCAACGCGCTCGTTTGAAGTAATAAAGATTAATTAAACAAGTAAGAGGTTCTAGTCGGGAGCTCCCGACTAGGGGATACCCTGAACCCTCTTATTCCATCACCAAATGCAGCGCGCGCTTATAGATAGAGAGTAGCGGGAAGTTGGCGATAGGTATAAATTGAAAGATAATCGATATATATATACTATTCTAGAAGCTACATGTCAAGTTTGGTGACTCTAGCTCTTATTATTTACCAAAATTGCTTAAAAAACGGGATTTCGATATACATTTTTATCGATTACTTGGAAACGGGGCAAGTTATCGTTTATCGGAAACAAACTCGATCTGCGCGGGCACTAGGAGCACCTACATCTAAAATTTCAAGTCTCTAGCTCTTATAGGTTCTGAGATCCTTGCGTTCATACATACGGACGGACGGACGGACGGACAGACGGACGGACGGACGGACGGACAGGCAGACGGACATGGCTAGATCGACTCGGCTATTGATGCTGATCAAGAATATATATACTTTATGGGGGCGGAGATGCTTCCTTCTGCCCGTTACATACATTTACATTTTGCACAAAAACATTATACCCCTTTTACCCATTTTTAATGGGTTCAGGGTATAAAAATTGCAATCAACATTTAGCCCGATGAACAGGCAGATCATTTCTCTTTCCTAAAAGTTCTCGAAGAGCAGGCAATATCAAACGACATCGACAGGCTACCAAGGGCGATGAGCAAGGGCAAGGTCGGCGACAAACAGGCTGAGCGACGTTTCAGGGGTCGCTTTTAAGGAGGGGTTCTTAAAGTTTTTCCAATTGCACGAAATCCGCGCCCGCCGTCACCGAAATTGTGTGGCATAAAAAGAGTACGAGGTGAACCTAAGGGCGCTGCTGCCCCATGCCGGCTATAGCCCGGAAAAGGAACTGAGCAGGCTGTACGGGAACGCGGCCCCGGAATATAAATTGTATGTGCGGCGGCAAGACTTCTCGTCTTTAACCAAGAACAAGAGGCCATTTTCTGCATACAATGCGGAGTTAGGCCGGGAGCGACCGGCTAAGGGAAACAGGTAGCGGCGCCATCCGTACCAGGGTCGGGTAGTCGGCAATGCCAACGTTAAGAATCGAAATAGGTCGCATCGTCGCAAAAGAATGGATCGGCGGAGGCGAGTACGTACCCCTGCTGATACGACGTCCATGGTACACCAGGTGAATCCCGCAGGTGCGGTCCGTCAAAGAGGGCTTGTTTAGGGCGCAAGTGGATGGGGATCGTCAGGACGAAATTGCGTTGCCAGAACGGCAGCGTACCGGGGACTCGGTGCAGAGAAGAACGAAAAGGCGGGGGACGACCGGGGTTATCGGAGATGGAATTCAGGGTTCATGTGTGGGTTGGCACTCAAGACCGCGAAGCTGGGTAGAGTGGCCGGATCCCACGGGAAGGGGAATCATTCTCGTTCCTCAGTGGTAATCGATGCGAGGACGTCTGGCCAACAGACCTGGAATCTGTACTGCGGGTGCTTCGGAAGAATGAGTTGGCGCGAATCAGGGGACTTAAGGGCGTGTCAAATATAGCCAGCCATCGGATCGTAATGAAGGCCAACGAGCCTATAAAGCACAGGTACTAGCCGAGGAACCCCGCTATGCTACGAATCGACGAGCAGGAGGACAAACTACTTCGGACTACTGCTGTGCATTTAGTCAGACCCCGTACTCCGGACATCTCAAATATTGGGGCGCCTACGACACGCGCGTTATATCTGTATTTGAAGCATAAATACTGGCAAATACCGATGAAAGAGAAAAAAAATCAGTATACAGCATGTACAGTTCCTGGCCGGGGCTATACCAATGGAAAGTTATGCCTAAGGGAACAAGAACAAGTAAGAGGTTTTAGTCGGGAGCTCGCGACTAGGGAATACCCTGAACCCTCTTATTCCAACACCAAATGCAGCACGCGCTACGCGTTCGTTTAAAGTAATAAAGATAAATTTAATAAAAAAAATAAAATCCATTGGCAGGTTTCGAACTCGCAACTGACCGCATAACTTGCAGCCGCCTCTACTCAGCAGCCATACCAGCCAAAAAAAAAAATAGTTTCCCCGGTAGGTCTCGAACTCACGACAGACCGCACCACTTGCCACTTATTGAGAAAAAAACGAATTAAAATAGCAGTCGCAATTGCAATGCTGTTGATAGAATTCGAAGCAGACGCGCATGGATGTGTGTGTGTACATGTATACAGAAATTTTGGAATAACTTTTGGGTTTTTTTTAACCGATCTTAATGAATTTTCAACATTATATCTTATTGTTCCATAGAATATTTGTGTATTCTCAAAAAGTAAATTGCATTTAAATTGTGGCATAATCTGGTGGGCAATACAAGTTGGGTCATTAACTTGACTTACAGTTATGAGGTAGCAGCGGGAAGGTGGCGATTGTTATAAAATGAAGATAGTTCGGTGACTCTAGCTCTTATTTTTTGCCCAGTTTGCTCAAAAAACAGGATGTTGATATCTATTTTTATCGATTGCTTGGAAACGAAGTAAGCTATCGATTATCGGAAACAAACTGCGCAGGAACTAGGAGGACCTACAGCTAAATTTTTAAGTCTCTAGCTCTTAAAGGTTCTGATATCCTTGCGTTCATACATACGGACGGACGGACAGACAGACGGACATGGGTAGATCGACTCGGCTATTAATGCTGATAAAGAATATACATTATGGGGTCGGAGATGCTTCCTCATGCCTGTTACAAACAATCACATTTGCACAAAAACATTATACCCTTTTTACCCATTTTCAATGGGTTCAGGGCATAAAAGGAGTGCCGATAGATGGTAAGTTCAGAAGCTGAGATGTTACCTAGAGGGGTTCCGGTTCGAGATCATCGCGGACCATATGACGCTCAAGTGGCTTAACTCGATAGAGACTCCGTCAGGAAGGACCACTCAATGGGCCCTGTAGCAAGGATGCAACAGTTCCAATTCGACGTACAATACAGACGAGAGAAGCTGAATGTGGTAGGCGATGCGCTATCAGACAGGTACTAGAGGCAGTGGAAAAGACCAGGTAGATTATGAGCATGACAAAACGGGAGATTAATGACTCAAGGAAATTCTCGGTCTACGTGGTAGAGAACGGACAACTCTATTGCCATTTGGGACACAGGGCTGATGATGAGGATTATGTCCGTGAGAGCTAAGCGTCGGAGACAACCATAGGCAGAGTGTCCGGCGAAAATGCCACAACGCTCCCACCGCGCTCCATCAAGGAGTACGGAAAATGAAGATACAACTGGCTAGGTATGTTTCGGTATGCCGCATGGTACGTAAGATGCTGCGTAGTATGTCAGAAATTCAAAGTGGAATAAGTGAGACCGGCCTGGCGGATGTTGACGCGCCAAGTGAAGGAACCTTGTGCCATCCTCTGCGCCAACTTCGTAGGCCCTTTACCACATTCGAAGAACGGGAATACGATCAAGTTGGTATTCCTCGACGCATTTACTAAGCAATTGAGCGAATACTCTGCCAATTCGAAGTCCCTTGGAAATTCGTATGCGAAAACGGGGTGCAGTTCGCCGGGCATTCAAAGCGTTTCTGAGTTTCCTCGGCGTAGAGGTGCAATACACGACACCGTATTGCCGGGCCCCGGAATCTTTCTGGACATCCCCATGCGAGGAGACTACCGGTTACAGTTTATAAAGGTGGACGGCCCGGTATGAGCATTCATAGCAGTTTCCCCTTTACTAATTGAAACTCGTGTCACGGAGTGATCCCAACGGCACCTATCTTCCAACCCTCGTTCAGAAACTGATGTTCGCTTAAGCACACAAGCAGTGACGTCTTAGAGCTTAATCCACCTTCTACCGATAAAAATTATATTTGATCTTAATACCCGCTCACAAGTGCCGCTCAATAAGATCATTTATTAGGGGATACATAGAAACAATGAAGAAATCCGATAGAAAAAGTCGGCAAAAATGATTAAAGAATTATCACGAGGAACCAAATCACTGATATGGTCAATCAGGTTATAATAAAAAAAAAAAAAATACTCTCCTTATTCCAGTCCAATTTGAATGAAACCTAAAAATTACGACTCGCCTTCTGAACCAAGTCACTGTGTCAGACTTATTTCCAATTCAAAATATTGAAGCACTCCTTGACAAATTCGACAGTTGTCAATATTTTAACAACTTTAGATATGGCCAAAGATTTTATAAAATTAAAATGGATAAATCTTTTTATACCGTGCACCCATTAAAATGGGTAAAAAGGGTATAATGTACTTGTGCAAATGTATTTAACAAGCAGAAGGATCATTCTCCGACCCCATAAAGTATATATATTCTTAATCAGCATCAATAGCCGAGCCGATCTAGCCATGTCCGTCTGTCTGTCCGTCCGTCTGTCCGTTTTTATGAACGCAAGGATCTCAGAACCTATAAGAGCTAGCGACTTGAAACTAAGGCGATTAGGTCCTCCTAGTGCCCGCGCAGATCCGATATTCGGTAACTTGCCCGTTTCCAAGCAATGGTAAATAATAAGAGCCAGAGTCACCAAACTTACCATGTAGCGTCTAGAATATTATATATATATCAAGTATCTTTCATTTTATATCTACCGCCACCTCCCCACTACCACACCGGAGCTATAAATCAATTTAATAACCCAAATTGTATTGCCCACCAATTTAAGACATAATTTAAATGCAATTGAGAATACTCAAATATTCTATATCACTATAAGATGTACTGTAGAAAATCCAGATCGGTTAAGAAACATAAAAGAAAATCTGTTTTGGCTGCACACGTGCTTGCCGCAGCTAGCGCAAATTGCAAAAATTTCTGTATGCATGTACGCACACACATTCATGTGCATTGCTACTGCAGTAACGATTATTCTCTGTGCTGCAATTTTAATTCGTGTTTTTCTCATTAAGACTCAATTATTGGCTTGGCTGTTGAATAGAGGCGGCAGCAAGTGATGTGGTCTGCTGCGAGCTCGTGCCATACCGAGAAAACTATTTTTTTTTTTTTTTTGGTTGGTGTGGCTGCAAAGTAGAGTCGGCAGCAAGTAATGCGGTCAAGGAAAATCTTTGTTTTTTCAATTTATCTGTATGACTACAAACGAGCGCGTACCGCGAGCTGCATTTGATGTTGGAACAAGAGGGTGCAGGGTATCCCCTAGTCGGGAGCTCCCGACTAGAACCTGTTACTTGTTATATCTTTATTTTTACAACTTTTCTTAATGTCCACTCAGCTGAACCGCTCAGACATTAGTGCTGTCTCCCCTCCTTTTTATCGATGTTGACTTATTTCCAATATCGATACATTCACTTATTCTAGAGATAAATACAGCGTTTGAATCTAAAAGTTAAGTATTTATTACAATCTATACATTCGGCCGATCTGACAATATTAATCGACCTCGATTTACACTACTAGTCCATGTTTTAGCCGTGCAGGCTCTAAGACACTCCATGTAGTAATTGAGTCAAACTTTTTATTGATACCAGGCGTTGTATCCACGTTACGAACTGCAACATTATCTTATTGTCCAAATACTGGGCAAGCTCATCTACAATGGGTCCTTTTTGGTCGACTCCAAATAGTAGCATACTAGGCGTTTTCCGCGTACTACTGTGAACGGCATTGTTAATGGCATATTCTACTCTATACATTCACTTATGCCAATCCGACTGAAGCAGCGGTTCCGACAACCTCCGAAGCATCGCAGCTAATACACGGTTCACTCGTTCCACTTGACCATTGGCCTGTGGCGCGCCTGTTGCCACCTTAATATGCTCTATGCCCCGCTCTGTCAAAAATGTACTTAATTCTGAAGAAGTAAAACACGTGCCACGGACCGATATTATTCTTTTAGGGCGACTATAGAATTTGAAATATTTCGTCAACAAGTGTCTGGCCTCTCGTGTACTTGTGCTATTCATCGGAAAGAGTTTGACAAACTTTGTAAATGCGTCCACTATCACTAACGAGTGTTTCCTTTAGAGTTTATAATCGGTAAGGGCCCTAGGTTAACGATATGTAGGGTATGAAACGGTACACAAGGCTTGGGTATACTAGCAGCGTCCTGTTGTAAAAATCTTTGGTACCGAATGCAACACACACTGCATGCTATTTCCAATAAAGTTTTCTACCTTAATGCGCATAGACGGGAACCTATACGACCTTTTCAGAATATTAACACACTTGTCTGCTGCTAAGTGTCCCAATTGCTCATGTGCTACTCGAATTAATTGATTTTCCATACTGGAGGGAGCATACATCGGCAAGTATGCTAATTCGAAATTCTTACCACGTCTGGGTCTCTCATCGTCTCAGTTTGCAATATTTAATCAATATCTTCTTTCGTCACGCCTACCACGCTTACAATTGGCGTAGCTTGCAGAACTCATTCTTCTAAACACTCAATTTCTTCAATATGTCTGCTACATACTTTTTGCTCTATAACTTCCACTTTTCTCTGACTCTCTATCGTTCATATGATAATTATTATAGACATCACTCAAGTTATCACTATGATCATCGTTACATTTGTCTATGTTCTCATTTCTATGCTGCTTTGTATGGTTAACGCTATGCGTTAACGGCTAAAACAATGCTCATTCTTCAGTATGGCTTTCACTGATATCTGGACTCAGCAGCTGCAGTCTTGCCAGAATAAAAAGCTACAGAGTGCATTTTCCCATTATCTTTACGTTGCATTAATACAGCACCGAAACCGTATGAACTTACGTCAGTGTGCAATTCTGTTTCTATATTGGGACTGAATATTGCCAGTACCGGAGGATTTGGCAATGCTGATATAACAATGTTAAATGCCTCAAGTTGCTCTTTGTTAAGAGGGAAATGACCGCCCTTCTTCAATAGTTATATCAGGGGTCTAGCTATGTTAGCAAATGAAAACACAAAACGGCGGAAGTACGAAAAAAACACAAGCATGAGTGAATGATTCTTATGATTATGAGGTATACGATACTTTCTTTACGCCTCCAAATGGGAATCATTTGGTGCTATGTCGTTTTTATTAACTCTATATCCCAAGAATTCACATTCCTTTTCTAAAAATATACACTTCTTAAGGTTTTATTTCTAGATTATATTCACTAATTCGATCCACTAGTTTACCCAAAATATCTAGATCCTCTACAGTTTTTGTCGTCACCACAATATCATCCATATATGCTAAAATTTTCTTAGCTTTAATAAGATCCCTAAACACATGAAAAATAAGCCTCTGAAAAAAAGCTGGTCCATTTCTAAGGCCAAATGGCATCCGTTGGTATTCGTACTGAACTTGTTACAAAGGACGTGTACTGCACGGATTTCTCTTCTAACGCCATTTGGTGAAACCTTGTTAAGATCAACTTTAGTTTATTTTCTAGATACTCTAAGCAATCCTCAATGAGAGGTAGTAGGAAATTGTCACGAACAGTAAGTTCATTAAGGCCTCTATAATCAACACACATACGAATTTCCCCCGATTTCCTTTTCACTAAAAGAATAGGAGATGCATATGGAGCCACACTGTGTCGTATTATATTTCTTTTTAATAAATCCTCAATAATTTATGTTACTCTCTCTCTGTCTCTCTCTCTTTCATAACAAGATGGACGTCTTGGTGTAAAATTAAAGGGTGTTGTGTTAGTTAATCTAATAGTCATCTGCTGTCTCTGCCTTATGGTTTTTTCACTTTTGCAACTCAAATATCTTGATCTTATCAGTGCAGTATGCCTGCTTACCAAAACCTAGCCCGACATTATACTCTTCATTTGTTTGTGCATGTTTGACTATCATTGCTACACATCGGCTGCAATGAAGTGGTGTCTGAACTTAATTTGTTAGTCGGTAGATTACTTATTTTCGTATTATCAATTGTATTGGTGAACTAAGATTGATTATTCTCATTCGTGCTTTTCATTTTATTTTAGTAAACTAGTTTATTATTAATTTTTGTCAAAGAATTATGGTCGAATAATACTTTGCTAGGTAATACTTTGGATCTTACTAGATAAAATAAAATCAAATATGTTTGTTGGGCTAGCAAGCTTTTTTATTAGCACTTAGTAGCGAGAAATTAAGGATGTTATAAAAACTACACCTTTTCTTATAAGTTCATGCAACGGGTTGATTTATTTATGCTTATAGCAAACGTATTGACAATATGCGAAAATGTACAATTTTTTTCATGCAACGGGTTGATTTATTTATGCTTATAGCAAACGTATTGACAATATGCGAAAATGTACAATTTTTAGCGAAGCGATCGATAAGAGATCCGATATAACGAATATACGAAACGAGAGTGGATTGCGGCGTCGCTAGCATTGATGCGCTAGCCGCTTAAGACAAAGTGCAAAAGGTAAAAGAGCGCGATAAAGGAAACTACAATGAGCGCAAAGCGATAAGCGCTAGATAGTTAACAGCAAATGATATAGTGTGTTGTCATCAGTTCCTTTGACCAATTCAACCACTCTAGCTAGTGGCCATTTCAAAGGAGGTAAGTTCTCGTCTTTGACAAGAACGATGTCATTGAGAGCCACACCTGGCTTGGGAGTCCGCCATTTTGAACGCTGTTGCAGAAGATTTAAATATTCTTCTCGCCAGCGAGACCAAAAGACTTGGTGCATGTAGGACACTCGCTGCCAGCTATCTAGACGATTAAAATTGAGCCGTGTCACATCTGGTTCTGTAAACGTGGCTTGTGGGCCACCAACCAAAAAATGAGCTGGGGTAAGAACATCAAGGTCTTCTGGATCTTCTGAAATGGGAAGCAGTGGTCTAGAATTAATGACTGCCGTTATGTGGCACACAAGGGTACGAAGCTCTTTGAATCCCAGAACAGTTGACCCCACAACCCAATAGAAGTGATGTTTTGCAGTTTTTACCGCCGCCTCCCAAAGGCCACCAAAGTGAGGGGAACGCGGTGGGGTGAAGCGCCAGTCAATTGTGTCCGCCAAACAAAACTGGAGCACAGCATCTTGATGACAGCTACTGAGGAAGAGATTTTTCAGCTCCAACAGCTCGTTTTTGGCGCCGACAAAGTTGGTGGCATTGTCAGACCAAATCTGACGTGGCTTGCCACGAGTGCATATAAAACGCTTTAGAGCATTGAGAAATGTACACGTAGATAGATCCTTGACCAACTCCAAATGAATGACTTTCGTGGCGAAGCAAATAAATACGCTGATGTAGCATTTTATAGGAGCTTTGTTTCGAGTGTCAGGCTTGTAGAAGAATGGTCCGCAAAAGTATACACCAGTTATATCAAACGCTCGAGTTTCAACAAATCGCTCCTTTGGAAGATTAGCCATTACGTGCTCCAACAAGCGGGGCTTGTTCCGGAAACATCTGATGCATTTGCTTACAATGCTGGAAACTGTTTTGCGGCCACCAATCGGCCAATATTGCAGGCGAATTGCTCCCAACAAGGCTCGTGGTCCAGCATGGAGATTCCGCTCATGAAAGTGAGTGACAATGGCGATGGTGACTGGATGTTGTCTAGGCAGTATAATAGGATGACGGGCCTCATAAGGAAGGGTTGACTTTTCGAGGCGCCCACCAACTCGAAGAATACCAAATTCATCCCGAAAGGGCTATAATGATGAGAGTATACTGAAACGAACGACCACGCCCTTTGATTGCACGTTCTTTGTATCATCCCAAAGAGAGCCTTTTTGAACGTTACGTAAAAGTATAAAGGATCCAAAACGTATGTCGATGATCAAAAGTCCGGGGCGCCGAATACGATGGGTAAACTTGTACATATAGGCAAATACTCGTTGAATAGCAGAAAAGGAATTCACATATTTGCACTTTAATATGGCATCATCTGCAGGATCTGTGGAGAATTCAGCGAACATCCAGTGCTTGTGATAGCTGAACCATCAAACACGACACGAAGTTTGGTGCTCGTGCTTTGTTCCTTCAGCACGCAATGATGAGGGAGAAAATATTTGCATAAACGTAACGACTCTGGAGGGACACGAGTCATATGTCCGAGCTCCATATACTCTTGAATGAACGCGCAATACTGGGATTTAAGGTTGGGATGACGATGCAACTTTCTCTCAAGCGATATAAATCTGCGGAATGCCTGTTGATAAGATTCACCTAATTGATCCAGCGTGAGTTTGAGAGGGAGACGCACGGAATATGCTCCTGTTGGCAACCTTTGGAAATTCTTAACAAAATGCTCCTCGCAGTCAAGCTTTTCCTTTGTTGCTTTAGCAATAGGGTCTGGAAAACTTTCTACTTCCCAAAATCGTTGAATTAACTCATCGGTTCGGCCATCAGAATCAGTGCGGGCATCAGACAATACACGATTGGCCAAAAGAGAGGTACCGCCTTGCTGGGAACCGCCACCTGCAACTATCCATCCAAAGCGTGTCTTCTGCAGAAGAGGCAATCCCGGTAGCAGTTTTATTTGCCCGACACACATTAGCTCGTAGAAAAGACCAGCTCCGATTAATAAGTCAACTCGCTGCGGCCTGTAAAACAAGGATCAGCGAGGCGAATATTTCCAGGCACATTCCAATTAGTTGTATTAAGGGCGATGCTTGGCTGGCGATCTGCTGTAGTGGAAGCTACGAGCGCAGAGTACTCTGACGTTTGAGATTGTAGATTGACGGTCACAGTGCATCCATCAGAAGCGAAAGGGGCGTTTCCCAGGCCAGCAACTGCGTCTGAAGATGGACTTTTCTTCAACTGAAGCTGTTGAGCGAATCGGGATGTAATTAAATGTAGCTGTGACCCACCATCCAATACAGCACGACACGGAACTAGAGTTCCAGACCGTTTTTTATCTAGTACAATAGCAGTGGCCAGGAACACAACATCGCTGCTGAGGATGTGGGCAACAAGAGAGGTAGAGGCGGGGGCTGAAGAAGCTGCAGTAGGAGTGACAGAGTGATGAATCGAATGCAAAACGTCTAAATGCAGAAGTATGTGGTGTTTGGAGCCACATGTGCGACAAATTCCGGAATTGCATGTTCGTAAAAGATGTCCCCTTTTAAGGCAGTTGAGGCATAAAGATAATCGTTTTGCTTCCTTGAGACGCATCTTTGGAGACAAATTGCCAAATCTTGGGCATTGCCATATATTATGCTCTTCACCATTGCAAAATGCGCAAATTGAGTTCGTAGCAACGAGTGATGTCCTACTGGGGCTAGTCTGTTTGTTCTTGCCCACCTGAGAGCTCGGCGTATAGGTTGCCATAGCATAATCCACACTCTCTAGGGTTCTGCAGCGTTGCTCCAAAAATGTAGCAATTTGTGCCCATGATGGAATTCAATTTGCAAAGGCGGGATCCTCCAGCTTCTCTTCCCACTTCGCCTGCGTAGCAGGATCCAGATTTTGCAGTAGCACCTGAACAAGGATGCAACCAGCAATTTGCTCCTTGCTACCCAAACTGGTGAGAGCACGAATATGGGCATTAGACTTATCCGACAATTCACGCAGCATGCCAGCGGAGCCATTCTCTACCTTCTTGAGCCCCAGAAGTTCAACGATGTGTGCCTGAAATACTAAATCGTTTTTGTAATAAATTTAATGCTATGGAATAATTTCCAATGACCGAATGGTATCCAGCGCAGAGTCCTTCAAGCAGAGCCGCAAATGCTGAATTTTTTCAATGTTTGTGAGTTCGGGATGATTTTCGATTAAAGTTGTGAACATTGAAAATAAATCTGACCACTCTGTATAACCTCAAGGAAACGTTGGCAATTTGATTGGCGGTAAGGTCGGTAACGCTCTGGATCTATTCATTGACGCAGCAGCAATAGGCTCATTTACAAATGTGGAGCTGGACGGCAATGCTCTACTGCGCTTAGCAATTTCAAACCGCACCGAAGTCTCCAAAGTTACTGAAAGCTCATCAAAGGCCTCGCGTAACTCACTGCCGATTTCGTCAAAGTCTAGTTCTTCCAATTTGTTTTGAGCGTCTTCAAATGCAGATTCCATTTTTTCAATCCGCTTGAGCAGCACCGACAATGCAATTTCATCATTATTGGCAAGGGGCGTTTGGTAGAGGCTAGATTGAAGCGCCTGCAACCGCTCATACGAGGACGCCACCTTGCGCATTAAAAATGACACCTTGTTTGTAGGCTGGGCCAGCGATTCAGCACTAGAACTTTCCATGGCAACCGAAGCAAACGAAAAAAGGTCAAAGAAAACCGAATTAAAACTGTACACGAAAGTTCGTTGACCGTTGACTTATTGTTAGCACTGTACTCTTAAGCGCACCCAACAGTTAGTCGAATAAAAACACAAGTAAAATGCAGATAGCGAGAGCCAACGCGTCTGTATGTAGGTGTATATATGATTATGTACACAGACTTCTCTTTACTGCAATTTACCGCATGACACTTGCTCGTACATATGTATGTATATAAGAGCGGTTTTTAATTGCTGCCGAAACTAGTAACAACTAGCTCAATTTTAATTTAAATAATTTTATGCACCACTATAATGTTAAATAAAAAGATCACGTCGGGGTCACCAAAATGTTGGGCTAACAAGCACTTAGTAGCGAGAAATTAAGGATGTTATAAAAACTACACCTTTTCTTATAAGTTCATGCAACGGGTTGATTTATTTATGCTATAGCAAACGTATTGACAATATGCGAAAATGTACAATTTTTAGCGAAGCGATCGATAAGAGATCCGATATAACGAATATACGAAACGAGAGTGGATTGCGGCGTCGCTAGCATTGATGCGCTAGCCGCTTAAGACAAAGTGCAAAAGGTAAAAGAGCGCGATAAAGGAAACTACGATGAGCGCAAAGCGATAAGCGCTAGATAGTTAACAGCAAATAATATTGAGTTATTTTATGACATGCGTGAAGCGCCAAACAAATCAAAATAGTGACATTGCTTGCCTCGCAGGGCAATATGTAACTGAAATGTTATGCTAACATAATAAAAGTTTAATTTTTAGCTGCTGAGCCGAACAATGTTTTCTTGACAAAATTAATATGGCCTTCAATCTGGCTTTTCGTTCCCAAAATTTCATCGAAGGCCGGCGGCAAGTTGTCGGCGTTGCTTGTCTCGAAATCAGGTAACAAGGCAACATTCTCCACTAGTTGGTTAGGAACCTCCACATCGATCAATTTGTCCACCTTTTCCATATTTACAATTTGATTTACTGCCTCACGCGATTGTTGGATTCACCCACTTTCACTAATGTGCCCGCCATTACTTTTTAATATAGTACTTAGTTCTGATTTGGTTTTACAAACGATTTCGCTATGTTGCATTGCTCGAATAATCACCGAAAGATCAAGGCAAGCCCCACACCTGATATGTAGAATCCGGACTCTTTTCTTTTTATCTTTTTATATCTTTTTTTTACAACTTATCTCAATGTCCACTCATAACCGCTCAAACATTAGTGCCGTCTCCTCTCCCTTTAGTCGATGTTGTCTCATTTCCAACATCGATACACTCACTTATTCTAGCGATGCATTCATCGCTTAAATCTAATACTTAAGTATTTATTACAATATTTACAAAACAAACAAGTAAGAGGTTCTAGTCGGGAGCTCCCGACTAGGGGATACCCTGAACCCTCTTATTCCACCACCAAATGTAGCGCTCGAGAAACAAACTCGATCTGCGCGGGCACCAGGAGGACCTACAGCTAAAATTTCAATTTCTAGCTCTTATAGGTTCTGAGATTCTTGCGTTCATACATACTGACGGACGGACGGACGGACAGACAGACGGACATGGCTAGATCGACTCGGCTATTGATGCTGATCAAGAATATATACTTTTTACCCATTTTTAATGGGTTCAGGGTATAAAAAGATAACATCTTGCACCACGCGACAGTTCATAAAAAATGTTGCTAAGCCGATCCCCATATTCTTAAGGAAGGGATGCATCATAGATACCAAGAAATACGCTATCAACGAAGCATTCGCTAAACTTAAAGCACAGATTATATTGGATCACATACTAGCAAGACCCGACTTATATTAAAATGCCGTTCTATCACAAATTAGTTAACTTATATTTTTGAAAGTATTACACAAAATGAGCACGATGTTGATTACTCGACAGTATAAAAAGATGTTGCAGTTGACATATCGGCAACATCGATATTGTCCGTAGTTGATTGCGTTCGGTATTATCGGCTACGCCGATATCTTTTGACATAGGGTCAGAGTATCGGGGGTGAAGCCGGGCACACTGCGGCGCCCAATTTATTGAAGAGTGGCAACGCCGGGCTTGCGATCCACGTCGCCAAAAGGGGCGATTGCTAGTGGCCGCCCGATTCGTTCTTAAAGAGATTATAGGAAGAGCGGATCGCCTGCCCTTGGATATGCCTTTGGCCTTCATTTGGGTCGTTGACACAAAAAAATAAATGCAGCTGTAGAGATGAGCAGCGGTGCCCGCCTCTACAGACGGGCCTCCAACTGCGAAGACGCGGCCACAGGCAAGACCACGCCCGCATCATCCGAGTGAGTCAGTTCCATTTCGCCCCTCCTCGGCCGAGTAAATGCAGAGTCAGACGTAGACTCCTAATGTGTTCCTTGAAAGAGAGGTGATTTTTGTAGTTGTTATATTTACTTTTTATACCCTAAGCCCATTAAAAATGGGTAAAAATGGTAAATTGTATTTGTGAAAAATGCAAGTGTATGTAACAGGTAGAAGGAAGCGTCTCCGACCCCATAAAGTATATATATTCTTGATCAACTTCAATATATCCGTCAATGTCCATCCGTCTGTACGTATGTATGAACGCAAGGATGTCAGAACTTTCTTCGTTTAAAACCAATCGATAAAAACCGATATCGACATGCTGTTTTTTGAGCAAACTGGGTAAACAATAAAAGCTATAGTCATCAAACATGATATGTTGCTTCTAGAATATTATATATATGTCAAGTATCTTTTATTTTATTCCTATCGCCACCTTCCCGCTACCACCCCAGAGCTATAAATCAAGTTAATAACCCAACTTGTATTGCCAACCAATTTAAGCAACAATTTAAATGCAATTGACTTTTTGAGAATACACAAGTATTCTATGGTACAATAAGATAAACTGTAGAAAATTTCATTAAGATCGGTTTTTGTTCTGTTTTTCGGTATTTTGCGCACTACTGCGCACGTGTTTGCAACGCAATTTACAAGAATTTCTATATACATGGACAGTGTACAGTGTACATTGTACACACACACATTCATGCGCGTCTGCTTCGAATTCTGTCTTCACTGCGGTTGTTTTCTAAGCTGCTATTTTAATTGGTTTACTTCTCACTAAGACTCAATTATTAGTGTGGCTGTTGAGTAGAGACAGTGGCAAGTGGTGCGGTCTGTCGCGAGTTCGAGCCCTACCGAGGAAAGTAATTATGCAGTCAGCTGCGAGTTCAAACCCTGCCAATGAAACTATTTTTTTAAATTTATCTTTATTAATTCAAACGAGCTTTATTTGGTGTTGGATAAGAGGGTTCAGGGTATTCCCTAGTCGGGAGCTCCCGACTAGAGCCTATGCACTTACGCCAAGCTTCACTTAAAAGTGCGAACAGTGAGGGAAAACTCCAAAGGTTATGCATATTCGCCTATTAAATATAAAAGTTTAAAATGTTGTACTTGCACGAACGTGTATTGTTCTACATATATACCTTGAAATACCCTTTCTATCGCCCCTTACCGCCCCAGAGAGCTCTTTAGGTAGGGTAAGGTAAACTTAAGCGATTTAATATATAACACATACCTGCTCCACGACTGATTATCGTGACATACCTTGACATAAGTATTTGCGTGGGTACTTGTTCTTAAATCGGTGAAACGATCACCTTATAATTGCCTCCTTTAAAAATTTAAAAATTAATATAAATTATTATAAATTATAAGATGATGCCAAGTATAATACGCACCTGTTTAGGTGAGAGAAGGTCCGCTTGCATAAAATTATAAATAACCGAGTAGAGGTATCCTGCATTAACATAACATTACATTGCTACATTAATTGTCAATAACAATAAGAAAATAAAAAAAAAATTATATGCACCTGTTAAACTGCAGGTAATGTCAGCTTGCACGAAATCATAATTATCCAACTGAAGATATCCTGCAAGGGAAAATTGCAATAAAACATTAATGTCCATTGTCAACATCAATAATTATAAGATAAATCGAAGCATAATACGCACCTGTCAGAGCAAGAAAAGTCAACTTGCATGAAGCCATAAATATCAGAGCGAAGATGTCCTGCAACGATGAGTTCTATAAGAAATAAAAAACATTAATTGTTACTAATTATAAGGAATGCAACCAATTATACTCACATATTGAAGGAAAAGAATGTCCGGCTAAGTTTAAATTCATGGGGAGTGGGGACATAATAGCCGACAAAGGCTGATGGAGGCCATCTGATGGCCAAAATGAGGGAGACGAGTGTAGGTGACCGCCTCATGGTAGGGCGGGTACGCTGGGTCCGGAACCGGGACCCGAGCTGGTAAACTAAATTGGATTAATAGTCTTATTTTTGTAAATTTATATTAGCGTCTCACCTTTGTTGTTTACATTTACTTGTCGTCGCAGCTGTTTATGTTGTTCATTTGTTAGAAGCTCTGACGGTTTGATGTTATCGAGCTTGCGGTTCGTTTTGCCTAGTGTTGTACAGAAGTTGCAGCTTTATTGATACCGATTGTGCGGGCAGCGGGCCAGGGATGGGACTACACCCAGAGAACCGATGAGCCAACCGGCGCGGTCCAAAGAGAGACAAGCAGTTTCGTAACAATATGGCGCTCAATTGAAGAAGCACTCGGCTTCTTTGAAGTCAGTGTAAAAATCAAAAAAATAAATGGAAATATCAATGTAGGTACAGAGAAAAGTCTCCCTTGGCTTTAGGATCCAAACCCTGAGCACAAGTGGCCCATAATCGCGCAGCGTGTAGTGGAAACCGAGAAGCACGACGGAAGCAGGGAGATTATCAGAATGTCCATGAACATGAGAAGTTTTTCTTGTCGTGGTTAATGGCGGTAAGTCACGTTCGCACGTTGGCAAAACGTTCTCGACCGTTCATCGTAGCCTGGTGGTAGCCGCAATGACAAAGGCATCTCGTGATAAAAATGTGATATTAGGATAGTTTTGTCAGTTGTTATTTGTTCATTTAGTAGTTTTGTTTGTCTCATTCTGTGTTTTAATGTTGGATGTGTGCTGGCCGTAGTTATATGAACTTCGGAGACAGGTGACCCAGGGCGACGTAGAATCGAGCCTGCGCCGCATCTGTTACACAGCATATCCCAAGAATGGCCAGAAGAGTGACGGAGGCGAATCTTGCCATAGTGTCCATTAACATGGGGAGTTTTCTTGTCGTGGTTAATGGCGGTAAGTCACGTTCGCATGTTGGCGAAGTGTTTGCGACTGTCCATCATAGCCTGGTGGTAGCCGCCATGACAAAATAACCTGTGATAAAATGTGATATTAGGGTCGATTTTGTTAGAGCTTGTTTAACTTTTACTATTGGTTTTGTCTCACACTTTGTTTACGTTTGGTGTGTGCTGGCCGTAGTTACATGAGGTTCGGAGCCAGGTGATCCAGGACGATATAGATTCGATCCTTCGCCGCACTTGTCACACAGCATGCCCTAAAGGGGTCCAGAAGTGCGACAGAAGCCAACAAGAATTCAAGGTAGCGTCCCTTGAATGCCGTTCGTCAGTCCAACTGACGAGCTGAGCATTTGACGAATGCTTAAATGTTGTCCACTGTCCAGATTATGCGTAGACAAGTAAGCCTGTGTTAGAATTTGTCTTCTCTACCCCAAGTTTGTGAGTTCGGGATGATTTTCGATTAAAGTTGTGAACATTGAAAATAAATCTGACCACTCTGTATAACCTCCAGAAAACGTTGGCAATTTGATTGGCGGTAAGGTCGGTAACGCTCTGGATCTATTCATTGACGCAGCAGCAATAGGCTCATTTACAAATGTGGAGCTGGACGGCAATGCTCTACTGCGCTTAGCAATTTCAAACCGCACCGAAGTCTCCAAAGTTACTGAAAGCTCATCAAAGGCCTCGCGTAACTCACTGCCGATTTCGTCAAAGTCTAGTTCTTCCAATTTGTTTTGAGCGTCTTCAAATGCAGATTCCATTTTTTCAATCCGCTTGAGCAGCACCGACAATGCAATTTCATCATTATTGGCAAGGGGCGTTTGGTAGAGGCTAGATTGAAGCGCCTGCAACCGCTCATACGAGGACGCCACCTTGCGCTTTAAAAATGACACCTTGTTTGTAGGCTGGGCCAGCGATTCAGCACTAGAACTTTCCATGGCAACCGAAGCAAACGAAAAAAGGTCAAAGAAAACCGAATTAAAACTGTACACGAAAGTTCGTTGACCGTTGACTTATTGTTAGCACTGTACTCTTAAGCGCACGCAACAGTTAGTCGAATAAAAACACAAGTAAAATGCAGATAGCGAGAGCCAACGCGTCTGTATGTAGGTGTATATATGATTATGTACACAGACTTCTCTTTACTGCAATTTACCGCATGACACTTGCTCGTACATATGTATGTATATAAGAGCGGTTTTTAATTGCTGCCGAAACTAGTAACAACTAGCTCAATTTTAATTTAAATAATTTTATGCACCACTATAATGTTAAATAAAAAGATCACGTCGGGGTCACCAAAATGTTGGGCTAACAAACTTTTTTATAAGCACTTAGTAGCGAGAAATTAAGGATGTTATAAAAACTACACCTTTTCTTATAAGTTCATGCAACGGGTTGATTTATTTATGCTATAGCAAACGTATTGACAATATGCGAAAATGTACAATTTTTAGCGAAGCGATCGATAAGAGATCCGATATAACGAATATACGAAACGAGAGTGGATTGTGGCGTCGCTAGCATTGATGCGCTAGCCGCTTAAGACAAAGTGCAAAAGGTAAAAGAGCGCGATAAAGGAAACTACGATGAGCGCAAAGCGATAAGCGCTAGATAGTTAACAGCAAATGATATTGAGTTATTTTATGACATGCGAGAAGCGCCAAACAAATCAAAATAGTGACATTGCTTGCCTCGCAGGGCAATATGTAACTGAAATGTTATGCTAACATAATAAAAGTTTAATTTTTAGCTGCTGAGCCGAACAATGTTTTCTTGACAAAATTAATATGGCCTTCAATCTGGCTTTTCGTTCCCAAAATTTCATCGAAGGCCGGCGGCAAGTTGTCGGCGTTGCTTGTCTCGAAATCAGGTAACAAGGCAACATTCTCCACTAGTTGGTTAGGAACCTCCACATCGATCAATTTGTCCACCTTTTCCATATTTACAATTTGATTTACTGCCTCACGCAATTGTTGGATTCACCCACTTTCACTAATGTGCCCGCCATTACTTTTTAATATAGTAGTTAGTTCTGATTTGGTTTTACAAACGATTTCGCTATGTTGCATTGCTCGAATAATCACCGAAAGATCAAGGCAAGCCCCACACCTGATATGTAGAATCCGGACTCTTTTCTTTTTATCTTTTTATATCTTTTTTTTACAACTTATCTCAATGTCCACTCATAACCGCTCAAACATTAGTGCCGTCTCCCCTCCCTTTAATCGATGTTGTCTCATTTCCAACATCGATACACTCACTTATTCTAGCGATGCATTCATCGCTTAAATCTAATACTTAAGTATTTATTACAATATTTACAAAACAAACAAGTAAGAGGTTCTAGTCGGGAGCTCCCGACTAGGGGATACCCTGAACCCTCTTATTCCACCACCAAATGTAGCGCTCGGGAAACAAACTCGATCTGCGCGGGCACCAGGAGGACCTACAGCTAAAATTTCAATTTCTAGCTCTCATAGGTTCTGAGATTCTTGCGTTCATACATACTGACGGACGGACGGACGGACAGACGGACGGACGGACAGACAGACGGACATGGCTAGATCGACTCGGCTATTGATGCTGATCAAGAATATATACTTTTTACCCATTTTTAATGGGTTCAGGGTATAAAAAGATAACATCTTGCACCACGCGACAGATCATAAAAAAAAATGCTAAGCCGATCCCCATATTCTTAAGGAAGGGATGCATCATAGATACCAAGAAATACGCTATCAACGAAGCATTCGCTAAACTTAAAGCACAGATTATATTGGATCACATACTAGCAAGACCCGACTTATATTAAAATGCCGTTCTATCTTAACTTATATTTTTGAAAGTATTACACAAAATGAGCACGATGTTGATTACTCGACAGTATAAAAAGATGTTGCAGTTGACATATCGGCAACATCGATATTGTCCGTAGTTGATTGCGTTCGGTATTATCGGCTACGCCGATATCTTTTGACATAGGGTCAGAGTATCGGGGGTGAAGCCGGGCACACAGCGGCGCCCAATTTATTGAAGAGTGGCAACGCCGGGCTTGCGATCCACGTCGCCAAAAGGGGCGATTGCTAGTGGCCGCCCGATTCGTTCTTAAAGAGATTATAGGAAGAGCGGATCGCCTGCCCTTGGATATGCCTTTGGCCTTCATTTGGGTCGTTGACACAAAAAAATAAATGCAGCTGTAGAGATGAGCAGCGGTGCCCGCCTCTACAGACGGGCCTCCAACTGCGAAGACGCGGCCACAGGCAAGACCACGCCCGCATCATCCGAGTGAGTCAGTTCCATTTCGCCCCTCCTCGGCCGGGTAAATGCAGAGTCAGACGTAGACTCCTAATGTGTTCCTTGAAAGAGAGGTGATTTTTGTAGTTGTTATATTTACTTTTTATACCCTAAGCCCATTAAAAATGGGTAAAAAGGGTAAATTGTATTTGTGAAAAATGCAAGTGTATGTAACAGGTAGAAGGAAGCGTCTCCGACCCCAGAAAGTATATATATTCTTGATCAACTTCAATATATCCGTCAATGTCCATCCGTCTGTACGTATGTATGAACGCAAGGATGTCAGAACTTTCTTCGTTTAAAACCAATCGATAAAAACCGATATCGACATGCTGTTTTTTGAGCAAACTGGGTAAATAATAAAAGCTATAGTCATCAAACATGATATGTTGCTTCTAGAATATTATATATATGTCAAGTATCTTTTATTTTATTCCTATCGCCACCTTCCCGCTACCACCCCAGAGCTATAAATCAAGTTAATAACCCAACTTGTATTGCCAACCAATTTAAGCAACAATTTAAATGCAATTGACTTTTTGAGAATACACAAGTATTCTATGGTACAATAAGATATACTGTAGAAAATTTCATTAAGATCGGTTTTTGTTCTGTTTTTCGGTATTTTGCGCACTACTGCGCACGTGTTTGCAACGCAATTTTCAAGAATTTCTATATACATGTACAGTGTACAGTGTACATTGTACACACACACATTCATGCGCATCTGCTTCGAATTCTGTCTTCACTGCGGTTGTTTTCTAAGCTGCTATTTTAATTGGTTTACTTCTCACTAAGACTCAATTATTAGTGTGGCTGTTGAGTAGAGACAGTGGCAAGTGGTGCGGTCTGTCGCGAGTTCGAGCCCTACCGAGGAAAGTAATTATGCAGTCAGCTGCGAGTTCAAACCCTGCCAATGAAACTATTTTTTTAAATTTATCTTTATTAATTCAAACGAGCTTTATTTGGTGTTGGATAAGAGGGTTCAGGGTATTCCCTAGTCGGGAGCTCCCGACTAGAGCCTATGCACTTACGCCAAGCTTCACTTAAAAGTGCGAACAGTGAGGGAAAACTCCAAAGGTTATGCATATTCGCCTATTAAATATAAAAGTTTAAAATGTTGTACTTGCTCGAACGTGTATTGTTCTACATATATACCTTGAAATACCCTTTCTATCGCCCCTTACCGCCCCAGAGAGCTCTTTAGGTAGGGTAAGGTAAACTTAAGCGATTTAATATATAACACATACCTGCTCCACGACTGATTATCGTGACATACCTGGACATAAGTATTTGCGTGGGTACTTGTTCTTAAATCGGTGAAACGATCACCTTAATTGCCTCCTTTAAAAATTTAAAAATTAATATCAATTATTATAAATTATAATATGATGCCAAGTATAATACGCACCTGTTTAGGTGAGAGAAGGTCCGCTTGCATAAAATTATAAATAACCGAGTAGAGGTATCCTGCATTAACATAACATTACATTGCTACATTAATTGTCAATAACAATAAGAAAATACAAAAAATTTATATGCACCTGTTAAACTGCAGGTAATGTCAGCTTGCACGAAATCATAATTATCCAACTGAAGATATCCTGCAAGGGAAAATTGCAATAAAACATTAATGTCCATTGTCAACATCAATAATTATAAGATAAATCGAAGCATAATACGCACCTGTCAGAGCAAGAAAAGTCAACTTGCATGAAGCCATAAATATCAGAGCGAAGATGTCCTGCAACGATGAGTTCTATAAGAAATAAAAAACATTAATTGTTACTAATTATAAGGAATGCAACCAATTATACTCACATATTGAAGGAAAAGAATGTCCGGCTAAGTTTAAATTCATGGGGAGTGGGGACATAAAAGCCGACAAAGGCTGATGGAGGCCATCTGATGGCCAAAATGAGGGAGACGAGTGTAGGTGACCGCCTCATGGTAGGGCGGGTACGCTGGGTCCGGAACCGGGACCCGAGCTGGTAAACTAAATTGGATTAATAGTCTTATTTTTGTAAATTTATATTAGCGTCTCACCTTTGTTGTTTACATTTACTTGTCGTCGCAGCTGTTTATGTTGTTCATTTGTTAGAAGCTCTGACGGTTTGATGTTATCGAGCTTGCGGTTCGTTTTGCCTAGTGTTGTACAGAAGTTGCAGCTTTATTGATATCGATTGTGCGGGCAGCGGGCCAGGGATGGGACTACACCCAGAGAACCGATGAGCCAACCGGCGCGGTCCAAAGCGAGACAAGCAGTTTCGTAACAATATGGCGCTCAATTGAAGAAGCACTCGGCTTCTTTGAAGTCAGTGTAAAAATCAAAAAAATAAACGGAAATATCAATGTAGGTACAGAGAAAAGTCTCCCTTGGCTTTAGGATCCAAACCCTGAGCACAAGTGGCCCATAATCGCGCAGCGTGTAGTGGAAACCGAGAAGCACGACGGAAGCAGGGAGATTATCAGAATGTCCATGAACATGAGAAGTTTTTCTTGTCGTGGTTAATGGCGGTAAGTCACGTTCGCACGTTGGCGAAACGTTCTCGACCGTTCATCGTAGCCTGGTGGTAGCCGCAATGACAAAGGCATCTCGTGATAAAAATGTGATATTAGGGTAGTTTTGTCAGTTGTTATTTGTTCATTTATTAGTTTTGTTTGTCTCATTCTGTGTTTTAATGTTCGGAGACAGGTGACCCAGGACGATGTAGAATCGAGCCTGCGCCGCATCTGTTACACAGCATATCCCAAGAATGGCCAGAAGAGTGACGGAGACGAATCTTGCCATAGTGTCCATTAACATGGGGAGTTTTCTTGTCGTGGTTAATGGCGGTAAGTCACGTTCGCATGTTGGCGAAGTGTTTGCGACTGTCCACCATAGCCTGGTGGTAGCCGCCATGACAAAATAACCTGTGATAAAATGTGATATTAGGGTCGATTTTGTTAGAGCTTGTTTAACTTTTACTATTGGTTTTGTCTCACACTTTGTTTACGTTTGGTGTGTGCTGGCCGTAGTTACATGAGGTTCGGAGCCAGGTGATCCAGGACGATATAGGTTCGATCCTTCGCCGCACTTGTCACACAGCATGCCCTTAAGGGGCCCAGAAGTGCGACAGAAGCCAACAAGAATTCAAGGTAGCGTCACTTGAATGCCGTTCGTCAGTCCAACTGACGAGCTGAGCATTTGACGAATGCTTAAATGTTGTCCACTGTCCAGATTATGCGTAGACAAGTAAGCCTGTGTTAGAATTTGTCTTCTCTTCCCCCAAGTATTTGAAATTGATTGGAAAAATAACAAAAAAAAAAAAACTTTGTGAGATATTTTTGCGGTCGATGGTTTTTTTATTTATTATTCATTATTAGTAAGATTTGTACGTGGGTGTTTATTTATTTAATGGGAATTATTTGTGAAGTTTTCTTTTTGTATTAGGGTTAGTAAGCCTTATAGAAGAAAGGGGTACAGTTTTCAGAAGGGATTAGGATGGCTGAGGAAAAGGTGTGTGATTGGGGCTCTGAAGCTAACGGAGCGTCGGCGCTGCCACCGCGTCGCAGGAGGTCTAGTGAGAACGCCAAAGAATTTCCGAAGATTTGCTGAGCGACAGGTCCCGGAGGGTCATCTGGTAGAGTTGGAGAAGGAATTGGCGCAACAAGATGGACCACGGAACCTAGAGTTTCCAAAAACGACGAAGGACTCAGTGCTCAAATCGGCAGCGAACGCGGTGATAGCTCAAGCCCACCAAACGTATTTGCATGCTCTGCCATCTGGCATCATCGAATCCGACCGCTGAAAAACAAGAGAGGAACACCTACCAAAGCCAGTAGCAATTGAAAAGGAGAAGAATATGGACCATAAGGACCAGGATAAGGATATATAAAAGGATACGAATAAAGAAAAAACACTAAGAGGCTAACCATATGAAGAACGTATTCGGGCATACATCTCGGCCCGAAATAGAATTTTTGGTGAGCGTCAGCTGGATGGGATGATGCTGGCCATCCGAAGAATGGTGAAGGCTAGGGCGCGCTTCCGCAGACGCAGGATGACGAGGCGCTAGGTCATTGAAGCTGTGAAACGGGAGGATAGACCCTCGCGTATTCGCCGAAGTAGAGGTCGCTGGAATCCAAATGAAAGGTTTGTTGGACACAAGAGCCTCGGTTAGTCTGCTGGGAAATGGATGTCGAGAATTAATAGAAGAATTGGGGGTTACGGTGGAGCCTTACGTTTCGGTAGTCACAACCGCTGGAGGCGAGGATAATTCAATCATAGGTAGGGTAGAACTCCCAATCTCGTACAGGGGGCAGCAAAATAATTTTTTTTATCTGCCCGTACCGTAAGCAGCGAGCCTATTTAGGGATCGATTTCTGGCGAGCATTTAACCTGCCCATTGACATTCTGGACCCGAGAAGCTTATTCTAACTATTCCGTCACTGAAAAGGAGTGCTTAGCGTCGATACTGCTCATAAAAAGTTCAGACCCTATATAGAAGGGATGCCTTTCACATGCATCACTGACCACGCCAGCTTAAAATGGCTGATGTCCATGAAGGAACTAAACGGGAGACTAGCTCGTTGGTCATTGCAGCTGCAAGGCTATGACTTAACCATCGAGCGCCGACACTCTATCGCGCAGTGTCGAAGCAGTGGGAAAGGTTCCAGAAGGTCTTCTCGAAGTTGAGACCACCGAGTTCGAATCCGCGGAATATGAGGCATTGCCACGTTGATCCGAGATTCTTGCATTTTAGCTCGTTATCGTTGGTAAGGGTACCTTAGCGTTGGAATGTGTGCATTTACAATTTTTTGGACTTGCTATTCACGCATACTTGCATATCACGCATATTTAAAATGAATAGAAGCATTTATGCGTTTGTGTGCCTGTTGGTTGCCCGCCTGCCTGTGTGATACAAATTTGACAAGATTTCAAGTTTTTGGGATTTCTGATTTTCGACCTCTACACACACACAAATGTGTGTGAATGGGCAGATCATTATTGGCACGCGTCTGGATTGAATAAATTGAATGAAAAAGCTAAATATGATAAGTCAATAAAATTATGAATACTATGTATATAAAATCCTCTTTTGTATTTGGTGTATTTGAAGATTTAAAAGATTTTAATTTTTGAACTTATTTCCGCTGGTTATAACATCATTTAATTGCTTGCCAAACGTTTACCCTTTGGGCCTAACGGGCTGCTGCAGGTAATAAGGAGCCAACATTCATTCCTTAATTTAAACCCGCATCAGACGAATGAAATTGATAAATAATGAAATTCTTTTGCGCCCATTATCTGCCCATTCACACATATTTCCAAATACTTGAATTCTTGTCAAATTTGCATAGGACATGCAGGAAGGCAACCAAGGCACACAAACGCATTAATGCTTTGATTCATATACAAAATATGCAAGTATGCGAGAATAGCTAGTCCAAAAAAGAGGATTTCAGCCACTTGACACAAATGTTGCCAAAGACGAAGGATGTGACCGAATCCAATGAAGCGTGACTTCAAAATCAGACCAAAAGACGTCCGTTCAATCGGTAATCTTATGAGATTTTTGACTCGATGACAAAGGGAAGGTTAGCTGCACACAACTCAAGTCCGGGAAAAGTCTTCGTCTTGAGGGGGGCGACTTTAGATTTGGATGTCAACATCGAAATACAACCTTCTGCAGTATGCCTGTGGATATATACGCATGCGCCAAACACTCTTATTGAGGCGTCGGCGAAACCATGTATCTCGATCGGTGAAGTTGGCTCTGTAAGCCCGTATCGTGGTATCTTTATTCGTCGCAAGTAAATCAAAGTAGATTTTAGTTGCTGCCAGGAGTTATCGGAATTCTGAGGGACAGATTCGTCCCAGTCTAACTTCCTCAACAGTCAGTTAATCATCGGCATAAAAGTTGTGGCTGATAACGTCAGCGGCCTTAGGGTTCGAAATGTTAAATACCGTATTGCCAAAAAAGGGGCAGGCGCAGTGCCGTCATTTACAGTGTTTATCCTTAAGGACCTCAAATAGTCAGATGGGTTCCTTCTCTACACTACGATCTGGAAATCTCGATCTGCTTCATGCACCATGACCTGCCTATACATCTTTTTATTGTCAGCTGTCACTGCATATTTTTGGAGTGTAAATTGAAGTAGAGTCAAGTATAGCTCCTCTTGAATAGTTCGGTCCAACCATAAGAAGGTCATTCAATTTGAGACAATGTCCGACAGGACGTCGGACTACAATGGGTATTTTTTGGTCGACTCCAAATAGTAGCATACTTCGCGTTTTCCGCGTACTACTTTGAACGGCATTGTTAATGGCATATTCTACTTTACACATTCACTTATGCCAATCCGACTGAAGCAGCGGTTCCGACAACCTCCGAAGCATCGCAGCTAATACACGGTTCACTCGTTCCACTTGACCATTGGCCTGTGGCGCGCCTGTTGCCACCTTAATATGCTCTATGCCCCGCTCTGTCAAAAATGTACTTAACTCTAAAGAAGTAAGGCACGTGCCACGAACCGATATTATTCTTTTAGGGCGATTTTAGAATTTGAAATATTTCGTCAACATGTCTCTCGCCTCCCGTGTACTTGTGTTATTTATCGGAAAGAGTTTGACAAACTTTGTAAATGCGTCCACTATCACTAACGAGTGTTTCCTTTAGAGTTTATAATCGGTAAGGGCCCTAGGTTAACGATATGTAGGGTATGAAACGGTACACAAGGCTTGGGTATACTAGCAGCGTCCTGTTGTAAAAATCTTTGGTACCGAATGCAACATACACTGCATGCTATTTCCAATAAAGTTTTCTACCTTAATGCGCATAGAAGGGAACCTATACGACCTCAGAATATTAACACACTTGTCTGCTGCTAAGTGTCCCAATTTCTCATGTACTACTCGAATTAATTGATTTTCCATACTGGAGGGAGCATACATCGGCAAGTATGCTAATTCGAAATTCTTACCACGTCTGGGTCTCTCATCGTCTCAGTTTGCAATATTAAATCAATATCTTCTTTCGTCACGCCTACCACGCTTACAATTGGCGCAGCTTGCAGAACTCATTCTTCTAAACACTCAATTTCTTCAATATGTCTGCAAAATAATTTTTTTTATCTGCCCGTACCGTAAGCAGCGAGCCTATTTAGGGATCGATTTCTGGCGAGCATTTAACCTGCCCATTGACATTCTGGACCCGAGAAGCTTATTCTAACTATTCCGTCACTGAAAAGGAGTGCTTAGCGTCGATACTGCTCATAAAAAGTTCAGACCCTATATAGAAGGGATGCCTTTCACATGCATCACTGACCACGCCAGCTTAAAATGGCTGATGTCCATGAAGGAACTAAACGGTAGACTAGCTCGTTGGTCATTGCAGCTGCAAGGCTATGACTTAACCATCGAGCGCCGACACTCTATCGCGCAGTGTCGAAGCAGTGGGAAAGGTTCCAGAAGGTCTTCTCGAAGTTGAGACCACCGAGTTCGAATCCGCGGAATATGAGGCATTGCCACGTTGATCCGAGATTCTTGCATTTTAGCTCGTTATCGTTGGTAAGGGTACCTTAGCGTTGGAATGTGTGCATTTACAATTTTTTGGACTTGCTATTCACGCATACTTGCATATCACGCATATTTAAAATGAATAGAAGCATTTATGCGTTTGTGTGCCTGTTGGTTGCCCGCCTGCCTGTGTGATACAAATTTGACAAGATTTCAAGTTTTTGGGATTTCTGATTTTCGACCTCTACACACACAAAAATGTGTGTGAATGGGCAGATCATTATTGGCACGCGTCTGGATTGAATAAATTGAATGAAAAAGCTAAATATGATAAGTCAATAAAATTATGAATACTATGTATATAAAATCCTCTTTTGTATTTGGTGTATTTGAAGATTTAAAAGATTTTAATTTTTGAACTTATTTCCGCTGGTTATAACATCATTTAATTGCTTGCCAAACGTTTACCCTTTGGGCCTAACGGGCTGCTGCAGGTAATAAGGAGCCAACATTCATTCCTTAATTTAAACCCGCATCAGACGAATGAAATTGATAAATAATGAAATTCTTTTGCGCCCATTATCTGCCCATTCACACATATTTCCAAATACTTGAATTCTTGTCAAATTTGCATCGGACATGCAGGAAGGCAACCAACAGGCACACAAACGCATTAATGCTTTGATTCATATACAAAATATGCAAGTATGCGAGAATAGCTAGTCCAAAAAAGAGGATTTCAGCCACTTGACACAAATGTTGCCAAAGACGAAGGATGTGACCGAATCCAATGAAGCGTGACTTCAAAATCAGACCAAAAGACGTCCGTTCAATCGGTAATCTTATGAGATTTTTGACTCGATGACAAAGGGAAGGTTAGCTGCACACAACTCAAGTCCGGGAAAAGTCTTCGTCTTGAGGGGGGCGACTTTAGATTTGGATGTCAACATCGAAATACAACCTTCTGCAGTATGCCTGTGGATATATACGCATGCGCCAAACACTCTTATTGAGGCGTCGGCGAAACCATGTATCTCGATCGGTGAAGTTGGCTCTGTAAGCCCGTATCGTGGTATCTTTATTCGTCGCAAGTAAATCAAAGTAGATTTTAGTTGCTGCCAGGAGTTATCGGAATTCTGAGGGACAGATTCGTCCCAGTCTAACTTCCTCAACAGTCAGTTAATCATCGGCATAAAAGTTGTGGCTGATAACGTCAGCGGCCTTAGGGTTCGAAATGTTAAATACCGTATTGCCAAAAAAGGGGCAGGCGCAGTGCCGTCATTTACAGTGTTTATCCTTAAGGACCTCAAATAGTCAGATGGGTTCCTTCTCTACACTACGATCTGGAAATCTCGATCTGCTTCATGCACCATGACCTGCCTATACATCTTTTTATTGTCAGCTGTCACTGCATATTTTTGGAGTGTAAATTGAAGTAGAGTCAAGTATAGCTCCTCTTGAATAGTTCGGTCCAACCATAAGAAGGTCATTCAATTTGAGACAATGTCCGACAGGACGTCGGACTACAATGGGTATTTTTTGGTCGACTCCAAATAGTAGCATACTTGGCGTTTTCCGCGTACTACTTTGAACGGCATTGTTAATGGCATATTCTACTTTTCACATTCACTTATGCCAATCCGACTGAAGCAGCGGTTCCGACAACCTCCGAAGCATCGCAGCTAATACACGGTTCACTCGTTCCACTTGACCATTGGCCTGTGGCGCGCCTGTTGCCACCTTAATATGCTCTATGCCCCGCTCTGTCAAAAATGTACTTAACTCTAAAGAAGTAAGGCACGTGCCACGAACCGATATTATTCTTTTAGGGCGATTTTAGAATTTGAAATATTTCGTCAACATGTCTCTCGCCTCCCGTGTACTTGTGTTATTTATCGGAAAGAGTTTGACAAACTTTGTAAATGCGTCCACTATCACTAACGAGTGTTTCCTTTAGAGTTTATAATCGGTAAGGGCCCTAGGTTAACGATATGTAGGGTATGAAACGGTACACAAGGCTTGGGTATACTAGCAGCGTCCTGTTGTAAAAATCTTTGGTACCGAATGCAACATACACTGCATGCTATTTCCAATAAAGTTTTCTACCTTAATGCGCATAGAAGGGAACCTATACGACCTCAGAATATTAACACACTTGTCTGCTGCTAAGTGTCCCAATTTCTCATGTACTACTCGAATTAATTGATTTTCCATACTGGAGGGAGCATACATCGGCAAGTATGCTAATTCGAAATTCTTACCACGTCTGGGTCTCTCATCGTCTCAGTTTGCAATATTAAATCAATATCTTCTTTCGTCACGCCTACCACGCTTACAATTGGCGCAGCTTGCAGAACTCATTCTTCTAAACACTCAATTTCTTCAATATGTCTGCTACATACTTTTTGCTCTATAACTTCCACTTTTCTCTGACTCTCTATCGTTCATATGATAATTATTATAGACATCACTCAAGTTATCACTATGATCATCGTTACATTTGTCTATGTTCTCATTTCTATGGTTATTTCTATGCTGCTTTGTACGGTTAACTCTATGCTCATCCCTACGGTTATCTCTATGCTGATATCTACGGCTAAAACAATGCTCATTCTTCAGTATAGCTTTCACTGATATCTGGACTCAGTGGCTGCAGTCTTGCCAGAATAAAAAGCTACAGAGTGCATTTTCCCATTATCTTTACGTTGCATTAATACAGCACCGAAACCGTATGAACTTGCGTCAGTGTGCAATTCTGTTTCTATATTAGGACTGAATATTGCCAGTACCGGAGGATTTGGCAATGCTGATATAACAGTGTTAAATGCCTCAAGTTGCTCTTTGTTAAGAGGGAAATGACCACCCTTCTTCAATAGTTATATCAGGGGTCTGGCTATGCTAGCAAATGAAAACACAAAACGTCGGAAGTACAAAAAAAACACAAGCATGAGTGAATGATTCTTATGATTATGAGGTATACGATACTTTCTTTACGCCTCCAAATGGGAATCATTTGGTGCTATGTCGTTTTTATTAACTCTATATCCCAAGAATTCACATTCCTTTTCTAAAAATATACACTTCTTAAGGTTTTATTTCTAGATTATATTCACTAATTCGATCCACTAGTTTACCCAAAATATCTAGATGCTCCTCTACAGTTTTTGTCGTCACTACAATATCATCCATATATGCTAAAATTTTCTTAGCTTTAATAAGATCCCTAAACACATGAAAAATAGGCCTCTGAAAAAAAGCTGGTCCATTTCTAAGGCCAAATGACATCCGTTGGTATTCGTACTGACCTTGTTACAAAGGACGTGTACTGCACGGATTTCTCTTCTAACGCCATTTGGTGAAACCTTGTTAAGATCAACTTTAGTTTATTTTCTAGATACTCTAAGCAATCCTCAATGAGAGGTAGTAGGAAATTGTCACGAACAGTAAGTTCATTAAGGCCTCTATAATCAACACACATACGAATTTCCCCCGATTTCCTTTTCACTAAAAGAATAGGAGATGCATATGGAGCCACACTGTGTCGTATTATATTTCTTTTTAATAAATCCTCAATAATTTATGTTACTCTCTCTCTGTCTCTCTCTCTTTCATAACAAGATGGACGTCTTGGTGTAAAATTAAAGGGTGTTGTGTTAGTTAATCTAATAGTCATCTGCTGTCTCTGCCTTATGGTTTTTTCACTTTTGCAACTCAAATATCTTGATCTTATCAGTGCAGTATGCCTGCTTACCAAACCCTAACCCGACATTATACTCTTCATTTGTTTGTGCATGTTTGACTATCATTGCTACACATCGGCTGCAATGAAGTGGTGTCTGAACTTATTTTGTTAGTCGGTAGATTACTTATTTTCGTATTATCAATTGTATTGGTGAACTAAGATTGATTATTCTCATTCGTGCTTTTCATTTTATTTTGGTAAACTAGTTTATTATTAATTTTTGTCAAAGAATTATGGTCTAATAATACTTTGCTAGGTAATACTTTGGATCTTACTAGATAAAATGAAATCAAATATGTTTTCTTGACAAAATTAATATGGCCTTCAATCTGGCTTTTCGTTCCGAAAATTTCATCGGAGGCCGGCTACAAGTTGTCGGCGTTGCTTGTCTCGAAATCAGGTAACAAGGCAACATTCTCCACTAGTTGGTTAGGATATGATATGTAGAATCCGGACTCTTTTCTTTTTATCTTTTTATAGTTTTTTTTTTACAACTTATCTCAATGTCCACTCATTTTAACCGCTCAAACATTAGTGCTGTCTCCCCTCCCTTTAATCGATGTTGTCTCATTTCCAACATCGATACACTCACTTATTCTAGCGATGCATACACCGCTTAATATTTACAAAAGAAACAAGTAAGAGGTTCTAGTCGGGAGCTCCCGACTAGGGGATACCCTGAACCCTCTTATTCCATCACCAAATGCAGCGCGCGCTTATAGATAGAGAGTAGAGGGCAGGTGGCTCGATACTCGATATATATATACTATTCTAGAAGCTACATGTCAAGTTTGGTGACTTAAGCTCTTATTATTTACCAAAATTGCTTAAAACGGGATTTCGATATACATTTTTATCGATTAATTAGAAACGGGGCAGGTTATCGTTTATCGGAAACAAACTCGAACTGCGCGGGCACCAGGAGGACCTACAGCTAAAATTTCAATTTCTAGCTCTTATAGGTTCTGAGATTCTTGCGTTCATACATACGGACGGACGGACAAACGGACAGACAGACAGACGGACATGGCAAGATCGACTCGGCTATTGATGCTGATCAAGAATATATACACTTTATGGGGTCGCAGATGCTTCCTTCTGCCTGTTAAACACATTTACATTTTGCACAAATACAATATACCCTTTTTACCCATTTTTATTGGGTTCAGGGTATAAAAAGATAACATCTTGCACCACGCGACAGTTCATAAAAAATTTTGCTAAGCCGATTCCCATATTCTTAAGGAAGGGATGTATCATAGATACCAAGAAAAACGCTATCAACGAAGCATTCGCTAAACTTAAAGCACAGATTATATTTGATCACATACTAGCAAGACCCGACTTATATTAAAATGCCGTTCTATCACAAATTAACTAATATTTTTGAAAGTCTTACACAAAATGAGCACGATGTTGATTACTCGACAGTATAAAAAGATGTTGCAGTTGACATATCGGCAACATCGCTTTTGTCCGCCATTGATTGCGTTCGGAATTATCGGCTACGCCGATATCTTTTGTCATAGGGTCAGAGTATCGGGGGTGAAGCCGGGCACTCAGCGGCGCCCAATTTATTGAAGAGTGGCAACGCCGGGCTTGCGATCCACGTCGCCAAAAGGGGCGATTGCTAGTGGCCGCCCGATTCGTTCTTAAAGAGATAATAGGAAGAGCGGATCGCCTGCCCTTGGATATGCCTTTGGCCTTCATTTGGGCCGTTGACCCAAAAAAAATGCAGCTGTGGAGATGAGCAGCATCGGTGCCCGCCTCTACAGACGGCCTCCAACTGCGAAGACGCGGCCATAGGCAAGACCACGCCCACATCATCCGAGTGAGACAGTTCCATTTCGCCCCTCCTCGGCCGAGTAAATGGCAGAGTCAGACGTAGGCTCCTAATGTGTTCCTTGAAAGAGAGGTGATTTTTGTAGTTGTTATATTTACTTTTTATACCCCAAACACATTAAAAATGGGTAAAAATGGTAAATTGTATTTGTGAAAAATGCAAGTGTATGTAACAGGTAGAAGGAAGCGTCTCCGACTCCATAAAGTATATATATTCTTGATCAGCATCAATAGCCGAGTCGATCTAGCCATGGGCGTATGTCTGCCCATCCGTCTGTACGTATGTATGAACGCAAGGATGTCAGAACTTTCTTCGTTTAAGACCAATCGATAAAAATCGATATCGACATCCTGTTTTTTGAGCAAACTGGGTAAATAATAAAAGCTATAGTCATCAAACATGATATGTTGCTTCTAGAATATTATATATATGTCAAGTATCTTTTATTTTATTCCTATCGCCACCTTCCCGCTACCACCCCAGAGCTATAAATCAAGTTAATAACCCAACTTGTATTGCCAACCAATTTAAGCAACAATTTAAATGCAATTGACTTTTTGAGAATACACAAGTATTCTATGGTACAATAAGATATACTGTAGAAAATTTCATTAGGATCGGTTTTTGTTCTGTTGTTCGGTATTTTGCGCACTACTGCGCACGTGTTTGCAACGCAATTTTCAAGAATTTCTATATACATGGACAGTGTACAGTGTACATTGTACACACACACATTCATGCGCGTCTGCTTCGAATTCTGTCTTCACTGCGGTTGTTTTCTAAGCTGCTATTTTAATTGGTTTACTTCTCACTAAGACTCAATTATTAGTGTGGCTGTTGAGTAGAGACAGTGGCAAGTGGTGCGGTCTGTCGCGAGTTCGAGCCCTACCGAGGAAAGTAATTATGCAGTCAGCTGCGAGGCCAAACCCTGCCAATGGAACTTTTTTTTTAATTTATCTTTATTAATTCAAACGAGCTTTATTTGGTGTTGGATAAGAGGGTTCAGGGTATTCCCTAGTCGGGAGCTCCCGACTAGAACCTCTAACTTGTTTGCTTGTAAATTATATATATGTATATATATGCACTTACGCCAAGCTTCACTTAAAAGTGCGAACAGTGAGGGAAAACTCCAAAGGTTATGCATATTCGCCTATTAAATATAAAAGTTTAAAATGTTGTACTTGCACGAACAATACACGCCTACATATATACATTGAAATACCCTTTCTATCGCCCCTTACCGCCCCCAGAGAGCTCTTTAGGTAGGGTAAGGTAGATTTAAGCGATTTAATATATAACACATACCTGCTCCACGACTGATTATCGTAACATACCTGGACATAAGTATTTGCGTGGGTACTTGTTCTTAAATCGGTGCAACGATCACCTTATAATTGCCTCCTTTAAAAATTTAAAAATTAATATAAATTATTATAAATTATAAGATGATGCCAAGTATAATACGCACCTGTTTAGGTGAGAGAAGGTCCGCTTGCATAAAATTATAAATAACCGAGTAGAGGTGTCCTGCATTAACATAACATTACATTGCTACATTAATTGTCAATAACAATAAGAAAATACAAAAAAAATATATGCACCTGTTAAACAGGTAATGTCAGCTTGCACGAAATCATAATTATCCAATTGAAGATATCCTGCAAGGGAAAATTGCAATAAAACATTAATGTCCATTGTCAACATCAATAATTATAAGATAAAACAAAGCATAATGCCCACCTGTCAGAGCAAGAAAAGTCAACTTGCATGAAGCCATAAATATCAGAGCGAAGATGTCCTGCAACGATGAGTTCTATAAGAAATAAAAAACATTAATTGTTACTAATTATAAGGAATGCAACCAATTATACTCACATATTGAAGGAAAAGAATGTCCGGCTAAGTTTAAATTCATGGGGAGTGGGGACATAATAGCCGACAAAGGCTGATGGAGGCCATCTGATGGCCAAAATGAGGGAGACGAGTGTAGGTGACCGCCTCATGGTAGGGCGGGTACGCTGGGTCCGGAACCGGGACCCGAGCTGGTAAACTAAATTGGATTAATAGTCTTATTTTTGTAAATTTATATTAGCGTCTCACCTTTGTTGTTTACATTTACTTGTCGTCGCAGCTGTTTATGTTGTTCATTTGTTAGAAGCTCTGACGGTTTGATGTTATCGAGCTTGCGGTTCGTTTTGCCTAGTGTTGTACAGAAGTTGCAGCTTTATTGATATCGATTGTGCGGGCAGCGGGCCAGGGATGGGACTACACCCAGAGAACCGATGAGCCAACCGGCGCGGTCCAAAGAGAGACAAGCAGTTTCGTAACAATATGGCGCTCAATTGAAGAAGCACTCGGCTTCTTTGAAGTCAGTGTAAAAATCAAAAAAATAAATGGAAATATCAATGTAGGTACAGAGAAAAGTCTCCCTTGGCTTTAGGATCCAAACCCTGAGCACAAGTGGCCCATAATCGCGCAGCGTGTAGTGGAAACCGAGAAGCACGACGGAAGCAGGGAGATTATCAGAATGTCCATGAACATGAGAAGTTTTTCTTGTCGTGGTTAATGGCGGTAAGTCACGTTCGCACGTTGGCGAAACGTTCTCGACCGTTCATCGTAGCCTGGTGGTAGCCGCAATGACAAAGGCATCTCGTGATAAAAATGTGATATTAGGGTAGTTTTGTCAGTTGTTATTTGTTCATTTATTAGTTTTGTTTGTCTCATTCTGTGTTTTAATGTTGGATGTGTGCTGGCCGTAGTTATATGAACTTCGGAGACAGGTGACCCAGGACGATGTAGAATCGAGCCTGCGCCGCATCTGTTACACAGCATATCCCAAGAATGGCCAGAAGAGTGACGGAGACGAATCTTGCCATAGTGTCCATTAACATGGGCAGTTTTCTTGTCGTGGTTAATGGCGGTAAGTCACGTTCGCATGTTGGCGAAGTGTTTGCGACTGTCCACCATAGCCTGGTGGTAGCCGCCATGACAAAATAACCTGTGATAAAATGTGATATTAGGGTCGATTTTGTTAGAGCTTGTTTAACTTTTACTATTGGTTTTGTCTCACACTTTGTTTACGTTTGGTGTGTGCTGGCCGTAGTTACATGAGGTTCGGAGCCAGGTGATCCAGGACGATATAGGTTCGATCCTTCGCCGCACTTGTCACACAGCATGCCCTTAAGGGGCCCAGAAGTGCGACAGAAGCCAACAAGAATTCAAGGTAGCGTCCCTTGAATGCCGTTCGTCAGTCCAACTGACGAGCTGAGCATTTGACGAATGCTTAAATGTTGTCCACTGTACAGATTATGCGTAGACAAGTAAGCCTGTGTTAGAATTTGTCTTCTCTACCCCAAGAATTTGAAATTGATTGGAAAAATAACAAAAAAAAAATAACTTTGTGAGATATTTTTGCGGTCGATGGTTTTTTTATTTATTATTCATTATTAGTAAGACTTGTTCGTGGGTGTTTATTTATTTAATGGGAATTATACTTTGGATCTTACTAGATAAAATGAAATCAAATATGTTTTCTTGACAAAATTAATATGGCCTTCAATCTGGCTTTTCGTTCCGAAAATTTCATCGGAGGCCGGCTACAAGTTGTCGGCGTTGCTTGTCTCGAAATCAGGTAACAAGGCAACATTCTCCACTAGTTGGTTAGGAACCTCCGCATCGATCAATTTGTCCACCTTTTCCATATTTACAATTTGATTTACTGCCGCACGCAATTGTTGGATTCACCCACTTTCACTAATGTGCCCGCCATTACTTTTTAATATAGTACTTAGTTGTGATTTGGTTTTACAAACGATTTCGCAATATTGCATTGCTCGAATATTCACCGAAAGATCAAGGCAAGCCCCACACCTGATATGTAGAATCCGGACTCTTTTCTTTTTATCTTTTTATAGTTTTTTATAATCGGTAAGGGCCCTAGGTTAACGATATGTAGGGTATGAAACGGTACACAAGGCTTGGGTATACTAGCAGCGTCCTGTTGTAAAAATCTTTGGTACCGAATGCAACATACACTGCATGCTATTTCCAATAAAGTTTTCTACCTTAATGCGCATAGAGGGGAACCTATACGACCTCAGAATATTAACACACTTGTCTGCTGCTAAGTGTCCCAATTTCTCATGTACTACTCGAATTAATTGATTTTCCATACTGGAGGGAGCATACATCGGCAAGTATGCTAATTCGAAATTCTTACCACGTCTGGGTCTCTCATCGTCTCAGTTTGCAATATTAAATCAATATCTTCTTTCTTGCAGAACTCATTCTTCTAAACACTCAATTTCTTCAATATGTCTGCTACATACTTTTTGCTCTATAACTTCCGCTTTTCTCTGACTCTCTATCGTCCATATGATAATTATTATAGACATCACTCAAGTTATCACTATGATCATCGTTACATTTGTCTATGTTCTCATTTCTATGGTTATTTCTATGCTGCTTTGTACGGTTAACTCTATGCTCATCCCTACGGTTATCTCTATGCTGATATCTACGGCTAAAACAATGCTCATTCTTCAGTATAGCTTTCACTGATATCTGGACTCAGCGGCTGCAGTCTTGCCAGAATAAAAAGCTACAGAGTGCATTTTCCCATTATCTTTACGTTGCATTAATACAGCACCGAAACCGTATGAACTTGCGTCAGTGTGCAATTCTGTTTCTATATTAGGACTGAATATTGCCAGTACCGGAGGATTTGGCAATGCTGATATAACAGTGTTAAATGCCTCAAGTTGCTCTTTGTTAAGAGGGAAATGACCACCCTTCTTCAATAGTTATATCAGGGGTCTGGCTATGCTAGCAAATGAAAACACAAAACGTCGGAAGTACAAAAAAAACACAAGCATGAGTGAATGATTCTTATGATTATGAGGTATACGATACTTTCTATACGCCTCCAAATGGGAATCATTTGGTGCTATGTCGTTTTTATTAACTCTATATCCCAAGAATTCACATTCCTTTTCTAAAAATATGCACTTCTTAAGGTTTTATTTCTAGATTATATTCACTAATTCGATCCACTAGTTTACCCAAAATATCTAGATGCTCCTCTACAGTTTTTGTCGTCACTACAATATCATCCATATATGCTAAAAGTTTCTTAGCTTTAATAAGATCCCTAAACACATGAAAAATAGGCCTCTGAAAAAAAGCTGGTGCATTTCTAAGGCCAAATGACATCCGTTGGTATTCGTACTGACCTTGTTACAAAGGACGTTTACTGCACGGATTTCTCTTCTAACGCCATTTGGTGAAACCTTGTTAAGATCAACTTTAGTTTATTTTCTAGATACTCTAAGCAATCCTCAATGAGAGGTAGTAGGAAATTGTCACGAACAGTAAGTTCATTAAGGCCTCTATAATCAACACACATACCAATTTCCCCCGATTTCCTTTTCACTAAAAGAATAGGAGATGCATATGGAGCCACACTGTGTCCTATTATATTTCTTTTTAATAAATCCTCAATAATTTATGTTACTCTCTCTCTCTTTCATAACAAGATAGACGTCTTGGTGTAAAATTAAAGGGTGTTGGGTCAGTTAATCTAATAGTCATCTGCTGTCTCTGCCTTATGATTTTGTCACTTTTGCTACTCATATATCTTGATCTTATCAGTGCAGTATGCCTGCTTACCAAAACCTACCCCTAACCATTATACTCTTCATTTGTTTGTGCATGTTTGACTATCATTGCTACACATCGGCTGCAATGAAGTGATGTCTAAACTTATTTTGTTATTTTACTTACTTATTTTCGTATTATCAATTGTATTGGTGAACTAAGATTGATTATTCTCATTCGTGCTTTTCATTTTATTTTGGTAAACTAGTTTATTATTAATTTTTGTCAAAGAATTATGGTCTAATAATACTTTGCTAGGTAATACTTTGGATCTTACTAGATAAAATAAAATCAAATATGTTTTCTTGACAAAATTAATATGGCCTTCAATCTGGCTTTTCGTTCCCAAAATTTCATCGAAGGCCGGCGGCAAGTTGTCGTCGTTGCTTGTCTCGAAATCAGGTAACAAGGCAACATTCTCCACTAGTTGGTTAGGAACCTCCACATCGATCAATTTGTCCACCATTTCCATATTTACAATTTGATTTACTGCCTCACGCAATTGTTGGATTCACCCACTTTCACTAATGTGCCCGCCATTACTTTTTAATATAGTACTTAGTTCTGATTTGGTTTTACAAACGATTTCGCTATGTTGCATTGCTCGAATAATCACCGAAAGATCAAGGCAAGCCCCACACCTGATATGTAGAATCCGGACTCTTTTCTTTTTATCTTTTTATAGTTTTTTTTTTACAACTTATCTCAATGTCCACTCATTTTAACCGCTCAAACATTAGTGCCGTCTCCCCTCCCTTTAATCGATGTTGTTTCATTTCCAACATCGATACACTCACTTATTCTAGTGATGCATACATCGCTTAATATTTACAAAAGAAACAAGTAAGAGGTTCTAGTCGGGAGCTCCCGACTAGGGGATACCCTGAACCCTCTTATTCCACCACCAAATGCAGCGCGCGCTTATAGATAGAGAGTAGAGGGGAGGTGGCGATAGGTATAAAATGAAAGATACTCGATATATATATACTATTTTAGAAGCTACATGTCCAGTTTGGTGACTCTAGCTCTTATTATTTACCAAAATTGCTTAAAACGGGATTTCGATATACATTTTTATCGATTAATTAGAAACGGGGCAAGTTATCGTTTATCGGAAACAAACTCGTTCTGCGCGGGCACCAGGAGGACCTACAGCTAAAATTTCATTGTCTAGCTCTTATAGGTTCTGAGATTCTTGCGTTCATACATACGGACGGACGGACAAACGGACAGACAGACAGACGGACATGGCAAGATCGACTCGGCTATTGATGCTGATCAAGAATATATATACTTTATGGGGTCGGAGATGCTTCCTTCTGCCTGTTACATACATTTACATTTTGCACAAATACAATATACCCTTTTTACCCATTTTTATTGGGTTCAGGGTATAAAAAGATAACATCTTGCACCACGCGACAGTTCATAAAAAATTTTGCTAAGCCGATTCCCATATTCTTAAGGAAGGGATGTATCATAGATACCAAGAAAAACGCTATCAACGAAGCATTCGCTAAACTTAAAGCACAGATTATATTGGATCACATACTAGCAAGACCCAACTTATATTAAAATGCCGTTCTATCACAAATTAACTAATATTTTTGAAAGTCTTACACAAAATGAGCACGATGTTGATTACTCGACAGTATAAAAAGATGTTGCAGTTCACATATCGGCAACATCGATATTGTCCGCCGTTGATTGCGTTCGGTATTATCGGCTACGCCGATATCTTTTGTCATGGCGTCAGAGTATCGGGGGTGAAGCCGGGCACTCAGCGGCGCCCTATTTATTGAAGAGTGGCAACCCCGGGCTTGCGATCCACGTCGTCAAAAGGGGCGATTGCTAGTGGCCGCCCGATTCGTTCTTAAAGAGATTATAGGAAGAGCGGATCGTGTGCCCTTGGATATGCCCTTGGCCTTCATTTGGGCCGTTGACCCAAAAAAAATGCAGCTGTGGAGATGAGCAGCATCGGTGCCCGCCTCTACAGACGGCCTCCAACTGCGAAGACGCGGCCATAGGCAAGACCACGCCCACATCATCCGAGTGAGACAGTTCCATTTCGCCCCTCCTCGGCCGAGTAAATGGCAGAGTCAGACGTAGACTCCTAATGTGTTCCCTGAAAGAGAGGTGATTTTTGTAGTTGTTATCTTTACTTTTTATACCCCAAACACATTAAAAATGGGTAAAAAGGGTAAATTGTATTTGTGAAAAATGCAAGTGTATGTAACAGGTAGAAGGAAGCGTCTCCGACCCCATAAAGTATATATATTCTTGATCAGCATCAATAGCCGAGTCGATCTAGCCATGGGCGTATGTCTGCCCATCCGTCTGTACGTATGTATGAACGCAAGGATGTCAGAACTTTCTTCGTTTAAGACCAATCGATAAAAATCGATATCGACATCCTGTTTTTTGAGCAAACTGGGTAAATAATAAAAGCTATAGTCATCAAACATGATATGTTGCTTCTAGAATATTATATATATGTCAAGTATCTTTTATTTTATTCCTATCGCCACCTTCCCGCTACCACCCCAGAGCTATAAATCAAGTTAATAACCCAACTTGTATTGCCAACCAATTTAAGCAACAATTTAAATGCAATTGACTTTTTGAGAATACACAAGTATTCTATGGTACAATAAGATATACTGTAGAAAATTTCATTAAGATCGGTTTTTGTTCTGTTGTTCGGTATTTTGCGCACTACTGCGCACGTGTTTGCAACGCAATTTTCAAGAATTTCTATATATATGTATGTACAGTGTACAGTGTACATTGTACACACACACATTCATGCGCGTCTGCTTCGAATTCTGTCTTCACTGCGGTTGTTTTCTGAGCTGCTATTTTAATTGGTTTATTTCTCACTAAGACTCAATTATTAGTGTGGCTGTTGAGTAGAGGCACTAGCAAGTGGTGCGGTCTGTCGCGAGTTCGAGCCCTACCGAGGAAAGTAATTATGCAGTCAGCTGCGAGGCCAAACCCTGCCAATGGAACTTTTTGGGGGGTTTTTTTGGGTTTTTTTTTTTTTTTTTTTTTGGGTGTTTTTCTTTTTTTTTTTTATATTTTTTTTTTTTTTTTTTTGTTTTTTTTTTTTTTTTTTCTCTTTGTGGGTGGGTTTAAATTTATCTTTATTAATTCAAACGATCTTTATTTGGTGTTGGATAAGAGGGTTCAGGGTATTCCCTAGTCGGGAGCTCCCGACTAGAACCTCTTACTTGTTTGCTTGTAAATTATATATATGTATATATATGCACTTACGCCAAGCTTCACTTAAAAGTGCGAACAGTGAGGGAAAACTCCAAAGGTTATGCATATTCGCCTATTAAATATAAAAGTTTAAAATGTTGTACTTGCACGAACAATACACGCCTACATATATACATTGAAATACCCTTTCTGTCGCCCCTTACCGCCCCCAGAGAGCTCTTTAGGTAGGGTAAGGTAGATTTAAGCGATTTAATATATAGCACATACCTGCTCCACGACTGATTATCGTGACATACCTTGACATAAGTATTTGCGTGGGTACTTGTTCTTAAATCGGTGCAACGATCACCTTATAATTGCCTCCTTTAAAAAATTAAAAATTAATATCAATTATTATAAATTATAATATGATGCCAAGTATAATACGCACCTGTACAGGTGAGAGAAGGTCCGCTTGCATAAAATTATAAATGACCGAGTAGAGGTGTCCTGCATTAACATAACATTACATTGCTATATTAATTGTCAACAACAATAAGAAAATACAAAAAAATTATATGCACCTGTTAAACTGCAGGTAATGTCAGCTTGCACGAAATCATAATTATCCAATTGAAGATATCCTGCAAGGGAAAATTGCAATAAAAAATTAATGTCCATTGTCAACATCAATAATTATAAGATAAAACGAAGCATAATGCGCACCTGTCAGAGCAAGAAAAGTCTACTTGCATGAAGCCATAAATATCAGAGCGAAGATGTCCTGCAACGATGAGTTCTATAAGAAATAAAAAACATTAATTGTTACTAATTATAAGGAATGCAACCAATTATACTCACATATTGAAGGAAAAGAATGTCCGGCTAAGTTTAAATTCATGGGGAGTGGGGACATAATAATAGCCGACAAAGGCTGATGGAGGCCATCTGATGGCCAAAATGAGGGAGACGAGTGTAGGTGACCGCCTCATGGTAGGGCGGGTACGCTGGGTCCGGAACCGGGACCCGAGCTGGAAAACTAAATTGGATTAATAGTCTTATTTTTGTAAATTTATATTAGCGTCTCACCTTTGTTGTTTACATTTACTTGTCGTCGCAGCTGTTTATGTTGTTCATTTGTTAGAAGTTCTGACGGTTTGATGGTTTCGAGCTTGCGGTTCGTTTTGCCTAGTGTTGTACAGAAGTTGCAGCTTTATTGATATCGATTGTGCGGGCAGCAGGCCAGGGATGGGACTACACCCAGAGAACCGATGAGCCAACCGGCGCGGTCCAAAGAGAGACAAGCAGTTTCGTAACAATATGGCGTTCAATTGAAGAAGCACTCGGCTTCTTTGAAGTCGGTGTGAAAATCAAAAAAATAAATGGAAATATCAATGTAGGTACAGAGAAAAGTCTCCCTTAGCTTTAGGATCCAAACCCTGAAATCTTTTGTGGCACAAGTGGCCCATAATCGCGCAGCGTGTAGTGGAAACCGAGAAGCACGACGGAAGCAGGGAGATTATCAGAATGTAAATGAACATGAGAAGTTTTTCTTGTCGTGGCTAATGGCGGTAAGTCACGTTCGCACGTTGGCGAAACGTTCGCGACCGTTCATCGTAGCCTGGTGGTAGCCGCAATGACAAAGGCATCTCGTGATAAAAATGTGATATTATGGTAGTTTTGTCAGTTGTTATTTGTTCATTTATTAGTTTTGTTTGTCTCATTCTGTGTTTTAATGTTGGATGTGTGCTGGCCGTAGTTATATGAGCTTCGGAGACAGGTGACCCAGGACGACGTAGAATCGAGCCTGCGCCGCATCTGTTACACAGCATATCCCAAGAATGGCCAGAAGAGTGACGGAGACGAATCTTGCCATAGTGTCCATTAACATGGGGAGTTTTCTTGTCGTGGTTAATGGCGGTAAGTCACGTTCGCATGTTGGCGAAGTGTTTGCGACTGTCCATCATAGCCTGGTGGTAGCCGCCATGACAAAATAACCTGTGATAAAATGTGATATTAGGGTCGATTTTGTTAGAGCTTGTTTAACTTTTACTATTGGTTTTGTCTCACACTTTGTTTACGTTTGGTGTGTGCTGGCCGTAGTTACATGAGGTTCGGAGCCAGGTGACCCAGGACGATATAGATTCGATCCTTCGCCGCACTTGTCACACAGCATGCCCTAAAGGGGCCCAGAAGTGCGTCAGAAGCCAACAAGAATTCAAGGTAGCGTCCCTTGAATGCCGTTCGTCAGTCCAACTGAAGAGCTGAGCAATTGACGAATGCTTAAATGTTGTCCACTGTACAGATTATGCGTAGACAAGTAAGCCTGTGTTAGAATTTGTCTTCTCTACCCCAAGTATTTGAAATTGATTGGAAAAATAACAAAAAAAAAATAACTTTGTGAGATATTTTTGCGGTCGATGGTTTTTTTTTGTTTATTATTCATTATTAGTAAGACTTGTTCGTGGGTGTTTATTTATTTAATGGGAATTATTTGTGAAGATTTCTTTTTGTATTAGGGTTAGTAAGCCTTATAGAAGAAAGGGGTACAGTTTTCAGAAGGGATTAGGATGGCTGAGGAAAAGGTGTGTGATTGGGGCTCTGAAGCTAACGGAGCGTCGGCGCTGCCACCGCGTCGCAGGAGGTCTAGTGAGAACGCCAAAGAATTTCCGAAGATTTGCTGAGCGACAGGTCCCGGAGGGTCATCTGGTAGAGTTGGAGAAGGAATTGGCGCAACAAGATGGACCACGGAACCTAGAGTTTCCAAAAACGACGAAGGACTCAGTGCTCACATCGGCAGCGAACGCGGTGATAGCTCAAGCCCACCAAACGTATTTGCATGCTCTGCCATCTGGCATCATCGAATCCGACCGCTGAAAAACAAGAGAGGAACACCTACCAAAGCCAGTAGCAATTGAAAAGGAGAAGAATATGGACCATAAGGACCAGGATAAGGATATATAAAAGGATACGAATAAAGAAAAAACACTAAGAGGCTAACCATATGAAGAACGTATTCGGGCATACATCTCGGCCCGAAATAGAATTTTTGGTGAGCGTCAGCTGGATGGGATGACGCTGGCCATCCGAAGAATGGCCAAAGTAGAGGTCGCTGGAATCCAAATGAAAGGTTTGTTAGACACAAGAGCCTCGGTCAGTCTGCTGGGAAATGGATGTCGAGAATTAATAGAAGAATTGGGGGTTACGGTGGAGCCTTACGTTTCGGTAGTCACAACCGCTGGAGGCGAGGATAAATCAATCATAGGTAGGGTAGAACTCCCAATCTCGTACAGGGGAGCATAAAAAAATAATTTTTTTATCTGCCCGTACCGTAAGCAGTGAGCCTATTTAGGGATCGATTTCTGGCGAGCATTTAACCTGCCCATTGACATTTTGGACCCGAGAAGCTTATCTCCACGGAACACCACGGGGATGAGCTCTTGGCCGTGTCGATGACGGAAGAAGAGGTAGAATTCGAATGTGAGCCGGCATCACGGGAGTTGTCTAGGGAAGAAAGGTTAGAATTGGACGCGTATTGGCAGGTGAGATTTCGCCATGGTCGCACCACTGACCGAGATGTTAAAAAAAGATGTCGGAAAGTTTGTATTGAGTGACGTGGCAACACAAGCCGTTGAACAGTTGAAGACCGCCCTGACCACGGCCTCAGTGCTCGTGCAAGCGGATTTTTCCAAGCCCTTCTTCGTGCAGCGCGATGCCTTTGTCGGCGTGAGAGCGGTGTTGTTTCAAATAGACACTGAGGATCAGGAACGACCCATACCCTTCTTTTCATCCAAGTTGAACCAAAAACCAACGGAACTATTCCGTCACTGAAAAGGAGTGCTTAGCGTCGATACTGCTCATAAAAAGTTCAGACCCTATATAGAAGGGATGCCTTTCACATGCATTACTGACCACGCTAGCTTAAAATGGCTGATGTCCATGAAGGACCTAAACGGGAGACTAGCTCGTTGGTCATTGCAGCTGCAAGGCTATGACTTTACCATCGAGCGCCGACACTCTATCGCGCAGTGTCGAAGCAGTGGGAAAGGTTCCAGAAGGTCTTCTCGAAGTTGAGACCACCGAGTTCAAATCCGCGGAATATGAGGCATTGCCACGTTGATCCGAAATTCTTGCATTTTAGCTCGTTATCGTTGGTAAGGGTACCTTGGCGTTGGAATGTGTGCATTTACAATTTTTTGGACTTGCTATTCACGCATACTTGCATATCACGCATATTTAAATTGAATAGAAGCATTTATGCGTTTGTGTGCCTGTTGGTTGCCCGCCTGCCTGTGTGATACAAATTTGACAAGATTTCAAGTTTTTGGGATTTCTGATTTTCGACCTCTACACACACACAAATGTGTGTGAATGGGCAGATCATTATTGGCACGCGTCTGGATTGAATAAATTGAATGAAAAAGCTAAATATGATAGGTCTTACACAAAATGAGCACGATGTTGATTATTCGACAGTATAAAAAGATGTTGCAGTTGACATATCGGCAACATCGCTTTTGTCCGCCATTGATCGCGTTCGGAATTATCGGCTACGCCGATATCTTTTGTCATAGGGTCAGAGTATCGGGGGTGAAGCCGGGCACTCAGCGGCGCCCAATTTATTGAAGAGTGGCAAAAGTGAGTGAAGAGTCGCCAAAAGGGGCGATTGCTAGTGGCCGCCCGATTCGTTCTTAAAGAGATTATAGGAAGAGCGGATCGCGTGCCCTTGGATATGCCCTTGGCCTTCATTTGGGCCGTTGACCTAAAAAAAATGCAGCTGTGGAGATGAGCAGCATCGGTGCCCGCCTCTACAGACGGCCTCTAACTGCGAAGACGCGGCCATAGGCAAGACCACGCCCACATCATCCGAGTGAGACAGTTCCATTTCGCCCCTCCTCGGCCGAGTAAATGGCAGAGTCAGACGTAGACTCCTAATGTGTTCCCTGAAAGAGAGGTGATTTTTGTAGTTGTTATCTTTACTTTTTATACCCTAAACCCATTAAAAATGGGTAAAAAGGGTAAATTGTATTTGTGAAAAATGCAAGTGTATGTAACAGGTAGAAGGAAGCGTCTCCGACCCCATAAAGTATATATATTCTTGATCAGCATCAATAGCCGAGTCGATCTAGCCATGGGCGTATGTCTGTCCATCCGTCTGTACGTATGTATGAACGCAAGGATGTCAGAACTTTCTTCGTTTAAGACCCATCGATAAAAATCGATATCGACATCCTGTTTTTTGAGCAAACTGGGTAAATAATAAAAGCTATAGTCATCAAACATGATATGTTGCTTCTAGAATATTATATATATGTCAAGTATCTTTTATTTTATTCCTATCGCCACCTTCCCGCTACCACCCCAGAGCTATAAATCAAGTTAATAACCCAACTTGTATTGCCAACCAATTTAAGCAACAATTTAAATGCAATTGACTTTTTGAGAATACACAAGTATTCTATGGTACAATAAGATAAACTGTAGAAAATTTCATTAAGATCGGTTTTTGTTCTGTTTTTCGGTATTTTGCGCACTACTGCGCACGTGTTTGCAACGCAATTTACAAGAATTTCTATATACATGGACAGTGTACAGTGTACATTGTACACACACACATTCATGCGCGTCTGCTTCGAATTCTGTCTTCACTGCGGTTGTTTTCTGAGCTGATATTTTAATTGGTTTATTTCTCACTAAGACTCAATTATTTGTGTGGCTGTTGAGTAGAGGCAGTGGCAAGTGGTGCGGTCTGTCGCGAGTTCGAGCCCTACCGAGGAAAGTAATTATGCAGTCAGCTGCGAGGCCAAACCCTGCCAATGGAACTTTTTTTTTAATTTATCTTTATTAATTCAAACGAGCTTTATTTGGTGTTGGATAAGAGGGTTCAGGGTATTCCCTAGTCGAGAGCTCCCGACTAGAACCTCTTACTTGTTTGCTTGTAAATTATATATATATATATGCACTTACGCCAAGCTTCACTTAAAAGTGCGAACAGTGAGGGAAAACTACAAAGGTTATGCATATTCGCCTATTAAATATAAAAGTTTAAAATGTTGTACTTGCACGAACAATACACGCCTACATATATACATTGAAATACCCTTTCTATCGCCCCTTACCGCCCCGAGAGAGCTCTTTAGGTAGGGTAAGGTAAACTTAAGCGATTTAATATATAACACATACCTGCTCCACGACTGATTATCGTGACATACCTGGACATAAGTATTTGCGTGGGTACTTGTTCTTAAATCGGTGCAACGATCACCTTATAATTGCCTCCTTTAAAAATTTAAAAATTAATATCAATTATTATAAATTATAAGATGATGCCAAGTATAATACGCACCTGTATAGGTGAGAGAAGGTCCGCTTGCATAAAATTATAAATAACCGAGTAGAGGTGTCCTGCATTAACATAACATTACATTGCTACATTAATTGTCAATAACAATAAGAAAATACAAAAAAATTATATGCACCTGTTAAACTGCAGGTAATGTCAGCTTGCACGAAATCATAATTATCCAATTGAAGATATCCTGCAAGGGAAAATTGCAATAAAAAATTAATGTCCATTGTCAACATCAATAATTATAAGATAAAACAAAGCATAATGCCCACCTGTCAGAGCAAGAAAAGTCAACTTGCATGAAGCCATAAATATCAGAGCGAAGATGTCCTGCAACGATGAGTTCTATAAGAAATAAAAAACATTAATTGTTACTAATTATAAGGAATGCAACCAATTATACTCACATATTGAAGGAAAAGAATGTCCGGCTAAGTTTAAATTCATGGGGAGTGGGGAGTGGGCATAATAGCCGACAAAGGCTGATGGAGGCCATCTGATGGCCAAAATGAGGGAGACGAGTGTAGGTGACCGCCTCATGGTAAGGCGGGTACGCTGGGTCCGGAACCGGGACCCGAGCTGGTAAACTAAATTGGATTAATAGTCTTATTTTTGTAAATTTATATTAGCGTCTCACCTTTGTTGTTTACATTTACTTGTCGTCGCAGCTGTTTATGTTGTTCATTTGTTAGAAGCTCTGAGGGTTTGATGTTATCGAGCTTGCGGTTCGTTTTGCCTAGTGTTGTACAGAAGTTGCAGCTTTATTGATATCGATTGTGCGGGCAGCGGGCCAGGGATGGGACTACACCCAGAGAACCGATGAGCCAACCGGCGCGGTCCAAAGAGAGACAAGCAGTTTCGTAACAATATGGCGTTCAATTGAAGAAGCACTCGGCTTCTTTGAAGTCGGTGTGAAAATCAAAAAAATAAATGGAAATATCAATGTAGGTACAGAGAAAAGTCTCCCTTGGCTTTAGGATCCAAACCCTGAGCACAAGTGGCCCATAATCGCGCAGCGTGTAGTGGAAACCGAGAAGCACGACGGAAGCAGGGAGATTATCAGAATGTCCATGAACATGAGAAGTTTTTCTTGTCGTGGTTAATGGCGGTAAGTCACGTTCGCACGTTGGCGAAACGTTCTCGACCGTTCATCGTAGCCTGGTGGTAGCCGCAATGACAAAGGCATCTCGTGATAAAAATGTGATATTAGGGTAGTTTTGTCAGTTGTTATTTGTTCATTTATTAGTTTTGTTTGTCTCATTCTGTGTTTTAATGTTGGATGTGTGCTGGCCGTAGTTATATGAACTTCGGAGACAGGTGACCCAGGACGATGTAGAATCGAGCCTGCGCCGCATCTGTTACACAGCATATCCCAAGAATGGCCAGAAGAGTGACGGAGACGAATCTTGCCATAGTGTCCATTAACATGGGGAGTTTTCTTGTCGTGGTTAATGGCGGTAAGTCACGTTCGCATGTTGGCGAAGTGTTTGCGACTGTCCACCATAGCCTGGTGGTAGCCGCCATGACAAAATAACCTGTGATAAAATGTGATATTAGGGTCGATTTTGTTAGAGCTTGTTTAACTTTTACTATTGGTTTTGTCTCACACTTTGTTTACGTTTGGTGTGTGCTGGCCGTAGTTACATGAGGTTCGGAGCCAGGTGATCCAGGCCGATATAGATTCGATCCTTCGCCGCACTTGTCACACAGCATGCCCTAAAGGGGCCCAGAAGTGCGAAAGAAGCCAACAAGAATTCAAGGTAGCGTCACTTGAATGCCGTTCGTCAGTCCAACTGACGAGCTGAGCATTTGACGAATGCTTAAATGTTGTCCACTGTCCAGATTATGCGTAGACAAGTAAGCCTGTGTTAGAATTTGTCTTCTCTACCCCAAGTATTTGAAATTGATTGGAAAAATAACAAAAAAAAAATAACTTTGTGAGATATTTTTGCGGTCGATGGTTTTTTTATTTATTATTCATTATTAGTAAGATTTGTTCGTGGGTGTTTATTTATTTAATGGGAATTATTTGTGAAGTTTTCTTTTTGTATTAGGGTTAGTAAGCCTTATAGAAGAAAGGGGTACAGTTTTCAGAAGGGATTAGGATGGCTGAGGAAAAGGTGTGTGATTGGGGCTCTGAAGCTAACGGAGCGTCGGCGCTGCCACCGCGTCGCAGGAGGTCTAGTGAGAACGCCAAAGAATTTCCGAAGATTTGCTGAGCGACAGGTCCCGGAGGGTCATCTGGTAGAGTTGGAGAAGGAATTGGCGCAACAAGATGGACCACGGAACCTAGAGTTTCCAAAAACGACGAAGGACTCAGTGCTCACATCGGCAGCGAACGCGGTGATAGCTCAAGCCCACCAAACGTATTTGCATGCTCTGCCATCTGGCATCATCGAATCCGACCGCTGAAAAACAAGAGAGGAACACCTACCAAAGCCAGTAGCAATTGAAAAGGAGAAGAATATGGACCATAAGGACCAGGATAAGGATATATAAAAGGATACGAATAAAGAAAAAACACTAAGAGGCTAACCATATGAAGAACGTATTCGGGCATACATCTCGGCCCGAAATAGAATTTTTGGTGAGCGTCAGCTGGATGGGATAACGCTGGCCAAAGTAGAGGTAGCTGGAATCCAAATGAAAGGTTTGTTAGACACAAGAGCCTCGGTCAGTCTGCTGGGAAATGGATGTCGAGAATTAATAGAAGAATTGGGGGTTACGGTGGAGCCTTACGTTTCGGTAGTCACAACCGCTGGAGGCGAGGATAAATCAATCATAGGTAGGGTAGAACTCCCAATCTCGTACAGGGGAGCATAAAAAAATAATTTTTTTTATCTGCCCGTACCGTAAGCAGCGAGCCTATTTAGGGATCGATTTCTGGCGAGCATTTAACCTGCCCATTGACATTCTGGACCCGAGAAGCTTATTCTAACTATTCCGTCACTGAAAAGGAGTGCTTAGCGTCGATACTGCTCATAAAAAGTTCAGACCCTATATAGAAGGGATGCCTTTCACATGCATCACTGACCACGCCAGCTTAAAATGGCTGATGTCCATGAAGGACCTAAACGGGAGACTAGCTCGTTGGTCATTGCAGCTGCAAGGCTATGACTTAACCATCGAGCGCCGACACTCTATCGCGCAGTGTCGAAGCAGTGGGAAAGGTTCCAGAAGGTCTTCTCGAAGTTGAGACCACCGAGTTCGAATCCGCGGAATATGAGGCATTGCCACGTTGATGCGAAATTCTTGCATTTTAGCTCGTTATCGTTGGTAAGGGTACCTTGGCGTTGGAATGTGTGCATTTACAATTTTTTGGACTTGCTATTCACGCATACTTGCATATCACGCATATTTAAAATGAATAGAAGCATTTATGCGTTTGTTTGCCTGTTGGTTGCCCGTCTGCCTGTGTGATACAAATTTGACAAGATTTCAAGTTTTTGGGATTTCTGATTTTCGACCTCTACACACACACAAATGTGTGTGAATGGGCAGATTATTATTGGCACGCGTCTGGATTGAATAAATTGAATGAAAAAGCTAAATATGATAAATCAATAAAATTATGAATACTATATATATAAAATCCTATTTTGTATTTGGTGTATTTAAAGATTTAAAAGATTTTAATTTTTGAACTTATTTCCGCCGGTTATAACATCATTTAATTGCTTGCCAAACGTTTACCCTTTGGGCCTAACGGGCTGCTGCAGGTAATAAGGAGCCAACATTCATTCTTTAATTTAAACCCGCATCAGACGAATGAAATTGATAAATAATGAAATTCTTTTGCGCCCATTATCTGCCCATTCACACATATTTCCAAATACTTGAATTCTTGTCAAATTTGCATAGGACATGCAGGAAGGCAACCAAGGCACACAAACGCATTATTGCTTCGATTCATATACAAAATATGCAAGTATGCGAGAATAGCTAGTCCAAAAAAGAGGATTTCAGCCACTTGACACAAATATTGCCAAAGACGAAGGATGTGACCGAATCCAATGAAGCGTGACTTCAAAATCAGACCAAAAGACGTCCGTTCAATCGGTAATCTTATGAGATTTTTGACTCGATGACAAAGAGAAGGTTAGCTGCACACAACTCAAGTCTGGGAAAAGTCTTCGTCTTGAGGGGGGCGACTTTAGATTTAGATGTCAACAACGAAATACAACCTTCTGCAGTATGCCTGTGGATATATACGGATGCGCCAAACACTCTTATTGAGGCGTCGGCGAAACCATGTATCTCGATCGGTGAAGTTGGCTCTGTAAGCCCGTATCGTGGTATCTTTATTCGTTGCAAGTGAATCAAAGTAGATTTCAGTTGCTGCCAGGAGTTATCGGAATTCTGAGGGACAGATTCTTCCCAGTCTAACTTCTTCACCAGTCAGTTAATCATCGACATAAAAGTTGTGGCTGATAACGTCAGCGGCCTTAGGGTTCGAAATGTTAAATACCGTATTGCCAAAAAAGGGGCAGGCGCAGTGCCGTCATTTACAGTGTTTATCCTAAAGGACCTCAAATAGTCAGATGGGTTCCTTCTCTACACTACGATCTGGAAATCTCGATCTGCTTCATGTACCATGACCTGCCTATACATCTTTTTGATGTCAGCTGTCAATGCATATTTTTGGAGTGTAAATTGAAGTAGAGTCAAGTATAGCTCCTCTTGAATAGTTCGGTCCAACCATAAGAAGGTCATTCAATTTGAGACAATGTCCGACAGGACGTCGGACTACAATGGGTCCTTTTTGGTCGACTCCAAATAGTAGCATACTAGGCGTTTTCCGGGTACTACTGTGAACGTCATTGTTAATGGCATATTCTACTCTATACATTTATTATGCCAATCCGACTGAAGCAGCGGTCCCGACAACCTCCAAAGCATCGCAGCTAATACACGGTTCACTCGTTCCACTTGACCATTGGCCTGTGGCGCGCCTGTTGCCACCTTAATATGCTCTATGCCCCGCTCTGTCAAAAATGTACTTAACTCTAAAGAAGTAAAGCACGTGCCACGAACCGATATTATTCTTTTAGGGCGATTTTAGAATTTGAAATATTTCGTCAACATGTCTCTCGCCTCCCGTGTACTTGTGTTATTTATCGGAAAGAGTTTGACAAACTTTGTAAATGCGTCCACTATCACTAACGAGTGTTTCCTTTAGAGTTTATAATCGGTAAGGGCCCTAGGTTAACGATATGTAGGGTATGAAACGGTACACAAGGCTTGGGTATACTAGCAGCGTCCTGTTGTAAAAATCTTTGGTACCGAATGCAACATACACTGCATGCTATTTCCAATAAAGTTTTCTACCTTAATGCGCATAGAAGGGAACCTATACGACCTCAGAATATTAACACACTTGTCTGCTGCTAAGTGTCCCAATTTCTCATGTACTACTCGAATTAATTGATTTTCCATACTGGAGGGAGCATACATCGGCAAGTATGCTAATTCGAAATTCTTACCACGTCTGGGTCTCTCATCGTCTCAGTTTGCAATATTAAATCAATATCTTCTTTCGTCACGCCTACCACGCTTACAATTGGCGCAGCTTGCAGAACTCATTCTTCTAAACACTCAATTTCTTCAATATGTCTGCTACATACTTTTTGCTCTATAACTTCCACTTTTCTCTGACTCTCTATCGTTCATATGATAATTATTATAGACATCACTCAAGTTATCACTATGATCATCGTTACATTCGTCTATGTTCTCATTTCTATGGTTATTTCTATGCTGCTTTGTACGGTTAACTCTATGCTCATCCCTACGGTTATCTCTATGCTGATATCTACGGCTAAAACAATGCTCATTCTTCAGTATAGCTTTCACTGATATCTGGACTCAGCGGCTGCAGTCTTGCCAGAATAAAAAGCTACAGAGTGCATTTTCCCATTATCTTTACGTTGCATTAATACAGCACCGAAACCGTATGAACTTGCGTCAGTGTGCAATTCTGTTTCTTTATTGGGACTGATTATTGCCAGTACCGGAGGATTTGGCAATGCTGATATAACAATGTTAAATGCCTCAAGTTGCTCTTTGTTAAGAGGGAAATGACCGCCCTTCTTCAATAGTTATATCAGGGGTCTGGCTATGCTAGCAAATGAAAACACAAAACGTCGGAAGTACAAAAAAATACCCAAGTGTCGTATTATATTTCTTTTTAATAAATCCTCAATAATTTATGTTACTCTCTCTCTGTCTCTCTTTCATAACAAGATAGACGTCTTGGTGTAAAATTAAAGGGTGTTGTGTTAGTTAATCTAATAGTCATCTGCTGTCTCTGCCTTATGATTTTGTCACTTTTGCTACTCATATATCTTGATCTTATCAGTGCAGTATGCCTGCTTACCAAAACCTACCCCTAACCATTATACTCTTCATTTGTTTGTGCATGTTTGACTATCATTGCTACACATCGGCTGCAATGAAGTGATGTCTAAACTTATTTTGTTAGTCGGTAGATTACTTATTTTCGTATTATCAATTGTATTGGTGAACTAAGATTGATTATTCTCATTCGTGCTTTTCATTTTATTTTGGTAAACTAGTTTATTATTAATTTTTGTCAAAGAATTATGGTCTAATAATACTTTGCTAGGTAATACTTTGGATCTTACTAGATAAAATAAAATCAAATATGTTTTCTTGACAAAATTAATATGGCCTTCAATCTGGCTTTTCGTTCCGAAAATTTCATCGGAGGCCGGCTACAAGTTGTCGGCGTTGCTTGTCTCGAAATCAGGTAACAAGGCAACATTCTCCACTAGTTGGTTAGGAACCTCCACATCGATCAATTTGTCCACCTTTTCCATATTTACAATTTGATTTACTGCCTCACGCAATTGTTGGATTCACCCACTTTCACTAATGTGCCCGCCATTACTTTTTAATATAGTACTTAGTTCTGATTTGGTTTTACAAACGATTTCGCAATATTGCATTGCTCGAATATTCACCGAAAGATCAAGGCAAGCCCCACACCTGATATGTAGAATCCGGACTCTTTTCTTTTTATCTTTTTATAGTTTTTTTTTTACAACTTATCTCAATGTCCACTCATTTTAACCGCTCAAACATTAGTGCCGTCTCCCCTCCCTTTAATCGATGTTGTTTCATTTCCAACATCGATACACTCACTTATTCTAGTGATGCATACATCGCTTAATATTTACAAAAGAAACAAGTAAGAGGTTCTAGTCGGGAGCTCCCGACTAGGGGATACCCTGAACCCTCTTATTCCACCACCAAATGCAGCGCGCGCTTATAGATAGAGAGTAGAGGGGAGGTGGCGATAGGTATAAAATGAAAGATACTCGATATATATATACTATTCTAGAAGCTACATGTCCAGTTTGGTGACTCTAGCTCTTATTATTTACCAAAATTGCTTAAAACGGGATTTCGATATACATTTTTATCGACTAATTAGAAACGGGGCAAGTTATCGTTTATCGGAAACAAACTCGTTCTGCGCGGGCACTAGGAGCACCTACATCTAAAATTTCATTGTCTAGCTCTTATAGGTTCTGAGATCCTTGCGTTCATACATACGGACGGACGGACAGACAGACGGACATGGCTAGATCGACTCGGCTATTGATGCTGATCAAGAATATATATACTTTATGGGGTCGGAGATGCTTCCTTCTGCCTGTTACATACGTTTGCATTTTGCACAAAAACATAATACCCCTTTTACCCATTTTCAATGGGTTCAGGGTATAAAAAACATTAATTGTTACTAATTATAAGGAATGCAACCAATTATACGCACATATTGAAGGAAAAGAGTGTCCGGCTAAGTTTAAATTCATGGGGCGAGTGGGCATAATAGCCGACAAAGGCTGATGGAGGCCATCTGAATGCCAAAATGAGGGAGACGAGTGTAGGTGACCGCCTCATGGTAGGGCGGGTACGCTGGGTCCAGAACCGGTACCCGAGCTGGTAAACTAAATTGGATTAATAGTCTTATTTTTGTAAATTTATATTAGCGTCTCACCTTTGTTGTTTACATTTACTTGTCGTCGCAGCTGTTTATGTTGTTCATTTGTTAGAAGCTCTGACGGTTTGATGTTATCGAGCTTGCGGTTCGTTTTGCCTAGTGTTGTACAGAAGTTGCAGCTTTATTGATATCGATTGTGCGGGCAGCGGGCCAGGGATGGGACTACACCCAGAGAACCGATGAGCCAACCGGCGCGGTCCAAAGAAAGACAAGCAGTTTCGTAACAATATGGCGTTCAATTGAAGAAGCACTCGGCTTCTTTGAAGTCGGTGTGAAAATCAAAAAATAAATGGAAATATCAATGTAGGTACAGAGAAAAGTCTCCCTTGGCTTTAGGATCCAAACCCTGAAATCTTTTGTGGCACAAGTGGCCCATAATCGGGCAGCGTGTAGTGGAAACCGAGAAGCGGACGGAGGAACGACGGAGGCAGGGAGATTATCAGAATGTCCATGAACATGAGAAGTTTTTCTTGTCGTGGTTAATGGCGGTAAGTCACGTTCGCACGTTGGCGAAACGTTCGCGACCGTTCATCGTAGCCTGGTGGTAGCCGCAATGACAAAGGCATCTCGTGATAAAAATGTGATATTAGGGTAGTTTTGTCAGTTGTTATTTGTTCATTTATTAGTTTTGTTTGTCTCATTCTGTGTTTTAATGTTGGATGTGTGCTGGCCGTAGTTATATGAACTTCGGAGACAGGTGACCCAGGACGATGTAGAATCGAACCTGCGCCGCATCTGTTACACAGCATATCCCAAGAATGGCCAGAAGAGTGACGGAGACGAATCTTGCCATAGTGTCCATTAACATGGGGAGTTTTCTTGTCGTGGTTAATGGCGGTAAGTCACGTTCGCATGTTGGCGAAGTGTTTGCGACTGTCCATCATAGCCTGGTGGTAGCCGCCATGACAAAATAACCTGTGATAAAATGTGATATTAGGGTCGATTTTGTTAGAGCTTGTTTAACTTTTACTATTGGTTTTGTCTCACACTTTGTTTACGTTTGGTGTGTGCTGGCCGTAGTTACATGAGGTTCGGAGCCAGGTGACCCAGGACGATATAGATTCGATCCTTCGCCGCACTTGTCACACAGCATGCCCTAAAGGGGCCCAGAAGTGCGACAGAAGCCAACAAGAATTCAAGGTAGCGTCCCTTGAATGCCGTTCGTCAGTCCAACTGAAGAGCTGAGCAATTGACGAATGCTTAAATGTTGTCCACTGTACAGATTATGCGTAGAAAAATAAGCCTGTGTTAGAATTTGTCTTCTCTTCCCCCAAGTATTTGAAATTGATTGGAAAAATAACAACAACAACAAAAATAACTTTGTGTGATATTTTTGCGGTCGATGGTTTTTTTTTATTTATTATTCATTATTAGTAAGACTTGTTCGTGGGTGTTTATTTATTTAATGGGAATTATTTATGAAGTTTTCTTTTTGTATTAGGGTTAGTAAGCCTTATAGAAGAAAGGGGTACAGTTTTCAGAAGGGATTAGGATGGCTGAGGAAAAGGTGTGTGATTGGGGCTCTGAAGTTAACGGAGCGTCGGCGCTGCCACCGCGTCGCAGGAGGTCTAGTGAGAACGCCAAAGAATTTCCGAAGATTTGCTGAGCGACAGGTCCCGGCGGAGGGTCATCTGGTAGAGTTGGAGAAGGAATTGGCGCAACAAGATGGACCACGGAACCTAGAGTTTCCAAAAACGACGAAGGACTCAGTGCTCACATCGGCAGCGAACGCGGTGATAGCTCAAGCCCACCAAACGTATTTGCAAGCTCTGCCATCTGGCATCATCGAATCCGACCGCTGAAAAACAAGAGAGGAACACCTACCAAAGCCAGTAGCAATTGAAAAGGAGAAGAGTATGGACCATAAGGACCAGGATAAGGATATATTAGAGGATACGAATAAAGAAAAAAGCAGCGAGCCTATTTAGGGATCGATTTCTGGCGAGCATTTAACCTGCCCATTGACATTTTGGACCCGAGAAGCTTATCTCCACGGAACACCACGGGGATGAGCTCTTGGCCGTGTCGATGACGGAAGAAGAGGTAGAATTCGAATGTGAGCCGGCATCACGGGAGTTGACTAGGGAAGAAAGGTTAGAATTGGACGCGTATTGGCAGGTGAGATTTCGCGACCATGGTCGCACCACTGACCGAGATGTAAAAAAAAGATATCGGAAAGTTTGTATTGAGTGACGTGGCAACACAAGCCGTTGAACAGTTGAAGACCGCCCTGACCACGGCCTCAGTGCTCGTGCAAGCGGATTTTTCCAAGCCCTTCTTCGTGCAGCGCGATGCCTATGTCGGCGTGAGAGCGGTGTTGTTTCAAATAGACACTGAGGATCAGGAACGACCCATACCCTTCTTTTCATCCAAGTTGAACCAAAAACCAACGGAACTATTCCGTCACTGAAAAGGAGTGCTTAGCGTCGATACTGCTCATAAAAAGTTCAGACCCTATATAGAAGGGATGCCTTTCACATGCATCACTGACCACGCCAGCTTAAAATGGCTGATGTCCATGAATGACCTAAACGGGAGACTAGCTCGTTGGTCATTGCAGCTGCAAGGCTATGACTTTACCATCGAGGGCCGACACTCTATCGCGCAGTGTCGAAGCAGTGGAAAAGGTTCCAGAAGGTCTTCTCGAAGTTGAGACCACCGAGTTCGAATCCGCGGAATATGTATGAGGCATTGCCACGTTGATGCGAAATTCTTGCATTTTAGCTCGTTATCGTTGGTAAGGGTACCTTAGCGTTGGAATGTGTGCATTTACAATTTTTTGGACTTGCTATTCACGCATACTTGCATATCACGCATATTTAAAATGAATAGAAGCATTTATGCGTTTGTGTGCCTGTTGGTTGCCCGCCTGCCTGAGTGATACAAATTTGACAAGATTTCAAGTTTTTGGGATTTCTGATTTTCGACCTCTACACACACACAAATGTGTGTGAATGGGCAGATCATTATTGGCACGCGTCTGGATTGAATAAATTAAATGATATAGCCAAATATGATGTCAATAAAATTATGAATACTATATATATAAAATCCTATTTTGTATTTGGTGTATTTGAAGATTTAAAAGATTTTAATTTTTGAACTTATTTCCGCTGGTGATGTTAATGATGTTATAATTTAATTGCTTGCCAAACGTTTACCCATTGGGCCTAACGGGCTGCTGCAGGTAATAAGGAGCCAACATTCATTCCTTAATTTAAACCCGCATCAGACGAATGAAATTGATAAATAATGAAATTCTTTTGCGCCCATTATCTGCCCATTCACACATATTTCCAAATACTTGAATTCTTGTCAAATTTGCATAGGACATGCAGGAAGGCAACCAAGGCACACAAACGCATTATTGCTTCGATTCATATACAAAATATGCAAGTATGCGAGAATAGCTAGTCCAAAAAAGAGGATTTCAGCCACTTGATTTGACACAAATGATGCCAAAGACGAAGGATGTGACCGAATCCAATGAAGCGTGACTTCAAAATCAGACCAAAAAACGTCCGTGCAATCGGTAATCTTATTAGATTCCTGACTCGATGACAAAGAGAAGGTTAGCTGCACACAACTCAAGTCTGGGAAAAGTCTTCGTCTTGAGGGGGGCGACTTTAGATTTGGATGTCAACAACGAAATACAACCTTCTGCAGTATGCCTGTGGATATATACGCATGCGCCAAACACTCTTATTGAGGCGTCGGCGAAACCATGTATCTCGATCGGTGAAGTTGGCTCTGTAAGCCCGTATCGTGGTATCTTTATTCGTTGCAAGTGAATCAAAGTAGATTTCAGTTGCTGCCAGGAGTTATCGGAATTCTGAGGGACAGATTCGTCTCAGTCTAACTTCTTCACCAGTCAGTTAATCATCGACATAAAAGTTGTGGCTGATAACGTCAGCGGCCTTAGGGTTCGAAATGTTAAATACCGTATTGCCAAAAAAGGGGCAGGCGCAGTGCCGTCATTTACAGTGTTTATCCTAAAGGACCTCAAATAGTCAGATGGGTTCCTTCTCTACACTACGATCTGGAAATCTCGATCTGCTTCATGCACCATGACCTGCCTATACATCTTTTTGATGTCAGCTGTCAATGCATATTTTTGGAGTGTAAATTGAAGTAGAGTCAAGTATAGCTCCTCTTGAATAGTTCGGTCCAACCATAAGAAGGTCATTCAATTTGAGACAATGTCCGATAGGACGCATCGAAAACAACGCGTAACTTCGTCGATGTGCTATGTGGTCTTTAAACACACTGATCATCTATTTCAGACATGTCAACTAAAAATATATATTTCTCCATAAATTCCAAGTACAGTACGCTTAAGCTCGGGATTTCGAGTCTTTCAAGCGACAAAAACGACGCTTAGCAACCTCGAAGGAGTTAACTTACTTATTGGGATCTGATTTAAATCGCAGTCTAGAAAGTGGCTCTCACATAACTGCTGTTCAGCTGTTTGGAACTTTTTGGCCGAAGGAAGCTCCTTCAATGACCGTAATTACTGCAATATTTTGTCTATCGAGGTATAAGACTCTTCTTGGAAACTCTGATTAACAGCATGAGTCTTCTCATGACTTGATAGCGTGTATCGCCCCAAAACAATCCAGCCAACAATTGTCTTTTGCAGAATCGGACAATTCGGACCTTGTCTAATCTGACCGACAGACAGAAGCTCAAAGAACGTCTCAGCTCCGATGAGCACGTCGATCTTCTGTGGCTTATGAAAATATGGATCAGCCAATTGCAGGTTCTCAGGGATTTTCCAACTACTGACATTGACCGTACGGTCAGGCTGGTAACCCAAAATTGTATTTAAAATCCACAAATCTAACAATAACTCACTGCCATTGACTTGCGACTTTACTATTGTATGAATCTTCTTGAGTATTGCATTAAGCAATCCCAAGTAAGCTGATCCTAGCCTCTTCTCTACGCAGCTGCAATCGTTCTGCTAGCTCTCTCTTACAACAATAATATGTTAACCAGAATCGAGTAAAGCTCTAGCCAAAACGAACTCGCCACTTCTCGTTTTAACTCTAGTGACTGCGCTAACATGCATAGCATTTGAAGGCGATGGTTGATCCTGTGCGGAGTCAAGGGGTGGTGGTAACGATCGAGTGTTAGAAATGGCAGAGTATCTATGCAGCAGTGTGTTATGAGAACGACTGCATACTCTGCACTTGTTTGCCTTACATTTGGCAACAGTGCGCCCCTTCCCCTCCAATTGATGCATAAAGCATAATCAAACCGCTGCTGTACCAATGATGCGGCTTATGCTGAGCAATTGAATATGAATTTGCCTTCGGAACCGATATATAAACATTTTTGGGTCACTTGATCGTTTCTCACACTAGCCACAGAACACGAAAACGAACCTCGATTATTGTTTTTGGAAACAGCCTTTGACTCTGACTTAGGGCCATGAGACGAAGCTTTGGATGATTCTTCAGCACAAAGGTGTTAATGAAGGCTGTTCCAAAATCACTCCATAATGGAGTGATTGCATAATCGAGTTGATCCTCCCATTTTCGTCTGGTCAGTGGATCAACTTTGTTCATAACATTAAATAAGAATCGAGTTAGAAATCTTTTTGTCATATTGACAGGAGCAAGCCAAAGATGGCTAAAACAGTGTCAATCATTGATCTCAATGACGCCGCAGAAGGTTGCGGTATTTTTGGCAGGCTAAAGACAGCCAAATATTAGGCATCCATTGTCGTATACTCTCTTTAGGCTGTCTTATGCTTTTAAATAATTGTCCCCGGTGACTCGAAACGCTCTAACAGTGCCTGTAGCTTCATCAGGGAGACATGAGACCAGATGATTGAATTTCTCTATGCAGGCGTTGCAGGACTTAATTTCTTGATAACGGACCTTAGACGAGCTTTTGTCGTTATACAGAGTTCTTAGAGCTCGGCACGATACTCATCATCTGGATCAAAAGTTTCTACTCGAGTTTGATGTCTTAACGCTGTATCTATATGTGAGGCCAGCATTTCTAATCTACATTCTAACTCTGCAGATTCTAGCTTTAATTTACCCTTTATAATTTGTACATTTAAAGGCATTAAGTTCTTAATGGACATATTGCGTTTCTTTTTTGAATCGTCAAAACTTTCCTTAGTAGCCATATATGACTCTAAATTCGATTAATAATTATTAATTTAAGCAAAAATCGAATTTGCCAAACGGATTCAAATAACTGATAAGTGTGGTCAATAAAGCGTAGGACAATCAAGCGTCTCTTGACCGAAACGCGCCAACGGAAAATGCGTACAGCAACAATTGCAGAGCCACCGCTTAGCACAAAGCGGCACAAAAATATACGGGCTGCAGCTGGCTTGCTATGTACGTGTGTATGCATGCAACTACACATATATATAAGCGCTTGTTCTCGGACAACTGTATAATTTGAAGTGGTTGAGAGTGATAGCAAGAAGGGGGAAACGACAAAGACTAAGCGAAATGAAATTGTAGTGACAATTCAAGTGGCATCATCTCTCATCTTGGGCTTTGTATATGATTGGGCCAATTATTTTTGATTTTATTACTTCGATGGCCAAATCTTCTTGGTTGCCTTGCCATGATGTCAATTTCTGTTTCTTATATTGGTTTAGATTCGTCTAAATCTTGAAGCTGCTTTGGATCAAATTCAGCTGATAGATATAGATCTTCTGGCACATTTATTTCGATGTGATATCTAAAGCCAATATTTTTCAGTCATTTATTTAAAGATTTCAACATTTTCAACATTTGGCTTATGAGCTATCGAAGGAACTGACTGTTTTTGTTATGTTGTTATTGTGTTGTGTTATTAATATAGCTATGTGGTGTACTACGACTTTTAATAGTATCGAAAGTATTGATGTATTCGCATTCGAATTCTGAAATTGTAATTATCATATAAGTTACCAAATAGTAATTATACTTTTTTAATAATTATTCGCTTGGTAGAGACCAGAAGGCACTGATCGATTCCAGCGCACAAATAAAACATATGATATGAAGAAAAGAAAAAAAATTAAATTGTAATGAATTCACAATGTCGACGCTGTATGTTTAATGCGCGAATACGAGGGTCTTGTCTATATGTTGCCTGGCTCCATCTTTAAACGGTGGTCGCTCATTTTTTTTTTAACAATATTTTTTTCTATTTTGTAAATCTTAATATAAAAGTGTTATATTTTATACTTTGTCCAAATCGTTGGCTATGCTTAAGTATCGTTTTTATACCCTGAACCCATTGAAAATGGGTAAAAAGGGTATAATGTATTTGTGCGAATGTATGTAACAGGCAAAAGGAAGCATCTCCGACCCCATAAAGTATATATATTCTTAATCAGCAACAATAGCCGAGTCGATCTAGCCATGTACGTCAGTCCGTAGGTATGCAAGGATCTCAGAACCTATAAGAGCTAGAGAAATTTTAGCTGTAGGTCCTCCATGCGCAGATCGAGCTTGTTTCCGATAAGCGATAACTTACTCCGTTTCCAAGCAATCGATAAAAATCGATATCGAAATCCTGTTTTTTTTAACAAATTGGGTATATAATAAGAGCTAGAGTCACCAAACTCCCCGCTAGTTCATAACCCAACTTGTATTGCCCAACTATTAAAACGACAATTTTAATGCAATTAACTTTTTGAGAATACACAAATAGTCTATGGTACTATATGATATACTGTAGAAAATTTTATTAAGAGGGTTCAGGGTATTCCCTGGTCGGGAGCTCCCGACTAGAACCTCTTACTTGTTTTGATTTTTTTGATTTTTTTGTCTTTTTAAAATTGAAACAAATACACGTCATTTATTTTACCTTCTATATATTATATATATTTTTTGTTTGTTTAAAAATGCAAAATTCATATGTTCATGTTTATAAACTCGAATTTTAAAAATATGTGTTTTTATTAAATTTTTCATTTATTTTAATGTAGGTTTCATATATTTTTTTGTCGTTTTTGTGCAGAATCCATTTCTATTTTTTTTGTTACTTTTTTTTTTAATTCTCAATTTCGATAATCGCAGTGATCTCCTGGCTAATACTGCGTAGAACTGATTAGGTTGTATTCTACCTTGACGCACGCAAAATTGTGGGCTGTCATTAGATAATTATAGAAATTTTAATTTAGCTTAATTAATTGTTGTTCTTTGCTGCTTATCTCCGTCTTTGGCTACCTTGGTGCGGTTAGCAGCACCTTTTAGGTTGCCTAGGTTCTTTTCTCGTTTTTATACCCTGAACCCATTAAAAATGGGTAAAAAGGGTATATTGTATTTGTGCAAAATGTAAATGTATGTAACAGGCAGAAGGAAGCATCTCTGATCCCATAAAGTATATATATTCTTGATCAGCATCAATAGCCGAGTCAATCCAGCCATGTCCGTCTGTCTGTCCGTCCGTCCGTATGTCCAAGGATCTCAGACCCTATAAGAGCTACAAAAATTTTAGCTGTAGGTCCTCCTAGTGCCCGCGCAGTTCGAGTTTGTTTCGAATATTCGATAACTTGCCCTGTTTCTAAGTAATCGATAAAAATGTATACCGAAACCCTGTTTTTTAAGCAATTTTGGTAAATAATAAGAGCTAGAGTCACCAAACTTGACATGTAGCTTCTAGAATAGTATATGTATTTGCATTTGGTGTTGGAAGAAGAGTGTTCAGGGTATCCCCTAGTCGGGAGCTCCCGACTAGAACCTCTTACTTGTTATATGTTATTTTTATTAGACAAGTTCTGTATAAATTGAGTTGCTTTTTTTTGTGCTTTATGTTTCTTTGATTGCTTTTCAAGAAAGTCTAGCTCATCAGGTAGCCTCTTGGCATCGTTCCCAATCGGGGGCTTGCTGCTATTATATAATGTCTTGCATATTTCCGTCTTGCTTTTCGTTTCTTTATGCGCAGCTGAATGCCACCACGATTTCTTTTTGGTTTAGTTTAATTACTTGCAGCCTGTTCACTGGCTGTTGTTCGTCTTGCCCTATACTCATTAAGTGTGATGCGTATAGACATTTGAACTTTCGAAACAAACAAAATACACCTTACTCACTCGGAACCTTGTCTTTCTTTCCTCGTTTCCTTTTATCCTTAATTTTTCGTTATACTGCTACCAGGCAAGGAATCGTGACCATGTCACGGTCGCCATGCAATAAAAATGATTCGCATATATTTGCATTGCTTATTGGTTTATGAAAGAACACAAGCACTTCAGTGCTGGCTTGCATTTTTCTTTATAATGAATTTATTTATTGTCAATAGAATGTTCCTAGCCTATGGATACATGTATATACTTATGCTGTTATCGGTTGATAGGAAAGGAGAGAGAGAGCGGGTGTACGCATACATATGGGTGCTCACTCTCAGAGCGGCTAAAATGCAGGATCAGCGGTTATCCGTTGGTCAACGGTCTCAAGCTGTCTTGTATGCGTGTATATGCATGTGTATGTGCATACATATATACAATCATATTTATGCCATGCGCTTGAGTCAGTACTTTTATATTTGTTTAGACTTCCTACAAAGTGTTACAAGTTGAGTTATGTATTTATGTATATATGTTTATGAATACACTACAATAGCACAAATAACAAATTATATGTATGAATCTGTGCATGCAAATTTTAATTATGCTCAACTACTTTACATATATGCCAAGAATTGAAAGCGTTGGCTTCATTAGCGCAACCAAGCCAATAGAGTTGGGCTTTTAATGTTTAGCACAGTACCTGCTGTTCCGGAGTTTCCACTTTGCTACCTTCCTTGGCATCTTCTGATGGCAGCAGGACCGATAATTATTATTGGTCTCGGCCGACTTGATTTAGTTTGAATTTTTCATTTAAATTCACTCGCAAGCCACAGCTTGTTTGAGTTTGTTTATTTATCAAATTATCCTTTAAAACTGTCCACCCGGGGGCGCCATGAAAAATTATATTATTTTATATAATTAAAACGAGCTTTTGGTGGCTTTAAACACAGATAATGCGTTTCGTGCTTATCGCTTTGTTATAATTCGACAACTGAACTTCTTAAATTAAGGTAAGGCGGCGAAGAGAGGCGAATTCGCTCCCAGAGCGAGTGATAAAACTTCATTGCGCTCTCGCTTCGCCCTTTACCTAAGTTACAATAGACTTCAAGCTTTAAATTCATATTCTGAAGCAATGCGTGGATCTGTGCCAACACATTTACCCATCAAAAGTATCCAGGCTACACATTTCATTGATGATTCCAAGGCACACCACTCCAACAAGCACCTGCTACTTAAAAGTGAACTCCGATCTCAGTATCCCATTTAAGATCCCAATTCATTCATACGCGTTGGTTTTGGCGTTCGGAATTCCAACTTTGAATACGAACCCAAACAACCTGTACTCTTACCCAAACAGCATCCTGCAACCTGCCCATTACCATAACACATTTCTGCATGCTGGCCTGGAGTTGCGCGTGCAACCCAGTCTTACGTTTTCGTATGCTTCTTAACAATGGCAACGCAACTAGAGCTAGTAGAAGACCAATCCAAACCGTCGTTTATTGCTGCGCTGAAATGATTCTTCATTCTCCCGCGTTTAGGGGCGTGGCAAGTTGGCGGATTAAAACCCCGCAGGCGTGCCCAATAAGTGTTTTTTAGGAAAAAGAAAACAAAAATGTATGCAGGGAATGTGTAGTCGGACATACCCTAGAGTGTGGGTACCCTAGTAGAGGGCAAGGGAAAAATAAAACCTCACATATGGGCAAAGGACAAAATAGGGCATTAGGTAGTCGAGTATACCCCAGCGAATTAGTCTCATACCCTGTGCTACACAAATAATGAACACCTGCAAGGTCTAGGCGCAAAAGTGTGCACACAAAGTGGATAGCGGAAAAAAAAACGTCGGTTAAAAAAGTACAGCGCGCAATACAATAGCTACGTGCAAAGGCAAGATTTCTCCACCTTGTCTCAGCTGACGCAAATGGCTGTGGAGTATGAGACGGTCATGAGGCAGAGGGAAGAACATATGGAAAGCAAGCCAGGAAGTCAAGTGGCCATGAGTTAGAGTAGCGCAGAGTGGGCGAGAGGGAGTGTCCCAACACACACGTCGTGTTCTGCTCGGTGTGTGGGAGCCGAGGCAGAAGTAGCCAGGACTGTTGCCGCTGCATGGGGCGGGAAACGGGCAGCGACCTGGGCGACGGTCAGGATCGTGTTGGCTCCGACACACACGGGACCAGGCATTAGGACACTCGCTGAGCGTGGATGATGGCCAAACCGTCGCTACGGTGGAAATTGGCGGGCCAGCGATGCCTGCAACAATCGACACTGGAGCCACTCGCAGCTTCAGCGGGAGGCGAGGCCGGGTTCAGATCGAGAGCTTGAAGAGCCCAAGAGGCGGCGCGTAGAGCTGCAAAGGCAGATCTACGCTGGTCATGGAGGCGGCACGGCGAAAATGTGGGAGAAAACGGAGGTATTAGGAGCAATGGCTAGAATTCACACGGACACAGTGAATCAGGAGCGACTGGCAAAGTCGAGCGATCGCAGAGCTCCATCTGGAGTCGGAGTTGTGCTCGGAGGAAGCAGGACGCAGAGCGAGCCCAGCATCGAAGAGGCAGAGTGGCCAGCAGATCTGAATCCGGAACTTAGGGAGTTCCTGGAATCGGAATTGGCACTCTTCGAGGGGCTGCAAGGAGTCTCGCACATCGCGGAGCACAGGATCCGGATAAAGGATGACAAGCCATTGAAGCAGAGATAATACCCGAAGAATGCAGAGGGTGATTGACAAACAGGTGGACGAGCTGATCCTGGCAGGTGCCATCGAGCCGCCGCGTAGTCCGCACAGCGCCCCGATCGTCTTAGTCAAAGACAGAAGACTGGCGAGTGGCGCATGTGCATCGACTACCGACAACTCAAAGCGCATTCCGTCCCAGATGCTTATCCTGTTCCCAGGATTAATCACATCCTTGAGCGGTTGCGTCACGCCCGGTTCATCTCCACTCTGGATTTGAAGCACGGGTACTGGCAAATACCGATGGCAGCCGATAGTCGGAAATGTACGGCGTTCACAGTCCCTGGAAGAGGACGCCCAATGGCATGTGATGCCATTTGGCTTACATTCGGCGTGTGCGACCTTTCAGCGAGCCTTGGACACGGTAATAGGGCCGGGCGTCCAATCTCAGGCTGAATAGGAAGATGTGCAGCTTCATCAGGAAGAGGTTGGTCTACCTGGGACATGCCATTTGTGGGGAAGGAATACGTAACGATCCAGAGAAGGTATAGGCGATACGTAACCTGAGGGCCCTGACAAACTGTAAGGAATTGCGGCAGTTTCTCGGAATGGCGTCATGGTACAGGCGCTTTGTTCCTTACTTCGCGATTCAAGTACAGCCTCAAGTACACCTTACAGCGCTCTTAAAGAAAGGGCGAAAATGGGCATGGGCGCAAGAACAGGAGGGGGCTTTGCGTCAATTGAAAGATAGCTTGACGACTGCCCCTGTGTTGGCTTGTCCGGACTTTTCCTCCAAATTCGTCTTGAAGACTGACGCGAGTGAGTATGGCCTCGGCGCAGTGCTGACGCAGACAATTGAGTGACATGAGCGGGTGATCGCGTACGCGAGCCGGAAGTTACTGAAAGCTGAGGTGAACTATTCCGCTTCCGAGAAAGAGTGCTTAGCAATCGTGTGGTCGATCCGGAAGCTGCGGTGCTACCTAGAAGGGTACCGGTTCGACGTGATAACGGATCATTTGGCACTTAAGTGGCTCAACTCGATCGAGAGCCCTTCAGGAAGAATCGCGCGATGGCCACTAGAACTACAACAGTTCTACGTAGAAGAGAATACGCAACTATAAAGGTATTTGGGTCACCGGACGGACGACGAGAATTACATTCATTGTGAAGCTTTGTGTGTCTAGTGGTCAGCGACAGAGGGTATTGCAAGAATGCCATGATGCTCCCACGGCCGGACATCAAGGCGTGGGGAAAACCGTGTCGAGATTGGCCCAGAGATACTACTGGTCGGGTATGTTGCGCGAAGCCGCCAAGTGCGTGAAGTGCTGCGAAATCTGCCAGAAGTTCAAGAGCGAACAACTCAAACCAGCTGGACGTATGCTGACGGGCCAGGTTGCAGAGCCGATGGCAGTACCGCTTCCACGTTCAAAACATGACAACACGATGCTACTAGTGTTCCATTATGCCTTTGCGAAATGGGTGGAACTGGTCCCGCTCAAGAGGGCCTAGTTTTGATTTAGCGAGCTTAGATTTAAGACCTCTTACATTCTGATAGGCAAGCTCGATAAAAGAATTTAGTTTTTTGACGCAGCAACTAAAGTTGATGCGCCATTAGAAATAGGTGGCAATAAAATCGGAGTCCGATTTTTCTTTTTGGCCTTATATTCTTTTACTATTAAGTGTTCTGGCCAAAACTCTTTACAACAAATATCAGTAAATATTTCTAGCGGAACACTTATTTTAAAGGACGCAATATCCCTTTCATAAGCGAACTTAAATTTCTCCACCATTTTACCTGGTGCTTGAATTTTTGCCTGTATAAGGGGTTTTACATCATCTGATGGAACACCGACTAGAGGCTTAGGCGCTACAGGTAGGACAGTGGGAACACTATTAACTGTGGTACCTAAAATAGCCGGTAGTACGGACGACGAGCCTTCTAGCGGCTGTTGTAAAATTAATTGTTGCTGTCGCCCTTTCGGAACATCAACGACAGCGGACGACACGGATAATTCGACTGATTTTTCTCGTGCCGATGTCACACTTTTCAGCTACCGGAGTAACAAACGAGATGAGCTGTTTTTATTCTATTTATAGATTGCTTGCTTGCTCACAAGTTCTTGCACACCAAGAGTGGCGATGAGCAATTAAACATAAACAACAAACAACAACAAGAAGCTTACCCACAGAGTTAATAGCGCAAGCCCACAAACAAAAATGCACAAGAACACACATATTTAAATGATAAAATGCACAGGTCACAAGCATGCACGCGTGATTGAATAAACAATAAACCGAGAAGGCAAACAGAATGATGGAAATATTTTAAAAATAAATATTAAAACGCCGGTGTTTTATTAGAATCAAAACAAAACGGCGCAAACTTATGCCGCCACGGCGGCACACCTGCAGACCGCATTCCGAGAGAGGATTCTGAGTAGGTTCGGGGTACCCAGGAAATTTGTGTGCGACAACGGGGTGCAGTTTACAAGCCGTAGTTTTAAGTCGTTTCTGGAGTCCCTGGGTGTAGAGGGCCAGAAAACCGCCCCGTACTGTCCTACAGAGAGGACCAACCGGACCGTGAAGACCATGATAGCGCAAACTATCGAGGGCCATCAGAGTTCGTGGGACGAGGTTTTGCCCGCGCCAGCGGTCAATACAAGTGTGGCAGACTCGACCGGATTCAGTCCCGCTTTCCTGATGCAGGGTAGGGAGCCACGATTTCCCGCCGCTCTGGAAGATCAGGTGACTCCGGGGTCCACAACTAGTGCGTTCGACCCTAGGACGAAGGCGGATAGGCTAAAAAAAAATTGTTATATCGTCCACAGAAACCTCCAGCGCGCATCAAGGGACCAGAGCAGACACTACAACTTGCGGAGACGAGAGTGGCGACCTTCATTGGACTCAATGGCCCTGCTACGGCAGCACCATCTGTCCAACGCCGCTAAGGGCTTCGCTGCGAAGGCCACTAAGGTAGCCACCCCACAGTTCATTATTAAAGTTATATGGTATAAGCATTGTATTAGTAATAAGAACAGTTAAGGCAAGGGCCGATGTATTGAAGATAGTTAAGGGCAAGAAGCCCAGTTTGAATTAAGTTCGAATTTAACCGGCAGCCGTCGCAGCAACCGTACTGATCAGTTGCACAACACCGTCTTCGAGAGCGCAACTTCAATTCGGGGGCGAAGAGCGAAAGCTCCGAGGCGAAGTTGCGAAAGCTCGCGGCGAAGTTAAGCAACAAAGGAAAGCGCACGGCTCGCTAGCGAGCGTGCCGGTACTTTTGCGGTGACGATCAAAGCGAGCAGACGTGTGTCCAAGAGGACAAAGGGACGAACATAACCCTAAACGGGAAGCTGAGCGCTAGGGCTCCAGACGTTTGGAACAAATATCATAGTTTAGGAAACACAGTAGGGTATTAGTTAATAAACAAGTGAATGAAAGTGAATGCAATGAGATTAACGAAGGAAATTGCTAATTCTTTTATTCTCGGGTGGCCATATTTGGCCACGGGACTAGCCGATGTTCACCACAACCTAATGATAGCATGTGGTACGAGGCCACGACCCGCTAGTGCAGTTGGTGCGTGGCCATGGCCCGATAGTGTAGGTGGTGCGAGGCTACGGCCCGGTAGTGTAGTTGGTGCGTGGCCACGGCCCGATAGTATAGGTGATAAGAGGCTACGGCCCGGAAGAGTAGGTGTTGTGGATATAGCGCGAGGTACAGTTTGGTCGGAGCACTCACTCACCAAAAATGACAAGTTTGGTCAAGATGTGAAAAACAAAAAAAAATTTCCATACAACTTAATTTTCGACCGATCCTTCATATGGCAGGTATATGACATAAAGGTCCGATTTTAATTGGATTTTCAATATATATGAGGAGCATAGTAACACTAATAAATGCCGAGTTTGGTCAAGATATCTTGATAAACAAAAATGTTTTTAATACAACAACTTAATTTTCGACCGATCGTTCCTATGGCAGCTATATGATATAGTGGTCCGAAAAACAACAGAATTTTCCATGCAACGACCTTCATATGGCAGCTATATGATATAGAGGTCCGATCTTAATAGGATTTCGCATATATATGAGGAACTTAGTAAAACTAATAAATGCCGAGTTTAGTCAAGATTTCTTGATAAACAAAAATGTTTTTTCATACAACAACTTAGTTTTCCACCGACAACAACTTGGTTCCGCTCCTGTTCCGACATGTGATTTGCGTGCAGCAGAAAGAGGGACTTCTGCAAAGTTTCATAAATATAGCTTTAAAACTGAGACACTAGTTCGCATAGAAACAGACAGACGGACGGACATAGCTATATCGACTCGGCTATCGATGCTGATCAAGAATATACATACTTTATGGGGTCGGAGATGTCTCCTTCTATGCGTTACACATTTCACGACAAAAAAATGTCTGTCCGTCCGTCCGTCTGACCAAAGACCATATAAACACTAAGATGAGTAACGCCGTATAACGAAATGCTACTATGCAGCTTGATTTTTTGAAAATTGAGAACGAAAACGAACTCTGTATCATTGCGCTCTCACAGCCGAGAGAACGAAAAAGCTAAAAATAGAATGTGCTCTCAGCTTCGGCTCTATGAGGGCCGTGCAAGCAATTATGTTTGTATGCGTGTGAATATACATACATAACAGCATATTTGAATGTGTTGTTATCCACTGCTCCGGCAAAGTTTCTGGCTGGCAAAGAAACAATTTTCTTAGTTTTCTAGCGCAGATCACGACCTACCCCAAATTTGTGTTGATATATGAATGCATTTTGCGTACTGAGGTTGGTTAAAAGGCGTTAAAATATTAATTTTTCACAAATTGGAAAAGGTCGGCAGCTCAATGCAATCGTAAGCTATCGATTACATTTTGTGCTCCATATTCTCAAAGCTTGGCGCCCTTTTTGGCCCACAGAGTTGCAAGCGCAATTATCTTAATTGAATAATTACAAATAAATATTTGATTTGTATTTCTTAGCACTCTTTTATTTCATAATTGGGGAATAAAAATAATATTAATTTAATTTAAAGAAATTATATAAAAATTTTGCATCGACTTAAAAATACATATTTTCTACGGAGCCCACCTCAGTACACAACATGCACTCATATGTGAATACAAAATTGGGGTAGGTCGTGATCAGCGCTAGAAAACTAACAAAATTCATTTCTTGCCAGCTAAAGCCAGAGTAGTGAATAACAACACATACATACATACTTTAAAGTTCTTATGCATGCATAATTCACGCATACAACCAAAGGTGCTTGCACGCCATTGGCTGAGACAAGAACTTTTCTCAAGCATACACTGTTCAAAAACACAAGTGAAATCAATCTATGTGTGCTATTTTCTTATCGTAGTTATTGCACAAGATGCGCCTTGTGTAAAAATTATTTAATTCTTAAATTTTCCTGTAAAATTAATCGTTAGTATCTAGAGTAATATATCATTTTATTAAAGCATGCATTTCATGGATAAAGAACAAGCACCTTGCGTCGATCGTAAGTTTTAAACATTTTCGCTCAATGTACTTCGAAAACGAAGCGACGCAAAGCACCATCGACCAGCTTTGCTGAAGGCAGGCTGGCGACTAACCTCGTTGCTCGTGTCAGCATCAGCAAGCCGCGACTTCGGCATTCGTTCGTCTGGTCTTTGGAGAACGAACAGTCAGTCGGCAGGCATGTCGTACGAAGCCTCAAAGGCCAGATGAAAGGCCAGGCTAGAAATTTTGCGTCGCATTCAAATGTATAGGCGGTACTCATCTTAGTGTTTATATGGTCTTTGGTCTGACCGTTTTTATGAACGTAAAGATATCAGAACCGATAAGAGCTAGAGACTTGAAATTAGCTGTAGGTCCTCCTAGTCCATGCGCAAATCGAGTTTGTTTCCGATAATCGATACCTTACTCCTTTCCCAAGCAATCGATAAAAATCAATATGGAAATCCTGTTTTTTGAGCAAATTGGGTAAGTAATAAGAGCAAGCGTCACCAAAAATGATATGTTTATTCCAAAATAGTATATATAGCCAGTATCTTTCTTTATATACCTATCGCCTCATAGCTATAAATCAAGTTAATAACCCAATATGACTTAATGATTGGTGAGTCTTTTGATTAGCGGCGGTGGCAATTGGTGAGGTCTGACTCGAGTTCGAACCCTGCCGAGGAAACTATTTTTTTTTTGACGCTTTGGCTGTTGAGTAGAGACGGCGGCAAGTAGTGAGGTTAGTTGCGAGTTTGAACCCTGGGGAGGAAACTACTTTTGTTGACGAAGAGTCGGCAGCAAATCATGCGGTCAGTTGCGAGCTCGAACCCTTGGAATAAAAGGGTGCAGGGTATTCCCTCTTACTTGTTGTTTATAAATGATTGTTGACAATATTTGAGCTTAGCTGCGGAAGGCATTGGAATCTTATGATTTTCGCTGCTGTAAGCATTATTTGAATTCGGCTGCAGAAGGCATGCTATTGTTATGATTATTCAATTTGTAAACATACAGTGGGTTATACTATGCAATGCAGCTTATGAATAACAGTGGTTCAAAATTCTGTTCTTGTGAATATGTCACTCCTCCCCACTCAAAATAAAGCGTGTCCTCACGCGTGTAGAGTATATAAAAAAAGTAAGAGGTTCTAGTCGGGAGCTCCCGACTAGGGGATACCCTGAACCCTCATATTCCAACACCAAATGCAGCGCGCGCTTATAGATAGAGAGTAGCGGGGAGGTGGCGATAGGTATAAAATGAAAGATAATCGATATATATATACTTTTCTAGAAGCTACATTTCAAGTTTGGTAACTCTAGCTCTTATTATTTACCAAAATTGCTTAAAAAACAGGATATCGATATACATTTTTATCGATTACTTGGAAACGGGGCAAGTTATCGATTATCGGAAACAAACTCGATCTGCGTAGGAACTAGGAGCACCTACATCTAAAATTTCCCTAGCTCTTATAGGTTCTGAGATCCTTGCGTTCATACATACGGACGGACGGACGGACGGACAGACAGACGGACATGGCTAGATCGACTCGGCTATTAATGCTGATCAAGAATATATATACTTTAAGGGGTCGGAGATGCTTCCTTCTGCCTGTTACATACATTTGGATTTTGCACAAAAACATAATACCCCTTTTACCCATTTTAATGGGTAGGGTAAAAAGGAAGAAGATAAAAAAAATGTGTTATTGTATTTGATTTTTTTTTTTTTTTTTTTGGGGGGTGGGGTTTTTGTTTTTTTGTTTGGTTTTTTTAATAGGTTGTGTTGGATTTGATTTATAATTTGTTTTTGTTTTTTTGGTTTTTTTGTTTTTTTTTTTTTTTTGGTTTTTTTTTGTGTGTGTGGTTTGTGTTTTTGGTTTTGTGTTTTTTGGGTTTGTTTTTTGTTTGGGGTTTTTTGGTTTGGGGTGTTTTTTTTTTTTTGTGTGGTTTTTTGAAATTTTAGATGTAGGTGCTCCTAGTTCCTACGCAGATCGAGTTTGTTTCCGATAAACGATAACATGCCCCGTTTCCAAGTAATCGATAAAAATGCATATCGAAATCCTGTTTTTTAAGCAATTTTGGTAAATAATAAGAGCTAGAGTCACCAAACTTGACATGTAGCTTCTAGAATAGTATATATATATCGATTATCTTTCATTTTATACCTATCGCCAACTCCCCGCTACTCTCTATCTATAAGCGCGCGCTGCATTTGGTGATGGAATAAGAGGGTTCAGGGTATCCCCTAGTCGGGAGCTCCCGACTAGAACCTCTTACTTGTTTTTAATATCAATTTTTGCTGCTCATGGGTTTTGCAATTTTTGCAAAATCTGAAATAAGTTTTCGATTATAACCACATAAACCTTTAAATTCCTTTGATGTTTTTGGCAAAGGGAATTCTTGTATTGCCCTTACTTTTAGTTTTTTTGGCCGTTTGCCTTCTGGAATTATAATATGGCCTAAAAATGCTGTTTAACTTATTAGAAATTCGCACTTGTCTAATTGAAGTTTCAAATTTGCCTGTCTTCATATTTCAAAAACTTTATTTATTGAATTTAAATGTTCATCAAGTGATGTGGAGAAGACAATAATGTCGTCCAAATAAACAAGACAATACTCGTTAATTAGATCACGAAGAACATGGTTCATGCACCTTTGGAATGTTGCTGGCGCATTTTGTAAGTCCAAATGGCATTCGAGTATACTCGTAATGTCCGTATTTGGCAGAAAAAGCTGTTTTATTGATTGATTTCTGATCCACTTCAATCTGATGGAAACCTTTTGCTTAATCTATTGTTGTAAAATATGAGCATCTTCCTAATTTGCATTTTGTGTTGGAAGAAGAGGGTTTAGGGTATCCCCTAGTCGGGAGCTCCCGACTAGAACCTCTTACTTGTTAAGATTGGATTCCGCCTGCAGCGATAGACGGCTAATCTATAATATACAATATTATAGAACAGGAACTAAGTATTTTAGGATAGGGTAACCTAACTGTTCTCAAATACGATATTTTGGTTAGTAAAAAACGAACCCTTATAATAAACAAAACTATTATGACATATGGCGTTAAAGCCAGCATCGTTACAAAATTAATAAGAACAAGTAAGAGGTTCTAGTCGGGAGCTCCCGACTAGGGGATACCCTGAACCCTCTTATTCCATCACCAAATGCAGCGCGCGCTTATAGATAGAGAGTAGCGGGGAGTTGGCGATAGGTATAAAATGAAAGATAATCGATATATATATACTATTCTAGAAGCTACATGTCAAGTTTGGTAATTCTAGCTCTTATTATTTACCAAAATTGCTTAAAAAACGGGATTTCGATATACATTTTTATCGATTATTTGGAAACGGGACAAGTTATCGTTTATCGGAAACAAACTCGATCTGCGCGGCACTAGGAGCAACTACATCTAAAATTTCAAGTCTCTAGCTCTTATAGGTTCTGAGATCCTTGCGTTCATACCTACGGACGGACGGACATACAGACGGACATGGCTAGATCGACTCGGTTATTGATGCTGATCAAGAATATATATGCTTTATGGGGTTGGAGATGCTTCCTTCTGCCTGTAACATACATTTGCATTTTGCACTAAAACATAATACCCCTTTTACCCATTTTTAATGGGTTCAGGGTATAAAAACAGGGACAACGACTTACGAATTTCAAAACAAGCCTTAACGGCTCTATATCAGAAGTATTGTTCATCCTTAAGCCAGAAAATTTGCCTAATGCCTTGGCAAAAGGTTATTATAGTTATTAAAAAAAGAATAAAAACTGTAAACGGCTTATAAACATATTTGGCAAACGCCACAGATTTCATAAAATTGGAAATCTAGATGCAGTTCTATTGGTCGGCTATAATTTACTGAAGCAGTAATCGACTTATCAAATGGAACTCTGTATCATAATAACATAACAGAAAAAATAAAATTTCTAAAACACGTTCAAGAAACGGTTGGCAATTTAACAAGTAAGTGGTTCTAATCGGGAGTTCCCAGCTAGAGGATACCTGAACCCTCTTATTCCAAGACCAAATGCAGATAGCGCTACGCGCTCATTTGTAGTAATAAAGATAAATTAAAAAAAAAAAAGTTCTCCTGGCGGGGTTCGAACTCGCAACTAACCGCACTACTGGCCGCCATCTCTACTCAACAGCCACACCAGCCAAAAAGAAACTAGTTTCCTCGGACGGCACCACTTGCCACTGTCTGTACTCAATAGCCACACCAATAATTAAGTCTGAATGAGAAAAAACTATACGTCTGTAAAATACAAACGGCCGTTGACTTTATTTTTTATTTATCGATATCGTCAGCGATATCGATACTTCGGGCATATTGCACTGAGTTGCTTATTAACTTAGCATATAATATGGTTACATTGATTACATTTAAATTTACATTCGATTGGTTGTCGATCTTACATTCGGCTAACCTGACTACAGATCGCTCACGACCTTACAATTTTGGGGTGACAATACATATCACTTATTTATATAATCTTAAGCTATCTATATATGTAGGTTAACGATACACATCCATATTGTGGGATACACACTGAACCTATGGCTTACGCCCAGCTGGCTTTAATATACTACAGTATGGCATCTGAGTCAATTGGCAATCTTTAATTTCAACCACTTCATAACGGTCGTTATCAAAGACTCTATTTATCTTATATGGGCCACGATATTTTGGTGCGAATTTCTTATTAACTCCTTTTGTAGTGTCAACATTACAAATGGCCACGTTATCACCTATTTGATACGTTAACAGGGCTTTATATTTCTTGGCATACATTTTTTCATTTCTTAACTGTGAGCACAAGATATTTTCACTAGCTTTCTTTCGCACCGCATTAAGATTTCTCTTCTCTGTGTTTAAGTTATCCTCCATTCAGTTAATTCATCAACTTTTGGGGCTTTTTGGATCCCTCCATATAACAAGATGCTGGGTGTTTTCTGTGTACTACTACGAATAGCGTTATTTATGGCATGCTTGACTTTGTTCATCAACTTATACCAATCTACCTGCTATGGGGGTGAGAACACGATTAACACTTTCACAACAGTGGCAACTTTGATGTGCTCTATACCGCGTTCTTAAAATTCGAAGTATTTACTCAAGGCATCTTTGGCTTAACGAATACTGGTACTATTTACTGGAAATAATTTCACAAATTTTGTGAAAGCATCTACGATTACCAAAATATGTTTTCTTTTTGAAAGATTTCCTAACTTCTCGTGTGCTATTCTGATTAATTGCTCATCCATGCACTTCGGAACATATAGACCAAACTTGCCATCAATATCTCTTTTGTATATTATTGCATCTATCATTTCAAATTCTGTCTCGCGACCTTCCTCTATGATTACTCTCATTTTTACTATATCTTCATCTCGCATCTGCTCAGTTTGTAAGATTAAGTCCACGTCATCTGGGGTAACACCCACCACTCCATTTTCTAGTGCTGAGTTTATTATCGGCTGCTCTTTATATTCAAAATATTCCTTCTCTTTTGCCCTATGAATCCATTTTAATTCATGTCTCCAATCTGGCTTTAAATATGCTCTAAAACGCCACAATGCGTATATTATGGCTAAGGTCTCTAATTCAAAGCTATGATAGCGAGATTCTACTTCTGTTGTTTTTACCCGAATAAAACGAAATGGGGTGCATTTTTCCGTCATCTTGTCTTTGTAACAGTACTGCTCCATACTCCAGTGAGCTTGCATCGGTATACAACTCAGTTTCTCTATTGGGACTAAAGATGGCTAAGACCGGAGGGTTCGCTAGTGAGCGTTTGAAATACTCCCAGCTGTTCTTTGCTAAGGGGAAAAGGACCACCCGCTTTTAGTACTTCGAGCAGTGGTTTTGCTATTTTCGCGAATGACAACACAATGCGTCTAAAAGATGAAAAAAAAACCCTAGGCACGAATGTAGTGCTTTTATATTTTGTGGAACTGGATAGTGTTTTAACGCTTCTATATGAGAGTCACTTGGTACTATGCCCTTTTGTGTCCCAAAAACTCAATATATCGTCTTAAAAATATGCATTTCTTCATGTTTATCTCTAAATTATATTCTCTGATACGGGCTTACAACTTCTTCAAGATCTCTATCTCTACGGTGCTCTTATTTCTAATGAGTTCACTAAGCAGATTGGAAATAAATCTCTGAAATATGGCTGATCCATTTTTAAGTCCGAAAGGCATTCTTAAATATTCGTACTGTCCATGAGGGGTTACGAACGCAGTATACGGGATTGATGTTTCCTCAACTCCAATCTGGTGATAACCACTTTTAAAATCTATGACGGAAAAACAACATTTTTTCTCTTAATATTCCAGACGGTCCTCAGTGAGTGGCAACGGAAATTGTCCTTGATAGCCACGAAAATCCTTGTCAAACCACGATAATCGACACACATTCTGAAGTCTCCTGACTTTATTTTTACCAGAACCAAAGGGGAAGCATACGGAGATTCACTATGTCGCATGACCTTTTTAATTAAAAGGACCTCTATAATTTCTGCTACTTGGTCTCTCTCATAATAAGACAAGCGTCGTGGATTGCAGTAGAATGGTGTTGTGTCCGTTACTCTAATAGTCATGTTGTATTTAGGGGGCACTGTAAAGTAACGTTCTCGATACAGATAATGAGTTCTAATTAGGTCCCTAGATTTACCAAACTCTTCACCCACGTTAATTCTCATTCTCTTCGATTTCGATACTAGCACAACAGTCACTAAAATCATCTTGCCCTTTATAGAATTGAAGACTACCCTTAACTTGGTTGCCTACCTCTTCATTTAGTACTAGCTTGCTTAAGTTGCTTCTAATTTTTTGATTACTTAATGTAGGATTGCTTACATTATTATACGATTAATGATTGAATTGCTTATCACTAATAATTCGTTGGTCACTGGTCAACAAAGATGCAGTTAATAATGCAGTCGAAAAAGCGGTTTTATTCTTTATTGAATTAAGGGGTAAATGATATTTAGCATTAATACTTTTCTTATGAACTAATTTAACTTACATGATTTCTAAAGCATCTCTTCCTTATAAAACTGGTAGAGGTAATATCTTATCGTCTACAATATTAAGTAAAATAATATAGGTTTTCATAAAAAAATCAATTCGGCATTTAAACTTTCCCCATGTTGGGATAGGCCGTCCTCCTAATCCATGGTATTGACTGACTTCAGATTTTAACTTTATTTTTATTGGTATTAATTAGTTGTGAATAAAGCTTACGGGATTCTCCGAATCAAATAAACAAAAAACACTTGTTCCTCTTTCTTCACCAAACGGGACTCATAATTGTATTAATTGAATAGTTACTAATTCGTTGTTATTCATCTCACCCGTGCCTTCGTTGCCTTGCACTGCTGCAATTGTTGTTGTAGTACTGCGCTTATGACAGCGCGCATACTGATGATCCATACTCCAGCACATTAAGCACGCCCCATCTGGCCTCTTTGGCTGGGTGTACTCCTTCATCATATGACCAACGCCACGGCAATTATAGCAAAGTATCTCACTGGATTTTTGCTGTTGACTTGCTGCATTCCTTCCCGTTGCTCGACCTCTTGACGTTTCGCTGCTACGACTAGGCACATTAGCTGATGCTTTTCGACCTTTCTCGTATACAATCATCTTGTCACGTAGCTCATTCAAGGAACGGCAATATAACATGGCTGCTGCTGCCCCATTACTATCCTGCATATAAATAAATTTGATGACATCGCTATAGCCATGTCTGCTTGCGCTGCTATGCTGCGCAATGCAATATAGTACACCTAAGTCTGTTTTTACACGGTAGATTGGTTCCAGAAGAAGCCGTGTAAAAAAAAACCGTGTAAAAAAAGACATTGATCGTATACAAAAATGGGTGATTTGTTCCTAATCTCTAAAACCTATTAAAATTAGTGAAAAACAAGAATTTTTAAGAACAAGAATTCATGTTTATTTTATTAAATCAAAAATATAATGCTTATTTTCACAAGCATAGTAATTAATGATAAAAAAGATATGCACTCTAATCTTAAAAGTACATAATATAAATTAAATGTATGGCAAGTTCAGGAACTAAACAACTATGTTGTGAACGAAAAGAATAGGTTATTCAATTAAATACTTAAATACTTTTTTGTGATATGAACATACTTCGCAAAAATTAAATTTGACAAAAAAAATTTAAGTACATAAAATTTCAAATCGTGCTAAATGGAATAAAATCGTGTAAAAAAATTAAAAATATTCAATTTTCAAACCGTGTTATATCAAAACCGTGTAAAAAAAGACCGTGTAAAAACAGACTTAGGTGTATTGCAATGCGCTTTCGCCTCTTTCGATCTTACGCGCCTCCAACTGCTTGCCTATATCCCAAGTAGTCACTTTTTGCTCGAAAACTTCCAGCAGTTCGCAACGCACGTCCTTTTTAGGTCAGTGGAGCTACATGGTCTATGTATGCCCTAGCGGAACCAGCTAGCAATTTTTCGCTAATATCCACTGTTTAACATCTGCTATGTCGTACAGGGTCATTAAGTCTTCAAAGTCGCGCACCCATTGCACGATCGAGCGTTACAAATTTAGAAAACCAAACAGACCATCAACCACTTTAATTTGCAGTTCCTGCACAAAGCCCTAACTCAAAAATGAAAATATGGCAGGCTTTCATAGAGGAAATTTCCACTAAAATATTTTACAAGCAAGGATCAAGTAACGTCGTCCCTGAAGCCTTATAATGGTAAGTAATTAACCACATTTCTAATGAAGATAATCACGCTTCCGAAGAAGAACCGTCGTCCGATAATGAAACTATTCTGTCAGCCAACAGTAGCAATAAAAACGTACTTGAAGAAACTTACAAACCATTGGACCAATTTAAACAATAATTACTTATTTCCAAAAACAACATTAAGTTAACGAAAAATACGAAGTATTCAACAAAACAAGACATATTATAGAATATGACACAGTCTTCAATCCAACCTAACTGCAGGAACCCATTGCAGTCTGGAAGACCTATTTGAAATTCATAAAACCCTAGAAAACACTTTTACCAATAAATTTGTATTTACAAGAAAGTTTGTCCTAGATTTTGAAAACACAAGCGACCAAGAATTTATAATCAAAGAAACACATGCTCGTGCTCATAGAGGCCTGGATGAAAATCATAAGCAAATTCTTAAATTTTATTATTGGCCAACATTATACAAAAACCTCAAGCAACATATACGCTATTGTGAAATTTGTAACAAAATGAATATAACAAAAACCCGAAGCAGATTTCTATTACCAAAGCTCCCGTTCCAGCAATAGAAGGTGAACAATTACATATTGACATTTTTTTTGCTCAAAAATAAACATTCATGATTTGTTTAGACGCATATTGTAAACTTATAGTGATAGAGGAAATCAGTATCAAAGATATGACAAACAAAGTGTTGGAATTAATCCATACTTTTCCGTTTGTTAAATCCATAATGATGGACAACGAACCCACTTTATTATCAGCATAATTCAAATCCTCAATGTCCCATTCAGGTATAACCATTTATTATGCAGATCCCAAACACAGTATAAGTAACGGTCAGATAGAAAGAGTTAATTCAACAATAATCGAAAATTTACTATCTATTCAAGAAGAATACAATATAAGGGAACATTCCGAGGTTATATGCCGAGCACTTAAAGAATAAAACAACAAAAACTATGCGCCACATATTTTAACAGAATAGAACATCCAAACTTGTCAGATAATCCAAAATCATCCTAAGCAAAAACATAGGTAACCAAAAAATTACCAATGAGGTGAAATAATTTATGAGAAAAAGCATGGCGAACGAAACAAACTACAGCCAGTACAAACAAATAAAAGGTTCCAGTCGGGAGCTCCCGACTAGGGAATACTCTGAACCCTCTACGCGCTTGTTTGTAGTAATAAAGATAAATAAAAAAAAAGGTTCCCATGGCAGGGTTCGAACTCGCAACTGATCGCATTACTTTCTGCGGACTCTAAATTACAGCCCCACCAGTCAAAAAAAAAAAAATAGTTAAATAGCACTACTTGCCACTGCCTCTTCCCAACAGCCACACCAACTATTAATTCATAACGAGAAAAAATCGAATTAAAATAGCTGGACAGAAAACAATACAATCGCAATTGCAATGCTGTTGGTAGAATTCGAAGCAGACGTGCGTGAATGTGTGTGTGCACATGTACAGAAATTCTTGCAATTTGCGCTAGCTGCCGCAAACTCGTGCGCAGTCAAAACACATAGCTTTTGTGTGTTCTTGTACCGATCCTAATGAAATTATTTACACTATACCTTTTTGTACCATAGAATATTTGTGTATTCTCGAAAAGTAAGTTGCATTAAAATTGTAGCTGAAGGACGGCCAGGATACATAGCCAAGCAAGCAGGGCAACAACGAGCGATATTTCTCCAAAAGAGGCTAGTCAGGCTTCTCGGCTGGACTCAAAGCCTGACAATCAGCTAGACGTAGCGCTTGTGCGTATGGAAGTGATGATTGAACGCATGCTTGATAAAATGTTTAGCCAGATGAATAAGATGCTGGCTACAGTCATGAGATTAACCATTTTGCGACCGGCCTGTGCAAAAGCAGGCCCGAGGTTGAGCATTATTGCAAGACCAACCAAATTGAAATGCTGCTCATTTCCGAGACGCATTTCTCTTCAAGGTCGTTTTTCTCCACTCAAGGGTACGACCTCATTCAGGCCAACCATCTCAATGGAAGAGCTCGTGGTGGAGCGGAAGTTCTTATCAGGAATAAACTTAAATACATTGAGCTCGCACCCATTAAAGAGGATTGGGTCCAATGTGCACTTATTTAAATCAATTCTGTGCTGGGTGATCTGAAAATTGCCGCTTACTGTCCACCGAGACATAATGCTAGAGATGACGAGCTTAGTCGGCTGATACATATTCTTGGCCCCAGGTTTATCATAGGCGGTAACTTTGACGCCAAGCGTTCCTGGTGGAGCTCCAGCAGAAACAACCCGAAGGGACAAGCGCTGTTCAGATCAGATCAAAAACTTCAACTGCCACTCCACTGGCTCGCCAACATACTGGCCTTCCAATCCCCAGAAGGTGCCAGATGTGCTGGACTTTGCCATATGGGATGAGTGGATCCAGGGAGGATTCAGGCGATACCGGACGAGGATCTGTTTTCTGATAACAGCGCGGTCACGCTCCGAGTTAACGTCCCGGTAACATCCCCGACGTAGTCAGCCAGTAAAAAGCTGATTTAGAAACACCAACCCAAACACGATGGCAGCTGTCTTGACGTTGAGACTGCCATTAACACGTTAACTAAAAATATCCACAACGCAGCGGCATACGTGGCCCTAGACTTAGCCATAGCCCTAGGATTCCAGACAGGGAAATCCATCTTTGGAGCCCCCAGATTGCTGAGCTCCTCCACCAGAAACGGGGGCTCGGGCATGTCTGGTTTCTTTCAAGAAACCCCAGGGACAAGACAGCGCTTAATAGAGCCACCAAGGTTTTAAAGGAGGAACTGGAACCCGGTGGAACCCCCACCACAATCTATGGCAAGTGACTAAAAAGATTAAGAGGCCAACAAGGAGAGCAGTCCCAGTCAAAAATACAGACGGCAGCTGGTGCAGATTTGAGGCGGACAGGGCCAATGCGTTCGCAAATTATCTGGAAAGCGTGTTCACGCCCTTGCCCAGATGCACTCCTGAGGAAACGGCCGAAGTAGAGCAGCTACTCTCTCGAGAGCATCAAGGCAGCAGCCAAATACCCCCGGTCCTTGAGGATGAAACGCTTGAATGCATTGAGGCCATAATAGTTTTGTTTATTAAAAGGGTTCGTATATCGGTTATATATCGTATTTGAGAACAGTTAGGTTACCCTATCCTAAAATACTTAGTTCCTGTTCTATAATATTGTATATTAGCCGTCTATCGCTGCAGGCGGAATCCAATCTTAACAAGTAAGAGGTTCTAGTCGGGAGCTCACGACTTGCGAACAGACGGACGAACAGAGAGACGAACATGGCTGATCGACTCGGCTGTTGATGCTGATCAAGAATACATATACTTTATGGGATCGGAGATGCTTCCTTCTGCCTGTTACATCCATTTACATAATGCACAAATACAATATCCATTTTTAAAGGGTTCAGAGTATAGGCATAGGCTTGACCTATTATTTTATTTCTACTTCCTTATACATTCGCATGACTCAGCAAGCTGCTTCGCGGCAGCAAACATATGCATTATATCTGCCTGAGAATTCTGGTATCGACTTGATGACATGGAATGACTCATCGCAATGAATAAAGACATTGATTTCAGTAATTTTGTATGTTTGCTCATTATTAGACGAAAGAGTAATTTGCAATTTCAATTCTGCAATTCGCTCTTAAAGTACTCTGAGTTACAATCAACTGAGCTACCAAATCAGCTGTTAAGTTATTATAGGCCATTTTGAAAACTTTCAATTTGGTTATCCAGTTTTTAACGATTATTGTTCTAAAAAATGTTTTGGTATATAATATTTATTTATTTTATTACAACAAATTAAGTTTTCTATAAAATAAAAAATAAAAATTTCTGATGGTTCGCGTAAAGGTTCGTTCTTTATTGGTGATTGTCAAGTCGTTGGAGTATATACATATGCTTCTGCTTTATTTGTATCCAAAATTAGAGCTAAAGTACAATTGTGAACTTATGCAGCAAGTTAGCTAAAGCTTATTTTATTAAAGCTCAACCGCTCGCGAGGGAGGCTTTCGTATTAAAAATCTAAATGGTTGGAGTTAGTTAACGTTAGGAATTGCGCACGAGAATCTGGATCTTTAGTTCACGTTAAGGAATTGCGCACGAGAACCTGGATCTTTAGCTTACGATTAGGCATTGCGCACGAGATCCTGGATCTTCACGTAAAGTGGTTGCGTTGTTATACCCTGAACCCATTAAAAATGGGTAAAAAGGATATATTGTATTTGTGCAAAATGTAAATGTATGTAACAGGCAGAAGGAAGCATCTCCGACGCCATAAAGCATATATATTCTTGAACAGCATCAATAGCCGAGTCGATCTAGCCATGTCCGTCTGGCCGTCCGTCCGTCTGTCCGTATGTATGAACGCAAGGATATCAGAACCTATAAGAGCTAGAGACTTGAAATGGGAGTGATGGGTGTCACCCCAGATGATGTGGACTTAATCTTACCAACTGAGCAGATGCGAGATGAAGATATAGTAAAAATTAGAGTAATCATAGAGGAAGGTCGGGAGACAGAATTTGAAATGATAGATGCAATAATATACAAAAGAGATATTGATGGCAAGTTTGGTCTATATGTTCCGAAGTGCATGGATGAGCAATTAATCAGAATAGCACACGAGAAGTTAGGAAATCTTTCAAAAAGAAAACATATTTTGGTAATCGTAGATGCTTTCACAAAATTTGTGAAATTGTTTCCAGTAAATAGTACCAGTATTCGTTAAGCCAAAGATGCCTTGAGTAAATACTTCGAATTTTAAGAACGCGGTATAGAGCACATCAAAGTTGCCACTGTTGTGAAAGTGTTAATCGTGTTCTCACCCCCATAGCAGGTAGATTGGTATAAGTTGATGAACAAAGTCAACCATGCCATAAATAACGCTATTCGTAGTAGTACACAGAAAACACCCAGCATCTTGTTATATGGAGGGATCCAAAAAGGCCCAAAAGTTGATGAATTTACTGAATGGAGGATAACTTAAACACAGAGGAGAGAAATCTTAATGCGGTGCGAAAGAAAGCTAGTGAAAATATCTTGTGCTCACAGTTAAGAAATGAAAAAATGTATGCCAAGAAATATAAAGCCCTGTTAACGTATCAAATAGGTGATAACGTGGCCATTCGTAATGTTGACACTACAAAAGGAGTTAATAAGAAATTCGCACCAAAATATCGTGGCCCATATAAGATAAATAGAGTCTTTGATAACGACCGTTATGAAGTGGTTGAAATTGAAGATTGCCAATTGACTCAGATGCCATACTTTAGTATATTAGAGCCAGCTTGGCTTAAGCCATAGGTTCAGTGTGTATCCCACAATATAGATGTATATCGTGAACCTACATATATAGATAACTTAAGATTATATAAATAAGTGATATGTATTGTCACCCCAAAATTGTAAGATCGTGGGCGATCTGTAGTCAGGTTAGCCGAATGTAAGATCGACAACCAATCGAATGTAAATTTAAATGTAATCAATGTAACCATATTATATGCTAAGTTAATAAGCAACTCAGTGCAGTTACTCAGTAAGTTAATAAGCAACACGCTGACGATATCGATACTTCAAGCAAAAGAAGAAGAATTTAATTCAAAAAGCTGAGCCGTACGGAAAAGACGACAATTATAAAAATAAAGTCAACGGCCGTTTGTATTTTGCAGACGTATAGTTTTTTCTCATTCAGCCTTAATTATTGGTGTGGCTATTGAGTACAGGCAGTGGCAAGTGGTGCCGTCCGAGGAAACTTTTTTCTTTTTGGCTGGTGTGGCTGTTGAGTAGAGACTGCCAGGAGAACTTTTTATACCCTGAACCCATTTAAAATGGGTAAAAAGGGTATATTGTATTTGTGCAAAATGCAAATGTATGTAACAGGCAGAAGGAAACACCTATAAAGCATATATATTCTTGATCAGCATCAATAGCCGAGTCGATCTAGCCATGTCCGTTTGTCTGTCCGTCCGTCCGTCCGTCGGTCCGTCTGTCCGTATGTTTGAACGCAAGGAGATCAGAACCTATAAGAGCTAGAGACTTGAAATTTTAGTTGTAGGTCCTCCTAGTTCCTACGCAGATCGAGTTTGCTTGTTTTGTTTACGATAATCGATAACTTAATCCGTTTCCAAACAATCGATAAAAATCGATGTCGACATCCTGTTTTTTGAGCAAATTGAGTAAATAATATGAGCTAGAGTCACCAAACATGATATGTTGCTTTTAGAATATTATATATATTTCAAGTATCTTTCATTTAATACATATCGCCACCTTCCCGCTACCACCCCAGAGCAATAAATCAAATATTCTATGGTACAATAAGATATACTGTAGAAAATTTCATCAAGATCGGTTAAGATACATAGAAGTTATTAAAGAAACCATGTGGTTATATATGTACATAGATATTGGCAGGCCACGAGTCAGCGGCAGCTGGCAAAAAGCTCTAGATTTTTTGTATACATGTGCACAAATTCACACAGCAAGAATTACAATTGCGATTGCATCGTCCTATTTATACCCTGAACCCATTGAAAATGGGTAAAAAGGGTACATTGTACTTGTGCAAAATGCAAATGTATGTAACAGGCAGAAGGAAACATCTCTGACCCCATAAAGTAGATATATCCTTGATCAGCATAAATAGCCGAGTCGATCTAGCTATGTCCGTCTGTCCGTCCGTTCGATTGTCCGTATGTATGAACGCAAGGATCTCAGAACCTATAAGAGCTAGTGACTTGAAATTTTAGATGTAGGTGCTCCTGGTGCCCGCGCAGATCGAGTTTGTTTCCAATATTCGATAACATGCCCCGTTTCCTAGTAATCGATAAAAATTTATATCGAAACCCTGCTTTTTAAGCAATTTTGGTAAATAATAAGAGTTAGAGTCACCAAACTTGTGTAATGGCGCTTGTTAACAAAAATTAGTTGACTATTTTTTTATTGTGCCCAAAAGTAGGCAATGGAATTTTCGTTAATGCAGTTGTGACTAACAATTGGTTTGACACTTGGTAAGTAGAAGATTTCTTTTAGTTTAAGTAGTATTTTTGTTAATTATTGTAGTTTGCCTACCTACGCAGAAAATGACAACAAAAATAAAATATAAATATAAAATAATATAATATATATAATAATATATATATAAAAAATATTTGTTGGCTGGCTCGAGGTCCGTGTTTGTAAAAACAAGCAATGAAAAACAATTTTATTTAGTATTTGTTTCCGATATATTTCGGTTGCACATCGGCAAACCGTCTTCAGGGCACTATCACCAAGATACAAAGAACAATTAACAATTATAATACAATAAATTAAACATTATTTCGATAATTTTACATACATTATTTTACACGTCTGCGCTTTTTGACGTGGAGATTGTTACTGAGGCTGTTTGGCTGTTTAAGAGGTGTGTGTACAAGTGAGCGCAATTTTCTGTGTCTGTCTTATAGTTTAGTCGTTTGTTGGTTGGTGTGTTAATTATGTGTAGCATTTCCAATGTGTGTCGCTTGTTGTAGTGTTGTTCTTGTTGTAGGATTGTTGTTTCATCAAAATTTGGTATGTGGTTGTTTTTCATACAATGGGTCATAAGTGCTGTTTTCTGTATATTATTTTGATGTCTTAATTTGAAGTCCGATTTATGTTGACTAATCCTTGTTTTTAGCTTCGACTTTGTTGTACCTATGTAGACATTATTGCACTTGTTGTTGTTTTCACCGCCACATGGTATTTGGTAAACGACGTTGCTTTTGTCGATCATCGGGATTTTCGACTTTATCTTGTTGAAGAATTTTTGTAATGTATTCGTCGGTTTGTGTGCTACTTTTATATCTTGTTTGTTATAACAGTCTGAGTTTGTGAGACGTTCTGATAGTCGTGGTACATATATTAGTGATTTGTATATTTTATCAGGTTCTGTTGGCTTTTTTGTTTCGATTTGTCGTCTTTTTAATAATGTTTTGATTATATTTGGTGGGAAGTCATTTTTGGTCAAGAGTTTTTTGATTTCATGTTCAATTTCTTTGTGGTATATTGTGTCCGATATGTTAATCATTCTATTCATACAGCCTAGTGCTGTATTGATTATCATACTCTTTGGGTGGTTTGAATTGAAGTTGAGTATTCGTCCGGAGGCTATGGGTTTCCTATACCACTTTATTTTGAGTGTGTTGTCCATTCTGCTTACAATAGAGTCTAAAAATGGTAATTTCCCGTCCTTTTCTAATTCCATGGTAAATTTGATCTGCTTGTGGAAGGAATTCAATTCTTTTAGAATTTTCTCCACTTCTATTTTGTTAGTTATGGTAAAGAGGTCATCTACATATTTTGTCAAGAGCCTTGGTTTTATTTTTAATTTATCTGTAATCTTGTCCAACAGTTCCTCCATTAATATATCTGCGATTACTGGGGAGGCCGGTGATCCCATTGGCATTCCTGGCAACGTCGTTTACCAAATACCATGTGGCGGGGAAAACAACAACAAGTGCAATAGTGTCTACATAGGTACAACAAAGTCGAAGCTAAAAACAAGGATTAGTCAACATAAATCGGACTTCAAATTAAGACATCAAAGTAATATACAGAAAACAGCACTTATGACCCATTGTATGAAAAACAACCACATACCAAATTTTGATGAAGCAACAATCTTACAACAAGAACAACACTACAACAAGCGACACACATTGGAAATGCTACACATAATTAACACACCAACCAACAAACGACTAAACTATAAGACAGACACAGAAAATTGCGCTCACTTGTACAGACACCTCTTAAACAGCCAAACAGCCTCAGTAACAATCTCCACGTCAAAGAGCGCAGACGTGTAAAATAATGTATGTAAAATTATCGAAATAATGTTTAATTTATTGTATTATAATTGTTAATTGTTCTTTGTATCTTGGTGTTAGTGCCCTGAAGACTGTTTGCCGATGTGCAACCGAAATATATCGGAAACAAATACTAAATAAAATTGTTTTCATTGCTTGTTTTTACAAACACGGACCTCGAGCCAGCCAACAAATATTTTGAAATATGGAAAGGTCGCCAGAACCATCAATAATATATATATATATTTATATTTATTTAAAATGTTAGCTGAAATATAAAATTACTCGATTACACTTGGAAATTGCACACGATCTACAAGAAAAAGGCGTGTCTGCGAATTTTCGACATGGTGAGGTTAGATGACACTTCTGCAAGCCAGACTCGACCTTTCTACCAGTGATTGTCAACCAGAGCAGTCGCATTTAATAATTTTGCGTAAAGCTTAGCCTAACCTGCAAGCACGTTTTTTGTATTATTTTTTTTTGTGTGCTAAATTCAAAAAAATACAAGGCTGTAAGTTCAAATACTATAGAAAAGAAATTCATGTTTAATGGCATTGGTCCACAGAACTCCCATTGGCTTGAGTCCATGCAGGCAGCTATCAATTGGTACATAGCTGACCGTAGTTTGAAAAAGCAAAGCCCACAGTCGGACGGAACAACTTTTCCATGTTTTAATTTTGGTGCCAATCCCAAAAGGGTAAATATTTCTTTTCTCTTTCGGACCAGCCGCTCATTGCTTTTGCGCTGTGTACTTTTTTTTTCTAATTATCATTTTCTGGTGTACACAGATTGGCACTTATACAGAAACCCCTAAGCTAAGTTTCTCACTCTCTGAAATAATCGAGCAGAATCGGAATTGCGGGCACAGGGAGCATGGCAGATCATCGCCACCTGACACAGTAGTGTTCGGCATGTGTTAAACAAGCACGGATCGACGCACACAAAAAGTTAGCAATAGAAAGTGTCGCCGTTGGTAATGTTCCGAGCCATAACCCACAGTGAAAAATATTTTTGATTTAATAAGTTGCTATGCTCGAATAATTGAATTGAATAAGTTATAATAGTTAATTACCGAGCGGCCAACCTGGCGACGAAGAAGCTGCATATTTTTTTTGTGTTTGGATAATATTCTCATTTATTTTTTTTAATTGTTTTTTTTTTTGGCGTTGGGTATAATGTGCTAAAGCGAAAAGTTGCCGATTTAACAATAAGTGAAAAGCAAAGTGATTTTTGTCGGCAATGAAAATTTTAAAACTGTAATTCATCTAAAACAATGCGTCAGAAAAATAAACCCTGCCTTTAAACATATTTATAAATACCACTCGTATGGACACCGCCGAAAGTACTTTCGTCGCTGGATCTGCTAAATGGTAAGCTAGAGCACCCCATTATAATTTACAATTGTTCTGTTCACCCAGGGTATTACTTGACAGGTTCACGAACCAAAAATAGGTTTTGTTCTCCGCAGCCAAATGAGCATGCGTACGACAATTTTAAACAGTTGTTGTTGTTTTATCATCTTGTTGTGCCAAAGCGTGAACCGAGCTTATGTAAAACCTGAGTAAACAACGGTAAAAAAAAAAAAAAAAAAAAAAGAAGTAAGATTGATAACAAATTGGCGAGCGTTTGCTCAGTCGCATGCAATGCATATCAGCTGTGCCCCGTACAGTAGTGGCCCAAAGTAGTGGCCCCACCTCCAGTAAATTTATTAAACAGCTAAAATGGCCTTTAGCCGCATAATATAACCTGCATGGCTTAATCCTACTTTTATTATAACGATACATATTTGTGCCTTTGACATATTTGCATATATAAAATATACATATTAACCCTTATTGTTTTCAGCAACTTTTCGCTTCGGTATAGTAATAAAATAAATCAACTAGTTTTTGCCTAGAGTAAGCAAAAGATATGTAAAATTTGGTTGGTGGTAGGGAAGCAACTATAATATAATAAATGATCATTGCTTCTAATTTAAAGTAAAATTAACTCATTTATATGTTGTAATAGTTTTTTGAATGTTAAGGAATAACCACAACTTAAATGAAAGATCTAATTGACATAAATAAAGAAGTTACCATGAATTCTAACTAAGTTCCTTTCCCATTCCGGGATTTATGAAAAGCAGACTTGAGTCAATGTAAACAATATCAAGGGTGTATAAGGGATCGTCTCAAACATGTTTTGGCCCTTGGACGATCACGGTAGGGTGGGCATACGCTGCTTCCAATTTCCATCTCTGGGGTAGCTATCGTACACTATACATTCATAAATAAGTGCAGACCTACGTTTCTTTTTCTTCTCCTTTCTTTGTCTATGATCATGTTCCAACCGATTGATAGGCGACCTGTTCCCCCAAAACAACACGCGAAATTTTATTAATTAAAAATTTGCAAACGGAATCATCTCGGAATTTTTTTTCTGAACCCCCCCATCGCCGACGAGATAGAGCCGGAAAACTAGCGCGTGCTCAGTAAGGTGTCTATACTTCTATCAGCTCGACTCTGCAACTATCCTACGTTGTATGTTATAGTTATTATTAATTATTATGGCGCCCAAACGTGTGGGGCCCGATCCGGCAAGCCCCGATCTTAAATACAATAGAGCAATTTTTTTTCTCAGTCGATAACATCTGACTTTACTTAATCAGTTGGAACATGGCTCCATTTCCCTTGTCCTTGTTTATTGTTGAAAGGCTATGGATTACCTAGCATTTCTAAATAGCTCAGGTCCGAGCCTATAAAACAACAAATAAACGCATGTCCATTAGTTCTGATTGCTGGATAAGTTGGTTTTTCAAATTAAAGCTAACTCCGCAATCAACAGTAACTATTGTGAACTATCCTTGTATTCTTAATTATTTTGTGGAATTTTTGCTGGATGCTGGCTTAAAACGTGGACAAGTTCTACGGCCTACCGCTAAATGGAAACAAGGTATTAAGATACCCTAAGTGGCCCACTGGATACGTGAATTGTTTAAATGATCACCACCCAGTTACCACACATCCCTTCCTCTTCTTTGTGTTATTTCACCTTGTTTCAGGCATAGATTATAACATTTTGTTCCCTCTTTCATTGCTACCTGTTAAAATCTTCCTGGATAATATATTGGTGGCTAATGATCCTGGTATTCTTAGTGTTGCTGGTGCGTTTTCTTAACTAGGAAGACAATTGGATTGATTAACCTTATATTACAGTATACCGCTGATTTTCAGTGAAAGACGGTACCATACTTATCTGATACTTGATAATTCTAGCGATCAGGCATACTGCCGTTTGCTATGCGGCTGATCGTTGCTTTATCAACATATCATAAAGAAACTATCGTATACAATATGTTGTAGATATCGTATATTATAAATGCCTTTACTTGTTGCACATTTATGAACAGTGTTTTCCGGATATATTAATGAAGTATTTTAAAGTTTTCATAAAAAAATAAAAAAAAAAAATTTTTATTTTGATATTATTTTTAAGCTTAATTACGAATGTTAAATATAACTGCTTTTAAGAAACAGTGTCAAATTGGTCATGTTCGTAGCCCGCAGTTGTGAAAACTTAGCTGGTGAGGTTCAGTGCTACATTTGTCTTAAAGATATTGATCACAGAGCTCAACTTTTATCGACCAGCCGCAATCATACTTTTCATTGGGTATGTTTTAATCGGAAGGTTTCCAACAGAAACATTTGTCCCGTTTGTAGACCATCATTACAATCCTCTACCTTAAATCTAACTTTCAACTCCGATTTGAGTCAGTCGACTCAAAGTCTACCATCGCTAAACATGCCAACCGTCACTAGAGCTCATAAAAGCAATACAATCGCTGAGCGAAGCAATATGGACAATGCTCCACAGAACCCCGAAGAAACCTCCAACTTAGCCAATAGGGAGACTTCCCCGATTATTAGCGAACTGCAGCAAACACTGGCCGATGTCCTGACCTTGCAGGCAGTTAAACAAACTGAGCTAATTACTCAGTCGCTAAATGAAGGATTTAGAAACCTGATGACGATTTTTACCAGTCAAGTAGCATCGTCTTCGCAATCTCGTTCACTACCCTTACCAACCAGTCCACCTACTACGTCTCAAGGTTTAGTGGCACAAACAGCTGACCCATCTGTGTTGCCACGAACGTCCAATGATGCCAACAATGCAACAAGGCCCCAAAATCGAGCAACTCCTGTTAGTATGACTCCGACTAATTTAATGCCCAGGCTTTCTTCATTAGGAACCGAGCTACGTCCAGATCGGATAAGCCAAATAATCGCCAATTGGAAACTGAAATTTTCCGGTAGGTCAGGCATATTTGTTGAAGACTTTTTATATCGCGTAGAGGCATTAACCATCCAAACTTTGGACGGCAATTACGAACTATTAGCACGTTATGTTAGTAATTTGTTTGAGGGAAGCGCAACCGAGTGGTTTTGGCGCTATCACAAAAGCGTACATGAAATAAAATGGGAAGAATTGAAAAACGCCTTGCGAGTTCAGTTCAGGGAAGAGCGTACAGATGTAAACATTCGAGCTGCAATCGACCGTCGCAAGCAAAAGGCCAACGAATCCTTCGATGAGTTTTACGAAGCTGTTGTTGCAATAGCAGATAAATTATTTGAGTCCTTGCCAGAAGCATATTTATTGGCCTCTATTAGATCAAATCTATTACCGGAAATCCAACACGAGCTTTTATATGAAAAGATCGAAAGCATAACTAAGTTGAGAAGCGTTGTTAGGAAGCGAGAAGTGTTTTTCCAGACAATACCTCAAGTGGCGAAACCACAACCTGCTCCAAGGCCAGTACCCCGACTTGTACACGAGGTTGATACCAATTCTGATAATGAATCAGTTACAAGCGATAACGATGTAGCAGCCATAAGTCTGACCTGTTGGAATTGTGGCAGCAGTGGCCATTGTTATCAAGACTGCGTGGCCGATCGCCGCGTTTTCTGTTATGGCTGTGGTCAAGCAGACACATATAGACCAAGTTGTGCTAGATGCAGTCATGCAAAAAACTCTTTGCAGACTATTAGTATCGAAAGCGACCAACACAGATTAGAAGCTTCTAGTGCTTCTAATATATATCTATCGGACTTTGCAGACTTACCAGAGGTACCTTTACACAATCGTCTTCAAAATACTAATAATCAAGTCGTCAGCCCCCATAGTAAGAGGATGGCACGTTCCAAATTTCGGAGAAATGTCTATTATAAACACCGAAAACTCGAGAATAAATCACTGCTATCCGCGATAGTAGGCCACGATATTCGGCCGTACGCAGAGGTGTTCATATTAGGCAGATATGTATCTGGTTAGTGGATACTGGTGCGTCCGTTAGTTGCATTGGTGGGAGCTTTGCTAAAAACATATTACAAGATCGAATACCGCACAAACTCATGTGCTCTACTATACGAACTGCAGATGGTAACACACAGAGGGTTGTCGGAAAATTACGTACCGAAGTACAGTATAGAGGAAATACCAAGACTTTGACCTTCTATCTAGTCCCATCGTTAGTTCAGCATCTTTATTTAGGTATTGATTTTTGGGCCGAATTCGATTTACTGCCGTCCGTCTTGACGAAGACTGCCAATTTGGCCAGCCTCGAAGGTCCAGACCATTGACGGAATCGCAACGAATAATTTTGAATAAGACTATTCAGTGCTTTCCATCTTTCACGAAAAATGGCTTAGGAAAGACAAACCTTCTTGAGCATGTGATTGATGTTGGCGATTCAAAGCCAATTAAACAAAGACACTATGCCGTCTCTCCAGCGATTGAAAAGTTAATGTTCGATGAACTTGATCGCATGATTGCACTAGGTGTAATTGAGGAGTCAGACAGTGCCTGGTCGTCGCCAGTGGTACTTGTGCGCAAGCCCGGCAAAGTCAGACTTTGCATTGATAGTCGTAAAGTCAATGAAGTAACACGAAAAGACGCATATCCCATGCCGCTAATCGACGGGATACTCAGCCGTCTTCCGAAGGCTGAGTACATAACTAGCCTTGACTTAAAAGATGCCTATTGGCAAATACCACTAGAACCAAGATCTCGGGATAAAACAGCCTTTACAGTGCCAGGTAGAGCCCTCTACCAATTTACGGTCATGCCTTTTGGCCTAACCAATGCACCGTCGACGATGTCAAAGCTAATGGATAGAATAATCCCTGTTAGGTTGAAAAATGAAATTTTTATATACTTGGATGATCTGCTGATAGTTTCTGAATCTTTTGAGAAACATATTGTTGTATTGAAAGCGATAGCCATGTGCCTTTCTAACGCAGGATTGACAATAAATGTTGAGAAAAGTAAATTTTGCGTAAAAGAAGTGAAGTATTTAGGCCATGTGGTCGGCTATAGAACAATAGCTATGGACCCTGAAAAAATTTCGGCAATAAATAACTATCCAGCGCCCCGCTCATTAAAACAGCTTCGGGTATGACTGGATGGTACCAAAAATTTATTTGCAATTTTGCTTCGCTAGCATCACCGCTCACCGATGCCCTCAAGCACAAACGTCGTTTCAAATGGTCGGAACTAGCTGAAAATGCCTTTCAATCTCTGAAAAGGGTGATGTGCAAAGCTCCTGTATTGCATACACCAGATTTCGAGGCCCCATTTTATATTCACTGTGACGCGAGTCACACCGGTGTTGGAGGAGTCCTTATGCAAATAAATAAACAGGGCGATGAGATTCCCATTGCCTATATGTCACGAAAACTTAATCAATGTCAAAGAAACTATTCTGTTATCGAAAAAGAGTGTTTAGCCGCAATAGTATGTATAAAAAATTCCGTGCATATGTTGAGGGTCAGTCTTTTACTGTGATTACTGATCACGCGTCCTTAAAATGGCTGATGGCCCAAACAGACCTAAGCAGCCGATTGGCACGATGGGCGTTGAAGCTGCAGGGGTATACCTTTTCGATTCAACATCGTAAAGGATCCAAAAATATTGTGCCCGACGCGTTATCAAAAACTTACACTGAGGACTTATCGGCCATCGACGTCTCCACCTTTATAGACCTGCAATCGCCTTGTTTTCAATCGACTGGCTATCAGGATCTGCGGACAAAAATAGAGAAAAACCAAAACCAGCTACCTGACGTCAAAATAGTTGATAGGAGACAAAGTTGCCGATGATTTAGTTTGGAAATTATGGCTTCCTTTAGAGTTAGTGCCTATAGCATTAAAAATGGCTCATGACAATCCACTTTCCGCTCATGGGGGAATCACCAAAACTTTAGAAAGAGTGCGAAGGTATTATACTATTGGCCCAATTTGGTGACATCAGTTAAAGAATACATTAACCAGTGCGAGATCTGCAAAACTAGTAAAAGTCCAAATAAGGTACTCAGACCCCCACTTGCAAAAAGCAGAGACAGTAATCGGTTCTTTCAAAAACTCTATGTTGACTTTCTCGGTCCGTATCCGAGATCCAAGGCTGGTAATGTAGGAATTTTTATTGTACTCGAACACTTTACGAAATTTCCCTTTCTGAAAGCCGTAAAAAAATTTACTGCAGACGCCATTATACAATTTTTGGAAGAGGACCTGTTTCATTGTTTTGGCGTTCCCGAAACGGTAGTCTCTGATAATGGAGTACAGTTCAAGTCGCATGCCTTTAATAATTTAATGCAAAAGTATAAAATAAGCCATGCCTATACAGCGGTCTACGCATCACAGGCTAATGCCTCCGAGCGTGTTAATAGGTCTGTAATTTCGGCCATAAAAGCCTATATTCATCCCAATCAATCAAACTGGGACGAAAATTTGAGTAAAATTTGCTGCTCCTTACGCTCAAGCCTACATACAGCAGTAAATAATACCCCATATAGACTTGTCTTTGGTCAACATATGATAACAAATGGTTCTACTTATCGGCTTTTACGTGACCTAAACTTACTTGAAGATCGTGCCGTGTCATTCAACAGAGACGATTCTTTCGATTTAATGAGGAACAAAGCGGTTAACGTGATGCACAATCAACATTCACGAAACGAAAAGCTTTACAATTTGAGAAGCCGAGAGGTCTCCTATGTCGTTGGACAGGAAGTCTTTCGCAGAAACTTTCAACAAAGTAATTTTGTCAAGGGGTTTAATAACTTTTCTTTCAGTCCTTGTCACAAGCGCTTATCACCCTTGTGGTACCCCCAAGGGCGATTTTGGTCCGGGGGCTTGTAATGGAGCTTGTTAACAAAAATTAGTTGACTATTTTTTTATTGTGCCCAAAAGTAGGCAATGGAATTTTCGTTAATGCAGTTGTGACTAACAATTGGTTTGACACTTAGTAAGTAGTAGATTTCTTTTAGTTTTAGTAGTATTTTTGTTAATTATTGTAGTTTGCCTACCTACGCAGAAAATGACAACAAAAATAAAATATAAATATAAAATAATCTAATATATATATAAAAATATATATATATATATTTATATTTATTTAAAATGTTAGCTGAAATATAAAATTACTCGATTACACTTGGAAATTGCACACGATCTACAAGAAAAAGGCGTGTCTGCGAATTTTCGACATGGTGAGGTTAGATGACACTTCCGCAAGCCAGACTCGACCTTTCTACCAGTGATTGTCAACCAGAGCAGTCGCATTTAATAATTTTGCGTAAAGCTTAGCCTAACCTGCAAGCACGTTTTTTGTATTATTTTTTTTGTGTGCTAAATTCAAAAAAATACAAGGCTGTAAGTTCAAATACTATAGAAAAGAAATTCATGTTTAATGGCATTGGTCCACAGAACTCCCATTGGCTTGAGTCCATGCAGGCAGCTATCAATTGGTACATAGCTGACCGTAGTTTGAAAAAGCAAAGCCCACAGTCAACGGAACAACCTTTCCATGTTTTAATTTTGGTGCCAATCCCAAAAGGGTAAATATTTCTTTTCTCTTTCGGACCAGCCGCTCATTGCTTTTGCGCTGTGTACTTTTTTTTCTAATTATCATTTTCTGGTGTACACAGATTGGCACTTATACAGAAACCCCTAAGCTAAGTTTCTCACTCTCTGAAATAATCGAGCAGAATCGGAATTACGGGCACAGGGAGCATGGCAGATCATCGCCACCTGACACAGTAGTGTTCGGCATGTGTTAAACAAGCACGGATCGACGCACACAAAAAAAGAAAAAAAAAAAAAATGTCATAAGTTAGCAATAGAAAGTGTCGCCGTTGTAATGTTCCGAGCATAACCAGTGAAAAATATTTTTGATTTAATAAGTTGCTATGCTCGAATAATTGAATTGAATAAGTTATAATAGTTAATTACCGAGCGGCCAACCTGGCGACGAAGAAGCTGCATATTTTTTTTGTCTTTGGATAATATTCTAATTTTTTTTTTTTAAATGTTTTTTTTTTTGGCGTTGGGTATAATGTGCTAAAGCGAAAAGTTGCCGATTTAACAATAAGTGAAAAGCAAAGTGATTTTTGTCGGCAATGAAAATTTTAAAACTGTAATTCATCGAAAACAATGCGTCAGAAAAATAAACCCTGCCTTTAAACATATTTATAAATACCACTCGTATGGACACCGCCGAAAGTACTTTCGTCGCTGGATCTGCTAAATGGTAAGCTAGAGCACCCCATTATAATTTACAATTGTTCTGTTTACCCAGGGTATTACTTGACAGGTTCACGAACCAAAAATAGGTTTTGTTCTCCGCAGCCAAATGAGCATGCGTACGACAATTTTAAACAGTTGTTGTTGTTTTATCATCTTGTTGTGCCAATGCGTGAACCGAGCTTATGTAAAACCTGAGTAAACAACGGTAAAAAAAAAAAAAAAAAAAAAAGAAGTAAGATTGATAACAAATTGGCGAGCGTTTGCTCAGTCGCATGCAATGCATATCAGCTGTGCCCCGTACAGTAGTGGCCCAAAGTAGTGGCCCCACCTCCAGTAAATTTATTAAACAGCTAAAATGGCCTTTAGCCGCATAATATAACCTGCATGGCTTAATCCTACTTTTATTATAACGATACATATTTGTGCCTTTGACATATTTGCATATATAAAATATACATATTAACCCTTATTGTTTTCAGCAACTTTTCGCTTCGGTATAGTAATAAAATAAATCAACTAGTTTTTGCCTAGAGTAAGCAAAAGATATGTAAAATTTGGTTGGTGGTAGGGAAGCAACTATAATATAATAAATGATCATTGCTTCTAATTTAAAGTAAAATTAACTCATTTATATGTTGTAATAGTTTTTGGAATGTTAAGGAATAACCACAACTTAAATGAAAGATCTAATTGACATAAATAAAGAAGTTACCATGAATTCTAACTAAGACCCTTTCCCATTCCGGGATTTATGAAAAGCAGACTTGAGTCAATGTAAACAATATCAAGGGTGTATAAGGGATCGTCTCAAACATGTTTTGGCCCTTGGACGATCACGGTAGGGTGGGCATACGCTGCTTCCAATTTCCATCTCTGGGGTAGCTATCGTACACTATACATTCATAAATAAGTGCAGACCTACGTTTCTTTTTCTTCTCCTTTCTTTGTCTATGATCATGTTCCAACCGATTGATAGGCGACCTGTTCCCCCAAAACAACACGCGAAATTTTATTAATTAAAAATTTGCAAACGGAATCATCTCGGAATTTTTTTTCTGAACCCCCCCATCGCCGACGAGATAGAGCCGGAAAACTAGCGCGTGCTCAGTAAGGTGTCTATACTTCTATCAGCTCGACTCTGCAACTATCCTACGTTGTATGTTATAGTTATTATTAATTATTATGGCGCCCAAACGTGTGGGGCCCGATCCGGCAAGCCCCGATCTTAAATACAATAGAGCAATTTTTTTTCTCAGTCGATAACATCTGACTTTACTTAATCAGTTGGAACATGGCTCCATTTCCCTTGTCCTTGTTTATTGTTGAAAGGCTATGGATTACCTAGCATTTCTAAATAGCTCAGGTCCGAGCCTATAAAACAACATATAAACGCATGTCCATTAGTTCTGATTGCTGGATAAGTGGGTTTTTCAAATTAAAGCTAACTCCGCAATCAACAGTAACTATTGTGAACTATCCTTGTATTCTTAATTATTTTGTGGAATTTTTGCTGGATGCTGGCTTAAAACGTGGACAAGTTCTACGGCCTACCGCTAAATGGAAACAAGGTATTAAGATACCCTAAGTGGCCCACTGGATACGTGAATTGTTTAAATGATCACCACCCAGTTACCACACATCCCTTCCTCTTCTTTGTGTTATTTCACCTTGTTTCAGGCATAGATTATAACATTTTGTTCCCTCTTTCATTGCTACCTGTTAAAATCTTCCTGGATAATATATTGGTGGCTAATGATCCTGGTATTCTTAGTGTTGCTGGTGCGTTTTCTTAACTAGGAAGACAATTGGATTGATTAACCTTATATTACAGTATACCGCTGATTTTCAGTGAAAGACGGTACCATACTTATCTGATACTTGATAATTCTAGCGATCAGGCATACTGCCGTTTGCTATGCGGCTGATCGTTGCTTTATCAACATATCATAAAGAAACTATCGTATACAATATGTTGTAGATATCGTATATTATAAATGCCTTTACTTGTTGCACATTTATGAACAGTGTTATTATTACTCAGGAAAGTGGCTCATAAATTCCGGATATATTAATGAAGTATTTTGAAGTTTTCATAAAAAAATAAAAAAAAAAAATTTTTATTTTGATATTATTTTTAAGCTTAATTACGAATGTTAAATATAACTGCTTTTAAGAAACAGTGTCAAATTGGTCATGTTCGTAGCCCGCAGTTGTGAAAACTTAGCTGGTGAGGTTCAGTGCTACATTTGTCTTAAAGATATTGATCACAGAGCTCAACTTTTATCGACCAGCCGCAATCATACTTTTCATTGGGTATGTTTTAATCGGAAGGTTTCCAACAGAAACATTTGTCCCGTTTGTAGAGCATCATTACAATCCTCTACCTTAAATCTAACTTTCAGCTCCGATTTGAGTCAGTCATGCCAACCGTCACTAGAGCTCATAAAAGCAATACAATCGCTGAGCGAAGCAATATGGACAACGCTCCACAGAACCCCGAAGAAACCTCCAACTTAGCCAATAGGGAGACTTCCCCGATTATTAGCAAACTGCAGCAAACACTGGCCGATGTCCTGACCTTGCAGGCAGTTAAACAAACTGAGCTAATTACTCAGTCGCTAAATGAAGGATTTAGAAACCTGATGACGATTTTTACCAGTCAAGTAGCATCGTCTTCGCAATCTCGTTCACTACCCTTACCAACCAGTCCACCTACTACGTCTCAAGGTTTAGTGGCACAAACAGCTGACCCATCTGTGTTGCCACGAACGTCCAATGATGCCAACAATGCAACAAGGCCCCAAAATCGAGCAACTCCTGTTAGTATGACTCCGACTAATTTAATGCCCAGGCTTTCTTCATTAGGAACCGAGCTACGTCCAGATCGGATAAGCCAAATAATCGCCAATTGGAAACTGTTATTTTCCGGTAGGTCAGGCATATTTGTTGAAGACTTTATATATCGCGTAGAGGCATTAACCATCCAAACTTTGGACGGCAATTACGAACTATTAGCACGTTATGTTAGTAATTTGTTTGAGGGAAGCGCAACCGAGTGGTTTTGGCGCTATCACGAAAGCGTACATGAAATAAAATGGGAAGAATTGAAAAACGCCTTGCGAGTTCAGTTCAGGGAAGAGCGTACAGATGTAAACATTCGAGCTGCAATCGACCGTCGCAAGCAAAAGGCCAACGAATCCTTCGATGAGTTTTACGAAGCTGTTGTTGCAATAGCAGATAAATTATTTGAGTCCTTGCCAGAAGCATATTTATTGGCCTCTATTAGATCAAATCTATTACCGGAAATCCAACACGAGCTTTTATATGAAAAGATCGAAAGCATAACTAAGTTGAGAAGCGTTGTTAGGAAGCGAGAAGTGTTTTTCCAGACAATACCTCAAGTGGCGAAACCACAACCTGCTCCAAGGCCAGTACCCCGACTTGTACACGAGTTTGATACCAATTCTGATAATGAATCAGTTACAAGCGATAACGATGTAGCAGCCATAAGTCTGACCTGTTGGAATTGTGGCAGCAGTGGCCATTGTTATCAAGACTGCGTGGCCGATCGCCGCGTTTTCTGTTATGGCTGTGGTCAAGCAGACACATATAGACCAAGTTGTGCTAGATGCAGTCATGCAAAAAACTCTTTGCAGACTATTAGTATCGAAAGCGACCAACACAGATTAGAAGCTTCTAGTGCTTCTAATATATATCTATCGGACTTTGCAGACTTACCAGAGGTACCTTTACACAATCGTCTTCAAAATACTAATAATCAAGTCGTCAGCCCCCATAGTAAGAGGATGGCACGTTCCAAATTTCGGAGAAATGTCTATTATAAACACCGAAAACTCGAGAATAAATCACTGCTATCCGCGATAGTAGGCCACGATATTCGGCCGTACGCAGAGGTGTTCATATTAGGCAGATATGTATCTGGTTAGTGGATACTGGTGCGTCCGTTAGTTGCATTGGTGGGAGCTTTGCTAAAAACATATTACAAGATCGAATACCGCACAAACTCATGTGCTCTACTATACGAACTGCAGATGGTAACACACAGAGGGTTGTCGGAAAATTACGTACCGAAGTACAGTATAGAGGAAATACCAAGACTTTGACCTTCTATCTAGTCCCATCGTTAGTTCAGCATCTTTATTTAGGTATTCATTTTTGGGCCGAATTCGATTTACTGCCGTCCGACTTGACGAAGACTGCCAATTTGGCCAGCCTCGAAGGTCCAGACCATTGACGGAATCGCAACGAATAATTTTGAATAAGACTATTCAGTGCTTTCCATCTTTCACGAAAAATGGCTTAGGAAAGACAAACCTTCTTGAGCATGTGATTGATGTTGGCGATTCAAAGCCAATTAAACAAAGACACTATGCCGTCTCTCCAGCGATTGAAAAGTTAATGTTCGATGAACTTGATCGCATGATTGCACTAGGTGTAATTGAGGAGTCAGACAGTGCCTGGTCGTCGCCAGTGGTACTTGTGCGCAAGCCCGGCAAAGTCAGACTTTGCATTGATAGTCGTAAAGTCAATGAAGTAACACGAAAAGACGCATATCCCATGCCGCTAATCGACGGGATACTCAGCCGTCTTCCGAAGGCTGAGTACATAACTAGCCTTGACTTAAAAGATGCCTATTGGCAAATACCACTAGAACCAAGATCTCGGGATAAAACAGCCTTTACAGTGCCAGGTAGAGCCCTCTACGGTCATGCCTTTTGGCCTAACCAATGCACCGTCGACGATGTCAAAGCTAATGGATAGAATAATCCCTGTTAGGTTGAAAAATGAAATTTTTATATACTTGGATGATCTGCTGATAGTTTCTGAATCTTTTGAGAAACATATTGTTGTATTGAAAGCGATAGCCATGTGCCTTTCTAACGCAGGATTGACAATAAATGTTGAGAAAAGTAAATTTTGCGTAAAAGAAGTGAAGTATTTAGGTCATGTGGTCGGCTATAGAACAATAGCTATGGACCCTGAAAAAATTTCGGCAATAAATAACTATCCAGCGCCCCGCTCATTAAAACAGCTTCGGGTATGACTGGATGGTACCAAAAATTTATTTGCAATTTTGCTTCGCTAGCATCACCGCTCACCGATGCCCTCAAGCACAAACGTCGTTTCAAATGGTCGGAACTAGCTGAAAATGCCTTTCAATCTCTGAAAAGGGTGATGTGCAAAGCTCCTGTATTGCATACACCAGATTTCGAGGCCCCATTTTATATTCACTGTGACGCGAGTCACACCGGTGTTGGAGGAGTCCTTATGCAAATAAATAAACAGGGCGATGAGATTCCCATTGCCTATATGTCACGAAAACTTAATCAATGTCAAAGAAACTATTCTGTTACCGAAAAAGAGTGTTTAGCCGCAATAGTATGTATAAAAAAATTCCGTGCATATGTTGAGGGTCAGTCTTTTACTGTGATTACTGATCACGCGTCCTTAAAATGGCTGATGGCCCAAACAGACCTAAGCAGCCGATTGGCACGATGGGCGTTGAAGTTGCAGGGGTATACCTTTTCGATTCAACATCGTAAAGGATCCAAAAATATTGTGCCCGACGCGTTATCAAGAACTTACACTGAGGACTTATCGGCCATCGACGTCTCCACATTTATAGACCTGCAATCGCCTTGTTTTCAATCGACTGGCTATCAGGATCTGCGGACAAAAATAGAGAAAAACCAAAACCAGCTACCTGACGTCAAAATAGTTGATGGTTTCATCTATAGGCGAACTGAGCACGCAACAGGAGACAAAGTTGCCGATGATTCAGTTTGGAAATTATGGCTTCCTTTAGAGTTAGTGCCTATAGCATTAAAAATGGCTCATGACAATCCACTTTCCACTCATGGGGGAATCACCAAAACTTTAGAAAGAGTGCGAAGGTATTACTATTGGCCCAATTTGGTGACATCAGTTAAAGAATACATTAACCAGTGCGAGATCTGCAAAACTAGTAAAAGTCCAAATAAGGTACTCAGACCCCCACTTGCAAAAAGCAGAGACAGTAATCGGTTCTTTCAAAAACTCTATGTTGACTTTCTCGGTCCGTATCCGAGATCCAAGGCTGGTAATGTAGGAATTTTTATTGTACTCGAACACTTTACGAAATTTCCCTTTCTGAAAGCCGTAAAAAAATTTACTGCAGACGCCATTATACAATTTTTGGAAGAGGACCTGTTTCATTGTTTTGGCGTTCCCGAAACGGTAGTCTCTGATAATGGAGTACAGTTCAAGTCGCATGCCTTTAATAATTTAATGCAAAAGTATAAAATAAACCATGCCTATACAGCGGTCTACGCACCACAGGCTAATGCCTCCGAGCGTGTTAATAGGTCTGTAATTTCGGCCATAAAAGCCTATATTCATCCCAATCAATCAAACTGGGACGAAAATTTGAGTAAAATTTGCTGCTCCTTACGCTCAAGCCTACATACAGCAGTAAATAATACCCCATATAGACTTGTCTTTGGTCAACATATGATAACAAATGGTTCTACTTATCGGCTTTTACGTGACCTAAACTTACTTGAAGATCGTGCCGTGTCATTCAACAGAGACGATTCTTTCGATTTAATGAGGAACAAAGCGGTTAACGTGATGCACAATCAACATTCACGAAACGAAAAGCTTTACAATTTGAGAAGCCGAGAGGTCTCCTATGTCGTTGGACAGGAAGTCTTTCGCAGAAACTTTCAACAAAGTAATTTTGTCAAGGGGTTTAATAACTTTTCTTTCAGTCCTTGTCACAAGCGCTTATCACCCTTGTGGTACCCCCAAGGGCGATTTTGGTCCGGGGGCTTGTAATGGAGCTTGTTAACAAAAATTAGTTGACTATTTTTTTATTGTGCCCAAAAGTAGGCAATGGAATTTTCGTTAATGCAGTTGTGACTAACAATTGGTTTGACACTTAGTAAGTAGTAGATTTCTTTTAGTTTTAGTAGTATTTTTGTTAATTATTGTAGTTTGCCTACCTACGCAGAAAATGACAACAAAAATAAAATATAAATATAAAATAATCTAATATATATATAAAAATATATATATATATATTTATATTTATTTAAAATGTTAGCTGAAATATAAAATTACTCGATTACACTTGGAAATTGCACACGATCTACAAGAAAAAGGCGTGTCTGCGAATTTTCGACATGGTGAGGTTAGATGACACTTCCGCAAGCCAGACTCGACCTTTCTACCAGTGATTGTCAACCAGAGCAGTCGCATTTAATAATTTTGCGTAAAGCTTAGCCTAACCTGCAAGCACGTTTTTTGTATTATTTTTTTTGTGTGCTAAATTCAAAAAAATACAAGGCTGTAAGTTCAAATACTATAGAAAAGAAATTCATGTTTAATGGCATTGGTCCACAGAACTCCCATTGGCTTGAGTCCATGCAGGCAGCTATCAATTGGTACATAGCTGACCGTAGTTTGAAAAAGCAAAGCCCACAGTCAACGGAACAACCTTTCCATGTTTTAATTTTGGTGCCAATCCCAAAAGGGTAAATATTTCTTTTCTCTTTCGGACCAGCCGCTCATTGCTTTTGCGCTGTGTACTTTTTTTTCTAATTATCATTTTCTGGTGTACACAGATTGGCACTTATACAGAAACCCCTAAGCTAAGTTTCTCACTCTCTGAAATAATCGAGCAGAATCGGAATTACGGGCACAGGGAGCATGGCAGATCATCGCCACCTGACACAGTAGTGTTCGGCATGTGTTAAACAAGCACGGATCGACGCACACAAAAAAAGAAAAAAAAAAAAAAAAATGTCATAAGTTAGCAATAGAAAGTGTCGCCGTTGGTGAAAAATATTTTTGATTTAATAAGTTGCTATGCTCGAATAATTGAATTGAATAAGTTATAATAGTTAATTACCGAGCGGCCAACCTGGCGACGAAGAAGCTGCATATTTTTTTTGTCTTTGGATAATATTCTAATTTTTTTTTTTTAAATGTTTTTTTTTTTGGCGTTGGGTATAATGTGCTAAAGCGAAAAGTTGCCGATTTAACAATAAGTGAAAAGCAAAGTGATTTTTGTCGGCAATGAAAATTTTAAAACTGTAATTCATCGAAAACAATGCGTCAGAAAAATAAACCCTGCCTTTAAACATATTTATAAATACCACTCGTATCGACACCGCCGAAAGTACTTTCGTCGCTGGATCTGCTAAATGGTAAGCTAGAGCACCCCATTATAATTTACAATTGTTCTGTTTACTTATTATTATTACTTGACAGGTTCACGAACCAAAAATAGGTTTTGTTCTCCGCAGCCAAATGAGCATGCGTACGACAATTTTAAACAGTTGTTGTTGTTTTATCATCTTGTTGTGCCAAAGCGTGAACCGAGCTTATGTAAAACCTGAGTAAACAACGGTAAAAAAAAAAAAAAAAAAAAAAAAAGAAGTAAGATTGATAACAAATTGGCGAGCGTTTGCTCAGTCGCATGCAATGCATATCAGCCATGCCCCGTACAGTAGTGGCCCAAAGTAGTGGCCCCACCTCCAGTAAATTTATTAAACAGCTAAAATGGCCTTTAGCCGCATAATATAACCTGCATGGCTTTGTCCTACTTTTATTATAACGATACATATTTGTGCCTTTGACATATTTGCATATATAAAATATACATATTAACCCTTATTGTTTTCAGCAACTTTTCGCTTCGGTATAGTAATAAAATAAATCAACTAGTTTTTGCCTAGAGTAAGCAAAAGATATGTAAAATTTGGTTGGTGGTAGGGAAGCAACTATAATATAATAAATGATCATTGCTTCTAATTTAAAGTAAAATTAACTCATTTATATGTTGTAATAGTTTTTTGAATGTTAAGGAATAACCACAACTTAAATGAAAGATCTAATTGACATAAATAAAGAAGTTACCATGAATTCTAACTAAGACCCTTTCCCATTCCGGGATTTATGAAAAGCAGACTTGAGTCAATGTAAACAATATCAAGGGTGTATAAGGGATCGTCTCAAACATGTTTTGGACCTTGGACGATCACATTCGATACATACGATACATTCATAAATAAGTGCAGACCTACGTTTCTTTTTCTTCTCCTTTCTTTGTCTATGATGATGTTCCAACCGATTGATAGGCGACCTGTTCCCCCAAAACAACACGCGAAATTTTAATAATTAATAATTTGCAAACGAGCATTTGACATCTCGGAATTTTTTTTTGAACCCCCCCATCGCCGACGAGATAGAGCCGGAAAACTAGCGCGTGCTCCGTAAGGTGTCTATACTTCTATCAGCTCGACTCTGCAACTATCCTACGTTGTATGTTATACTTGACATGTAGCTTCTAGAATAGTACATATATTTGCATTTGGTGTTGGAAGAAGAGGGTTCAGGGTATCCCCTAGTCGGGTGCTCCCGACTAGAACCTCTTACTTGTTTTTCATATAAGCTTTTGCCTAGGCATTTGTTGTGTTGAGCTTTCAATATAATATGCACTGCTGATAAGTATAGCGATCATCCAGCATAGATACACATACATTTTATTTGATTTAACATACCATCTCTTTGATTTATGATGATCGTTAGTGAACACAAATAACTATTCAATTTTAAATTAGCTTTTTTTATACCCTGAACCCATTGAAAATGGGTAAAAAGGTATGTTTTTGTGTTAAATGTAAATGTATGTAATGCAGAAGAAAGCATCTCCGACCCCATTAAGTTTATATATTCTTGATCAGCATCAATAGCCGAGTCGATCTAGCCATGTCCGTCTGTCTGTCCGTCCGTCCTTCCGTCTCTCTGTATGTATGAACGCAAGGATATCAGAACCTATAACAGTTGGAGACTTAAAATTTTAGCTTTAGGTCCTACTAGTGCCTACGCAGATCGAGTTTGTTGCCGATAATCGATAACTTGCCCTGTTTCGAAGTTATAAATAAAAATCGATGTCGACATCCTGTTTTTTGAGCAAATTGAGTGAATAATAAGGGCTAGAGTCACCAAACTTGATATGTTGCTTCTAGAATATTTAATATATATCAAGTATCTTTCGTTTTATACCTATCGCCACCTCCCCGCTACTACCTCATAGCTATAAATCAAGTTAGTAACCCAACTTATAATGCCCACCAATTAATGCTACAATTTAAATGCAATTTACTTTTTGAGAATACAAAAAGTACAAATACATTCTATGGTACAATAAGATATACTGTAGAAAATTTTATTTGGATCGGTTTCTGTGTTGTTTATCAGTCTTTTGACTGCGCACGTGTTTGCGACAGCTAGCGCAAGTTCCAAGAATTTCTGTATACATGTACAAACACACATTCATGCGCGTCTGCTTCGAATTCTGTCATCAGCATTACAATTGCGATTGTGTTCTGTGCTTAAACTAGCACGTAGCGCGTTCTGTATTTGGTGTTGGAATATGAGGGTTCAGGGTATTCCCTAGTCGGGAGCTCCCGACTAGAAGCTCTTACTTGTTTTAATTTATCTTTTTTACTTTAAGCGGGCACGTAGCGCGTGCTGCATTTGGTGGTGGAATAAGAGTGTTAAGGGTATTCCCTAGTCGGGAGCTCCCGACTAGAACCTCTTACTTGTTCATTGTTTTGCTTGGATTATTTTCTTTGTAATTATTACTTAAACTAAAGTAGACCATGAAAACATGAATCCGAACTTGTACTCTTTTTTTACATTCTATTTTTATTTCGAGCATAGTTTGAAGCAAATTCAAAGTTTGAGCAAATTATATACAACCCGGATACCTTTTTGAATTTGTAGCAGTATGTAATATTATTTTATTTAACTTATTTTCGGGTTGTCTTTTTTTACAAATGTCCTCTTTTAGCGCTGTAGACGGCACCACAGGCTGTTCAGGATGTTTAGCGTATGATCATTAGCATTTTACATGGCAGGGCGGGTATATAGAACAAGGAGCATTAACATCCGAATTCTTCATCATCTACTGGTTCACTTTCATTGCTTATTTTGGTTTGTGTATTCCTATCCCTTATCTCTGTCTACACTTTATTACATTAACCCCTCTGGCAGGGCCAGACCCCTTTTTTAGTAAGAGGGTGCTCCGTACGATTTACTTGTGTTCATTACAAAACTTTTTAAGTAAACATTCATTTTTATCGCGCAGCTTTAACATGGTTGATTCTGCGAGCGCTATCACCATTGGACAATGTTGCTGGCAGCAGTAGATCCCCACCGAGAATATTACCTTCTTTAAATTTGGTACGTGAAATACCCATGACGCAGATCAACATTGAGAAGTTTCACTGAAGGTTGGCTGGCGGCTGACACCTTTGCTCGTATCAGCATCATCATTTGTACGTACGACGTTTGCTGAACGAAAAGCCACTCGTCTGGTGTGGCGTTTAAAGTCTGTAGGTATGCATTTTTGTTATATTATTATTAATTTTTTTCGGGTGAAAAGGTTCCCCTGAGCCTTCCTTTACCAAAAAGCAGGCACGTCGGGGAAAGCTATCGATGATTTTTAACAAACCTGATCTGCAATTTTTACCCATTTTCAGTGGGTTTTATAATCTCTATATGTAAAACTTTTTGTCCTAACTAACTGATTGGTGATCAACGCACAGCTCGTACCGTAAGAGCTAGGAAGCTGAAATGTTCACTACAGTTACCTTATGTGATGAATGTGCACGTTAAGACGGGATTTCGGATTTCCACTCGCATGTTTGGAAAAATCGCTAAAAACGTTTGTATGAAAATTTTTTGTTTACCATCCGATCGGCCTTAAACCCATTCTCAAAAATCTTTATTCAAATTCATTTGTAGGGTTTTTCGCACTTTTTGGAAAATCCATCCATCCTTGGTAGAAATGGTGGTCAAGGATTTGGTGGGTCATTTAAGAGTGTTTCACAATTTTCGCAGAATCCAAGCTTCCTAGGTTGAAAATGCGATTGATAAATTTTTTGGGCTAAGTTTTACTTTTTCTCCGATTTGCACCAATCTAACTTCCAGGGCTCTACATAAGAACTTAATGAATACGTGTTTCAGCGATTTGTGGAAATTTCACCCGCAACAGTGGTAAATTGGCGGAAAACGGTTGTATGAAAGTTTTTTATTTTTCGTCCGATCGGTTTAACTTTAAATGATCTTTCAGAGAATTTATTTTTTACGTGCTACGGGCAAGGCCAGGGTATACCCGCCGGTACAGTATACAAGTAAAACAAGAATGGCTATCTTCGATTGCGTACAAGGTATGCCATTGCCTAAAGATTTGAAAGATCTTTACGAAAATTCGTTTGGTTCGTTTTTCGCAAAATTCTTATATATTGGTTGAATAATGCAGGTCAAAGGTTGAATGAACGAAAGTTTATTTTTGTGCTTTAAACTTCACACACAATCGTAGATTCTAACTTTTGTTTCTATATTCGTTGGACTGGAAAAACATTTTGTGAGGCGGCTACTAGGATTAGCCTCCCCACAGTTTTGAACTCATGGCAAGGAGCCGCCGTTCGCATCGCCAAGGCCATTGCAAGGAGCTATTGGCAGTATTGTTTGTTAATTTTTATACTTTATAAGTATCAAATGTAGTAATATAAGATAAAAGATTTGTAAGAGGCAAGAAGCCGCCGACATTATAATTAAGTAAAAAGGCAAGGAGCCGTTAACCGCATAGTCTGTGTATTGTTAGAATAAGTGCATAGTTTGGGCAAGTAGCCGTTCATTGCTTGAATTTAAACGCCGACCGCCGCTGCAACCGTGCGTTGCTGATCGGTTGCTCAACACCGCCTGCGAGAGCGCAGCTTTGATTCGGCGGCGAAGAGCGAAAGCTCCGAAGCGAAGTTGCGAAAGCTCGCGGCGAGCCGGCACTTTTGGAATAACGATCAGGGTGAGTAGACGTGCCAAAAAAAGCAGTGCGAGCAAGGCCTTAGTCTAGGAAGTTTAGTAGGGTAGAATATAACAAAGTTAGTGAATAAAGTGAATGCAGTCGCGATAATTAAGTGAAATGTATTCTCGGACGGTCATACTTGTGCTAAACATCGGAAAAGCCGATGTTCATCCTTACCTAGGGGGGGTTAGGCCCGATAGTATAGCTGGTGCGTGGCTCCGGCCTGCTAGAATAGGTAGCACGAGGCTGCGGTCCCGTAGGGTAGGTAGGATAGCAGCAGTGCGAGGTATACTTTGGTCGGAACATTCATTCATTACTAATAATAACAAAATAATATAAGTGAAGAAAAAAAATATAGAGAACAAAGACTGAACAATTAAAAGAACATCAAGTGAATTAATTGTTTTTTTATATTTTTGTTTTGCGAAGTGAATGCAAAAAATATATAAAAGAAATAATAAGAATAAATATCTAAGAAAAGTAAAATAATAAAAAAAATAAAAGCAAAGACGAACAAAGGTTAAAGTGAACAATGGTCAAAAGTTTAAAAGAACTTTAAGTGCGTTTTTTTTATTATTTTTTTTTGGTTCAAGTTTGTGAAATAGACGTAAAAACAAAAAAACAAAGGAATTGGAAAAAAAAGGAAGGAATATATATTAAAAAAAAAAAAAAAAAACAAGAGAGACAAAGACAAAAGTGAAAGAAATAGATCAACGGAACGAGAATTGCCCAGACACCAAACACGAAACTCGAGCGAGAGTCTACAAGAGTTGAAGTTGAGCCTAGAGTGAGTAGTAAACTCTCAGAATGGAGACAGGTGAGTGCCAAAATCCGGGTGTGGGCGTGCGCTGGATCCACCAGCGACGTAAAGAAGAACTGGTGGCGATCGCCCACGAGTTCGGGCTGGAAAAGGAGGGGCGCGTGGAAGAGCTACGTAAGCGGCTATCCGCTTTTGTGCAGGATGGCGGCCATACACCCGAAATTTGGGCTCGGCTTGCCGAGCTAGAATCTCAGACCGCCAAAACATTGGAGCCGTCCCCCTGGGGCAGTCTACCCAATGTCTCGGGCCATGAGCGAGGTATTCTGCGACCAGGCTGCTCGCTGGTTTTTAAGCAGTGGACTGAGGGATGTGCCATGGTCGGTGTTTAGGAGGGGTTTCTTAGAATTCTTTCTACCACCACGCTACTTCGAGAGGCTGGAGGACGAGATCCGATCCCGCCGACATCGTGTGGGGGAAGAATTTAAGGAATACCTAATAGAGTTGAGGGCTTTGATGCATCATGCCAGATATGAGCCGGCGCAGGACTTGCACCGGATATATGAGAATGCCGCCCCCGAATACAGGCTTTACGTACGACGGCAAGATTTTTCCACCTTGTCCCAGCTGACTCAACTCGCTGTGGAGTACGAGACGGTGATGAGACAGCGAGCGGAATACTCCGGAAGCAGGGCAGGGAGTCAGGCGGCCACGAGCTCAAATAGCGCGGAGTGGGGAAGGACGGTACAGCCCCCGGGGGGACATTTTAACCCATTCCGGTCTACTCCCAATGGATCCGGAGCGATCGTTGTAGATAGACAAGTTTCCGCCCCGCCGGCAACGGCCCCTGCGAAAGTGGCCCACCAAATGATGAACCAAGAGGCCGGAACCGGGTACGATCCGCGACGAGCATGCCGCAGGTGCGCACAGGAGGGGCACTTTGCCAGGGAATGTCCCAATGCACCCGTTTTGTTTTGTTGGGTATGTGGGCACCGGGGCAGAAGTGGCCAAGATTGTTGTCGCCGCATGGAGGCGGGAAACGGGCAACGGCGTCGCCCAGGTCAGGGTCGGGTCGACGCCGACACACACGGGACTCGGAAATAGTACACCCGCTTAAGGTGGACGGTGGCCGGATCGTCGCCACGGTGGAGATTGGCGGGCGGACGATGCTTGCTACTATCGATACTGGGCCCACTCGCAGCTTCATGAGTGAAGACTACGTACGCAAGTGGGCGATTCGGGGGAGAGTGGAGAATGCTTGTCATGCCCGCAATGCTGGACCACGTCATCCTGGGGATGGACTTCTTGGGTGCAATGGGCACTACGATACGCTGCGGCAAGGCGGAGCTGGTTCTAGAGGTGGTGACGTCTCCGGCCGCGGGGCCTGGAACCAGGGAAGAGCCGAAAGAAGGCCTCACTCGCCAAGGAGCGGGAATGCCAGCCCGGCAACCAAGGGCGGAAGAGACGAAGAAGGAACCGAAGGAAGGCCTCCCAGGTCATGAAAAGGGAGCCTACTCGGCAACAGAGCAGAGAGAAGTCGAAAGAGGGCCTCGCGGGTGCCGGCTCGGCAACTGTCGGAAAAGGAGAAGGAAGTGAAGTGAGTCTCACTCGGGGTTGGACCGAGAGCCCAAAAGGCGGCGCGTAGGCCTGCAAAGGCAGATTTACGCTGTTCATGCAGGCGGCACGGCGGAATTGTGCCAAAGAACTGAGGGATTAGGAGCAATGGCTCGAATCCACACGGGCACAGTGAATCAGGTGCGGCTGCCAGAATCGAGCGATCAAGGAGCTCTATTTGGAGTCGGGGTGGTGCCTGTACGAGGCGAGACGCAGGGCGAGCCCAGCGTCGAAGAGGCAGAGTGGCCAGCGGATTTGGATCCGGAACTTAAGGATTTCCTGGAGTCGGAACTGACACTCTTCGAGGGGCTGCAGGGAGTCTCGCACATCGCGGAGCACAGGATCAGGCTTAAGGATGATAAGCCATTAAAGCAGATATATTACCCGAAGAATCCGGCCATGCAAAGGGTGATTGATGAACAGGTGGACGAGCTGATCCAGGCAGGTGCCATCGAGCCGTCGCGTAGTCCACACAGCGCCCCGATCGTCTTAGTCAAGAAGAAGACTGGCGAGTGGCGCATGTGTATCGACTATCGACAACTCAAAGCGCATTCCGTCCCAGATGCTTATCCTGTTCCCAGGATTAATCACATCCTTGAGTGGTTGCGTCACGCCCGGTTCATCTCCACTCTGGATTTGAAGCACGGGTACTGGCAGATACCGATGGCAGCCGATAGTCGGGAATGTACGGCGTTCACAGTCCCCGGAAGAGGTCTTTTCCAGTGGCGGGTGATGCCATTCGGTTTACATTCGGCATGTGCGACCTTCCAGCGAGCCTTAGACACGGTCATAGGGCCAGAGATGGAGCCAGAGATGCGTTCGCCTACCTAGACGACATCGTGGTAATAGGGGCGACGAAGGAACAACATGTAGAGAACTTGAGGGAAGTGTTCCGCCGGTTAAGGGCGGCTAATCTCAAGCTGAATAGGACGCAGTGCAGTTTCTTCCGGGAGAGGTTGGTCTACCTAGGGCATGTCATTTGTGCGGAAGGAATACGTACCGATCCAGAGAAGGTGGAGGCGATACGTAACCTGAGGGCCCCGACAAATTGTAAGGAGTTGCGGCAGTGTCTCGGGATGGCGTCATGGTACAGGCGCTTCGTTCCCAACTTTGCGACTCAGGTACAACCGCTAACAGCGCTCTTGCAGTAGGGGCGGAAATGGGCATTGGATCAAGAACAGGAAGAGGCATTGCGTCAATTGAAGGACAGCTTGACGACTGCCCCTGTGTTGGCTTGTCCAGACTTTTCCGCCAAATTCGTCCTACAGATTGACGCGAGCGAGTACGGCCTCGGCGCAGTGCTGACGCAGACGATAGAAGGGCAGGAGCGGGTCATAGCGTAAGCGCGCAGAAAATTGCTGAAGGCCGAAGTGAACTACTCCGCCACCGAGAAAGAGTGCCTGGCAATCGTTTGGTCGATGTTCACTACCGACGAGGGAAGCTCAACGTCGTGGCCGACACACTATCAAGACATCCTCTAGAGACCTGTCAGCAAGCAGTGGTGGCTGAGCCACCCTGCAAATGGGTCGCGAGTATGCGTGCTAGGATCGCCGAGGAGCCAGCAAAGTTCCCGGACTACGCAGAAGAAAATGGGCAGATATATAGGCATTTAGGCCACCGGACGGACGACGAAGACTACATTCCCTGGAAGCTATGTGTGGCCAGTGGTCAACGGCAGAGGGTATTGGCGGAGTGCCATGATGCTCCCACGGCCGGGCATCAAGGCGTGAGGAAAACAGTGTCGAGGCTAGCCCAAAGGTACTACTGGCCGGGTATGTTCCGTGACGCCGCCAAGTACGTGAAGTGTTGCGAAACCTGCCAAAAGTTCAAGAGCGAGCAACTTAAACCGGCTGGACGCATGCTAACGAGGCAGATGGCAGAGCCGATGGCAATACTTTGCGCAGATTTCGTCGGGCCCCTTCCACGGTCGAAACATGGCAACACCATGTTACTGGTGTTCCATGATGCTTTCTCAAAATGGGTGGAGCTGGTCCCGCTCAGGAGAGCCACGGCGGCACACCTGCAAACAGCGTTCCGAGAGAAGATTTTGAGCCGATTGCCCAAAAAGTTCGTGTGCGACAACGGGGTACAATTCACAAGCCGGAGTTTCAAGGCTTTTCTGGAGTCCTAGGGTGTAGAGATCCAGTACACCGCCCCTTACTGTCCGCAAGAAAATCCTATGAGGACCAACAGAACCGTGAAGACCATGATAACGCAATATATCGAGGACCACCAGAGTTCGTGGGACGAACTCTTGCCCGAGATATCGCTGGCGGTCAATACAAGCGTGTCGGATTCGACCGGATTCAGTCCCGCTTTCCTGATGCAGGGTAGGGAGCCGCGGTTGCCCGCCGCTCTGTACGATCAGGTAACTCCGGGGTCCGTAACTAGTGCGCTCGACCCTAGGACAAAGGCGGATAGGTTAAAAGAAATCTTTTATATCGTTCACAGCAATCTCCAGCGCGCATCAAAGGACCAGGGCAGACACTACAACCTGCGCAGACGAGAGTGGCGGCCTTCGTTGGACTCGATGGTCCTGTTACGGCAGCACCAACTGTCCAGCGCCGCCGAGGGCTTCGCCGCGAAGTTGGCTCCTAAGTTTGACGGCCCCATAGGGTCATTTAATTCATATCCGCCAATATTGTGCGCCTGGTGAAACCGGGCGAACATAAGAAGAGCGTGGCCAACATCTCGCAGCTGAAGCCATTCCACAGAGAGACGACGGAGGATGAAGGGGAAGACCCAGGGCACAGGGATGCCCACGAGCAGGCGTAGGGTGAGAGCGACACCCGTCGCCAACGTAACTTACATACTATAGTAGATTAGGTTAACGCTAGTAGTGTAACCAGAATAGGCATAGTAAAATGTGAGCCGCACTGTGAGGATAGGGCATTAACCGATAAGTAACGAATAAGTTAACCAATAAGTCAAATTTACAGATGGAACCCGAGACTATCACCATATCATCAGAGGATGACGACAGCAGCAGAGACACTGAGCCCTTCCCTGGGCCCGGCACTGAAGATCACCCGCGTGACCCCCGTCAGGGTCGAGTACTACGGGAGAGGACGGCAAGAGGAAGCACGTCGCCATTTCCGTTACACCCTGTACTCACAGCGGACCAACGTCATGGAGAGACTAGACAGGATGGTCATGCTGATGGCCATCGAAGACACGACCATGTTCGTGGAGGCGCCGTTTGCGCGGAATTCTCCCCCTTATGCGGAAGAGCCCCCGTCCCCTCCGCTTGCATCCCACTCGCCAAGGTCATTCGGAATGACGACCCCGGTAACAACCGGCGAAGTGGACGATCTCGCGGACGAGGAGGAGCTCCCATCGCTCGAGACAGGCAGGCCCGGACCGTCGGTGCAGAAATCCAGGGTGATGGGCGCAAAGGGGGAGGGAAGTTCCCCGTCGGCCACAGAAACGGAAGCGTCCCCGACAGAGGCAGCAAGCAACGTCCCAGTGGCCCGCACGGAAGCGGACCGGATCAACCGTAGCCCGGATCCCCCCGCGGAAGGGAACCTGACGGAACCCCACGCCCGGAAGCCCACGTCGTCTTATGAACCGTTAACGGAGGACGAGGAAGACGAACCGGCACTCCGCCACCGTTTCACCACCCATCGATTAGAGGTAGACCCCGAGAGCAAATTCCCCCGAGGAGGTTAGGGCGGGGAATGGTGAACGCAGGGGAAGGCCCTGACGGAAAACGCCGACGAAACCGTCGCCACCGACAGACGGTTACACCGAACAAGCACCGTCGAAGCAGGAGCCGACGCGAGCCCAGTCTAGGGGGAACGTCGACACCGAGAAACCCGGAGGCCCGCAGTTGCGCGTGCCGCGTTCGCCAAGCGAACGCCAGGAGGGTCTTTCCCAGCTTGGGAAGGATAACCACAGCTGCGGAGCCATGGGCATTCGTCGGGAAGGACATCCCGAATCCTGGCTGGCCCCAATCTCAGTCTGCCAGATGGTCGTGGAAGAACGGCGATGCGGAGACGAGGAGGCGACACCACCACTCGTGCCCATGACCTGTGCCAGGGAGCCGGTTTCCGGCTCTCAAGAAGATTTGGAGGAGGCGTGGTTCAGCCGCGAGGAAGCGATGCCCGCACTCGTGCCCATAACACGTGCCGAAACACCAAACGACGCCTCCATCACCGAAGTCAGGTGTTGCGACCGAGGCTCCTTCCCCGAGCGATACGAAGACCCCACCGAGAGCGAGTTGTGGGAGGACATCGTAGACCTCTTCGACGGTATCGACGGGTGGGATACCAGCCTCGAATCGGTACTCGAGGAAGAACCCAAGCTGGAAGCCCAGATGGACGCCCGCCTTGCCGACCCGAAGGCCATTCCAAGGAACCCCACGCCGACAAAGGTCATCCCGAGGAGCCCCACGCCAAAGAAGGTCATCAGGAGTCCTGCCAGGAAACACGTACCCAACTCCACCCCCTCGAGCTGGAAGGTATTTCCCCGCGGAACACCGTAATCGGCAAGCGTGGTGGAGCTCATCACGACCAAAGCACAAATCCGCCGATTCCGATGCCGACGCGCCCGCTTCCACGTGTCCGATGGGAAAGAGGAGTACGGCGTGACGGTGAACGCCAGAGGCAACGTTACCGTAACCTGCCCGAAGTAAGGGGTGGTGTGAGGCGGCTACTAGGATTAGCCTCCCCACAGTTTTGAACTCATGGCAAGAAGCCGCCGTTCGCATCGCCAAGGCCATGGCAAGCAGCTATTGGCAGTATTGTTTGTTAATTTTTATACTTTATAAGTATCAAATGTAGTAATATAAGATAATAGATTTGTAAGAGGCAAGAAGCCGCCGACATTATAATTAAGTAAAAAGGCAAGGAGCCGTTAACCGCATAGTCTGTGTATTGTTAGAATAAGTGCATAGTTTGGGCAAGTAGCCGTTCATAGCTTGAATTTAACCGCCGGCCGCCGCTGCAACCGTGCGTTGCTGATCGGTTGCTCAACATCGCCTGCGAGAGCGCAGCTTTGATTCGGCGGCGAAGAGCGAAAGCTCCGAAGCGAAGTTGCGAAAGCTCGCGACGAAGTTGAGCGGCCGAGGCAAGCGCATGGCTCGCTAGCGAGCGAGCCGGCACTTTTGGAATAACGTTCAGGGTGAGTAGACGTGCCAAAAAAAGGAGTGCGAGCAAAACCGTGAAGTATACAGCGGAGCGCTAGGGCTCCAAGACAGTGCGGCAGGGCCTTAGTCTAGGAAGTTTAGTAGGGTAGAATATAACAAAGTTAGTGAATAAAGTGAATGCAGTCGCGATAATTAAGTGAAATGTTGATCTTTGTATTCTCGGGCGGTCATACTTGTGCTAAACATCGGAAATAGCCGATGTTCATCCTAACCTAGGGGGGGATAGTGTAGGTGGTGCGTGGCCAAGGCCCGAAAGTGTAGGTGGCGCGTGGCCAAGGCCCGATAGCGCAGTTGGTGCGTGGCCGACGCCCGATAGTGTAGGTGGCGCGTGGCCGAGGCCCGATAGTGCAGTTGGTGCTTGGCCGAGGCCCGATAGTGCAGTTGGTGCGTGGCCTAGGCCCGATAGTGTAGTTGGTGCGTGGCTCCGGCCTGCTAGAATAGGTACCACGAGGCTGCGGCCCCGTAGGGTAGGTAGGATAGCAGTAGTGCGAGGTATACTTTGGTCGGAACATTCATTTCCTAATATATTTGGGCTTATGATATTAATTTTTGCAAGGGTCACAGCGAGCATCAAATTCTGCATTTCCATCAGCAACATTCTATTCCGAGCTAAAAGAGTTTCGTATAAATACCCGGAATCTATCTGATTCTTTTTTGCAGCTTTTAGTAATGTGCTGACACTTGTAGTGAGTTGGCTGATTGGTTCCTGAACCTTTGTGTTAATAGCTAACTACCTGTTTGTTGTTAGAGTTCACCAACTGTAACTCAGTGAATTTGATCTTCTCGAAGTCACTGGCGTCAGGTGTTCCCTCAACTACTTTGAGGGCTGTGCCCAAGAAATCTAAACTTCTTGCTACCCTGTGGTGCACGCCAAGAACTTCTAACAGATCTCTCATGTGGGACGCATCTACGCTTAGAAGCTTTCTCATGTGTGACTGCGGAAACATTTCACATAGCTCAATTGTTTTGTTTACCATTTTCTCGTACTTAGAGATGTTTGCTGTGTGCCTGACGAAATTAAATTCCTCCAAGACCAAAACTTGGCCCTCAACAATGGGAATATACTTGGCGTGTGAGTAATCAGTCACACGCGCTGCCGCACTTGCAAAAAATAGAAATAGCAGAAACCCGAACCTGTGGAAGACAGACAAAACGGACCAAACTATTACTACGTGTCTTTCTTGAGGTAATGCCAAGTGGCTTAAATATTAAAACTTAAAGGTGAAGCCTAGTGGCCCAAATGTTGAAACTTATAGTTAAACTCAAGATGCATAGAATCGATGTTTTATTTCAGCTCTCGCCCTACTTAAGGTTGTCCTTGTGGACCACCCTCCCTCCAATGAGAACGGTCGTGCCAAGGTCTGCCTCTACGATCCGTTTTTCACATAAGGGCGTGAGTTTATTGCCAAGCCTGTGGTTTCTTTTTACTAGGACTTTTTCGCCTACTTCAAAGACGCTATTCTGTCGCTGGTCTTTCAGCCTCACTTTGCTGATATTTCCCCTTCTGGTTCGCCTGAGGGCACATGGAGGGCATCAACAGGTCTCTTGCTGATGACCGAATGTTTTGTTATTGTCTTGTTATACTCAAGACTGAATTGGTTGTACGACTGCAAATTTAGAAAACTTATCAACACAGGTAAAAAAAAAATTTTTGTCCGTGGAAAAATATCAATGTGTAGAAATTCCCCAGGAGTCTCAGGGGTCGGAGTTTCTCCCAGCTCCTGTCTTTTCGGGTGCCTATCGTATTTGGCTGCTGAGCAGATTCTACAACCTTCCGCAATTTCCTTAGGCAACTTCGCGATTTTAGGGAAATAGTATTCTGATAACACATTATGTTCGGCAACGAGAATTTGTCTCCTCTCGTCAACGTTGAAGACATCTGCAACTCGGTTTTTGCAGTGCCAGAACTTTGTGCCTGGAAACATGCGAACTAAGCCATACTGAACCTGTGCTAGTTGTGCAGGTTGCAATAGAGGGCATTAACTGCATTTGGATTAATCAAGTCAAGGAGTTCATCTAGAAGGGCTGTGCGATCAGTGAAGCACACTTCATGACGCCTCTTGTCCCCGAAAAGAATGAAGTTGCGTTTGGTGGGGACGCATGCTTCTTTAATGACCATTTGATTTTGGAAACAATTAAGTGGCTTTTCGGTTGACTCAATTTTATAGGTCAAGGACAGCTCGCTGTGGACAGTGGCTGCGCAGGAATCAGTATTCAGCTCGTCAAGAGCGTTGAGCTGTTGTCGCGTTAGAGCATCAGCAACTAAATTCTCCTGGCCTGGCTTATAAAATATTCGCGAATTCGTTTCCTCAATGCGCGCCTACCATCTTTTAATTTTGGCGTTCGGGTTTGACTCAGAAACGGCAAAAGTTGACGGTTGGTGGTCCGTGAAAATGTTTATGTCTTTTGCCCCATATAGGTATTGACGTAGCTTGCTAAGGGCCCAAACTATAGCCAAAAGTTGCCGCTCGTTGGTGGCGTAGCTCACCTCCGGGGGTTTCAATGTTCTGGAAATCATTGAGTTGGGGCGACCCTCTTGAGAAAGCACTGCCCCTATACCGTAAGCTGAAGCGTCTGTCGTTAGATCAAACGGCTTCTTAAAGTCGTTTTAATTGATTCTAATGCCGTAATGTGCACGTTGAAGTCGCAAATATACTTGTAACAAGTAAGAGGTTCTAGTCGGGATACCCTGAACCCTCATATTCCAACACCAAATGCAGCTCGCGCTTATAGATAGAGAGTAGCGGGGAGGTGGCGATAGGTATAAAATGAAAGATACTTGATATATATATACTTTTCTATAAGCTACATGTCAAGTTTGGTGACTCTAGCTCTTATTATTTACCAAAATTGCTTAAAAAACAGGATTTCGATATACATTTTTATCGATTACTTGGAAACGGGGCATGTTATCGTTTATCGGAAACAAACTCAATCTGCGCAGGCACTAGGAGCACCTACATCTAAAATTTCAAGTCTCTAGCTCTTATAGGTTCTGAGATCCTTGCGTTCATACATACGGACGGACAGACGGACACAGCTAGATCGACTCGGCAATTGATGCTGATCAAGAATATATATACTTTATGGGGTCGGAGATGCTTCCTTCTGCCTGTTACATACAATTACATTTTGCACAAATACAATATATAATCTTTTTACCCATTTTTAATGGGTTCAGGGTAAAAAAACTAAGACCGGGGCAAAGTTGCGTAATACCAGTTAGTACTATATAAAAATCACATACATATGTAAATAATATAATTTAATTAAATCCAATCATTTAACAAATTCCTTTAAGATCCAACTAAAAATTAAAAACAAATTAAAATGCAAAAAAATGTATGCATCCACGATTAAGAAAAAACAATATAAGTGTCTATTCAAAATCCATGTTTGGAAGGCTTCATTTCAAGGCACTTGATTAAATATGTCGAAAATTTTCGTATTAAAATATACTCCTTTTATCTATTAATAACATCGAGCCAGGTTTGATAATAATTCTAGTTTTATTTTCATATATGATGATTGTATGATAACATATATACCAAGTGTGCGTTTACTTTAAAGAGTTTCGATTGTTTTCACAAGTACTATAGGCAACACCAACGCCGAAGCCAGATCCCAACCATGCAGGCCACACACGTCTTCTAAAAAATATTAATGACATCACTGATCCAATAATAAGACCGCCACCTGTGAATAAAAATTTTGTAGGTTAGTATTTTGTAAAAGCTTACACCAACTGGCATTTCACGGCCTTGCCGGTCTAGATTTTTTTAAATTATTGAAACAAATTTGATTCTTATATCCCGCCCGTTGCAATTATATTATATTATATTATAATATATATTAAATATGTAATTGATTCTAGTGCCGTAATGTGCACGTCGAATTCGCAAATAAACTTGTAAAACAAGTAAGAGGTTTTAGTTGGGAGCTCCCGACTAGGCACTACCCTGAACCCTCTTATTCCAACACCAAATGCAGTTCGCGCAACGCGCTCGTTTAAAGTAATAAAAATAAATTAAAAAAAAAAAGTTCCCTTGGCAGGGTTCGAACTCGCAGCTGACCGTATTGCTTGCTGACAACTCTACTCAACAGACAAACCAGCAAAAAATAAAAAAAAGAGTTCCCCTGGTAAGGCTCGAACTCGCGACAGACCGCACCACTTGCTATTCCTCTACTCAGCAGCCATACCAATAATTAAGTATTATTGAGAAAAAAAACTAACTGAAATAGCATTACAGAAAAACGTCGCAATTACAATGCTGTTAGAATGCGATAGAATGCGAAGCAGACGCGCATGAATGTGTGTGTGTACACAAATTCTTGATGTTTTCGCTAGCTGTGCCATCCAATTGCGCAGTTACATATAACTTTGGTTTTCTCTTAACCGAACTTTATGAAATTTTCTACAGTAAATATTATTGTACCATAGAATATTTGTGTATTCTCAAAGAGTCAATTGCATTAAAATTGTGGCTTAGATTGGTTGGCAATATAAGTTGGGTTATTAACTTTATTTATAGCTCTGCGGTGCCTTCATACATACGGACAGACGGACGGACAGACAGACGGACATGGCTAGATCGACTCGGCTATTAATGCTGATCATAATCCGTTTCCAAGCAATCGATTAAAATCGATGTCGACATCTTATTTTTTGAGCAAATTGGGTAAATAATAAAAGCTAGAAACACCAAACGTGATATGTTGCTTCAAGAATATTATATATATGTCAAGTATCTTTCATTTTATACCTATCGCCACCTCCCCGCTACTGTTGCTTCTGAAATTTTAGATGTAGGTGCTCCTAGTTCCTACGCAGATCGAGTTTGTTTCCGATAATCGTTAACTTGCCCCGTTTCCAAGTAATCGATAAAAATGTATATCGAAATCCTGTTATTTAAGCAATTTTGGTAAATAATAAGAGCTAGAGTCACCAAACTAGATATTTAACTTCTAGAATAGTATATATATCTGCATTTGGTGTTGGAAGAAGGGGGTTCAGGGTATCCCCTAGTCGGGAGATCCCGACTAGAACCTCTTACTTGTTACAAGTATATTTGCGAGTTCAACGTGCACATTACAGCACTAGAATCAATTACACATTTAATAATTGTTATAATATAATAAAATATATTTGCAACGGGCGGGATATAAGAATCAAATTTGTTTCAATAATTTGAAAAAATCTAGACCGGCAAGGCCGTGAAATGCCAGTTAGTGTAAACTTTTACAAAATACTAACGTAATTTTTATTCACAGGCAGCGGTCCTATTATTTGATCAGTGATGTCATTAATATATTTTAGAAGACGTGTGTGGCCTGCATGGTTGGGATCTGGTTTCGGCGTTGGTGTTTTGCATACAAGGCATGTCATTGCCTAACGATTTGAAAGATCTTTACGAAAATTCATTTGGTTCGTTTTTCGCAAAATTCTTATATACTGGATGAATAATGCAGGTCAAAGGTTGAATGAACGAAAGTTTATTTTTCTGCTTTAAACTTCACACACAATCGTAGATTCTAACTTTTGGTTCTTTATTCGTAGGACTGCCAAAAAACATTTTTAAGTATCTACTTCAGAAGTGAAGGCAAAAATAAGTATAAAATTGATAACTAAAATTTGCAAAAAAAAAAATAATAATAAGACCGGGGCAATGTTGCGTAATACCAGTTAGTACTAATATAAATAATAATGTTAATTAGTAAATTAAATAATAATAATATAAAAATCACATACATATTTAATAATTTAATTTAATTAAATCCAATCATTTAACAAATTCCTTTAAGATCCAACTAAAAATTAAAAACAAATTAAAATGCAAAAAAATGTATGTATCCACGATTAAGAAAAAACAATATAAGTGTCTATTCAAAATCCATGTTTGGAAGGCTTCATATCAAGGCACTTGATTAAATATGTCGAAAATTTTCGTATTAAAATATACTCCTTTTATCTATTAATAACATCGAGCCAGGTTTGATAATAATTCTAGTTTTATTTTCATATATGATGATTGCATGATAACATATATACCAAGTGTGCGTTTACTTTAAAGAGTTTCGATTGTTTTCACAAGTACTATAGGCAACACCAACGCCGAAGCCAGATCCCAACCATGCAGGCCACACACGTCTTCTAAAATATATTAATGACATCACTGATCAAATAATAGGACCCCCACCTGTGAATGAAAATTACGTTAGTATTTTGTAAAAGCTTACACTAACTGGCATTTCACGGCCTTGCCGGTCTAGATTTTTTCAAATTATTAAAACAAATTTGATTCTTATATCCCGCCCGTAGCAAATATATTATTTTATATTATAACAATTATTAAATGTGTAATTGATTCTAGTGCTGTAATGTTCACGTTGAACTCGCAAATATACTTGTAACAAGTAAGAGTTTCTAGTCGGGATCTCCCGACTAGGGGATACCCTAAACCCCCTTCTTCCAACACCAAATGCAGATATATATACTATTCTAGAAGTTAAATATCTAGTTTTGTGACTCTAGCTCTTATTATTTACCAAAATTGCTAAACAAAACAGGATGTCGATATCGATTTTTATCGATTGCTTGGAAACGGAGTAAGTTATCGATTATTGGAAACAAACTCGATCTGCGTAGGCACTAGTAGGACTTACAGCTAAAATTTCAAGTCTCTAGCTCTTATTGGTTCTGAGATCCTTGCGTCATACATAGGTACGGACGGACGTATGCCTGTTACATACATTTACATTTTGCACAAATACAATATACCCTTTTTACCCATTTTCAATGGGTTCAGGGTATAACAAGTAAGACGTTCTAGTCGGGAGCTCCCGACTAGGGGATACCCTGAACCCTCTTATTCCAACACCAAATGCAGCGCGCGCTAATAGATAGAGTATAGCGGGGAGGTGGCGATAGGTTTCAAATGAAAGATACTCGATATATATGTATATATACCATTCTAGAAGCTACATTATTTACCAAAATTGCTTAAAAAACTGGATTTCGATATACATTTTTATCGATTACTTGGAAACGGGGCAAGTTATCGATTATCGGAAACAAACTCGATCTGCGCGGGCACCAGGAGGACCTACAGCTAATTTCAAGTCTCTAGCTCTTATAGGTTATAGGTACGGACGGACGGACAGACAGACTTACATGGCTAGATCGACTCGGCTATTGATGCTGATCAAGAATATATATAGACACAACTTTTTATACCTTTTTGTGCAAAATATAAATTTATGTAACAGGCAGAAGAAGCATCTCCGACCCCATTAAGTTTATATATTCTTGATCAGCATCAACAGCCGAGTCGATCTAGCCAAGACCGTCTGTCTGTCCGTCCGTCTGTCCGTATGTATGAACGCATGGATATCAGAACCTATAACAGTTAGAGACTTGAAATTTTAGATGTAGGTGCTCCTAGTGCCTGCGCAGATCGAGTTTGTTTCCGATAATCGATAACTTACTCCGTTTCAAGGTAATCGATAAAAATGTATATCGAAATCCTGTTTTTTAAGCAATTTTTGTAAATAATAACAGCTAGAGTCACCAAACTTGACATGTAGCTTCTAGAAAAGTATATATATATCAAGTATCTTTCATTTTATACCTATCGCCACCTGCCCGCTACTCTCTATCTATTAGCGCGAGCTGCATTTGGTGTTGGAATATGAGGGTTCAGGGTATCCCCTAGTCGGGAGCTCCCGACTAGAACCTCTTACTTGTTTTAATTTATTTTTATTACTTTAAACGAGCACGTAGCGCGTGCTGCATTTGGTGTTAGAATAAGAGGTGTCGCGTGCCAAACGAAGGTGGAGTTGCAATTTGAACACTGCAAGGTTTACGCCTGGCCTCTGGCCATGTTACTCCGATGTTAATAGAGACAGCGTAATGCAAAACGTGCTAGTGCAAGTGTTTTATTCTGAACGGATTACATAGGTTAGAACTTAGATATATATTCCCTCAGAATCTTACCGCAGTCTTTCCTCCTATGGCCTTCGAACTCACGACAATAATGCGCTTAACATTTAAGTAATGGCGGCAACAATCCAAATACAGTGTGCCCGTACATTCAGAGGGCAAAAATACATACTTACAGAATATACTTAATACTAAACAATCGATAACTTAATTCGTCCCGCAACATCCCCGCCCCGTGAAGGCCCTGCTTCACTCACATCCAGTAAGGCTAGTTTAGCCACGGGACTAGTCATCAGTCGCACTCGATTGTTGTCCGCCACGCGCACGCTGGCGCGTCGAAGCACTCCATCTGGTCCAGGGTAGAGCTCGTCTACCCATCGCCACTCTCTGCGTGGCACGGCCGGGTCGCATATAAACACCATATCACCATGGCGTATCGGCTCAACGCGTGCACACCATTTCACGCGTCGCACAAGTGTAGGCAGGTACTCTAAGACCCACCGCTTCCAAAAACGGTCTCGTAACAGCCGCGCCATGCGCCACTGCTTCCTCGTGGCTCATCTTCGGCTGTTCGGCTGCTCGTGGAAAGCGGGCGTATCAGGCAGATTGGGCACTCCTTTGAGTAGATTGGTTGGTGTTAGGGGGGCTTCCTGGTCCACAGACACCGGCAAGTGGGTAAGCGGGCGAGAATTCACAACGTTCTCGGCCTCAATCAGGAAACTCTCCAGTACGTGTAGCTTTGGTGCCACTTCCTTTACTGTGTGGCGTAGCACTCTCTTGACACACTGCACCATCCTTTCCCAGTTGAAGATCCATTCAATGCCTCTAGAAGATAGCTCACCATGAATCTTCTCCGGCTCGAATACATCTATCAGCCTTTTGGCTTCTCTGTTGGCCCCAACAAAGTTCTTTCCGTTGTCACTGCGCACCCTCAGTACAGGTCCGCGACGGCAAAGAAAGTTCTTGATCACAATTATGCAGGAATCAGTTGACAGGTCATGTGCCAGCTCCAAATGTATGGCCCTTGTTGTCAGACACGTAAACAAGACGACCCATCTCTTTTCCTTTCGACGTCCGTTCGTCACAAGGAGTGGTCCAAAATAGTCCAGACCCGTAAACTTAAATGGCCATCCATTGGCCACCAGTCTGTCCTTTGGAAAAGGACCCATTATAGGTGGCGCTGGCTGCGCTCTATGTAGCTTGCACACACTACATCCAGATAATACTGTACGCAACAGTCGACGCAGCTTTGTTATCCAAAAACTGCTCCTGATGTCGCCTATCGTTGCATCCACGTTTTGATGCTTCATTTTCACATGGTAGTGATACACAATCTGTTCCGTCAGTGCGTGCAGGTGTGACAAGATTATTGGCCTTCTCGCACTATGCGGTATACACAGTGCGGCATCGATCCTGCCATACGCACGCAAGACTCCATTGTCATCCAAGTAGGGCGTCAGCCCTCTTATGTCGCTTCGATGACCGACTGATTCTTCATTGTATGAGGCTCGAACCTCGTCAGGGAATGCTTCGCATTTCGCTCGCCGTATCAGCAAGTTCTCAGCGTTCTCACACTCCGTAGCGGTAAGGCCGAATCTCTCGAGCTCAGTCCTCTGTCCACGGCTCCAGCGCGTGAACCTTAAAACCCAAGCCGTCGTCCTCACCAGCCGACTGTAGCTAGAGAATCTCTGAAATGAAATTAAAAAGTTATTTGCTGCAACTAAGGCAAATTCCCTCGGCATCTCTTCATCATCGTAGGATGAGTGTTCCGTGCCCGGTTAGGACTGCGGCCAGCTGCTTTCCGGCTGCCGCAAAAATGTTGGCCCGTCTAACCATCGTGACCGTTGGCTGAGGTCTGCGTGGCAATGCGGCCTCGTTGCGTCGTCTGCTGCATTTTCAGCAGTAGGTACCCATCTCCATTAGGAAACCTTTGTTGACTCCAAAATTTCTCCCACTCGATTTCCGACGAACTGCTTATATCGACGGTGGGTGCTGCCTATCCAACGCAGCACTTTTTTGGAGTCAGTCCATAGTATAGCATCGCTGATCGCTATACTGTGCTCCTTTTTGACAGTGTCCATCAGCCTCGTTCCAAACACGGCTGCTTGCAATTCCAGTCGTGGAATTGACATCGTCTTCATTGGGGCACACTTCGTCTTGGCACATACGAAGCATACTGGCACGTCGTTGTTGTCGTAGGTGACCCTCAAGTAAGTCACAGCTGCGAATGCTGACTGGCTAGCATCGACAAAAACGTGCAGCTGTATTGCCCGCACAGGTGTTGGGCCGAAGTAATGGCGCGAGCTCCGAAATCCTGAAGCCATTTGCTAAAGGCCCGGGCGATCTCATCTGGTAAGGGTTCATCCCATTGCACATTTCGTCGCCAAATCTCACGAATTAGTAACTTTCCAGTTATCATGAGGCAGCTAAGAAATCCCAGAGGATCGAATGTTGACATGATCAAGCTCAAGAATTTCCTCTTTGTAGGAACTCGCTCCAAATTTAGCACACATCGGGGTACTTTCTGGTACTTCATGTTGAATTTGAAATCGTCCGTGGCTGGTTGCCAGTACATGCCTAAAATCTTTTCTTCAGCTTCGCCCCATCCGATGCTCCTAGCAGCCCCATGTTGGCCCAGAGCGTCAGCTACAGTCGGCGAACTGGAAGTAAACTGGCACAATTCAAATCCAGCATTTGCATGTATTTCTCTTATTCTTGTTGATATGGTGATGGCGTCGTCTTCACTATCAAAACTATCCACATAGTCGTCTACATAGTAGCATTCAAGAATAGCTTTAACCGCGCAAGGATCTGAATCATGGAACTGCAGGGCATTCAAGGTCTTCACATAGTGCGCGGCGCTTGGCGAACATGCTGCTCCAAACGTCATTACCCTTATCTCATAAACATCAGGCTCCCGGCGATCATCGCCGTTTCGCCAATCGCTGGGCGCATCTATCCTGCGGTCGAATCAACACTTGATGGAACATCTCTCGGATGTCACCACAAACGCCAACGGCACCTTCACGAAAATGGAAGAGAACAGCCGGCAGTGACTTGTAGTGCTGCGGCCCCTTGGATAGTGCCGAATTCAATGAAATATCACCAACCTTTGCTGCCGCGTCGAACACCAGTCTTATCTTACCGGGCTTATTTGGATTTTTAACTCCAAAGTGCGGAAGATACCAAAGTTTGTCGCTGTTGGCTAAAGCGACCTTATGCTGCTTCAATCGTCGAGCATATCCTTTGTGAACATAATCGTCCATAATTTTCATATAGGCTTGTTTAAACTGATCGTTACGCCATATCATAGATTCGTGGCAACTCAACATTATCACGGTTCCATAATAAACCCGTCTGGTAACGTTCTCCTATTTTCACCGTGGTGTCTTCGAGTATCTTCTGTGCTCGTGCATCGTCGCTGGCTGCGACTGGTGGCGTAAGCTTCACACCGAAGTTTTCGATATCAAAATTGTCGTTTACCATCTTTTGGATTGCATCCTCCTGCGACACTGACAGGAGGCATAACTTTGATGACGTTGCCGTCGGTTGACCTCTTACCGGCCCAAAAACCACCCATCCAAGTTCGGTGGCTGCGGCATATGGTCCCTGTGGTGCAAATCTTTTTGTTTGCATTGGCAGTCCAAGATGCGCATGGTCAAGTCTAATCAGAAGTTTTGGTACCGCCCCACGATACGGTTTCATTGGAAGTCGTGCGCCGTTGTCCCACATTTGGACGTCACGTCGATGCAGGCTTTGCACTGATAAGCTCAGGTTGGGCACGGCGTACACATTTCGCAACACATGACGTTTGCGTTTGTCTGCTCCACTAACTTCCATGCTTACCACTGTGGTCGGCTCTCTGGTTGCTCTTCCACCAAACCACTGTATATTTAGTTGCCTGCGTTCCCCTGTGATATCTAGATCGCGCAGTAGCTCGTCGTCGATCATCGTTACAGACGAGCCCTCGTCGAGGAGCGCGTACGTATCGATCCGCTTATTGGCCCCGTGCAATGTCACTGGCAGTATGCGGAATAGTAGGCGTTCTCCATCCGAATCGACACAACTTAAGTTCCTTTGTTGCGTCAATTAAGCATCCACTGGCTGCGGTGCCCTTGTGTGAGGATCCGCTGGCTGCGGCATCCGTCCAGTATTCATCACTCTATCACCTGCTGGCTGCTTTGCATTGTGACTCATGGCACCATGATCATGTAAAAGTCGATGATGTCTCTTCCGGCATCCATTAACTTGGCATTCGTTGGCCCTATTGCAGACTCTTGCCATGTGGCCAACTCGTAGACACGAGAAACAAAGCCGATGCTTTTTTACGAATGTCCACCTTTTTAGCGGAGAGGCTAAGTTAAACTCGTTGCAGTCCCTGACTGCGTGTTGTCCATTACAGATTGGACACTGTTTAGTGCGACCTCGGTGACGCCCTTCATTATTCTGTTCAATGCTGGCATGCAGCACTCTACGCCTTTGCTCCTTACTATCGACCTCCACAATCGTACATACCACATCGGCGTAGTCCGTTAACCACGCGCGCCAAAGGTCTAATCGTAGCTGCATGTCTGGCCCATTCCAGGCGGCAAGGTTACTCACGCGTGTAGCATATTGCACGATTTTAGCTATGCTGTGCTCCTGAATTGCGTGCACCTCTCGAATACTAATTAGCTGGCTGCAAATTAGCTGTTCTGGGCGGCCATAGCTGAAACGTAATTGTTCCATTACGTTGTTCACATTCCCGGGATGTATGAGCAACGACTTCACAGTATCACGTGCTTCGCCTTTGAGTGCCTTCAACAATCGCTGGTTATTCTCCAGATTCGTACAGTTGTACGTTAAAGTTGTTTCCGTAAACGCGCAGAAGAATATAGGCCAATCCTCAGGTTGGCCTCCAAACTCGGGTAGATCTGGTAATTTGCATGGCAGGCATACATCGTTGCTGGGAGTCGTCCATGCGAAGTTCCCAGTTTTCTGCGTTGGCTCCAAAATTATCGCTTGTTGGTTCTCCTGTGCCGGAGTGTAGCTGAGCGTTGGCTGTGCAATGCCTGCAGAGCAATATGGCGTCGAGCGGCTTGATGTTGTAGAGCAGTTATCCATAACTGTAGGCCGTTCTACCATTTGCAACTGTGTTCCCAAATTTCCACTCAATGACTGCCAAACGAAGGTGGAGTTGCAATTTGAACACTGCAAGGTTTTTTTTTTTTTCGAGCATATAAGTTTGACCAAATTATGTACAACCCGGATACCTTTTTTAATTTGTAGTAGTATGTAATATTAATTTATTTAACGTATTTTCGGGTTGTCCCTTTTTACAAATGTCCTCTTACTTTTAGCGCTGTAGACGGCACCACAGGCTGTTCAGGATGTTAAGCGTATGATCATTAACATTGTACATGGCAGGGCGGGTATATAGAAAAAGAAGCTTTAACATCTGAATTCTTCATCATCTACTGGTTCACTTTCATTGCTTATTTTGGTTTGTGTATTCCTATCCCTTATCTCTGTCTACACTTTATTACATTAACCCCTCTGGCAGGGCCAGACCCCTTTTTTAGTAAGAGGGTGCTCCGTACGATTTACGATTTACAAAACTTTTTAAGTAAACATTCATTTTTATCGCGCTGATTTAACATGGTTGATTCTGCAAGCGCTATCACCATTGGACAATGTTGCTGGCAGCAGTAGATCCCCACCGAGAATATTACCTTCTTTAATTTTGGTACGTGAAATACCCATGACGCAGATCAACATTGAGAAGTTTCGCTGAAGGTTGGCTGGCGGCTGACACCTTTGCTCGTATCAGCATCATCATTTGTACGTACGACGTTTGCTGAACGAAAAGCCACTCGTCTGGTGTGGCGTTTAAAGTCTGTAGGTATGCATTTTTGTTATATTATTATTAATTTTTTCGCGTGAAAATGTTCCCCTGAGCCTTCCTTTACCAAAAAGCAGGCACGTCGGGGAAAGATATCGATGATTCTTAACAAACCTCATCTGCAATTGTTACCCATTTCCAGTGGGTTTTATAATCTCTATATGTACAACTTTTTGTCCTAACTGACTGATTGGTGATCAACGCACAGCTCGTACCGTAAGAGCTAGGAAGCTGAAATGTTCACTGCAGTTACCTTATGTGATGAATGTGCACGTTAAGACGGGATTTCGGATTTCCACTCGCATGTGTGTAAAAATCCCGAAAAACGTTTATATGAAACTTTTTTTTACCATCCGATCGGCCTTAAACTCATTCTCAAAAATCTTTATTCAAATTCATTTGTGGGGTTTTTCGCACTTTTTGGAAAATCCATCCATCCTTGGTATAAATGGTGGTCAAGGATTTGGATTTTTTTTATTTCCAAGGATCTATATGAAAATTCATTAAAGAGTTTTTCACAATTTTAGCAGAATCCAAGCTTCCTAGGTTGAAAATGCGATTGATACATTTTTTGGGCTAAGTTTTACTTTTTCTCCGATTTGCACCAATCTAACTTCCAGGGCTCTACATAAGAACTTAATGAATACGTGTTTCAGCGATTTGTGAAAATTTCACCCGCAACAGTGGTAAATTGGCGGAAAACGGTTGTATGAAAGTTTTTTGTTTACCGTCCGATCGGTTTAACTTTAAATGATCTTTTAGAGAATTTATTTTGCACGTGCTACGGGCAAGGCCAGGTTATACCCACCGGTCCAGTAAACAAGTAAAACAAGAATGGCTATCTTCGATTGCGTACAAGGCATGTCATTGCCTAACGATTTGAAAGATCTTTACGAAAATTCATTTGGTTGGTTTTTCGCAAAATTCTTATATACTTGATGAATAATGAAGGTCAAAGGTTGAATGAACGAAAGTTTATTTTTCTGCTTTAAACTTCACACACAATCGTAGATTCTAACTTTTGGTTCCATATTCGTTGGACTGCCAAACAAAATTTTTAAGTATCTTCAGAAGTGGAGGCAAAAATAAGTATAAAATTGCAACAAAAAAAAAAATAATAAGACCAGGGCAAAGTTGCGTAATACCAGTAAGTACTAATATAAATAACAATATTAATAAGTAAATTAAATAAAAACAAGTAAGAGGTTCTAGTCGGGAGCTCCCGACTAGGGGATACCCTGAACCCTCTTATTCCATCACCAAATGCAGCGCACGCTTATAGATAGAGAGTAGCGGGGAGTTGGCGATAGGTATAAAATGAAAGATTATCGATATATATATATTATTCTAGAAGCTACATGTCAAGTTTGGTAACTCTAGCTCTTATTATTTACCAAAATTGCTTAAAAAACGGGATTTCGATATACATTTTTATCGATTACTTTGAAACGGAGTAAGTTATCGATTATCGGAAACAAACTCGATCTGCGCAGGCACTTCAAGTCTCTAGCTCTTATAGGTTCTGAGATCCTTGCGTTCATACATACGGACGGACGGACGGACGGACAGACAGACGGACATGGCTAGATCGACTCGGCTATTGATGCTGATCAAGAATATACATACTTTATGGGATCGGAGATGCTTCCTTCTGCCTGTTACATACATTTGCATTTTGCACAAAAGCATAATACCCCTTTTACCCATTTTTAATGGGTTCAGGGTATAATAATATAAAAATCACATGCATATGTAAATAATTTAATTTAATTAATTCCAATCATTTAACAAATTCCTTTAAGATCCAACTAAAAACTAAAAACAAATAAAAATTCAAAAAAATGTATGCATCCACGATTAAAAAAAAAAACAATATAAGGGTCTATTCAAAATCCATGTTTGGAAGGCTTCATTTCAAGGCACTTGATTTAATAGTGTCGAAAATTTTCGTATTAAAATATACTCCTTTTATCTATTAATAACATCGAGCCAGGTTTGATAATAATTCTGGTTTTATTTTCATATATGCTGATTGTGTGATAACATATATACCAAGTGTGCGTTTACTTTAAAGAGTTTAGATTGTTTTCACAAGTACTATAGGCAACACCAACGCCGAAGCCAGATCCCAACCATGCAGGCCACACACGTCTTCTAAAAAATATTAATGACATCACTGATCCAATAATAAGACCGCCACCTGTGAATAAAAATTTTGTAGGTTAGTATTTTGTAAAAGCTTACACCAACTGGCATTTCACGGCCTTGCCGGTCTAGATTTTTTTAAATTATTGAAACAAATTTGATTCTTATATCCCGCCCGTTGCAATTATATTATATTATATTATAATATATATTAAATATGTAATTGATTCTAGTGCCGTAATGTGCACGTCGAATTCGCAAATAAACTTGTAAAACAAGTAAGAGGTTTTAGTTGGGAGCTCCCGACTAGGCACTACCCTGAACCCTCTTATTCCAACACCAAATGCAGTTCGCGCAACGCGCTCGTTTAAAGTAATAAAAATAAATTAAAAAAAAAAAGTTCCCTTGGCAGGGTTCGAACTCGCAGCTGACCGTATTGCTTGCTGACAACTCTACTCAACAGACAAACCAGCAAAAAATAAAAAAAGAGTTTCCCTGGTAAGGCTCGAACTCGCGACAGACCGCACCACTTGCTATTCCTCTACTCAGCAGCCATACCAATAATTAAGTATTATTGAGAAAAAAAACTAACTGAAATAGCATTACAGAAAAACGTCGCAATTACAATGCTGTTAGAATGCGATCGAATGCGAAGCAGACGCGCATGAATGTGTGTGTGTACACAAATTCTTGATGTTTTCGCTAGCTGTGCCATCCAATTGCGCAGTTACATATAACTTTGGTTTTCTCTTAACCGAACTTTATGAAATTTTCTACAGTAAATATTATTGTACCATAGAATATTTGTGTATTCTCAAAGAGTCAATTGCATTAAAATTGTGGCTTAGATTGGTTGGCAATATAAGTTGGGTTATTAACTTTATTTATAGCTCTGCGGTGCCTTCATACATACGGACAGACGGACGGACAGACAGACGGACATGGCTAGATCGACTCGGCTATTAATGCTGATCATAATCCGTTTCCAAGCAATCGATAAAAATCGATGTCGACATCCTATTTTTTGAGCAAATTGGGTAAATAATAAAAGCTAGAGTCACCAAACGTGATATGTTGCTTCAAGAATATTATATATATGTCAAGTATCTTTCATTTTATACCTATCGCCACCTCCCCGCTACTGTTGCTTCTGAAATTTTAGATGTAGGTGCTCCTAGCTCCTACGCAGATCGAGTTTGTTTCCGATAATCGTTAACTTGCCCCGTTTCCAAGTAATCGATAAAAATGTATGTCGAAATCCTGTTATTTAAGCAATTTTTGTAAATAATAAGAGCTATAGTCACCAAACTTGACATGTAGCTTTTAGACTAGTATATATGTATATATCAAGTATATTTCATTTTATACCTATCGCCACCTCCTCTATCTTTTAGCGCGAGCTGCATTTGGTGTTGGAATATGAGGGTTCATGGCATCCCCTAGTCGGGAGCTCCCGACTAGAACCTCTTACTTGTTTTAATTTATCTTTATTACTTTAAACGGGCAAGTAGCGCGTGCTGCATTTGGTGGTGGAATAAGAGTGTTAAGGGTATTCCCTAGTCGGGAGCTCCCGACTAGAACCTCTTACTTGTTCATTGTTTTGCTTGGATTATTTTCTTTGTAATTATTACTTAAACTAAAGTAGACCATGAAAACATGAATCCGAACTTGTACTCTTATTTTACATTCTATTTTTATTTCGAGCATAGTTTGAAGCAAATTCAAAGTTTGAGCAAATTATGTACAGCCCGGAAACCTTTCTGAATTTGTAGTAGTATGTAATATTAATTTATTTACCTTATTTTCGGGTTGTCTCTTTTTACAAACGTATGATCATTAGTATTTTACATGGCAGGGCGGGTATATGGAATAAGGAGCTTTAACATCTGAATTCTTCATCATCTACTGGTTCACTTTCATTGCTTATTTTGGTTTGTGTATTCCTATCCCTTATCTCTGTCTACACTTTATTACATTAACCCCTCTGGCAGGGCCAGACCCCTTTTTTAGTTAGGAGGTGCTCCGTAAGATTTACTTGTGTTCATTACAAAACTTTTTAAGTAAACATTCATTTTTATCGCGCTGATTTAACATGGTTGATTCTGCAAGCGCTATCACCATTGGACAATGTTGCTGGCAGCAGTAGATCTCCACCGAGAATATTACCTTCTTTAATTTTGGTACGTGAAATACCCATGACGCAGATCAACATTGAGAAGTTTCGCTGAAGGTTGGCTGGCGGCTGACACCTTTGCTCATATCAGCATCATCATTTGTACGTACAACGTTTGCTGAACGAAAAGCCACTCGTCTGGTGTGGCGTTTAAAGTCTGTAGGTATGCATTTTTGTTATATTATTATTAATTTTTTCGCGTGAAAATGTTCCCCTGAGCCTTCCTTTACCAAAAAGCAGGCACGTCGGGGAAAGATATCGATGATTTTTAACAAACCTCATCTGCAATTGTTACCCATTTCCAGTGGGTTTTATAATCTCTATATGTACAACTTTTTGTCCTAACTGACTGATTGGTGATCAACGCACAGCTCGTACCGTAAGAGCTAGGAAGCTGAAATGTTCACTGCAGTTACCTTATGTGATGAATGTGCACGTTAAGACGGGATTTCGGATTTCCACTCGCATGTGTGTAAAAATCCCGAAAAACGTTTATATGAAACTTTTTTTTACCATCCGATCGGCCTTAAACTCATTCTCAAAAATCTTTATTCAAATTCATTTGTGGGGTTTTTCGCACTTTTTGGAAAATCCATCCATCCTTGGTATAAATGGTGGTCATGGATTTGGATTTTTTTTGTTTCCAAGGATCTATATGAAAATTCATTAAAGAGTTTTTCACAATTTTCGCAGAATCCAAGCTTCCTAGGTTGAAAATGCGATTGATAAATTTTTTGGGCTAAGTTTTACTTTTTCTCCGATTTGCACCAATCTAACTTCCAGGGCTCTACATAAGAACTTAATGAATACGTGTTTCAGCGATTTGTGGAAATTTCACCCGCAACAGTGGTAAATTGGCGGAAAACGGTTGTATGAAAGTTTTTTGTTTACCGTCCGATCGGTTTAACTTTAAATGATCTTTTAGAGAATTTATTTTGTACGTGCTACGGGCAAGGCCAGGTTATACCCACCGGTACAGTAAACAAGTAAAACAAGAATGGCTATCTTCGATTGCGTACAAGGCATGTCATTGCCTAACGATTTGAAAGATCTTTACGAAAATTCATTTGGTTGGTTTTTCGCAAAATTCTTATATACTGATGAATAATGAAGGTCAAAGGTTGAATGAACGAAAGTTTATTTTTCTGCTTTAAACTTCACACACAATCGTAGATTCTAACTTTTGGTTCTTTATTCGTTGGACTGCCAAACAAAATTTTTAAGTATCTTCAGAAGTATCTTCAGAAGTGGAGGCAAAAATAAGTATAAAATTGCAACAAAAAAAAATAAAAATAAGACCAGGGCCAAGTTGCGTAATACCAGTAAGTACTAATATAAATAACAATATTAATTAGTAAATTAAATAAAAACAAGTAAGAGGTTCTAGTCGGGAGCTCCCGACTAGGGGATACCCTGAACCCTCTTATTCCATCACCAAATGCAGCGCACGCTTATAGATAGAGAGTAGCGGGGAGTTGGCGATAGGTATAAAATGAAAGATTATCGATATATATATATTATTCTAGCAGCTACATGTCAAGTTTGGTAACTCTAGCTCTTATTATTTACCAAAATTGCTTAAAAAACGGGATTTCGATTTACATTTTTATCGATTACTTGGAAACGGGGCAAGTTATCGTTTATCGGAAACAAACTCGATCTGCGCGGGCACTAGGAGCACCTACATCTAAACGTCTCTAGCTCTTATAGGTTCTGAGATCCTTGCGTTCATACATACGGACGGACGGACGGACGGACGGACAGACAGACGGACGGACGGACGGACAGACAGACGGACATGGCTAGATCGACTCGGCTGTTGATGCTGATCAAGAATATATATACTTTATGGGGTCGGAGATGCTTCCTTCTGCCTGTTACATACATTTGCATTTTGCACAAAAGCATAATACCCCTTTTACCCATTTTTAATGGGTTCAGGGTATAATAATATAAAAATCACATACATATGTAAATAATTTAATTTAATTAAGTCAATCATTTAACAAATTCCTTTAAGATCCAACTAAAAACTAAAAACAAATTAAAATTCAAAAAAATGTATGCATCCACGATTAAAGAAAAAAAAACAATATAAGGGTCTATTCAAAATCCATGTTTGGAAGGCTTCATTTCAAGGCACTTGATTTAATAGTGTCGAAAATTTTCGTATTAAAATATACTCCTTTTATCTATTAATAACATCGAGCCAGGTTTGATAATAATTCTGGTTTTATTTTCATATATGCTGATTGTATGATAACATATATACCAAGTGTGCGTTTACTTTAAAGAGTTTAGTTTGTTTTCACAAGTACTATAGGCAACACCAACGCCGAAGCCAGATCCCAACCATGCAGGCCACACACGTCTTCTAAAAAATATTAATGACATCACTGATCCAATAATAAGACCGCACATGATGATATAACTTTAGTTTTCTCTTAACCGAACTTTATGAAATTTTCTACAGTAAATATTATTGTACCATAGAATATTTGTGTATTCTCAAAGAGTCAATTGCATTAAAATTGTGGCTTAGATTGGTTGGCAATATAAGTTGGGTTATTAACTTTATTTATAGCTCTGCAGTGCCTTCATACATACGGACAGACAGACGGACATGGCTAGATTGACTCGGCTATTGATGCTGATCATAATCCGTTTCCAAGCAATCGATTAAAATCGATGTCGACATCCTATTTTTTGAGCAAATTGGGTAAATAATAAAAGCTAGAGTCACCAAACGTGATATGTTGCTTCAAGAATATTATATATATGTCAAGTATCTTTCATTTTATACCTATCGCCACCTCCCCGCTACTGTTGCTTCTGAAATTTTAGATGTAGGTGCTCCTAGTTCCTACGCAGATCGAGTTTGTTTCCGATAATCGTTAACTTGCCCCGTTTCCAAGTAATCGATAAAAGTGTATATCGAAATCCTGTTATTTAAGCAATTTTTGTAAATAATAAGAGCTATAGTCACCAAACTTGACATGTAGCTTTTAGACTAGTATATATGTATATATCAAGTATATTTCATTTTATACCTATCGCCACCTCCTCTATCTTTTAGCGCGAGCTGCATTTGGTGTTGGAATATGAGGGTTCATGGCATCCCCTAGTCGGGAGCTCCCGACTAGAACCTCTTACTTGTTTTAATTTATCTTTATTACTTTAAACGGGCAAGTAGCGCGTGCTGCATTTGGTGGTGGAATAAGAGTGTTAAGGGTATTCCCTAGTCGGGAGCTCCCGAATAGAACCTCTTACTTGTTCATTGTTTTGCTTGGATTATTTTCTTTGTAATTATTACTTAAACTAAAGTAGACCATGAAAACATGAATCCGAACTTGTACTCTTATTTTACATTCTATTTTTATTTCGAGCATAGTTTGACGCAAATTCAAAGTTTGAGCAAATTATGTACAGCCCGGAAACCTTTTTGAATTTGTAGTAGTATGTAATATTAATTTATTTACCTTATTTTCGGGTTGTCTCTTTTTACAAACGTATGATCATTAGTATTTTACATGGCAGGGCGGGTATATGGAATAAGGAGCTTTAACATCTGAATTCTTCATCATCTACTGGTTCACTTTCATTGCTTATTTTGGTTTGTGTATTCCTATCCCTTATCTCTGTCTACACTTTATTACATTAACCCCTCTGGCAGGGCCAGACCCCTTTTTTAGTAAGAGGGTGCTCCGTACGATTTACTTGTGTTCATTACAAAACTTTTTAAGTAAACATTCATTTTTATCGCGCAGCTTTAACATGGTTGATTCTGCGAGCGCTATCACCATTGGACAATGTTGCTGGCAGCAGTAGATCCCCACCGAGAATATTACCTTCTTTAAATTTGGTACGTGAAATACCCATGACGCAGATCAACATTGAGAAGTTTCACTGAAGGTTGGCTGGCGGCTGACACCTTTGCTCGTATCAGCATCATCATTTGTACGTACGACGTTTGCTGAACGAAAAGCCACTCGTCTGGTGTGGCGTTTAAAGTCTGTAGGTATGCATTTTTGTTATACTATTATTAATTTTTTTCGCGTGAAAAGGTTCCCCTGAGCCTTCCTTTACCAAAAAGCAGGCACGTCGGGGAAAGCTATCGATGATTTTTAACAAACCTGATCTGCAATTTTTACCCATTTTCAGTGGGTTTTATAATCTCTATATGTAAAACTTTTTGTCCTAACTGACTGATTGGTGATCAACGCACAGCTCGTACCGTAAGAGCTAGGAAGCTGAAATGTTCACTGCAGTTACCTTATGTGATGAATGTGCACGTTAAGACGGGATTTCGGATTTCCACTCGCATGTGTGTAAAAATCCCGAAAAACGTTTATATGAAACTTTTTTTTACCATCCGATCGGCCTTAAACTCATTCTCAAAAATCTTTATTCAAATTCATTTGTGGGGTTTTTCGCACTTTTTGGAAAATCCATCCATCCTTGGTATAAATGGTGGTCAAGGATTTGGATTTTTTTTATTTCCAAGGATCTATATGAAAATTCATTAAAGAGTTTTTCACAATTTTAGCAGAATCCAAGCTTCCTAGGTTGAAAATGCGATTGATACATTTTTTGGGCTAAGTTTTACTTTTTCTCCGATTTGCACCAATCTAATTTCCAGGGCTCTACATAAGAACTTAATGTGGAAATTTCACCCGCAACAGTGGTAAATTGGCGGAAAACGGTTGTATGAAAGTTTTTTGTTTACCGTCCGATCGGTTTAACTTTAAATGATCTTTTAGAGAATTTATTTTGCACGTGCTACGGGCAAGGCCAGGTTATACCCACCGGTCCAGTAAACAAGTAAAACAAGAATGGCTATCTTCGATTGCGTACAAGGCATGTCATTGCCTAACGATTTGAAAGATCTTTACGAAAATTCATTTGGTTGGTTTTTCGAAAAATTCTTATATATTGGATGAATAATGCAGGTCAAAGGTTGAATGAACTTTCGTTCACAATCGTAGATTCTAACTTTTGGTTCATTTTTCGTTGGACTGCCAAAACCACATTTTTAAGTATCTTCTTCAGAAGTGGAGGCAAATATAAGAATAAAATTGATAACTAAAATTAGCAAACAAAAAAAAAACAAGTAAGAGGCTCTAGTCGGGAGCTCCCGACTAATGGATACCCTGAACCCTCTTCTTCCAACACCAAATGCAAATATATATACTATTCTAGAAGCTACATGTCAAGTTTGGTGACTCTAGCTCTTATTATTTACAAAACAGTATTTCGATATACATTTTTATCGATTACGTTGAAACGGAGTAAGTTATCGATTATCGGAAACAAACTCGATCTGCGCAGGCACCTGGAGGACCTATAGCTAAAATTTCAAGTCTCTAGCTCTTATAGGTTCTGAGATCCTTCCGTTCATACATACGGACGGACGCACGGATGGACAGTCAGACGGACATGGCTAGATCGACTCGGCTATTGATGCTGATCAAGAATATATATACTTTATGGGGTCAGAGATGCTTCCTTCTGCCTGTTACATACACTTGCACTTTGCAAAAATACCCTTTTTACCCTTTTTACCCATTTATATAAAAAGAAGGAATATAACAACAACAACAATATGATTGGCATAGAATTGTATAAGGAAAAACTTGTAAGCCAATCGTACTTACAACTAACCGACTTTTTCCATTAACAGAACGAATATATAATTGCATGTTACAATAGGTTCATTTTAAATCAACTTACATTTTAAACAAAATTTCAAAATTGAAAACAAAATTTAAGAAAATTAATGTAAGTAAAAAGAATTAGATAAAATTAGATACATAAATTTCGAATTTGTATTGGCAGTAAAATGAATTAGATAAAATTACATACATAAATTTCGTGTTTGTATTGGCACTCCAAAAATTAAAAAAAAAAAAAATTTTTTTTTAATTATTATAAAAAACAAGAGGTTCTAGTCGGGAGCTCCCGACTAGGGGATACCCTGAACCCTCTTATTCCATCACCAAATGCAGCGCGCGCTTATAGATAGAGAGTAGCGGGGAGTTGGCGATAGGTATAAAATTAAAGATAATCGATATATATATACTTTTCTAGAAGCTACATGTCAAGTTTGGTAACTCTAGCTCTTATTATTTACCAAAATTGCTTAAAAAACGGGATATCGATTTACATTTTTATCGATTACTTGGAAACGGGGCAAGTTATCGTTTATCGGAAACAAACTCGATCTGCGCGGGCACTAGGAGCACCTACATCTAAATGTCTCTAGCTCTTATAGGTTCTGAGATCCTTGCGTTCATACATACGGACGGACGGACGGACGGACGGACAGACAGACGGACGGACAGACAGACGGACATGGCTAGATCGACTCGGCTATTGATGCTGATCAAGAATATATATACTTTATGGGGTCGGAGATGCTTCCTTCTGCCTGTTACATACATTTGCATTTTGCACAAAAGCATAATACCCCTTTTACCCATTTTTAATGGGTTCAGGGTATAAAAAATAAGACCGGGTCAAAGTTGCGTAATACCAGCTAGTACTAATATAAATAATATTAATTAGTAAATTAAATAATAATAATATAAAAATCACATGCATATGTAAATAATTTAATTTAATTAAATCCAATCATTTAACAAATTCCTTTAAGATCCAACTAAAAATTTAAAACAAATTAAAATGCAAAAAAATGTATGCATCCACGATTAAAAAAAAAACAATATAAGTGTCTATTCAAAATCCATGTTTGGAAGGCTTCATTTCAAGGCACTTGATTTAATAGTGTCGAAAATTTTCGTATTAAAATATACTCCTTTTATCTATTGATAACATCGAGCCAGGTTTGATAATAACTCTAGTTTTATTTTCATATATGCTGATTGTATGATAACATATATACCAAGTGTGCGTTTACTTTAAAGAGTTTAGATTGTTTTCACAAGTACTATAGGCAACACCAACGCCGAAACCAGATCCCAACCATGCAGGCCACACACGTCTTCTAAAAAATATTAATGACATCACTGATCCAATTATAAGACCGCCACCTGTGAATAAAAATTTTGTAGGTTAGTATTTTGTAAAAGCTTACACTAACTGGCATTTCACGGCCTTGCCGGTCTAGATTTTTTCAAATTATTGAAACAAATTTGATTCTTATATCCCGCCCGTTGCAAATATATTATATTATGTTATAATATATTAAATGTGTAATTGAATTTAAAGTCCATAAGTCCGTAATGTGCACGTTGAAGTCGCAAATATACTTGTACAAGTACAGTGGACCCTCTGTTAACGTACACAATTGGTTCCAGCATCTGGTTCGTTATGCAAAACGTTTGTTAAGCAAAACCATTATTTCCATATAACTCAATGTTAAATAAAATCATGCGTTCCAGGTCGAAAAAAATACACTCTTATATGTTTCAATTTGAACTTTAATTGAAAGAAAGTAACATTAAATGCAACAGACCTTTAAAAAACTAAAAAAACACAAAAATATTTAAAGTTCAGCTTTTATTGAAAGTTAAATGAAACGTACAAATTTTTTTAAGGAACTGAATATATATTGGACGGAAGGAGACAATCTGAATGCTCGATTGCCATCTGAACATGTTCTGAGAATGTAGATAGAGCAGTTCGTGTAGCAAACTAAGTGTTCTATTTTATCTCAACTGTTGTGCAACTGTTAAGTGTGCAAAATGCGGCCACTGCTAAACACAGACAGAAATTGTACATGCAATTAACGTTTCCCCCTTTATCGTTGGTCGATATGCGAAACTTTTTCCCAAAAAAATGTGTTCGTTATGCGAAATGTTCGTAATGCAGGGCGTTCGTTAACCGAGGGTCCACTGGATCAAACAAATTTTCACAAAGAGCGTTGAAACTAAGTTTGAAGCCAATCGAAGAGTAAACGAAAAATTGGCATTGTTACCGATTTTTGACTATGCTTCTAAGTTGTAGGTGAATTTCCTAAATCAGAGAAACAATATTTACTAAGATTTTCTGTAGAGCTACGAGTAAGAAGCTGATCTGAAGGAATTTAAAACAGGTCAAAGACTACCGCATTTTCCACGACAAATAATGCTATGTTCGAACATCTCAAATGAATTTTAGTAAGGATAAAATTGACCTCAAAACTTCAACCATCAAATCTTTGAGTCCGCTTTACACCATGCAGGGATGAAAAGTGTGCAACACCCCACAAATGATTTTAAACAAAGATCTTAAAACATGAGTAAGCGGTCGATCAGATAGTGAAGAGCGAAAATTCCTAAACCATTTTTCGCGATTTTTCCCCATTGAATCCTGTCTTAGCGTGCAACTCCATCAAAAAGGTCAGCACTAAAATGTCAGCTTCCTAGATCTTACGGGTTGGGCACAGCCCAGTGAGTTGATCAGACTTTAGGCTGCTGCTGGAGTAAGATGGCAACCGAAGATAAGGGTCCCAATTTAAACCTCGTAAGGCAAAGCAAAAATTGCTGCTGAACAGATTCAATACTATCCTGGCTATTGTTATACTGCGCAGACCAGATGCAAGAGCATTATTCAAGGATAGGACGGACAAGAAAATGTACGGAAGATTCGTTATAAATGATCGTTAAGCTCTTTAGACCATCGTTTGATGAATCGAAGTACACCTTTTGCCTCATTAACGATGGTATCTATGTGAAGATTGAAACAGAGTTTAGAATCAAAAAGAACTCCTAGATCCTGAACTGTGAGTATAAGTTGCATCTTTGACATCAGTTTGCATTTTGGAAAGGAAAGCATAATTTACCAAGGAAGTAAACTCTAGCACATTGGTCGTAGTTGACCGATTCTTTACGAATCCACGTTGAACAGGGGAAGCAACTGCTGCAAATTCGAAGTTTTTATTTTTTTATTTTTTCAAATAATTTAGGAATAGCGGACAGTTTTGCAATGCCCCATTTAATTTTGTATATCAGACTTTCCACCTTTCTTGTGGAGAGGAATGATATACAATTTCCAAAGAGATGGAAAACAGAATATTCAAGGGAAGAACTCACTCACTGACAATTGGGAAATAAAAGGAGTAGGTATAGAACCGGATGAAGTAATATTGTAATGGTAAGAATTATTATTAGGATAGACGGAAGAGTAAGTTGATTGGAAAAAATTAGCAAAGAGGTTAGCAGAATCAGTCATTGCTAGCTTTATCCATCCCGAGAGAAAAAGAAGATGGTAAACTTAAAGATTTACGCTTCAAGTTTACAAAATTGTAATACTGTCTCGGATTTTGTGCAAATTTCCATTTGCAACGAGTTAGATAATTCTCATAGCAAGAAAAAGAAGAAATATGACTTCGTTTTTTTTTTTTTTTTTTTAAAGAAAAATAGGTCCCCTCAGTAAACAAAGAATAAATATAAATATTTAATTTAGGTCAATTATTTGTTTATTAATTAAAAATATATCATATTCTTCTCATTTTGCCTAACTGGACGAAGAAATGCATGCTAGAGCATTTGAATGTGTGTGCCTATTGCTACCATAAAAAACCTCTGAATCGCGACAAACGCCCTGATCTACTTGTGAGCACATCAAGACAACACAAACATATGTATGTATGTGTGTAGATCTCGGGGTTTTGTGAGAAGCAATGCAGGGAGAAAGAGATGCACACAAGTGGGCAATGAGCAATATGTGAGAGCGAGGCACACTCTGCACATGCATAAGCACATAAGTATGTATTTGGGCTGTAGGATTTAAAACTAACATACATATATTCAGAAAAAGCATCAGCCGCAGCGACGACGTGCGCTGAGCGAGATGCGGCTTCATACTGAACGTTCGGCTTTCGAGGCCGGCGTTCGGCTGCCACCCTCAGCAGTCTTACTCTATCTGGGCACAGTAAAATGGTCTCAGGCACCCTTGGGGTTCCCTCGTTGCGATAAATCTTGTTTCGATAAAAAGGCTGTTTGGTGTGTCTATGCATTGTATGGTTAGTGGTGAAACCCTTAGAAATGAATTTGAACGCGAAACGTCAGCCACAAAATCTTTGACCCGCATCACCACCAAAAATCTATGGATTTTTGGCAGTGGTAATGGTAAAAACAGATATGGTTCTTTACTTCCCTTTAGTTCTTCATTAGATTCAGATTCTCAATTGCACATTGTCCTATCCCTCTTTGCACAATGGCTTCAGTTAAGGAAAATATGGATCGACGGCAGATTCCACGGGGCTTGAAGACATAAGCATCTTTACTAAAGGATCCGTTGTTAAGATTCAAATAAGGTCACAAGCTTCAGATTATTAAATCACCTTTTATGGTCTTGTGGCTCTAACAATTACCAATAGTTAACAGAGCTTTGGCATTGATACACCGGATTGGAAAATCCCTTCAAACTTAAGGATGCGTAGATTCTGCGTTAACTGGGGCGTGCCTCTTCCACGAGTTTTTGTCTGATAGGCTAATTATGCTTTTGCCAGGATAACCGCACCTGCAAAAGACTCGTCTTGGCTGGCCATGATCGGTGACTTTCAGAGACTGCGCAGAACCTTGCTGTTGGCCCCTCTCCTGATAGCATTGACTGGGTTGGAAGAGCCCATGGTGAAGAGCAGCAAGGAAGAGGAGTCTGAACAGCACTTTGCCAATAAATTCTCCTGCTTGCTTTCCGTCGAATATTAAGTGCGATTGCCTTTGAAGTGGAAAATTTGGGTCGGCATTCGCATCTGAAGGAGCAATACTCGGCTTACATCAAGGAATTTTTGGATCTGAATCACATGTCGCGAGTTGGTCCAGAGTTGAGCGACTGTTTGCAAATATTTCCTCCCATATAATAGCATCTGCGGCGACTGATTGTGGATGTCAGAGAGATATTTCTTCAAACAGCCGGTATATAGTCTAGTGGCATTTTTGAGCTTCGAAACTATTGTTCCAGTCACCAAGAAGCCCTTGATAGAGTAGCTGATGAAGATATGGAACAATGCTTGAATTTCGATGATGGAAGCGATGTCCCCAAGGGCCAACTGCTCTTCGAAGAAGCTGAAGTTGAAGTTCATGGATTTTGTGATGCCGGTGTGGAAGCCTATGGAGCCTGCATTTTCGACGTTCGCTCAGCACAAGCCCTGTCCTTAACTCCAAGTCTCGAGTTGCGCCGTTAAATACATTATCTGTCCCAAAGCTGGAATTATGTGGAGCGAAGCTATTGGCTAATTTGATGCATGAGATCAAGCGAAGTCTTTATATTTTTAATTCCGGACTAGTTTTCAAAACAGTTGCTTAATCAAAATTAGTTCACTCTAGATGTAAAATTGTGCAATTAGAAGACTGCACAAAAAATGTACTACTTACTTTGTGAACGAATACCATACATGAGTACATATATATGCACGTATGTTTTCATGGATGTTATACAACTTGTTCACAAACTTAAGTATGTTCGTACATACATACAGTGCCGACTTTTAAATTAGAATCGCTATTTGTAACCGCTCACAATACCGCTCATTGTGAGCTTCGATTAGCGGATACATAGAAACAAATGAGCCAGAAATCTTACTGCATCTGAAAATACCTAATAATTGAGTCAGCAAGTTTATTTAGTAAACAATCATTTTTATTAACACAGCATTAGCATGGTTGGTCCAGCGTACGCTGTCACCAACTGCATAACAATATGCCTATTAAACGAAAATCTATATTACATAATTTACGCCATCGGCTAAAGACCGAGCTTTCATGCATATAAGTTTCTTTTGCTTTAAATAGTTCTTAAGATTATTTTGAAGGGAGCACGTCGCTCCTATAAAAATAACATTTTTACTTGTGCATCGAATCGAATTCTCTATTGGCGTAGCCGGTGGTAATGTTAACTAGAAACAAGTAAGAGGTTCTAGTCGGGAGCTCCCGACTAGGGGATACCCTGAACCCTCATATTCCAACACCAAATGCAGCTCGCGCTAATAGAGCGGGGAGGTGGCGATAGGTATCAAATGAAAGATACTTGATATATATATACTTTTCTAGGAGCTTCATGTCAAGTTTGGTGACTCTAGCTCTTATTATTTACCAAAATTGCTTAAAAAACAGGATTTCGATATACATTTTTATATTGGAAACGGGGACAGTTATCGTTTATCGGATCGATAATGCGTGGGCACCAGGAGGACCTACAGCTAAAAAATCAAGTCTCTAGCTCTTATAGGTTCTGAGATCCTTGCGTTCATACATACGGACAGACAGACGGACATGGCTAGATCGACTCGGTATCGACTGTATGATATAGTAATAAAGCCGATTCCGGCATACATATGTATTTTCTGCGACCAACAGAAAGATAGACTAGTTTGCATAGAAACAGACAGACGGACAAACGCACAAGGATATGTATATCGACTCGGCTCTTGAAACTCATCGAGAATATATGTATGTACATACATATGAACTATGTATGTATGTACATACAGTGGCTCACAGCTTATTTTATGCAGTACATTCTCCCGAATTAAAAGGTATGTAGCAACGAAACTATTGGGAACTAAATAAACACATTGGTACCATTTTAAAGATTAAAGAAATTTGCTAGTTTTATAGGGAGGTTAAATTTTTATTAATATATACTTACTTAGTAGCATAAAAATTAAAAAACAAAAAATACTCAAAGTTTTAGGTCACAGCTTATTTTATGCAGGCACTTGGGATTCGGATAACTTTACTATTTATGGTAAAATCAATATTTTTAATACTTGATATAATAGCCTTTGTTGTTTACAAATGATTTAAAGCGATTCTGCGTTGATGCCACCAACTAGTGAGTTACTTCTGGTGTAATTTTCTGCCACTCAGCCTTTAGCGCCACTTTAAGCTCGTTTTTATTGGAAATTTTGTGTTTTCGAATGATTTGTTCGAATATTGACCATACATTTTCAATTACATTTATGTCAGGAGACTGGGCTGGCTGCTTTGTGTTTTGGGTCATTATACTGGTAACAACAAAAATTCGACCGTATGTCCATATATTCAGCACTTTGCAGTAAAATACCTTTTAAAATTTGAAAGAGCATTAGTTTGTCCATCATACTCTATACTTCAAGTTAAGTTTCCAGTACCTCCAGCTGACATACAGGCCCAAACCATGACGCTGCCACCGCCATGTTCAGTTTTGGTTTCCTTCAAACGTAAGACATGCCGTATAATCAGAAAACGATGTTTTTTCGACTCGTCTGCGAATATCACACAGTTTTATAACTCTGGTGCGTTTGAAACGTGTTCTCTGGCGAAGCTGAGTTTGCAAAGCCTGTTCCTTGAACTGATGAAAGGTTTTCTGCGGGCTACTTGGTCATTGAAATCATGATCGCGCAGTACGCGGCGAATAATTTCTATGCTACATTGTTTGCCAAGGTCTTCTTAAACTTTGGATGTAAGTTTTAAAGCGGAGAGTCGCGTACTGGCATTTATTTTTATTACAATGTGTCGCTTGCCACTCTCTTTACTCTCTTTTTCTGTCTTTATATCGCACCCGATTCTCTGCAATTTTTCCTTGAGAGTGACCGTTTTTAAAGCAGTTTAAAACCAATTCTATTTGCTCTATTGTTGTTTGAGGACCCATTTTAAAAAGTCCCTAATATGTACACTTAAAGTGACAAATTTAGAAAAAAATGCTTGTAAAAATGTTTCTAGAAGCATAGCAAAGGCAAAGAAAAATAAAGTACCGCTAGGTGATGCAATAGTAAAGTACCACTGCACACAGAAGTGTCTGCATAATATAAGCTGTGACCTACAATTTTCAGTATTTTTTGTTTTTTAATTTTTAAGGTATATAGTATCTATTTATTATTAATAAATAAATTATGCTCCTTATAAAACTAGACAATTTACTCTTTAAAATGGTACCAAAATGTTTATTCAATTCCTAATAGTTTTGTTGCTACATACCTCTTATGTCGTGAGTATGCACTGCATAAAATAAGCTGTGATCCACTGTATATACTTTATGTAGTTGGATACGTCGCTTTCTATGCGTTACACATTGCGAGAAAAAATTATTTTACCCTCTGCAAGGGTATAAAAAGACTGGCTGGCAATTTATTTTGTGAATATTAATTTAACATAAATTAGGAATTTGTTGTAATAAATAATTTAATAAGCAAGTTCAATTTGAAAACAACACAGTATAAATACATATGTACATATTATATAACAGTAAACACTCACTTCCTTTAATAATTGTATCAGATGCACATCGATCTAATTTCTTTCCCAATTGTTCTTCGGAAAAAGGCATCTCCTTGACTGGCATTTCTATGAATATTAAGAATATCTAAAATAATATTCCTTTTTTATTTTGTTTTGTATTATCGGAACTCGTTCTTAGAAAAGAGTTCACAATAAGTTCGAATGAAAGCAATAGTAAAATGAACTATTGAAATGAATTAAATCAGTAGTTTATTAGTGCCGTCAAGTTAGCTTCGGTCACTTAGTGTCAATTATTAGAACTTGAGTCCGGAACCGGAATCACAATATTATATGCATTTATGTACTTGCATCAATTTAGCATCGGTCAAGAATGCATTCATATATGTTTTTCAAGCACACAATTTAAATAATTAGTTTTACCGTATTATTTCATTATCGTAAATCTCTTTGAGCTGCGCCGGATGGCTGATATATTCATAGGGATCGATTTCATCTCTGGCTTGTAGTCCTCATTGTAAGAAAAAAAAAACTGCCACACAAAAAATCTGTAGCAAACGGACTTATACAGCACTACAGCAATTACGAACTAAGAAAAAATAAGCAACATACATAGCTGAAACAGAAAATAAATAAAAACCAAAGTTAAGAAATTACTAACAACAAGAAAAGTCAACACTGATTCACTTCAATCGTCGTACTGGCCACCCAATAGGCATAAAAAAGCATACGTCAGCTGTCATATGTATATTTTCATACCTTCAACCAACAATTTGGCGGACATTCTCTCTTTGATAACCCGAGAATAATTCGTTGCATTTGGTATTTTTGGTAGCTTTGATATTTGTTGTTGTGATCGGGGGGTGAGTCGAACAGGAGTGCCTAAAATGCGGCAGGGTTGCAAGCCCACGATTGGCGATTGCTTGCTTTTATAGAAGGGAACGAAAAGGGTGACTTTTGGGATGCACTTGGGTTTCAAATCGGTCGTTGATCGACATATGCAGCTGTCCAAACGGCGGTGACAATAATTTGAATATATTCGTGTCCCGAATTCTGCATGGATGAATTCTGCTGCCCATTGGAAAAGGAGTACGGCATTGGTTGTGTGCTCAGAGATTTTTTATGAAACATATCAAATGTTTGGGGCCAAAAATAATATAAATGACTTTTAATAAATTGTTCAAAAAACAGATTTACGTAAATTGCAGCGAACAACAGAGAAGTGCATCTGCCCTTTGCCAGCTAAAAAAGACTGAATTAGCCAGCCGGCTCAAATGGAAACAAGCACTTCCGTAAGAATATGGCGCCCAAATTTAAGAAGCGCACGAATTCGTTAGGCCGGTGCTGATTCTGAAAATACACAAATTAATCAATGCCGTTACACAAAAAAAATTTCCCTCGTCTGTAAGATTCACACAACAACACCTGAAGTGGTGTGCTGTAGCACTATTAGTACAACCGAGAAATAAGGCTATTAAGGCTGCATAGTGGCGGCTCACTGCTACTTGTAGATATAGAGACATTGCCGGCAAGGAGCTCATTCTGTGAGGTGGCGGGGTTGTTGCCAGCCTAGATCAACAGACGCACACACATTTAAAGTAAGACCTCTTGCTGGCCAAACTATCGAGAAAAGGTAAATACGGAATGACATGTAAGCAAACACAACTGCTGATTATGAAAAGCTAGGCCCCGGATGGTGTTCAACACAATTAGCGAGGGTTCCAAGAAAAAACTTCTCCTATTTCTTTAGGAAAACATATCCCAATTACTTTCGCAATTTATTGTTAACAAGTAATTATACATGATTCATTTTGATTCTAAATCGATAAACACCGTTTCATAGTTTTTTTTCGTTTCTTTTGGATTGGCTAGTAGACTAGTAAAATCTAATAGGCTACGTAATTATACTGTTTCAGATGGTTTCTTTTCTCTCAAAAAGTTATGTTTATTTAACAAACTATAATTTGTTTCTTCTTCTCCCTTAATATTGATCATTTAATCTATTCATTGTTAGTAAATGGTTTAACTTATGGTAGAAATTTTTGTAATTCACGACTCCTCCTAATTAGAGCCTAGGTGTGCATATGCCTCACCAGCGCGACAGCTAATCGGGTGGTTGCTCGCTAACGGAGATTTGTTTTTTATTGTTGCTTTCTTTAATTTGGAGTTTTTTAATTTTTATACCCTGAACCCATTAAAAATGGGTAAAAGGGGTATTATGTTTTTGTGCAAAATCCAAATGTATGTAACAGGCAGAAGGAAGCATCTCCGACCCCATAAAGTATATATATTCTTGATCAGCATTAATAGCCGAGTCGATCTAGCCATGTCCGTCTGTCTGTCCGTCCGTCCGTCCGTCCGTCCGTCCGTCCGTCCGTCCGTCCGTATGTATGAACGCAAGGATCTCAGAACCTATAAGAGCTAGAGACTTGAAATTTTAAACGTAGATGCTCCTAGTTCCTACGCAGATCGAGTTTGTTTCCGATAATCGATAACTTGCCCCGTTTCCAAGTAATCGATAAAAATGTATATCGATATCCTGTTTTTTAAGCAATTTTGGTAAATAATAAGAGCTAGAGTTACCAAACTTGACATGTTGCTTCTAGAAAAGTATATATATATCGATTATCTTTCATTTTATACCTATCGCCACCTCCCCGCTACTCTCTATCTATAAGCGCGCGCTGCATTTGGTGTTGGAATATGAGGGTTCAGGGTATCCCCTAGTCGGGAGCTCCCGACTAGAACCTCTTACTTGTTTTAATTTATCTTTATTACTTCAAACAAGCGCGTTGCGCGAACTGCATTTGGTGTTGGAATAAGAGGGTTCAGGGTATTCCCTAGTCGGGAGCTTCCGACTAGAACCTCTTACTTGTTTTTTTTTGTAATTGTAATATATTACTTTTTTACGTAAACATTTGAAATTGTTGTCAATTGCTATAATCTAGGGTAGAGGCTAAATAAATTTGTGAGCGGGCTCCAAATTGCACTTGTTATCATTGATCAGCATCTATATATGATGGTACATGCGAATATGTATATACGCACCAAGGCTTATACATATGTTTATACATAGTGCATAAACTCACGTACGTAGATATATTATTATTCGAATATGTATATACGAATGTGCATACGCACATATACCTATATAATAGTATAAAACCTATACAAATAGTGCCACAGCACCTTCGGAAACGGGTGACCCCGGACGATAGAGATTCGATCCTGCGCCGCGTCTGTCATAAAGTATTCCCCAAGAGTGACCAGAAGTGCGCCGGAAGTCATCAAGTAAGACGCTCTAGTCGGGAATTCCTAACTGGGGGATACCCTAAACCCTCTTCATCCAACACCAAATTCAGCTCGCGCTACGACCTCGTTTGCCTTAGCAGTAATATAAAACCTGAAAAAAAAAATTAAAATTTAAGCACATACACAAAGCAGAGAATACAATACAGACGAACTTGCAATGCTGTTTATAGAATTTAATAAGGACCCGCGTAAATGTATGTGTGTCCATGTATACAAAAATTCTCGTAACTGCGCTGGCTTCCGCAAACATGTGTCTATAAAAGCACACGTTTTCAGCAATAACAATTGTAGATTATAGATTATAGAATACACGTATATTCAAAATACAATTGCACTGAAATTGTGGCTTAAATTGGTGGGTAGTTCAAATAGGTATATCTATGGGGTGGCGATAGCTATAAAATTAAATATTTTTGATATATATATACTTTTAGAGATTTGCTCAAAAACTAAATTTCGAAATCGAGTTTTATCGATTGATTGGAAATGGCGCAAGTTATCGATTATTGCAAACAAACTCTTACTGATCGGGCACTAGGAGGACCTATGATTAAAATTTCTCTATCACTTACAGGTTCAGAGATCCTTGCATTCATAAATATGGACAGACGGACGGACAGACAGACGGACATGGCTAGATCGAGTTGGCTATTGATGCTGATCAAGAATATATATACTTTATGCCGGAGATGCTTCCTTATTACTATTGCATATATTTGCACAAAATCAGTATTAAAAGATTTTAAGGTAGCATTTCCTGGATGGCGTTCGTTATTTATACTGACTTTTAAGAATAAAATATTTATATTTGTCCAAAGTCCAGATTGTGCGTAGACAACTGTAGTTAATCTGTTTTTCATTTCTTAGTAAGATTTGTCGTAATTGTAATTGGCATTATTAAAAGTTAAATTGGTACCTTTTGGTTAAAAATCAGAAATAGCTGAGGAACAGGTGTCCGCAGAGTCGGCAACCTCGCCCTGCAAGTCTAGTGAAAACGTCGACGAATTTTCAAGGATTTCCGGGCAGACAGACCCTGGTCAAGGGGCATCTAGTTGAGTTGGAGAATGAATTGGTACAACAAGCTGGGCCCCCGTAGAGCCCAGAGTTTCCAAAGGGTATATTCACTTTATCAGTTTTGCCACATGCCATTCGTGAAATCTCATGGAAAAGTAATCTCGTGAATTTGAGATTTGGATGATTTTTGACGCATCTGAAATATTTAAAATAATGGCCGAATGCTTGAAATGCGCTAATCTTACCATAGGCATAGCGAACTGCAAGTTCTGTCCCCATTTTTTTGAGCTTCATTATAGACTGCGGGAAATTGCGAATGGATCCGGGTAGAGTGGAGGCGATCCGAAACATCTCGAATTCGCGGACAGACAAGGAGCTACGAAGATTGTTAGGCACAGCGGGATGATTTCGTCGCTTCACAAAGAGCTATGCTGAGAATTCTGTATTTTTGTTCGCGTGAAACCCAATGCAACGCGCTGCATACCACCTCCTTCCCTACCGACCGACGGGCGCAGCCGTGTAACTTTCGACTCGTGACGCGAACTACAAAAGCGATTACAAACTACGCTATATGCGAAGACTATCTGCTTGCTAAATAGGAAGAGAAGAGCAGAATACACTATAATGCCTGTTATTATCATCACAGATGACCCTGAACGGTTCATGCAAGGCAAAGTTAGGTCAACTAAATTGAAGCGATAAAGGTGTATAATTACGAGTTAGTATAGTAGGGAGAGATAAGTTCAATTCGCTAGTCAACACAGAAGGTTCGACCTCACCCATAATTAACTTATGAATAATTATTACATTTAGTTTATACATGGTTGTGCTATTAACTAACGAAGGAAGATTAATAATCACAAGTCTACTATAGTATGACGGTAACCGCATACGAGGATCCCAATTTAAACCACGAAGGGCAAACAACAAGAATTGTTTTTGTACAGACACTATTCTGTCTTAAATAATAAAATAGCGATTGACTGGGAAGCCTAGAACGCACAATTTATGACGTCAGTTTGCATTCTTTTCTTAAAACCATCAATTACTAGGGAAGTAAGCTCAAGAAGGTGACCAACCCATGCTGGGAAAGTGAAATAATTGAGCTGCATAAATGTTGCAATTGAGATGTTACGAGTCTCTCAACAGCTTAAGGTATAGCGGATAATTTGGAAATACCTCTATAATTTTCGATACCGGACTTACTCCTTTTCTTATGGAAAGGGGTAGTACACGATTCTTTCCAAATGGTCGGAAAAGATGAAGTGTTTTGAAAAAATTGCAAAAATTTTAAGATAGGATAGATAAATTAGATAAGATAGATACAAAAAATGGCCTAGGATTATGTAAGCCTGAAGGCAAAAACAATGAAATTAATCCCTCAAGCATACGGAATTTTGCATTGAAAAGATTAATCTGCAAACTGCATAGCCGGAGAAAACAGAGTGCTTTCCCGATTTCTTTTATTTGTTATAAAACCATTTTTTTATCTCATTTCCCTGAGGTCAGCCTATCAGACATCGCTGGGTGATCGAGAGGAATGCAGATATCAATGTGTGAGTGCAAGGTATCATTAACTAGTTTAATAGCAGCATCAATGCACAATTGTACTGTTGGTATCAATCGACTTGTAGAATAAGATCATTTAGTTTATGCAAATCAGCCTTACGAAAAAAACGGACATGATCATCTAATTCCAAATTTTTGATTTGGACGAAAAGGGTCTTCAGGAAGTGTTCAATACTAACACAAAACTGACGAACGAAATAGAGGGCAAGAGAAAGGTTAAATCCAATGGCGATGACCAATCACCATCTGGGAGATTAAAGTAGCCAAGGGAGACCAAGCTTCCGCAAACATGTGTCAATTTCAGCAATAAATTTAATATTTCTTAACGGATCTTAATGACATTTTCAGCAATAGATTGTGCAATAGAATTCTCGTATATTCAAAATACAATTGCACTAAAATTGTGGCATAAATTGTTAGGTAGATCAAATTGGTATATCTGTAAAGGCAGGAGTTAGCACAATCCTGTTAATTAACATACCCCGATCATTCGATAAGCTAGCGATATACACGAATCGTCTGTTGTCAATCTAATCGGTTTTGGTCTGCAGCAGCGTGCAATTAACTCAATAAGACTATTATTAAGAAACACTTTCTACTTTAAGCTATGAGTATTATTAATTAAACAAACAATGCAATATTATAAATCTTACATTTAGGTTCTCGTCCGTGTCAAATGAAGAGTTCAAGGTATGGTCGAATAAAGCTGACTGAAGCAAGAGCAGGATTTCGGAAATGTTGCTAAAGTCGTTATATGCTGCTTAAAATTTGTAAAGTTGGTATAAGTGGCTATAAACATTACGTTGAATAATCCGAATACTGTGAGCATATCAGCAAACACGCAGTTTTAAAAAAATCAATCGTGGCGTAAATCAGTTGAAAAACTGTGGAATTCGAGGTCGCACCGCAACGTCGCCATTTGTAGAAACCGTTACTGAAGTGAATGAAATGTGGTCTACAAAATAAAACGAGATGGCAAATGCTAAGAACATTGAGGAAAACAGTGTTAATGCTGCTGTTAAACCTTAAAGTGCTTGCTGATGAACAACGTAACAGCCAATTGAAAATCGCTCCGGATAATTTTGGAAAAATAGTTAGCGAGTGTGATGGCAAGTTTGTGGCAACAGAAAAGTGGTCCGAGATTTTCGAAAAAAATACCCTGAACCCTCTTAATGAAATTTTCTACAGTATATCTTATTGTACCACAGAATATTTGTGTATTCTCAAAAAGTCAATTGCATTTAAATTGTGGCTTAAATTGGTTGGCAATACAAGTTGGGTTATTAAATTGATTTATAGCTCTGGGGTGGTGGCGGGGAGGTAGCGATAGGTATAAAATGAAAGATACTTGATATATATATAATATTCTAGAAGCAAAATATCACTGTTGGATTCTGCAGCAGCCGCATCAAATCAGCATAAGTAAACATAAGAAGAGGTCGTAATTTTGGTCTAGTGGAACAGCTGTTTATTATAAACAAGGTTGGCAAGCCTTTCTTGCACTTGTCGCAGCTGCTATAAATTGCATATTCCCTTTTGTCTTGCCCCCGTAGTTCGTTGTTGATCGAGGCGAAGCCAAGAACCAATTCTGAGCCACAGCCAAATAACCTTATAATTTATATAAATTTGCCTAATAAACTGAATTATAAAGTGTTGTTGTGAAAAGCCAAAAATTTACTTATTTCTTGGCTTAGGTTCTAAACAGTTGCTAAAAAACACGAGTAACTCAACATTTGGAGGCCCCGGCGAGATCTAACATTGCAGTGCACACAAGCAAAATAAATCTATTGCAAATTAAAATTGTGATTATTCAAGTAGAACATAATCATCGTAAATTGTTATAATTAGGCAAGTGTAAACCGCCTGTGTGAGCTGACCATTTACAGCTCCCAAATATTCGCATATACATAAACGCCGCTAGTTGACTTTCGCGCTCTTCCCTTTGCGCTTGTATATAAGCAGCTGCACAATTCGTCGCATGTTGTGTGCTCAGTTTGGTGTTCTGACTTTGTGCTTGTGAAAAAAAAAAAAATGATGCAAGGCGAGAACACAGATGATATGCAGTCAAACAGGGTGTCTTTTCTTAAGCGCAAGGCGGTTGCATTGTTCGAGCGAGCCAAGTGTATTGAAAATGAATTATCTGAGGATAAAATTAACAACTCTTGTGCCGTCGACTTAGAAGTGCGCCTTTTGCTAATTGAACAAACTAAGTCTGCTTTTAATACCCCGCATAACTCGCTACAGGAGCTTAATTTCGATGAAATTGGCAGCAAACTACGCGATGATTTTGACGAGTTGATTGCCATGGTTGAAGCTCGCGTTCGCGTAAATATTCAGCGTCGTCAATCTAACGGCCCGCCCCACTCAACCTATCTTCGTCATGAGGATTTGCCAAGCCAAACCTTGATCTTAGGCAACAGAACGCGCCTGCCCGAGCTCAAATTACCAACATTTTCCGGTGGTTATACCGAATATTCGGACTTTATCGCGATGTTTGAGTCAGTTGTCGACAAGGATACCGAGCTGTCTAATATTGAAAGGTTGCAGCATCTTCGTTCATGTTTGTCTGGCCCTGCGTTGGATTCGGTTCGATCTTTGGAGTTTTCCGGTGCCAATTATCATGTGGCTCTGGAAATCCAAAATAGAAGATTTAGTAACCAACGTCTTGTTTTCCAGAGGGCAGATTCGGAGTCGGCTTCAAAACTGCGTGAGTTCTCGGACAAGGTCAATTCGCATATGCGTGCCTTACAGAATCTGGGCAGTTTGGAGCAAATTTCAGGATGCATAATAGTGCACACGCTGCTTCAAAGGTTGGACACCCAGACTCAGACCAAATGGGAGGAGGCCGCAGGCATTGACAAAATCCCGACAGCCGATGAGTTCTTCACATTTCTGGAATGGCGAAGTCAAAGGCTGGAGAGCGTGCAACATGCCATGTCATCCCATATAACCAATTATTAGGTGGTCAAATCCAACCATAACACTGACCACAGCAAAAGAGTGCTTGTAGCTGAGACTAACCAAAATGGGTGCAGTTTTTGTGATGCGTCTGGTCACGGGAGCTACACCTGTAGTAAATTCGGAAATTTGTCTCCATCCCGTCGGCATAAGGAAGTCAAGAAACTGGCCCTTTGTTATAACTGCCTAAGGAAGGGACACCAAACTCGGTCTTGCAGTAGTAGTCATTGTCGTACTTGTGGAGGAAAGCATCATACACTGTTGCGTTTTGCCACTTCAAGAGAAGCTGAAGCGCCGACACCATTACATACATCGGCTGATTTGGGCGCCGCCACTTCGACACACTCTCACTCCACTACCTCTCTTGCTGTCCAAGGTCTTCAGTCTGGTGTTGTGCTCCTGGCCACTGCAGTGGTACTGGTAAAGAATAGTTCTGGTTCCTTGTTTCCCTGTAGGGCCTTAATAGACTCAGGCTTGCAGTTGCACATGGTCACATCCCGTTTCGCACAGAGACTTCAGGAAAGACTTCTTTAAGGAAAACCAGGTCGTCGACAGTTGTCATGGGTCTCGGAGACACAAGCGTCTCTACTGAAGGATCAGCTGTTAGGATTAACATGAAGTCACAAGACTCAGATTATTCGGCCACCTTTGATGCTCTTGTGACTCCAACAATTACCGATAGTCAGCCCAGCTTCGTCATCGATACATCAGACTGGAAAATTCCCACGAACATAAGGTTGGGTGATCCTGCGTTCAACAAACCACAGCGAGTGGATCTCTTAATTGGAGCGAGCCTTTTCTATGAGCTTTTGTCTGTTGGGCTAATTGTGCTTTTGCCGGGACTACCTCTTTTGCAAAAAACTCGTCTTGGTTGGGTCGTGACCGGTGGATTTGAGAGACCGCGCAGTACCTCTTTGTTGGCTGCCGGCCTCACTCCTAATAGCGAAGCTAGTCAGTTCGACGTCCGTCTGGATGAGTTGGTTCGGCGGTTTTGGGAAATTGAAAGCTTGGAAGAGCCTACAGTAAAGGCCACCAAAGAAGACGCGGAATGCGAGCAGCATTTTGCTAATAACTTCTCCCGTTTACCATCCGGCGAGAATTCGGTGCGGTTGCCTCTGAAGCGGAATGCAGAGCTTCTAGGAGAGTCGTATGGCCAGGCTCATCGTCGATTTCTCAGTCTTGAGCGAAAATTGGGTCGGAATTCGCATCTGAAAGAGCAGTTTTTGGCATTCATCAAAGAGTTTCTGGATCTAAATCACATGTCGCGAGTTAGTCCACAGTTGAGTGGCTGTTGTAAATACTTCCTCCCACATCATTGCGTCTTGAAAGAAGACAGCACCACAACCAAGTTGCGTGTTGTGTTTGATGGCTCAGCAACTACTGATTCTGGACATTCTCTTAATGATATACTGATGGCGGGACCAATCATTCAACCTAAGTTGTTTCACATTCTGATTCGCTTCTGCACATATCCTGTTGCTCTGACAGCTGATATTTGTAAAATGAATCGTTGTGTCCGAGTGACTTCGCCTGACAGTTACTTCCAGTGCATCCTGTGGAGCGACTCGCCTCAGAAGGATATCGAAATCTTTAAATTAGATACAGTAACATATGGGACCAAATCAGCATCATTTCAGTCCGTGCGCGCAATGCACCAGTTGGCCTTTGATGAGCGTGATGCATTTCGGATCGGATGCCATCAAGCAGGAGTTTTACGTTGACGATTTGATATCCGGAGCCAACTCAGCTGCTGAAGCCAGAGAGAAAATTTGTCGACGGCTGGGATATTGTCTCGTGGAAACTTCAAGCTTCGAAAGTGGTTTTCCAGTCACCAAGAAGAACTCAATGGAATAGCTTATGAAGATAGGGAACAGTACTTGAATGGAAGCGATGTCACCAAGGCCCTTGGTCTTGTATGTGATCCAGCGATCGACCAGTTGCTATTTTCATTTTCTGTTCTAGATTCTACTGTTAAACCCTGCAGGCGATCAGTTTTGTCTATTGTTGCCCGGTTTTATGATCCGCTTGGACTTTTGGGACCAGTCATAACTAAGGCAAAGATATTTCTTCAACAGCTTTGTAAGGACAAATTCACTTGGGATGAAAGCTTGCTGATTGCACGTGATACGACCTGAAGGGAGCTATGCAGCAGTTTTCGCAACATTCGCCATGTATCGTTTCCCAGAGTTGTACTCTTCGAAGGAGCTGATGTTGAAATACATGGATTTTGCGATGCCAGTGTGGAGGCCTATGAAGCCTGCATCTACGTAGTGGCCAGGAGTCCACTAGCCACAAGTCGTATGATTTGCTCCAAGTCTCGAGTTGCTCCATTAAAAACATTGACAGTCCCAAAACTGGAATTGTGTGGAGCGAAGCTGTTGGCTAGTCTGATGCATGAAGTCAAGCGCACAGGCATCTTTGTCAGTCAGTTTTATTGCTGGTGCGATTCGTCCGTTGTCCTATCCTGGATAAGAGATGAGCCCTTCAAATTTAACGTTTTCGTGGCAAATCGTGTGGCTGCCATACAAGAACTCACTGCCAGTATGGAGTGGCGATATGTTCCGACGGACCGAAATCCAGCTGACATTCTTTCTAGAGGCACAGTTCCCGACGTCCTAGCCCAATCGGATCTCTGATTTTATGGCCCATCGTATCTATTAAATGGTCGCCTAAATTGGCCGGCGACCTGTCTGCCTGGAGCTCCAACCATTAAATTGAGGAAAAGAGTACTAATCCTTAAGTCTCCACATGCAGATTTAACTCTGGGATGCAAGCACGCCAACTCTTTTAGCTCCATGCAGCGCACATTCGGCTATGTGTACAAATTTATGAAGCGTATAAGGCATCATGGACTCACTGTTGCAGACATTCATCACGGCACTCGCATTCTTCTTCGGGTTGTACAGAGAGCGAACTTGTGGGATGACAACAAGGAGATTCATTCTCATGGAAATGTGAAAAAATCCAGCTCCATTGCATCTCTTGCACCATTTCTAGATGAAGGTGACCTCCTCCGTGTTTGTGGACAGTTTAGCAATTCTTCCCTGGACTTAAATGCGCAACATCCCATTATACTGCCTCGGCGTCATGCAATCACCTTAGCTGTCATCGTTCAGTTTCATGAGAGGAATCTACACCCTGGTCCCCGTGAACTTCTAGCCAAAATTCGACTTAAATATTGGCCGATTGGTGGATTAAGAACAGTCTCGCAAGCAGTCGGTAGATGTGTGAGGTGCTTCAAAGCGAGGCCCATTTTTGTCGAGCCTGTGATGGCAAGGTTTCCAAGGGAACGTTTGGAAGTCGTTCGAGCCTTCACCGTAACTCGAGTCGATTATTGCGGACCCTTCTTCTATAAGTCGGAAGTTCGTACGAGGCCATCCATCAAGTGCTACGTCAGCGTCTTCATTTGCTTCACCAGCAAGGCAATGCACCTAGAGCTAGTCAAGGACCTATCGACTGCTATATTTTTGAGTGCCCTAAAGCGATTCATCGCCACCTGTGGCAAACCCAGTCAAATTTGGTCCGACAACGCAACAAACTTCGTCGGATCGAAGAATGAGCTGGTGGATTTGAAACGTCTCTTGCTTAGCGATCCCCACATGGAAGCAGTTCGGCAGTTCTGCCTCGCCGATGACATCGAGTGGAAATTCATCCCCCCCCCCCGTTCTCCGCACTTTAGTGGACTATGGGAGGCGGCAGTAAAGTTGGGCAAGCACCATTTCTATCGCTCTGTTGGCCGCTCTTTACTTACTTTTGAAGAGCTTCGTACTCTTGTTTGCCAAATCACAGCTAATGTCAACTCACGCCCATTACTCTCGCTTTCAGAGAACCCAGCAGATCTAGATGTCCTGACTCCTGCTCATCTACTGCTTGATAGTCCTTCATCAGCCATCATCGAGCCTGACTTGACAAAAATAAACTACGACTTAATAAAAATAAAATGGATGGCTGGCAGCGTGTGACGCAGCTACAACAGGTGTTCTGGGCTCGATGGCGTGAAGAGTACCTCACCTTGCTACAACAGCGAGCTAAATGGCGCACTCAAACACAAGCGTTGTGCATCAACAACATGGTGCTCGTTAAAGACGAAAATCTGCCTCTCATGCGGTGGCCGCTTGGTAGGATAATTAACTTGATTCCTGGGAAGGATGGAGTCAATCGTGTAGTAAGCCTTTCTTGCACTTGTCGCAGCTGCTATAAATTGCATATTCCCTTTTGTCTTGCCCCCGTAGTTCGTTGTTGATCGAGGCGAAGCGAAGAACCAGTTTGAGCCACAGCCAACTAACCTTATAATTTATATAAATTTGCCTAATAAACTGAATTATAACGTGTTGTTGTAAAAAGCCAAAAATTTACTTATTTCTTGGGTTAGGTTTTAAACAGTTGCTAAAAAACAAGATGTCGATATCGATTTTTATCGATAGCATATATATATATATATATATATATATATATATTATAGGACGGACGGACGGACGAACGGACGGACATAGCTAGATCGACTCGGCTATTGATGCTGATCAAGAATATATATACTTTATGGGGTCGGCGATGTTTCCTTCTGCATGTTACATACATTTACATTTTGCACAAATACAAAAACCCTTTTTACACATTTTCAATGGGTTCAGTGTATAAAAAACAAGAGCAATGAGTCACTGCACGAATATATGCTATATATGAAAAAAATTGCATCAGCTGGCTATGTCGAAGACGTGCCTGTCATAAGCCATATTGTAAACGGTCTTGATATAAAAAACGAATACATATATGCAATGTATCGATGTAAATCCTTCAGAGCCTTGAAAGAAGAGTTTGATATATATGAACGGCTGACCATATCCGAGAAGAAGAACAACAAAGAACACCCAAATACAAGTGTCAAACAGCAAAGTGCGCTAGGCGGTAAAAAAGAATATTGTCTTAACTGTGCCTCAGGCGAACACAAGTGCAAAGATTGTACGGCTGGAATGAAATGATTTAAGTGTAATCAAAGCGGTCACATTTCACGCAACTGTCCTGATAAGGTCGATAATGTTGATGATGTTCGCATAATTGCTGATCGCAATCGCAAAAAAGAATTCGGATATGTGACATTCAGGTTGACTGTCTCCTTGATGCAGGATTAGATATGACTATAATCAAAGAGAGTGTTGTGAAAAGCATAAGAAACGTGGAACTTTTTAAAAGCACATCTACGCTGCGCGGTCTGGGCCACACTAAAACTAAGCCCATTGGATGCTTTAATGCAGAGGTTGTGGTTGACCAGTTGCAAACGAACCAGAAGTTTTTAGTCGTCCCCAGTGCTCAGATCGATAGGACTACACATTTTTAGAGCTAGACGCAGATTCAATGCCGATAGTTGACTCTGTTCTCATATATAATGTCACCAAAAAATCAGCTTTTGTAGCTCCGCGCAATATCTCAAGGATGTTGAACAAATGATAGATAGCAGCTACAAGATACCCACAGAAGCAAAGCAGTGCCCAATTCAGTTGAAGATAGTTCCCGATGGAGTGATCAAGCCATTTTATCATCATTTACTGAGTCGACTAGCGGCAGACGAATCCAACGCTGTAAGGAAACAGGGTCGAGCAAGGAATCGTGCGCAAGTCGTCTTCAAATGTAGCTTCATGCAACCACGCATAAGCTTTCTTGGCCATATTATCGAGGATGACAGCAGCGTTCAGATATTTTGCTACGCCAAAGACATTAAAGCAGCATAAGTTTTTCTGGGGCTCAGTGGCTTTTTCAGAAAATTCATTCCTGGGTACGCACACGTTGCACGGCCGCTCACGAATCTACTAAGGAAGGAAGCGATGTTCAACAATAGCGAGGAAGCGCAACAGTCGCTGCATAGCTTAAAGAAATTACTGTTTATCGAGCCAGTATTACATATTTATTCACGTGAAGCGTCAACGGAACTCCACACCGAGGTGTCCATGGAAGGATTCGGAGCTGTGTTACAACAGCAGTTTGATGGAAGTTCCCACCCAGTCTATTATTGGGGCAGAAAAACTACACAAGCTGAGTCTAAGCGTCACAGTTACTACTTAGAGGTCAAATCAGCATACCTCGCACTCAAGAAGTTTCGACAGAGACTGTGTACCGTTTAAAAATGCAACAACTAAAGCAGACATACCGAGAGAAGTTTCACAGTGGATTCTGTATTTGGAGGACTTCACATTCAAAGCCGTACTTAGTCCAGGTGATAGAATGAGACACGTGGACTGTCTGATTCGTTTTCCGCAGACGTGGATGTTCGTGACGACAGAGTTAACAGTTAGAACAAGGAGGGCGCCACAAGATGAAGACTTCATTAAAGCCGTTGTAGAGATCTTGAAGCAACGCCCATACCAAGACTATAAGCTTAAAGGTGGTCTTCTGTTCAAGGTCGTCGATGGCAATGAGTGGCTTGCTGTTCCGAAACTGATGGAACGAGATATGATTCAAGGGTCGCACGAAGATGGTCATTTTTCAACAGCGAAACCAATGCACTCGATCCAGCAGCAATATTGGATACCGCACCTTGAAAGCAAGGTAACAAATTGTAATTGTAATTGTATCAATTGTATTATTTTCAGTAAAAAGTTGGGCAAACATTAGGGCTTTCTTCACTGCATAGGCAAGGGTGACACGCCACTACACACGCTACATGTTGATCATATACTGTGAACCCATTGAAAATGGGTAATAAGGGTATATTGTATTTGTGCAAAATCGAAATGTATGTAACAGGCAGAAGGAAGCATCTCCGACCATATAAAGTATATATATTCTTGATCAGCATCAACAGCCGAGTCGATCTAGCCATGTCCGTCTGTCTGTAGGTCCTCCTAGTGCCTACGCAGATCGAATTTGCTTCCGATAATCAATAACTTACTCCGTTTCCAAGCAATCGACAAAAATCGATAGTGACATCCTGTTTTTTGAGCAAATTACGTAAATATTAAGAGTCAGAGTCACCAAAAGTGATATGTTGCTTCTAGAATATTATAAATATATCAAGTATCTTTGATTTTATACCTATCGCCACCTTCCCGCTAACACCGCAGAGTTATATATCAAATTAATAACCCAACAAGCAAGTAGTGCGGTTATTTGCGAGTTCGAACCCTGCCAAGAGAACTTTTTTTTTAATTTATCTTTATTACAGCGAGCGCGTATAAATAAAACAATGAAAACTATTTTTTTGTATTTTGCATCCAATATATTTCGGTTGCACATCGTCTTCAGGGCACTAACACAAGGTACAAAAGGTACAAGGTACAAACAACAATTAACATTAAAATATATTAAATTATACAATAAATTGACACATTCAATATAAATTATTTTACACATCTGCGCTTTTTGACATGGAGATTTAAACTGAGTCTGTTCAATAGGTGTCCGTACAAGTGAGCGCAATTTTCTGTGTCTGTCTTGTAGTTTAGTCGTTTGTTCGTTGATGTGTTAATTATGTGTAGCATTTCTAATATGTGTCGTTTGTTGTAGTGTTGTTCTTGTTGTAAGATTGTTGTCGCATCAAAATTTGGTGTGTGGTTGCTTCTCAAGAAGTGGGTCATAAGTGCTGTTTTCCGCATTTATTTTGATGTCTTAATTTGAAGTCTGATTTATGTTGAGTAATGCTTGTTAAACCCTGAACCCATTAAAAATGGGTAAAAAGGGTATATTGTATTTGTGCAAAATGCAAATGTATTTAACAGACAGAAGGAAGCATCTCCGACCCCATAAAATATATATATTCTTGATCAGCATCAATAGCCGAGTCGATCTAGCCATGTCCGTCCGTTCGTCCGTCCATCCGTCCGTGTGTATGAACGCAAGGATCTACGAACCTATAAGAGCTAGAGACTTGAAATTTTAGCTGTAGGTCCTCCTAGTGCCTACGCAGATCAAATTTGTTTCCGATAATCGATAACTTACTCCGTTTCAAGCTATCGATAAAAATCGATATCGACATCTTTTTTTTTTTAGCAAATTGGGTAAATATTAAGATATATATTATATATATATATCAAGTATCTTTCATTTTATACCTATCGCCACCTCCCCGCTACCACCACAGAGCTTTAAATCAAGTTAATAACCCAACTTGTATTGCCAACCAATTTAAGCTACAATTTAAATGCAATTGACTTTTTGAGAATACAGAAATATTGTATGTTACAATAAGATATATTGTAGAAAATTTCATTAAGATCGGTTTGTGTTTTGTTTTTTGGTATTTTGCGCACTACTGCGCACGTGTTGGGAGACAATTTGAAGAATTTCTATATACATACATGTACAGTGTACAGTGTACATTGTACACACACATTCATACGCGTCTGCTTCGAATTCTGCCTTCACTGCGATTGTTTACTGTGTTGCTATTATAATTAATTTTTTTCTCAATAATACTCAATTATTAGTGTGGATATTGAGTAGAGGCAGTGGCAAGTGGTGCGGTCTGTCGCGAGTTCGAACCCTATCGAGGAAAGTAAATATGCGGTCAGTTGCGAGTTCAAACCCTGCCCTGCCAATGGAACTTTTTATTTGTCTTTATTAATTCAAACGAGCTCCATTCGGTGTTGGAATAAGAGCTCGGGAGCTCCCGACTAGAAGCTGTTACTAGTTTTTAGTTTAGAATTTGTTGTGCGTATTTACAAGTTAACAGAGGCCAACGACACCAGCTCTAGATGCTGATATAGCACTGGGCCGGACGTCTTACGAGTTAACAGGGGTCAGCAAAATGCAATATAACACCAGCCACAGATGCTGACATAGCTCTGGGCCGGATGTTCTTGCACGACGGCAGCGCGGCAGCGAGGCGCAAGCTAAGCATTCTAGCGGCCGTTGTGAAAAGTACACAATAGCTTAGGTAATTTTGATCAATCTTTTGTAAATTTAGTTTTTAATTCGAATTTCACTGAGGCACATCGGCCCAGCGACTTCGCACATAAATGAACTCACTCGCTACGGCGTATCGTCCTAGTGTTTTATAAACCATAAAACATTAATAAATTTTGTGTTACCCAAATAATAAAATAATCAAAATAAAGTCCTTTAACGAAAATCCGCGAGGACTTCTTATTTAAATCTTAATTGGCGCCCAACGTTTTTCGGACCAGTTTGTGCTATAATTATTTTGTGTGCTGTGCAATGTAAAAAACTAATCTACCAGTACAAGACACTTCACGCTGTGTAATAGCAATACCCAACCTACCAGTGCAAAAAATAAAATCTGTGCCTGACCTACATCAATTTACGCCAGCGCCAAGCCCAATAAAAAGCCATTTGATACACCGAAGCCGCTGGAGCTCTTCGGGCAGCGACTTGTCACCAAACCAGCATCCATCAGCAATTTTCAATAAACTCTCCTTTGTCAGCATTCATTTAATTTACTGTTGTTGATTTGCCCTTGAAATTGTGTTGTTATTATTGTTGACAGTATAGTCCATGAACAGCTCGTTTCTCAGGTACAGAGACCGCTCTGCGAGAAGATCTGAGTCAGACGACTCCACCACCACAGATAGGGAAGCCGTCCCGTAAGAAATCGCTGACAACAGGTGTAAAATGGGAATGGAGCCTGAGCAGCTTAGGGCTTGGGTGCAGGCCGCAGTGGCCTCCGCCTTAGAAGCACAGAGCGCAGTATTGAAGCAAATATATGCAGAACTGAGGGCTTCTTTAAACGCTCGGATACAAGAATTGGCAGGCAGAATATATGCCAGTAGTATAGAAACACCGCCGGTGCAGGCATTTGAGCCGGTGGAAATCAGAAACGACGTCCAATGTAATGAACCAGAGACGTACGCCTCTTGGAGACAAGCTGCGATAGCGGCATATAAACTTTACAAGCCATACGACGGCAGCTCACGCCACTACCAGGCGGTCATTATTATTAAGAGCAAAATTAGAGGGGCAGCTGACGGCGTTTTGGGTCAGTTTGGCACAGTAATGAATTTTGATGCTATAATAAACCGTCTCGATTTCACATACAGGGATAAGAGAGGCATTTACGTCATAGAGCAAGTGATGAGCACCCTAAGACAGGGCTCATTAACAATTTTACAATACTATGACGAGGTTGAGAAAAAGCTTACTCTTCTCACCAATAAGGTCAACATGTCCTATGAACCAAGCATGGCACAAGGGCTCTGTACGAAGTTAAGAGATGATGCGTTGCGTGCTTTTGTCTCAGGCCTAAAGCGTAGCCTGACGGATGTCCTGTTCGTGGCAACGCCTAAGGACTTACCGTCGGCCCTAGCTCTAGCGCAAGAGGTAGAGGCAAACCATAAGAGGTACGCCTTTGCCGCTAGCTTCGCTAAAGGACAAGAAGATAGGGAACGAAAAGTGACCCCGAGGCCGCAGGTCCGTCAGCAAGATAGGGGTCAACAGCAGGGGGATCCGCAACCCAGCGGTTCCAAAAATCCTCACTTCACTAAACAACAGAAACAGCAACAAAGTCAATTTGAGCAACAGAGTGGCAGGTGGAACAAAGGTGGCGGGTCACAGGAACCAATGAACTTCGATCCATCTGTGTCAAAAGTTCTACAACCATCGCAGGCACCAGCTTACGTTAACTCTAGCGCTCCTCAAGCCTTCAAAAAAATCGGCCACGTCTGGGCGTTTAAGCGGACAGAGGAGGCAGAGAGTCAATCACACAACTCACGAGCCTGATCAAGATTCAGGTTCGTATGCTAGCTCTGCAGCAGCAGCAGAACAGCAAATTGCCGACGACAATGGTAGCGGGTATGACTCAGACACTCTCAATTTTTTAGGGGAAGGTCCCTGCTGCCCTACATCAGTAGGAGAGTAGCAGGGATCCAGATGAGATTTCTCATCGACACGGGCGCTTCCAAGAATTATATCAGGCCACATAAAAATTTAAAAGGTGTGTGCCCAGTAAATTCTCCCTTCTCTACCCATTCTATACACGGCACCACGAAGATCACTCATAAGTGCCTTATATCTCTGTTCGGCAAAACTGCCACATTTTTCTTACTCCAAGACCTGTCCACATTTGATAGAATTGTGGGGCTCGACTTGCTCACGCAAGCAGGAGTGTCGCTTTGTCTTTCTTCTGGACAACTCAAATGTGGCGCAGAAACTGAAAGAATCGAATCCCACAGGTGCGTGGATGTTAACTTTACCAATGTTGACTGCGCCGACGCGCCCGATGCTGCAAAAGATGCATTCCTAAAGATGCTAAAAAGCGAACATAAGGCCTTCGCGGATCCCTAAGAAGCACTTCCCTATAACACATCAGTGGTGGCCACTATCAGGGCCACTGATGAACAACCAGTTTATTTCCGACTGTACCCCTATCCCATGGGAGCAGCGGAATTCGTTAATAAAGAGATTCAAAGCCTTCTGCAGAACGGTATCATCAAAAAATCTGTTTCCCCCTAGAACAACCACATTTGGGTGGTGGACAAGAAGGGTACGGACGAGTTTGGTAACAAAAATATGCGCCTCGTAATGGATTTTCACAAACCTAACGAGAAAACCATCGCAGACAGATACCCTATGCCTAACATTTCAATGATTTTGGGGAATCTTGGCAAAGCTAAATACTTTTCGACATTGGACCTAAAATCCGGGTATCACCAGATCACGCTAGCAGAGCGTGACCGTGAAAAAACAGCCTTTGCAGTTAACGGGGGGAAGTACGAATTTTGTCGACTTCCCTTTGGGTTGAAGAATGCGGCCAGCATCTTCCAAAGAACTGTTGACGACGTACTGCGTGAGCAAATTGGCAAATCTTGATATGTCTATGTTGACGATGTCATCGTCTTCTCAAAAGACGAAAATTCTCATGTCCAACATGTAGAGTGGGTCTTAAAGAGCCTGTACGAGGCAAATATGAGAATCTCCAAGGAAAAATCGCATTTTTAAGAAAAGCGTAGGTTTTCTTGGTTTCGTGGTAACCAGTAATGGAGCTACAACGGACCCTGAAAAAGTCAACGCGCGCATTGAGGAAACGAATGCGCGAATATTTTATAAGCCAGGCAAGGAGAATTTAGTTGCTGATGCTCTATCGCGACAACAGCTCAACGCTCTTGACGAGCTGAATACTGATTCCTTCCTTGACCTATACAATTAAGTCAACCGAAAAGCCACTTAATTGTTTCCAAAATCAAATTGTCATTGAAGAGGCATGCGTCCCCACCAAACGCAACTTCATTCTTTTCGGGGACAAGAGGCGTCATGAAGTGAGCTTCACTGATCGCACAGCCCTTCTAGATGAACTGCTTGACTTGATTAATCCAAATGCAGTTAATGCCCTCTATTGCAACATGCACAACTAGCACAGGTTCAGTATGGCTTAGCTCGCATGTTTCCAGGCACAAAGTTCTGGCACTGCAAAAACCGAGTTGCAGATGTCTTCAACGTTGACGAGAGGAGAGAAATTCTCGTTGCCGAACATAATAGAGCGCACAGAGCAGCTCAAGAAAATGTTAAGCAAGTGTTATCAGAATACCATTTCCCTAAAATGGCGAAGTTGGCTAAGGAAATTGCGGAAAGTTGTAGAATCTGCTCAGCAGCCAAATACGATTGCCACCCGAAAAGACAGGAGCTGGGAGAAACTCCGACCCCTGAGACTCCTGGGGAATTTCTAAGCATTGATATTTTTCCAGGGACAACAATTTTTTTTTTACCTGTGTTGATAAGTTTTCTAAATTTGCAGTCGTACAACCAATTCAGTCGCGCACTATCGGGGACTTAAAAGCTCCACTGCTGCATCTCATGAATTTCTTTCCACGAGTCAGAACAATTTAATGCGACAATGAGCCTTCGATGAATTCTCAAACGATAAAGACCCTGTTGTTAAACAACTACGAAGTCCATATTGTTAATGCGCCGCCGCTGCATAGCACCTCCAATGGCCAAGTCGAGCGCTTCCATAGCACTCTAGCCGAGCTTGCACGTTGCCTCAAACTGGAGAGAAACATCAGTGACTCAGTCGAAGTTATAATGCTAGCCACGATTGAGTATAACAAGACAATAACAAAACATTCGGTTATCAACAAGAGACCTGTTGATGCTTTCCATGTGCCCTCAGGCGAACCAGAAGGGGAAATATCAGTAAAGTGAAGGAATGTACAAGACGCGCTCCGGGCTAGGCTGAACAACCAGCGACAGAATAGAGTCTTTGAAGTAGGCGAAAAAGTCCTAGTAAAAAGAAACCGCAGGCTTGGCAATAAACTCACGCCCTTATGTGAAAAACGGATCGTAGAGGCAGACCTTGGCACGACCGTTCTCATTGGAGGGAGGGTGGTCCACAAGGACAACCTTAAGTAGGGCGAGAGCTGAAATAAAACATAGATTCTATGCATCTTGAATTTAACTATAAGTTTCAACATTTGAGCCACTAGGCTTCACCTTTAAGTTTTAATATTTAAGCCACTTGGCATTACCTCAAGAAAGACACGTAGTAATAGTTTGGTCCGTTTTGTCTGTCTTCCACAGGTTCGGGTTTCTGCTATTTCTATTTTTTGCAAGTGCGGCAGCGCGTGTGACTGATTACTCACACGCCAAGTATATTCCCATTGTTGAGGGCCAAGTTTTGGTCTTGGAGGAATTTAATTTCGTCAGGCACACAGCAAACATCTCTTAGTACGAGAAAATGGTAAACAAAACAATTGAGCTATGTGAAATGTTTCCGCAGTCACACATGAGAAAACTTCTAAGCGTAGATGCGTCCCACATGAGAGATCTGTTAGAAGTTCTTGGCGTGCACCACAGGGTAGCAAGAAGTTTAGATTTCTTGGGCACAGCCCTCAAAGTAGTTTAGGGAACACCTGACGCCAGTGACTTCGAGAAGATCAAATTCACTGAGTTACAGTTGGTGAACTCTAACAACAGACAGGTAGCTAGCTATTAACACAAAGGTTCAGGAACAAATCAGCCAACTCACTACAAGTGTCAACACATTACTAAAAGCTGCAAAAAAGAATCAGATAGATTCCGGGCATTTATACGAAACTCTTTTAGCTCGGAATAGAATGTTGCTGATGGAAATGCAGAATTTGATGCTCGCTGTGACCCTTGCAAAAATTAATATCATAAGCCCAAATATATTAGATCACGCAGATTTGAAATCTGTTTGGATCGATGAACCCACAGGTACTTCAATAGCTGACCTTATGTCCGTTGCGTCCGTGAAAGTATTACAATCTGTTAATGCCCTTGACTTTATCATTAAGTTTCCGAAAATCAAAATGGCTTGCAAAAAGGTGATGCTGTATTCAGTTGCACGTGAGAATGCTGTGCTACAAATTGATGACAACATGAAAGCAGAGTGAGCGGAGATCAAGTGCTTGCCCTTAAGAATTGCACTTCCACGCCGGGAGGAACCTTTTGTCAACTTTCACCGACCAGCTCTTGTGCCAGAGAGCTGCATGCTGGTGGCTTGGCAAACTGCCAAATACAGCCGAGTCACTTAGACCCGATCACATGGGTCGATGACGGAATTCTGATCATCAATAACCGGCCTGCTAAAGTTTGCACTGACAACGGTACTGAGACTTGGGTTCACGGAACGAATCTAATCACGTTCAAAAAGTGGGCTCTGATCAACGAAACTAAGTACTTGAATCGCAACAACGTCCAGAGTAAGTTCCCCGGCATCGCGGCATCTCCCCTTCTGAACGTCACCGGCCACCAAGACGTGCTGAGTCTCCCTTACCTTCATCGCTTGAATGAACGTAACCTGGAGATCATCAAGGAAGTCAAGGACGAAATTGGAAGCGTCGACAGCGTGGTAATAGCCTTCTTGTTGGGTGCTGTGTGTTGCACCATAAGTTGCATCGGTTCACCAAAAACATGGCATCGGCCAGCAGTTAACAGAGGCCAACGACACCAGCTACAGATGCTGATATAGCACTGGGCCGGATGTTCTTACGAGTTAAGAGGGGTCAGCAAAATGGTAACTAGGTAATTTTGATCAATCTTTTGTAAATGTAGTTTTTAATTCGGCTTTCACTGAGGCCCATCGGCCCAGCGACTTCGCGCATAAATTAAATCACTCGCTACGGCGTATCGGCCTTGTTTTTTATAAACCATATAACATTAATTAATTTTGTGTTACCCAAATAATAAAATAAATAAAATAAAGTCTTATAACGAAAGTCCGCGAGGACTTCTTATTTAAATCTAAATTTACACACTATTGCATTTGTTGTTATTTTCCGCAGCACATGGTATTTGGTAAATTACGTTTCTTTTGTCGGTCATAGGAATTTTTGATTTTATCTTATTGAGGAATTTTTGTAACGTTTTCGTAGGCGTGTGTGCTACTTTTATTTCTTGGTTGTTGGTAGCAGTCTGAGTTCCGGAGGCGTTCTGATAGTCGTGGGACATATGTATATTAGGGATTTGTATATTTTGTTAGGTTCTTTAGGCTTTTCTGTTCCGATATGTCATCTTTTTAATAATGATTAAATTACATTTTGTAGGAATTCGGTTTTCGTCAAGAGTTTTTTAATTTCATGTACAGTTGTTTCCGGTATATTGTGTCCGATATGTTAAGCATTCTTTTCATACAGTCTATTGCTGTGTTGATTATCATACTCTTGGGGTGGTTTGAATTGAAGTTGAGCATTCGTCCGGAGGCTATGGTTTTCTTATACCACTCTATTTTGAGTGTGTTGTCCAATCTACTTACTAAAGAGTCTAAAAATGGTAATTTCCCGTCTTTTTCTAATTCAATTATGAATTTAATGTGTCTGTGGAACGAGTTCAATTCTTTCAGAATTTTATGTGTTTATGTTTTGTCCGATATGGCAAACAGGTCATCTACATATTTGGTCAAAAGTCTTGGTTTTATTGTTAATTTATCCATAATGTTGTCTAAAAGTGCCTCCATTACTATATCTGCGATTACTGGGGAGGCCGGTGATCCCATTGGCATTCCTTTGAGTTGTGTGTATATCTTGTCCTCGTATTTAAAATATCTGTTATCCTGTATACAAAATCTAACTATGTTCATAAATAGTTGTTTAGGTATATTTGTGTGTTTTTCTAACTTGGTCCATTTTTATCTTATTGTGTCAAGTGCTACTGGTAAACAAAGATACTACGTCAAAAGATGCGTTTTCTAAATTTGTATGGCTGTTCCCAACTAAATCAACTAGTCACGAGGAAGTTGTCAAGAGGCTTAGCGACTGGTCGTTTGTGTTTGGTTTACCCAAGCGCATAATCACGCTTTCAATGAGTTTCTCAACGAGAATAATGTCGAGCACATGTGGACAACAACAGGTGTGGCAAGAGGCAATGGCCAGATTGGGCGAGTAACCCGTTCAATTTTGAGCATCATCGCGAAGTTGTCAATCCATGAGTCATCAAAGTGGTGCAAGTATGAACCACAGGTCCAAAAGGTGATTAATTCACATGTGCATGCCACGTTGAAGTCGTCGCCATTCGAGGTTATGTTTACAACTAAATGCACAGCCAAGCTGAAGATCGATTGTTAGAGGTTCTCAACGAGGAGTAAGATGACAAAGATGCACAATTTAACGACGAGTGCAAAAAGCTGCTTGAACAAGTGAAACAGAACATCGAGAAGGCACAACAAGTCTACAAGCGCAATTATGATAATAACAAGTAAGAGGTTCTAGTCGGGAGCTCCTGACTAGGGGATACCCTGAACCCTCTTCTTCCAACACCAAATGCAAATATATATACTATTCTAGAAGCTACATGTCAAATTTTTGTTGACTCTAGCTCTTATTATTTACAAATATTGCTTAAAAAACGGGATTTCGATATACATTTTTATCGATTACTTGGACACGGAGTAAGTTATCGATTATCGGAAACAAACTCGATCTGCGCAGGCACTAGGAGCACCTACATCTAATTTCTAATTTCAAGTCTCTAACTCTTATAGGTTCTGAGATCCTTGCGTTCATACATACGGACGGACGGACGGACGGTCGGACGGACAGACAGACGGACATGGCTAGATCGACTCGGCGATTGATGCTGATCAAGAATATATATACTTTATGTTACATACATTTGCATTTTGCACAAATACAATATACCCTTTTTACCCATTTTCAATGGGTTCAGGGTATACAAAAAACCTAGAGCTGAGCACGGATACAGAGTGGGCGATCTGATAGCGAACAAGAGGGCGCAATTCGTTGCAGGACGTAAGTTGGCCAACGAATATTTAGGACCATATGATGTTACCAAAGTCAAACGTTATGGTCGCTACGACGTCAGAAAGGTAGTACACGTCGAAGGAAATATCACAGCAACAATAGCATGAAGTTGTGGCATTTTGTATCCGAGAACGCTGAGATATTGTCATCTGGTACAGATCAGGACGATCAGGAGGGCCGAATGTAAAGGCTGGATTTAATACAATCCTGTTAATTAACATATCCCGATCATTCGATAAGCTAGCGATATACACAAATCATCTGTCTTCAATCTTATCGGTTTTGGTCTGCTGCACCGTGAAGTTGACTCACTAAGACTATTATTAAGAAACACTTTCTACTTTGTGCTATGAATATTATTAAATAAACAAACAATACAATATTATAAATCTTACATATCTATAGGGTGGCGATAGCTATAAAATTAAATATTTTTGATATATACTTTTAGAGATTTGCTCACAAACTAAATTTCGAAATCGAGTTTTATCGATTGATTGGAAATGGCGCAAGTTATCGATTATTGCAAACAAACTCATACTGATCGGGTACTAGGAGGACCTATGATTAAAATTTCTCTATCACTTACAGGTTCTGAGATCCTTGCATTCATACATACGGACGGATAGACTGACGGACATGGCTAGATCGAGTTGGCTATTGATGCTGATCAAGAATATATATATTTTATGCCGGATATGCTTCCTTATTACTATTGCATACATTTTCACAAAACAATATACCCTTTTTACCCATTTTTAATGGTTCAGGGTATAACAAAATTTTAAGGTAGCATTTCCTGGATGGCTTTCGTCATTTATACCGAATTAAATATTTACCAAAGTCCAGATTGTGCGTAGATAACTGTAGTTAGTCTGTTTTTCATTTCTTAGTAAGATATGTCGATAGTAATAGGTATTTTTTTTGATTAGGATAATATTATTAGGATTTTTCGGCATTATTAAAAGTTAAATTATAGAATGAATTGGTAGAACAAGCCGGGCCCCCGTAGAGCCCAGAGTTCCAAAGGGTATATTCACTTTATCAGTTTTGCCACATGCCATTCGTGAAATCTCATGGAAAAGTAATCTCGTGAATTTGAGATTTGGATGATTTTTGACGCATCTGAAATATTTAAAATAATGGCCGAATGCTTGAAATGCGCTAATCTTACCATAGGCATAGCGAACTGCAAGTTCTGTCCGCATTTTTTGAGCTTCATTATAGACTGCGGGAAATTGCGAATGGATCCGGGTAGAGTGGAGGCGATCCGAAACATCTCGAATTCGCGGACAGACAAGGAGCTACGAAGATTGTTAGGCACAGCGGGATGATTTCGTCGCTTCACAAAGAGCTATGCTGAGAATTCTGTATTTTTGTTCGCGTGAAACCCAATGCAACGCGCTGCATACCACCTCCTTCCCTACCGACCGACGTGATTACAAACTACGCTATATGCGAAGATTATCTGCTTGCTAAATAGGAAGAGAAGAGCAAAATACTCTTTAATGCTTGTTATTATCATCATAGAGGACCCTGAACTGTTCATGCAAGGCAAAGTTAGTTCATCGAAATTGAAACGATAAATGTGTATACTTACGTGTAAGCGTAGTAGGAAGAGAGAAGGTCAATTCGCTAGTCAACACAAAGGGTTCGACCTCACCCATAATTAACTTATGAATAAATATTACATTAAGTTCATACATGGTTGTGCTATTAACTAACGAAGGAAGATTAATAATCAAAAGTCTACTGGAGTATGACGGTAACCGCATACGAGGATCACAATTTAAACCACGAAGGGCAAACAACAAGAATTGTTTTTGTACAGACACTATTCTGTCTTAAATAATAAAATAGCGATTGACTGGGAAGCCTAGAACGCATAATTTATGAAGCTGTAAGTAGTGGTTAACAGAGTCGAAAGCCTAGTTGAAATCAGTATAGATGACGTCAGTTTGCATTCTTTTCTTAAAACCATCAATTACTAGGGAAGTAAGCTCAAGAAGGTTTACAAACCCATGCTGGGAAAGTGAAATAATTGAGCTGCATAAATGTTGCAATTGAGATGTTATGAGTCTCTCAACAGCTTTAGGTATAGCAGATAATTTGGAAATACCTCTATAATTTTCGATACCGGACTTACTCCCTTTCTTATGGAAAGGGGTAGTAAACGAATCTTTCCAAATGGTCGGAAAAGATGAAGTGTTTTGAAAAAATTCCAAAAATTTTAACATAGGATAGATACAAAAAATGGCCTAGGATTATGTAAACCTGAAGGCAACACCGGTGAAATTAATCCCTCAAGCATGTGGAATTTTGCATTGAAAAGTTTAATCTGGAAACTGCATAGGCGGAGAAATCAGAGTGATTTCCCGATTTCTTTTATTTTTTATAAAACCTCGAATTCACATTTTTTTAATCTCATTTCCCTGAGGTAAGCCTATCAGACATCGCTGGGTGATCGAGAGGAACGCAGATATCAATGTGTGAGTGCAAGGTATCATTAACCAGTTTAATAGCAACATCAATGCACAATTGTACTGTTGGTATCAATCGACTTGTAGAATAAGATCATTTAGTTTATGCAAATCAGCCTTACGAAAAAAACGGACATGATTATCCAATTCCAAATTTTTAATTTGGACGAAAAGGGTCTTCAGGAAGTGGTCAATCCTAATACAAAACTGACGAACGTAATAGAGGGCAAGAGAAAGGTTAAATCCAATGGTGATGACCAATCAACATCTGTCGTCAAGAGAGACCAAGATGTCTGTATCAGAAAGTAGGAAAGAGATAGATTTAGTAGCGTGCTTTGCGTATATATGTTTTTATATCTGCCTCAATTAAACGCCTGCGTATGGTTCTTTCACTTATGGGATTGGATGCAGTCTTATTCCACTCCAAGGCCACAGCTTTTTGTGTTATGAGTGGGTTTCTTTTAAATTGGCGCACGATCAGACGGTCTGCTTCAGCTTTTGTCTTTCGATTTCTGCCTGTTTGGCGTACATTGGTTATTTGATTTAAGGTTTTATATTTATTGATTTGATAATATATAGTTTGACGTGACAAATTATATTCCTTAGCGATATTTATTACGGAAATACCCAAGTTATATGTATTTTGTCACAATTTCTGTGTTTATAAATGTACTCAGTGCTGGTATTTTAGCCATTTTTAATATCAAAATCACGGATTTATTAAATAATAAAGAAAATTTTTCAAATCAAAAACATCGAAATCAATCGAAGTCAAAATACTTATGCCGCTGCCGTTGTCCGGTGGCACTGTTTTCAGCAGAAAGAAATGACAATATATAATAGACAAAATATTTCGCGAATTTACAGTTATTAATGTGCACTTCACCTTGATTATCATTTTCGCTTAGTTGAATACATCGTTACTTAGCAAAAGAGACTAATAGTTAAATATAATACAAATATAACTGATTTAAAAAATATTTTTTTTTAGGCATTTTTAAACGCTGGTGTTTTATTAAAATCCAAATTAAAACGGAGCGCACACAAAAACACGCCTATTAGCTTAAAAGAGGAGAATGAGCTCTTCCCCTCCGTTATCTGATGCCCTCAAGAAAATGTCGGAAAAATTTGAGTTGTTTTCGACGAAACCCAACTTGCGCTAGCTGAACAATACGGTGACGGAGAAGGAATTCCTAGTAGCCAAACCGACCGATTAAGCGGTGCATAGCGCTGCATAGCGTTGAGATCACTCTCGGATCATATTTCTGTTCGGGACAAAAATTACTGACTTTTCGTAAGCCTAGGTCTGGTCAAACATCATCTGCACATCGCTTACGAAAAACGCGATCATGATTCTAGAGCCAGGACAAGAGGTATGTAGTCGCAACTTCGCTCTCAACAGTTTTGCCAAAATATTTAATTTCAAATTCGCGAACGCCTACGAATTGGAAGTTCTGCAATGACGCGTATTAGTCGTAATTTATTCAAAAGACTTTCGGCTATATAACGTATTTTGTTCACCACTTCATACGGCACAAGTAGCGACAGTCCCAGTGCTTTCATTCTGTGAGATGTGTAAGGTATTCTTCGGAGTGGCATTGGTCCGTTACAATTAACCGGCTGGGTGGGCAAATAAGGAATATATGCACGCATATTATCTGTAATTGTTTTGTCTGTATGTTCAAATTAATCTGTGTTGCGCTACTGAGCTTTTTCAATAGCTTTCACAAATAGAAAAAATTAACCTTTTATTTCTTGTGTTCCAATTTGTTTTTATATTTCTTAAAGTTACGAAAAGCAGGCAGACCCGAATTGGTCTGTGCTTATTATTTAAGAACAATAGTTTTATATAGTTTTATATAGAATGCAAGTGGCCGATGTGTACCAAATGCATGAAGCGAACGAACTTAACTCACTCGATGCGCAGCATCGAGTCCTTCGCATAAGTAAAGCTAGCGAAATTTAGGCAATTGCTTTGCAGAGCGAGTATTATAAGATAAAATGAAGATGCTGCTGTTATCAGTTGCGAGGTCGCTCCAGTTGTTTTGGCTGCGTAGCCAGACAATCTGCTTGCTGATGCTGCATTTGGTATATTCAACGCTATACCCGCGATCCACTGCGCTGAGCTACAAAATTGTTGGAGAGTATTCGCGATTGCGGGCAATCCCTGTTCGCTCCGAGAGACAGAGAGCAAGAAGGGAGCGATTTGGGTGCCTTTTGGGCCGCCCTTGGCCTTTAAGTCCTACGTTAAGCAATTAATGCAGCTGTGCATATGGCCAGTGGCAGCGACTATAATTCGAATGTATGCGTGTGTAAAATTGGGCACCGATCACACTGCTGCCCATATAGAAAAAAAGTTTGACTTTGGATGCGGTCAACGGCAGGCGCGCTGTGCGCAGAAACTCTCGTGATTAATTCCTCAAAACTTTGTTTCAGGGCCAGAGGTTATGCACGGTCAATCTCAAGCGACGCATGAAGGAGGTCCCCAATAAGGGCCCCCCTCATCCTAACCAGACCGTGTCCAGAGGCAGCAGCAGTGTACAATAAAATCCCAATTTTTTGTTTATATTTAAATAACGACACTCCTTATTGCCCTTACCAGGCCAAGAGGTCTTTAGATAAAATAAGGTTGTTTTTGAAGTAGTTTCTACAAAAATGTTATATTTTGTTCAAGCATTATATACACATATCTACACATGTATATTTATGTGGGCCATTTGCCAAATAAGAACTCCTGTGTGTTTGGGCTACAGCCACCTCGCAAAATCAATCGCGCCGGCCTAAGAGCGTATTATAAGAGAGCGTATTATAAGAGAGCGAGTAACGACAATGCATCTGCGCTTAGATCAGCTGCATTGAGTAATGTCTTATCACTCAATGGATTTGAGTTGAATTTGGTGGCTCTCTCAAGCGCTCGAGCTTTAAGTCCTGTTATAAGGTTTTTTTTTATCTCGCTCCCACCTACTCTCAGTGCTCTCTCATGTTTAGGGTTCGTTTAAATGTGTGTGTGTGTGTGTGTATGTGTCCGCACAAGCAAAAATGCGCACAAATTCAATTTTCCTCAAATGTCGGAGGCATTTATACACTTTTGAAGGGACGAGTAATATGAAATAATGATTTCTGATTTTTACCTCTACACACAGCACACACACACATATGTGTGAATGGACAGATCATGGGCGCAAAAGAAAATTTTATTATCGGCACGCGTCTGGATTGAATAAATTGAATGAAAGGCTAAATATGATAAGTCAAGAAAATTATGAATACTATAAATATATAATCGTTATTGTAATTGATATATTTAAAGATTTTGGTTTTTGCACAAATGCCCGCTGGTCAAAAATATTTAAGTGATCAGTTACTTGACCTACATATACAGGTGCAGGTGCTTGCCAAACGTTTTCCCTTTGGGCCTAACGGGCCGCTGCAGGTAATAAGGGGTCAACATTCATTCATAAATTCAAACCCAAAATCATAAAAAAAGAACGGCACGCGTCAGACGCGCGCCAATAATTAAATTTTCTTTTGCGCCCATGATCTGCCCATTCACACACATTTGTGTCTGTGCGTCTGTGTGAAGACGTCGAAAATCAGAAATCCAAAAATCTTGTCAATTTTGCATCGGGGACAGGCAGGCAGCCAACAGGCACACAAACGCATATAAATTAAGTCTTCCGTCGTACACTTCGTTGTCTTGCGACGATCCGTAGTTAGTAGAACAGGAGTAACTTCTTCTCCTTTTGGGAGGTGGTGATAAATCCAGCAGGTGACTACTAGAACGGTGTACATTAGGATGTGGGAACTTTCCCAGTTGCCCGTCTTGGACGTGGTCAACTATGATTGATAACACAGGTTATATTTATTGACGGCAATGCCGGAGTTTAATCTTTTATTCGTCTTATTATGTTGCGTTACAGATCGAGACTGTCGGCTGCAGAAATGTCCAAGCTTAAGCTTGCCCTGTGAAGCCAATGCATCGCGCCATTCGTTAGAGTCGGCGAGCCGACTCAGCATTCTTGCGCAAGCAACGCGGGTGTCCGCTTTCAGTTGCTGTGCGCTGATCTCTTAGCGGCGAGTCAGCATTGTTTACAAAAAATAGTACTTTGTTGCTGAGGGCAACCAAATTACTTATGATTGTGTGTTGTGTACTTAGAAATACCAATGTATGAATGTGAGAGTGTATCTTATATGTTTAGTTGTTAACTACCCCCCCCTCAGGATGATGGCCGTCCTCGGTCATGTTAAAGTTGTCCACGGCCTTCTGTATCCTTAGTGTTGCTCGCTTTCTCCTTAGTGCCGTAAAAAGGATGAATGAGCCAATTAGTCCGATGTTCAGGACTGCACCAACCGCGAACCAGAATTTAGGCGAGCCGGCCGCAATTACCTCCTCCTTGAAATCCCGAATTGATTGCAAGTTGTTGATGTTCATGCGATGCAGGAGTGGTATGCTTAGTACCGGGTCATGTCCGATGATGTTTAGGAACGGTGACCTCACGGCGCCAGGCTGCTTGCTTGGCGACTTGCGCAAGTTTACAAACTCTGTGCCATTGATAGCTGCAGACCGTTCGAATGTTATCAGGAGGTTCCTGAGACGGTTACCTCTGCGCCATCATCTGTTCGGACGCGCGCTGTCGCTTCGTTGATAATCACGACGCCGTCATCTACAGGCATTATCGCTTTCAGGTGGCTAGGTTGAGTGTGGCAGTTGGCAGTGTTTCCCGCGTGGAGGGAGCTAGCACAGGTTTCGCGCCGTGATCGTTCGCAAAAGGTGTTATGCGTAGTCACGGTGCATCCAGTAACTGCAAAGGTATCCTTTTCGCATTCCGCCAGCGTGTCCTCGTCGAGTCGCAGAATGGTTTGTTGGCGTGAAACGGGATAGACGGAGACCTTTTGGCACCTAAACTCAACTTTAGGGTAGGCTATTAGTATGTGGATAATGTTTTCGGACTGAAGGACCCTGATCTTAGATGCTTCTATTAAGCTAACTATTGGAGTATCTTGTTCGATAAGTGATTTCAGATCGGCATGATCAAGGATTGTAGGATTTACTATGTTTGCTTTTGCTAACGTTATGGTGAGTATTAAATTTTGAATTTCTGTGTTTAGTATTCTATTTCTTGCCAACAGTGTTTCGAATAAATGAGGAGTGTCAACCAAATCGCCCACTGCATGCACTTGAAGAACGGACAACAATGTTCTAAGGTGATCTGTATCTACGTCTAGTAGTTTACGCATATGCGACTGTGGAAAGGAATCGGACAGTTTTTCGGTCTCGTCTACCATGCTAACAAATTCAGAAATGTTACTTGTATGCCTCAAGTAGCTACGTTGATCGAACACCAGTACTTCCCCGTCTAGGACCGGAATGTAGTTGGCATGCGAGAGTTACCGCTGCTAGTGCTACAAGCAAAGTGAGTGTAAACCTGAAATGGATAAACAATATAAGACGGTGTTCTAACTCTAAGTTGGTTTACTAGCTAATTGTGGCGGAAAACCTATTTCAGGTTGTCCTTATGGACCACACCAGGTCTGCTTCGACCTTTTGTTCTGAGCATAAGGGAGTTAACTTGTTCCCTAACCTCTTGTTGTTCTTCTGGAACACTTTTTCTCCTACCTCGAAAACGCGGTTTTGCCTGGATGCATTGCACCTTTTGATATTGTCTTGCTGTGCCTTAGTTAGCCTGTCTTTGACGTTCTCGCGACGCTCACCAGCTGCTGCATGAACAACCTCAATTGGTTTCTCGCGGGTTACTGAGTGCAAACTTTTGTTGTACTCTATCGTGGCCCTTAAGATTAATTCTGTAGTGTCGCTGATTTTCTTGTCTAACTTGAGGCATCTCGCAATTTCGGTCAGGGTGCTATGAAAGCGTTCCACTTGGCCGTTTGAGGTGCTGTGAAGCGGAGCTGCGTTCACAATGCAAATGCCGTAGGCGTTTCGGAGCATCGAAGTGATGGTCTTGGAATTGAAGGTCGCCTCGTTATCGCAATAAATTGTCTTGGTTGCGGGGAAAAAGTTAACAATTTGTAGCAGAGGGCTTGTGACATCGATTATTGTTCTGGACAATATCGGTTGGACGATTGCAAATTTGGAGAATTTGTCTATGCAGGTCAAGAATTGTTTCTTGTCTGTCGAGAAAATGTCAATATGCAACATTTCGCCAGTATAACTTGGTATAGGCGTTTCCCCGAGTTCTTGTTTCTTCGGGTGCCTATCGTACTTGGCTTTAGTGCAGACCCTGCAGTTTGCAACCACTTCTTTGGCTAAATTGCTCATATTGGGAAAATAGTAATCACGAAGTACTTGTTTAATATTTTCCTGAGCTGCTCTGTGCGCTCGATTGTGCTCGGCAGTGATGATTTCTAACTGCTCGTTTTTGTCCGTTATATCTTGCACGAGATTTTTGCAATGCCAAAATTGGGTAGCAGGGAAATGTAACATCAGGTCGTGTTGGAAACTTGCCAACGTGGGAAGATCGCAATGTATTGCATTAACGACTCCAGAGTTCACAACTTCTTTGAGTGTTTTGAGAATTGTGCTCTTGTCAATGTAACTGATCAAGTGGCGTGTTTTGCTGCGAAACAGCAACAAGTTTCGCTTTAGCGGAAAACGCGATTCCTCTAGGACAATCTGGTTCCTAAAGCAATTCAATGGTTTGTCTGTTGTCTCGACCGTGTAGGTCAGGGAGAGTTCGATGTGAACGGTTGCAGCGTCCGAACGGGGCTCATCTTGCAGAGCATTAATGTTTTGCCTTGAAAGGGCATCCGCCACCAGATTTTCTCTGCCTGGTTTATAAAACATGTTGGCGTTGTGCTGGTCAATGTAAGATTTCCATCTTTTAATCTTGGAATTCGTGTTCTTGTCCGCCACAGCGAACGTGAGCGGCTGGTGGTCCGTGAAAATGTTAATTTCCCTAGAACCGTACAGAAAGTTCTGCAATCTGCCTAAAGCTCACACAATGGCCAGCAATTCTCTTTCGTTGGTGGCATAGTTTTGTTCGGCCTGTTTTAAGGCGCGAGAAATCATTGTTATTGGCCTATTGCCTTGGGAAAGAACCGCGCCAATTCCACTGGCCGAAGCATCAGTGGTTAAATCGAACGGTTTCTGGAAGTCTGGATACATTAACATGACATCTTCTGATGCCAAAATGTTCCGCAGCCGGTGAAATGCATCGCGTTGAGCTTCATTAAACTCAACAGGGATTTTCTTTGATACGTGCTTACTAACTGAACCATTTTCCCCTTTAAGTATGTCCGATATCGGACGAGCTATAGCGGCAAAGTCCTTAATAAAAACCCTATAGTAGCCGGCTAACCCCAAGAAGGACCTAACGCTGTAGACACTCTTTGGTTCAGGGAATTCCTGAATAGCTTTAACCTTTTTGGGATCGGATGATGCTCCGTCTTTGGTTACAATGAAACCCAGGTATTCGATACTTTCCTTGAAGAATCGAGTCTTTTCAGGGCCTACACGCATGTTGGCGTCGATTAGACATTTTAACACAATGTTAATGTGTTGAAGGTGCTCCGTTTCAGTTTTAGAAAAAATTATGACGTCGTCTACATAGACGAAGCAAATCTTTCCTATATGTTCCCTCAGGACATCGTCTATTGCCCTTTGGAAGATGCTGCTTGCGTTGCGCAGGCCAAACGGTAGACGACAGAACTCGTACTTGCCGCTGCTTACTGAAAACGAAGTCTTTTCGCGGTCATGCTCCGCAAGGTAGATTTGGTGGTACCCAGACTTTAAGTCGAGGGTAGTGAAGTATTTTGCCTTTCCTAGATTTGCTAAGATCATAGGGATGCTCGGCATGGGGTAACGGTCCGGTATGGTTTTTTCGTTCAGTTTCCTGAAGTCGATTACCAACCTTTTTTTTTGGTTACCGTATGGGTCAGTGCCTTTCTTATCAACCACCCTGTTGTAAGGCGATCTGGAGGGCCTGATTATGCCATCGTCCAGCAATTGTTTGACTTCTTTGTTTATGAAGTCAGAAATACCCATGAGACTCGGGTATCTTGAATACACAGGCTCGTTGTCTACTGTTCGGATTGTAGCGACGACAGCAGTGTTAAAAGGGAGAGCTTCATCTGCATTTGAGAAGGCTCTTTTGTTTCTGAGTATTATGTCCCTGAACCCTTTCTTTACGGAAGGGGGAACTACGATGTCGTTGACATCGGTGAAGTTCACATCAGCACATTGATAGTACTGGAGTTTTTCGGATGCACCCTGGTATTCCAGAGTGTTTTTCGCCAAGTTCAATTTGACCCCGGCTTGTGTTAGCAAGTCGAAGCCTATGATAGCGTCGAAAGAATTTAGGGTATCGAGAAGGAAAAATGGGGAAGTAAGTCGGAAAATATTCATCAAGCATTTGCGCTTGATTTCGGTAGACCCGTGGATCGAGTTTACCGAGAATGACTTGGCGACCAGCGTTATGGTCTTTGGCTCTGTTAAGGGCTTCACATAATTTTTTGCCGCGCCAGTGTCAATCAACATCTTCAGAGTTCTCCCAGCCAGCCGTCGCTCAATGTACGGAAGCCGGGAGTGTTCCCTAAAAAATTAACCGAGTCGTCACCAGGTGCGTACTCGTTCTCACTCTCTAGTTCTTCGACTGCCTCCTTGGCCGCCTTCTCGTATTCTGTTACAGCTTCTTTGGAATTTGTTTGTACGACATTGTTAACGCGCTGTCGCCTTAGACCTGTTGAACGGTCTGACGAGTTCTTGCGTTTTGGTGCGTTGGACTCATTAGTCTGACGCTTGCTGTAGTCGGTTTTTTGTCTAAATCTGGAGGAAGAGTCAACTTCCATGGGCTGTGGAGCCTCGGTTTGATTGTCTTTTGGGGCCTGAGGCTGGGGACCGCCCTTTTGGCGTTTCACAAAATGGGGATTTCTCTCCTGATTCTGTTCATCTCTGTTATATCTGGTCTGCTTGCCTTGGGCACGGTTTTTGTTACCTTCAGCAAGTTGCGCTCGCTCTTGCAAGGCTTTAGCGTAAGAGTTAGCGAACATGCTTCTCTCAATGCTAGATTCTGCCTCTCTGGCCAAGGCCAGTGCGGATGGTAAATCTTTTGGTTGTGCAGGGAACACAACCGCTCTCAACGGCTTTTTAAGACCGGAGATAAAGGCGTGCAAGGCGTCGTCTCTAACCTCTCGGTTCAGCAAATCGGTGCCTTCTTGGTCGTGAGACATTACAATTTTGTTAGTTACGAGCGTGAGTTTCTTCTCGACGTCATCGTAGTACTGCATCAGGGACATTTCGCCCTGCATAACCAACTCCAAACCTTGTCTCAACAAGCGCAAGGATGTTTTATCCGAGTATGTGCAATCTAGCCTAGCTAGTATTGCATCGAAATTTAAGACAGTATTGTGAGACACTAGTAGGGCTCCAGCTGAGCCTTTGATTTTATTCCTAATGATCGCTACCGCTTGGTAGTGTGTAGTGCTCTTTGGAAAATTCTTGAACAGTTCGTATGCGTAGATGGCTGCTTGCCTCCACGCTACATACTCATCCTGTATGCCGGTGAAATCTGGCACAGACTTAATAATGTCTAAGGGGATATCGCATCTGGCGTTAGGATCGACGGATATTTTCTCGTATGTGATGATTTGCGGTGCTTCCACCTGCAAACTCTGTACTTGTGAAGCTAAAGCGGTTATTTGTGCTTGAAACTGATTTTGTTGTAGCGCTAAAGCTTGCCTGATGGCACCCTCAACGAGACTCTGAACTTGAGCTGGATCCATTTCTTCAGTTACAGCGGTACCTGCAGGAGTAGTATCTACTGAGCAATTGACTTCCCCCTCCCAGCTATCGTCACTATTATATTCAACTTTTATCTCCCTATAAGTCCAATTCATTGGCTTATGGTTGGCACTTTTCAAAACTTAGGCCGATCGTGAAAGATCGGCAGGTAAAACTGTTGGCAATAATAGAAAATAGTGTATCTTGGGGTATGCAATATTTATTACAAAAAATTTGTTAAGGTATGCAGCAAAAAATATAATGCTGCCGAAAGAATGCAACATTTATAAAAAATGAAATGCTGGCAAAAGAATGCAGCAATATTTACTTTACTTGTTTTTTTTTACTTTTAATCACACGCATCGGTACGTGGCTTTCGTTAATAATTTCTTAAAAGCCGAAATCACTTATGAACTTACATGGTATGGGTTCTTGTTTATTGGTTGGGCGCCAATTAAGTCTTCCATCGTACACTTCGATGTCTTGCAACGATCCGTAGTTAGTAGAACAGGAGTAATTTCTTCTCCTTTTGGGAGGTGGTGATAAATCCAGCAGGTGACTACTAGAACGGTGTACATTAGGATGTGGGAACTTTCCCAGTTGCCCGTCTTGGACGTGGTCAACTATGATTGATAACACAGGTTATATTTATTGACGGCAATGCCGGAATTTAATCTTTTATTCGTCTTATTATGTTGCGTTACAGATCGAGACTGTCGGCTGCAGAAATGTCCAAGCTTAAGCTTGCCCTGTGAAGCCAATGCATCGCGCCATTCGTTAGAGTCGGCGAGCCGACTCAGCATTCTTGCGCAAGCAACGCGGGTGTCCGCTTTCAGTTGCTGTGCGCTGAACTCTTAGCGGCGAGTCAGCATTGTTTACAAAAAATAGTACTTTGTTGCTGAGGGCAACCAAATTACTTATGATTGTGTGTTGTGTACTTAGAAATACCAATGTATGAATGTGAGAGTGTATCTTATATGTTTAGTTGTTAACTTATATGCTTATATTCATACACAAAGAATCGTAAATGCACACATGCCAACGCTTAGGTACCTTTACCAACGACAACGAGCTGAAAAGCAAAAATTTCGCATCGATGGGGCAAACGCTTTTATGATTTCATATTACTCGTCCCTTCAAAAGGGTAGAATTGCCTCCGACATTTGAGAAAATTTGAATTTGTGCGCATTTTTGCTTGCAGTTCTATCGCACAAATCGTATGGAAGAGAGTAAGCTAAAGCAATTTCCTGTAGTGTAAGCGAATAAAAGACATCATGTGTATATCTAAGGTTTTTTTTGGACCAGATGTCACCGATTTTTTTGTGCGGGGCTAACAGTGCAGTTTCCTCAAAAGTTAAATACATAAGGTTTTCGTCCATTCTGAATACCTTACATAACACGTTAGTGTCAAATTGCACTCACTCTTTCAATTAAATCGCATCCATGATTAATCAATCTGTTGACACGTAGACCACACAACAAACAAAAATCGACGCGGCCAATAATACCATAAAAAATTTAAAACCTAATGTTTCAGCTAACCAACACTAAAAAACGTATTAAAATTGATCAGAATGTTTTTGATACGCTCGCTATACCAATTCGAATATTCTTATTTTAAAAAGTCTCAGGTGATTCTAAATTATATTTTATAAATCTAAGCCAAACTCATGTTGTTCATTCAAAAGTTCTATTAAACTACTAGACCTTGCTAACTAAATTTATTCGTGGATTCAGTGCTGAACAATTTAATACAATATTCGGCAAGAACAAATCAATTCGAATTATTTTAATTAATTTAAGAAATGAACAGACTCTTTAATAATAAATATATTGCGACCAATCCTTTTTCTTTCTAAATCAACAAATTCGTTCAGCCATTTTTGTATGGCTGATATGTAAATGCGATATTTCTTTTAACAATAAATAATTGTTGCTCTCTCTGTCTCTCTCTCTCTCTCTCTCAATACAGTGATCCGAAAGAAAAAATGTTGAAATACGAAAATGAAGTTAAATTAAATATAAAATAAATAAGCTGCCTCACTTCACAATTTACACGGGGAAAATACAGTCCACAACTATAAAGGAACATATGATAAAATCAAGTAAGAGGTTCTAGTCGGGAGCTCCCGACTAGGGGATACCCTGAACCCTCATATTCCAACACCAAATGCAGGTCGCGCTAATAGATAGAGAGTAGCGGGGAGGTGGCGATAGGTATAAAATGAAAGATACTTGATATATATATACTTTTCTAGAAGCTACATGTCAAGTTTGGTGACTCTAGCTCTTCTTATTTACAAAAATTGCTTAAAAAACAGGATATCGATATACATTTGTATCGATTACTTTGAAACGGAGTAAGTTATCGATTATCGGAAGCAAACTCGATCTGCGCAGGCACTAGGAGCACCTACATCTAAAATTTCAAGTCTCTAGCTCATATAGGTTCTGAGATCCTTGCGTTCATACATACGGACGGACGGACGGACGGACGGACGGACGGACAGACAGACTGACATGGCTAGATCGACTCGGCTATGCTTCCTTCTGCCTGTTACATACATTTGCATTTTGCACAAATACAATATACCCTTTTTACCCATTTTCAATGGTAAAAAAAATACCGATAGGTATAAAACGAAAGACACTTGATATATATTTAATATTCTAGAAGCAACATATCAAGTTAGGTGACTCTAGCTCTTATTATACACTCAATTTGCTCAAAAAACAGAATGTCGATATCGTTTTTGATCGATTGCTTGAAAACTGAGTAAGTTATCGATTATCGGAAACAAACTCGATTTACGCCGGCACTAGGAGGACCTACAGCTTAAATTTCAAGACTCTATCGGTGATAGGTTCTGATATCCTTGCGTTCATACATACGGACAGACGAACAGACAGACAGACGGACATGGCTAGATCGATTCGGTTATTGATGATGATTAAGAATATGTACTTTATATACTTTATGGGGTCGGAGACGCTTCCTTCTACCTGTTACATACATTTGCACAAAAACATTATACCCTTTTTACCCATTTTCAATGTGTTCAGGGTATTTTATTTATTTTTTTTTTTTTTTTTTTATTGTTAACCAGATCACTACTACCTAATATGGCAGCTTAAGCTAGTTATATATGGGGGAAAACATTTAACAAGACTTACTACTAATTAGTCTAAGGTGTATAAGGCTATATAGCAAAAAGTTTTTATTTTTATATTCTATTTTTATATTTTAATAAAGATATATGTCTTATAGGATCCTGTTAGGTATATCCAGTGGATGGCACCGTTTGAGTCTTCTCTTTTTGGCCCTAGAGAGACAGACTCCTGTAATGGGGCACCTTATTCTAGTTCTTCCAGGAGAAGTTAGGCGCCTTGCTTGTGGGTTGGGTTGATGGTGGTTGGTGGGAGCGAAAGCGCTCAAAGTATCTTCTGGCATGCTGACGGATTACGTCTCCTACTTTGGGAACTCCTCGATATCCCTAGTACGCATATACCAAGGGGCATTACTTAGTCAGGGTATAAAAAAACATTTTCTTGACTAATTTACGTTTGTAATGGGTGAATGAATAAAACTAACATTATTAGGACAATTAAGAGGTTCTAGTCGGAAGCTCCCGAAGGAATACCCTCAACCCTCTGATTCCAACACCAAATGAAATTCGTTTGAATAAATAAAGATAAATTAAAACAAGTAAGAGGTTCTAGTCGGGAGCTCCCGACTAGGGAATACCCTGAACCCTCTTATTCCAACACTAAATGAAGTTCGCGCGACGCGCTCGTTTGAAGTAATGAAGATAAATTAATAAAAAAAAAGTTCCCTTGGCAGGGTTCGAACTCGCAACTGACCGTATTACTTGCTGACGAGGAAAAAAAAAATAGTTTCCCAGGTAGGGCTCGAACTCGCGACAGACCGCTACACTTGCTTTGCCTCTACTCAACAGCCATACCAATAATTAAGTAATATTGAGAAAAAAACTAACTAAAATAGCATTACAGAAAAAATTCGCAATTACAATGCTGTTAGAATGCGATAGAATGCGAAGCAGACGCGCATGAATGTGTGTGTGTACACTTGATGTTTTCGCTAGCTGTGCCATCCAATTGCGCAGTTACATATAACTTTGGTTTTCTCTTCACCGATCTTAATGAAATTTTCTACAGTATATATTATTGTACCATAGAATATTTGTGTATTCTCAAAAGGTCAGTTGTATTAAATTGTGGCTTAAATTGGTTGGAAATACAAGTTGGGTTATTCACTTGATTTATAGCTCTGGTGTGGTAGCGGGGAGGTTGCGATAGGTATGAAATGAAAGATACTTGATATATGTATACTATTCTAGAATAAACATATCAAGTTTGGTGACTCAAGCTGGGGTCGGACATGCTTCCTCCTGCCTGTTACATAGGTTTATTTGCACAAAAACATTACACCATTTTACCCATTTTCAATGGGTTCAAGGTATAAAAATATAAGAGTTTTTAAAAAAGTTTTAATAATTTTAGTGCTGTCAATTAAGTTTGTAAACGGCTTCAACTTTGAAAACGGACAGAAAAGTTTGTCATTTTTTATGTGAAAAGACGCGTAAACGGAGGACCCACAGTAGTGAAACTTAGCGCTTTTTAGACAGGGTGATTTGACATTGTTTAAATATTACGACCATATTGAGAAGACATTGGCTCTTTTTTCCAATAAAACTATTATGCAGCCGTACTCAATGAGCAGTTAAGAAGCGATGCGCTTCACTGAATTGTGTGCGGTCTTAAGAAATATTTTAAGTCGATTGTATTCTCTGCTCATCATCAAGATTTACCGTCCGCTTGATTACGCACAACTAGCTATAAGGTTTAAAGAGATCAAAAAGCATCCGCGTTAATAGAAAAATAACGAGAACAACGCAACCCCCAACTGGCTCAAATCAACATTTCCAGGGCCGTGAGCAGCATACTCCTGCGCTAGAACCAAAGGAAATCGTCCCGTTAATGTCATGCAATGACACAAAGCAGACAAAGGCTTGTTAACACTACCCAAAAGCAGCTAAATGATTATCAAGACAATCATTTCGTTGCAGAAGAGAAAACTGTGGCATTTGAAGACGAGTTATCTGTCGGTGAGGCTTGTGATTGTTTAGAGACAGGTTCCTGTTGTTGTACGTCACGCGCACAGTAGCGGGCAAGCTATTAAGCTACTTATTTATTTTATTTTATTTATCTATTTATTTTATTTATTAATAATCGACAAAACGAGTGTTTTCTTAATAATTCAATACATTATACATATATTATGAAAATTTAATGCTAAAAGCCTAGTTAGAAAACATAATTTTCTAATAGCGTCACCGACCGATGGAGGTGTTTAATTTGCAAGTCTGTGCCCCTTTTCACAGCTTATTTTGTCAGTGACGGGTGTAGTTAGAGGAAAAAGTGTTTTTAAGTATAACTAAAATTAATCTTAATTTTCTATAATATTTAAGAAGATACAATAAATAGGAAAAAAGAAGGTAAGAAGTTGTCAATAAAACAAATATATGTAAGCTAGATATGTAGAGTTTCAAGTAGATAGAATAAAGGAGATAGTAATGGGAAATAACCGACCCGGTGGGGGAAAATGTATCGTCTGTCCGGCAAGCTATGCCCCTGCTCATAGCTGGGAATGGTCAGTGACTTCCCGAAGGTAACATAAAAGCAAGATTTTATTAGGGGTAGAGAAAGTTCGCTTGAGAAAACGTGATGTAAACTATTATAATTTTTACATAGCACGCGAAAAGGATTGTGCATAGCATAGTCTATTGTTCACGTAGCTAGGAATAAGGGGCGATAATTTCTGGTTGGTCTGGACGGATCAGAGAATTGTAGACGCCCTAACAGAAAAGTAGAATCTATATAGCCAACAATCAACTTATGGAGGAAGACAACACCGAGAATTGTCCTACGGTTGATTAACGACTGAAGGTTAAGAAGAAGCAGCCTGCTTGAGTAAGATGGCATCCGAAGACCAAGGTCCCAATTTAAATCTCGTAAGGCAAAACGCAGAAGATGCTTCTGAACAGATTCAATACGATCCTGGCTATTGTTATACTGCGGAGACCAGATGCAAGAGCAGTATTCAAGGATAGGGCGAACAAGAGAGATGTACAGAAGTTTCGTTATAAAAGGATGGTTAAACTCTTAAGACCATCGTTTAGTGAATCCAAGTACACCTTTGCCATTAACGATGGTATCTATATGCAGATTTAAGCTGAGCTTAGAATCAAAAAGAAGGTCTATATTGTATAACTGACAAGATAAGGTGTAGTTAGATTGAAGGTCATAAACATACACTTTGAACAATTTAGATTTAATTGATTGGCCGAACACCAATCGTCTTGTAGACGAGAATGATGTGGGGGATGAGTGTATGAATAAGTTTCACATCGTCCACATACATAAGTACCCGGGCATGTGATATAACCGAGGGGAGATCATTTATAACAGGTTAGAGGTTCTAGTCGGGAGCTCCCGACTAGGGGATACCCAGAACCCTCATATTCCAACACCAAATGCAGCTCGCGCTTATAGATAGAGAGTAGCGGGGAGTTGGCGATAGGTTAAAAATGAAAGATAGTTGATATATATATACTATTCTAGAAGCTACATGTCAAGTTAGGTAACTCTAGCTCTTATTTCGATATAAATTTTTATCGATTACTTAGAAACGGTGCAAGTTATCATTTATCGGAATTAAACTCGATCTGCGCGGGCACCTGGAGGATCTACAGCTAAAATTTCAAGTCTCTAGCTCTTATAGGTTCTGAGATCCTTGCGTTCATACATACGGACGGACGGACGGACGGCCGGACAGACAGACGGACATGGCTAGATCGACTCGGCTATTGATGCTGATCAAGAATATATATACTTTATACTTTTTATACTTTTTACCCATTTTCAATGGGTTCAGGGTATAAAAAGAGTAAAGAGTCAAGGACCAAGATAACTACCTTGAGGAACACCTGAAGTAATGTGAACCTGTTTAGAGGTAGTCTGCCTCAGCATTACCCTTTGGCTACTATCTATTAAATAAGATATAATCCAAAGCAAAAGTAAAAGTAAACTATCATGGTGGACAGAGTCAAACGGCTTACTGATGTCGGTGTAAATGACATCAGTTTGCACTTTCGAAAGGAAAGCATTATTTACCAAGGAAGTAAACTCTAGTAGATTGGTCTTAGTTGACCGATTCTTTACGAATCCATGTTGAACAGGGGAGACAACTGATTTGCAGAAATGCTGCAAATTCGAAGAAATTCGACAGATTTGCAATGCCCCTGTGATTTTGTATATCAGACTTTCCACCTTTCTTATGGAGAGGTATGATTGATATAAGGTTCTTTCCAAAGAGATGGAAAGACAGAAGTTTCAAGGGATAGATTAAAAAGCTATAGCAATGGACGAAAAAGGGAAGTACTACACTCCTTGAGTAGACAACTAGGACTACTAACTAGGACTACTAACAGGTGCCTGAAGAGGTTATATAAAACTGGTATCCGAATTGGTACCAGTACTGGTTGAAAAAACATTTGATCCATATACTGAATGTTGAATTGTACTTTTTCATCCAACCAACCTTAAGCGAATTCGACGGCATAATAGGCCTTGACTTACTGATGCAGGCTTACGCTAACATCGAACTTACAAATTCCATTATTTATTTTGATATTGGCTCAGAGCCAAAATAGTTCGCGAAATGCATAAACGTACATTTTGTAAAACTGGACGATGCAGAAAGCATCCTTTGATAACATGATAATGTTAAGCTCAAATTCCTATTCAGACCCCAAAGAGTCCATTCCCTATAACAAAATCTTGGCCACCATTCTAACTACCGTACCCGTAGCCAACTTTGTCAATTTATAAGTTAAACAACTTCTAGAAAACGGTATCATCCGACCTTTCAAATCGCCAGACAACAACCCCATCTGGATTGTCGATAAAAAAGGATTTGACGAGCTCGATCATGAAAAGAAAAGAATAGTTATAGACTTTGGGAAACCTAACCAAAAAACCGTGAGTGCCAAGTATTCAATCAATTATACAACATTAGACCTAAAATCAGCTTTTCATCAAATTGAACTGGCGGAGAGGGATAGGAAAAACCCATTGAGTAATAAAGAGAAAGAGCAGGCGTTTGGATCAAAAGATCTTTTTGGAAATACTTCCTGAGCGAAAACGAGGTTGCAAACAAAAATTGCAAACACAACACTCGGCAAGAGAAAAACAAATTATTGCTATTCCTTTTTGTTGGTGATGACAGCCTATAATAAGGTTCTGCACTCTTCTAACTCATTGTCGTTGTTTCTAAACACTGATATGCCTATAATTTGCAAAGTCACGCCTTCTTCTTCATTACTTGCTTTCAACTTGCAAGCAGCCTGGCAGATTTTTATAATTTTTCATTTTTGGACTAGCAAAGCACCCTTTCTCTAAACATGATATATTGACTATTGATCAGTGCTGGAACCAAATAGCACAATCCTTCCTTTATGCGAACTTGTATCCAATATCTGAGTAAAATATAATTGCGCATTTACTGTGCAACAGTTGGTACAATCAAAGATAATTATTTTCTTTAAACATTATGCATCATTAATACTTATAAATAAGGGTATCAATGCCTCGACGCGCTTAGTTGTTGTGTCTCAACACACACATTTTGGTGCAAGTGTACATGTATGTGTCTGCCAAGCCAAGGAAGTCTATGAATTTAAGAAGATTGCAACTGTCTGTTGCGGATTTGACGTCACTGCCCAAGGCTTTTTATGTGCGATCATTCGTATTTAAAATGATTACATATGTCAATCAATTATTATCAATTATTTTCTATAAAGGACTCTAAATTCTATGAAATGTGACGTCATAATTTCTAATGTTAACGCGCCGTGCGCGTAACCCTTTGATTTGAATGCCATGGCTTGCTGGGATTCAAATTTTCTACCTATTTGCGCCGAGACTCGGCTCTGCAACAACATAAGTACCCTAATTGAGCTGTTGTTGTTTCTACGCGCTGCCTTGTAGGAACGACAGAGAATCCTGCAAAGAACACAGTGGCATTATTTGCCCCTTTTCTTTGCACTGAGTTTCCTATGTCCTTATCATGGCTCACAAACCTCTTGTCGATCAAAACGGGGGGCGCAGAAAAAATGGGATTTCGTGCGCACTGTTGTTGATTTGCAAGTGATTTGTTGTTGCTTCCTATGGTAAATGAGCTTTTTTTTTGGGTTTGATTTTGCGTTTGCGGACCAACCCGATCTAAGAGTGTCATTTCAGCTCTTTCTCTTTATTACTCAGTGGGAAAAACCGTTTTCTCAATAAACAATGGGTACTACGAATTTTGTAGTCTTCCATTTGGACTCAAGAATACCTCAAGTATATTTCAAAAGGCAATAAATGATCATAGAGAAACAATTAGGAAAACATGTTACGTCTATGTTGCCCATATCAAGCACATTGACTGGGTCCTGAAGAATTTGTACGATGCTGCTATGAGGGTATCCGAAGAAAAATCGAAATTTTCAAAAAAGCGTGGAGTATTTGGGATTTGTTGCTACCAGAGGAGGTATAAAAAATTCTGAAAAATTACTTGTATAACAATACTTTATGCCACCCCCAACCTTAGTCGGCTTTAGATCACTTTTGGGGTTGTGAAGCTATTATAGGTGTTTCATAAGGAACTACCCAGCTATAGCTTCAATTCGGAGTTTCGAGTGTCAACGTTGTGCTCAAAATTTAATTCTCCTAAAATTATTAAAATAATCGTTTAACAACCGTCGCTATTGGCTAGAAGCACGCGTGCTCACCAACTCATACGCCCGCGCGTAAGTGCTCAATTAAGACAAACATAGACAAACAAATAAATTAGAAGAAGGTAGCCGCGTCTTGATTGATACTGGGTGGCTGGGTAACGCCCATCACCATGGACTGGCAAACTTCACCTGATAATAGTGACGCAAGGAAGATCAGTGGATCCAAAAAGCCAAAAAAGGCCAATATCAAGGCAAAAACATCTGTATCTGATGACTCCAGTACTGGAAGCGAACCTAGTGTAATAAGGAGAAAACTTCCACGCAAACAAACCCCACTTAAGCACCCCCAAGATGGCCCTAGTACCAGCGAGGCTGCACGTCGGAAACTGGCCAACAACTCGTTCGCCATTCTATCCAGTGATAGTAGCGATGAAGACGATGCTGATGACAACAACAAGCCCGAACCTGAACCAAAGCCCAGAACAATTAGACCCGACGGAAAGGGACGAGATTAAGAAAGCATTGGCTGAACAAGGTCACAACGCAAGAGACCTCCACAATGCCATTAGCCGCAATACGAAAATGCCAACATCTGTCCTTTCCGTTAACCTGGAGCCATCCAGCAACAACAATAAGGCATTCCAAATAAAACGATTATGCAGTTCGGTGGTAACAATCGAGCCTCCTTTAAAATTTAATGATTTGACTCAATGCTACCGCTGTCAAGGGCTTGGGCATACCCAAAGATATTGCCGTGTTGAATATAGATGCGTCAAGTGCGGCGATAAACACAGCTCAGCAGACTGCACTAAAAGTAAAGAGAAATCAGCGTACTGTGTACACTGTGGAGGCGACCATGCTGCTTCATATAAAGGCTGCGCCATTTATAAAACGGCCAAAGCGCAGGCGTTCCCAAATGCTTTTCGTCACCCAAATGTCACAGCCAGGCGTACTTTAGGAGCACCATCTGGTAAAATCGACCCACAAGTCAGCTTCTCGGAAGCGCTTAGAGGAGGAAATAATAATTCGCAAAGCCAAGCCCGCCAATCTGAGCAGTCAGCAGAAGGAGCTTTGGAAACCATGGTTACTTGATTGGAGTTGAAGATGGAAAAAATGATGGAAAAATTATTTAGCCAGATGACGCAAGTGCGAGCCACTAAGTAAGTTAAGCTATGCAAGTAAGGCTTAACCTCACCATCTGGAATGCGAACGGCCTGTGCAATAGCAGGCCAGAGGTCGAACACTTTTTGAAGACCACCAACACAGAAATACTCCTAATATCAGAAACTCACTTCTCCCATAGATCGTACTTCTCCATCAAAGGCTTTGATATTATTTACACCAACCACCCAAACGGTAGAGCCCAGCTCAACAACAAGACGGCTCAAAAGAAGACACCCCCCAAAGAGTCTAAGTCCACACATTCCACTGCTCCCCTACACTAAACACACTAAACAGACACATAGATACACGCAATACATAACTGCTAACGTCCAGAGAAATCATTTAATTACTGCCCAATAAGGGGCAGATTTAAAAAAAAAATAAATAAATAATTATGTAAAAAAAAAAAAAAAAAAAAGCTATAGCTTAACTCTGTAAGAGAGCTACTGAAAGGCGACAATGGAAGTGATTGGTGCGCACCAATCAAAAAAACTAAAAAAACTAAACAGCTGGAATCATGTGACAAATTAATATACATACTGATATGCAAGGATGTGGTGCTGGTTAGATCTTTTAAAGTAAAAACCAACAAATAAAAGAAACTCAAATGGTTAACAGTGAAAACAGTGGCTCGCGGGATATTTAAATACAGTGGCTCACAGCTTATGCATACTCACGACTTAAGAGGTATATAGCAACAAAACTATTAGGAATTGGATATACATTTTGGTACCATTTTAAAGAGTAAATTGTCTAGTTTTATAAGGAACATAATTTATTAAAAATAAATAGATACTATATACCTTAAAAATTAAAAAACAAAAAATACTGAACATTTTAGGTCACAGCTTATTTTATGCAGGCACTTGGGATTCGGATAACTTTACTATTTATGGTAAAATTAATATTTTTAATACTTGATATAATAGCCCTTGTTGTTTACAAACGATTTAAAGCGATTCTGCGTTGATGCCACCAACTTGTGAGTTACTTCTGGTGTAATTTTCTGCCACTCAGCCTTTAGCGCCACTTTAAGGTCGTTTTTATTGGAAATTTTGTGTTTTCGAATGATTTGTTCGAATATTGACCATACATTTTCAATTAAATTTATGTCTGGAGACTGGGCTGGCGGAGTCATCAAGTGGGGGTAGTTATAAGTAAGCCACAACTGAACTCAACATGCTTTGTGTTTTGGGTCATTATACTGGTAACAACAAATTTAAGCTCCTTATTAAACTAGGCATTTTGCACTTTTAAATGGTACCAATATGTTTATTTAATTCCCAATAGCTTCGTTGCTACATACCTTTTAATTCGGGAGTATGTACTGCATAAAATAAGCTGTGAGCCACTGTAAATAAATAAATAAAACAAGTTAGAAGTTCTAGTCGGGAGCTCCCGACTAGGGGATTTCCTGAACCCTCTTATTCCATCACCAAATACCTTGCGTTCATACATACGGACGGACGGACGGACGGACAGACAGACGGACATGGCTAGATCGACTCGGCTATTGATGCTGATCAAGAATATATATATCTTATTTAACACCGAGAATTGTCCTACGGTTGATTAACGACTGAAGGTTAAGAAGAAGCAGCCTGCTTGAGTAAGATGGCATCCGAAGACCAAGGTCCCAATTTAAATCTCGTAAGGCAAAACGCAGAAGATGCTTCTGAACAGATTCAATACGATCCTGGCTATTGTTATACTGCGGAGACCAGATGCAAGAGCAGTATTCAAGGATAGGGCGAACAAGAGAGATGTACAGAAGTTTCGTTATAAAAGGATGGTTAAACTCTTAAGACCATCGTTTAGTGAATCCAAGTACACCTTTGCCATTAACGATGGTATCTATATGCAGATTTAAGCTGAGCTTAGAATCAAAAAGAAGGTCTATATTGTATAACTGACAAGATAAGGTGTAGTTAGATTGAAGGTCATAAACATACACTTTGAACAATTTAGATGTAATTGATTGGCCGAACACCAATCGTCTTGTAGACGAGAATGATGTGGGGGATGAGTGTATGAATAAGTTGCACATCGTCCACATACATAAGTACCCGGGCATGTGATATAACCGAGGGGAGATCATTTATAACAGGTTAGAGGTTCTAGTCGGGAGCTCCCGACTAGGGGATACCCTGAACCCTCATATTCCAACACCAAATGCAGCTCGCGCTTATAGATAGAGAGTAGCGGGGAGTTGGCGATAGGTTAAAAATGAAAGATAGTTGATATATATATACTATTCTAGAAGCTACATGTCAAGTTAGGTAACTCTAGCTCTTATTATTTAACAAAATTGCTTAAAAAACGGGATTTCGATATAAATTTTTATCGATTACTTAGAAACGGTGCAAGTTATCATTTATCGGAATTAAACTCGATCTGCGCGGGCACCTGGAGGATCTACAGCTAAAATTTCAAGTCTCTAGCTCTTATAGGTTCTGAGATCCTTGCGTTCATACATACGGACGGACGGACGGACGGCCGGACAGACAGACGGACATGGCTAGATCGACTCGGCTATTGATGCTGATCAAGAATATATATACTTTATACTTTTTATACTTTTTACCCATTTTCAATGGGTTCAGGGTATAAAAAGAGTAAAGAGTCAAGGACCAAGATAACTACCTTGAGGAACACCTGAAGTAATGTGAACCTGTTTAGAGGTAGTCTGCCTCAGCATTACCCTTTGGCTACTATCTATTAAATAAGATATAATCCAAAGCAAAAGTAAAAGTAAACTATCATGGTGGACAGAGTCAAACGGCTTACTGATGTCGGTGTAAATGACATCAGTTTGCACTTTCGAAAGGAAAGCATTATTTACCAAGGAAGTAAACTCTAGTAGATTGGTCTTAGTTGACCGATTCTTTACGAATCCATGTTGAACAGGGGAGACAACTGATTTGCAGAAATGCTGCAAATTCGAAGAAATTCGACAGATTTGCAATGCCCCTGTGATTTTGTATATCAGACTTTCCACCTTTCTTATGGAGAGGTATGATTGATATAAGGTTCTTTCCAAAGAGATGGAAAGACAGAAGTTTCAAGGGATAGATTAAAAAGCTATAGCAATGGACGAAAAAGGGAAGTACTACACTCCTTGAGTAGACAACTAGGACTACTAACTAGGACTACTAACAGGTGCCTGAAGAGGTTATATAAAACTGGTATCCGAATTGGTACCAGTACTGGTTGAAAAAACATTTGATCCATATACTGAATGTTGAATTGTACTTTTTCATCCAACCAACCTTAAGCGAATTCGACGGCATAATAGGCCTTGACTTACTGATGCAGGCTTACGCTAACATCGAACTTACAAATTCCATTATTTATTTTGATATTGGCTCAGAGCCAAAATAGTTCGCGAAATGCATAAACGTACATTTTGTAAAACTGGACGATGCAGAAAGCATCCTTTGATAACATGATAATGTTAAGCTCAAATTCCTATTCAGACCCCAAAGAGTCCATTCCCTATAACAAAATCTTGGCCACCATTCTAACTACCGTACCCGTAGCCAACTTTGTCAATTTATAAGTTAAACAACTTCTAGAAAACGGTATCATCCGACCTTTCAAATCGCCAGACAACAACCCCATCTGGATTGTCGATAAAAAAGGATTTGACGAGCTCGATCATGAAAAGAAAAGAATAGTTATAGACTTTGGGAAACCTAACCAAAAAACCGTGAGTGCCAAGTATTCAATCAATTATACAACATTAGACCTAAAATCAGCTTTTCATCAAATTGAACTGGCGGAGAGGGATAGGAAAAACCCATTGAGTAATAAAGAGAAAGAGCAGGCGTTTGGATCAAAAGATCTTTTTGGAAATACTTCCTGAGCGAAAACGAGGTTGCAAACAAAAATTGCAAACACAACACTCGGCAAGAGAAAAACAAATTATTGCTATTCCTTTTTGTTGGTGATGACAGCCTATAATAAGGTTCTGCACTCTTCTAACTCATTGTCGTTGTTTCTAAACACTGATATGCCTATAATTTGCAAAGTCACGCCTTCTTCTTCATTACTTGCTTTCAACTTGCAAGCAGCCTGGCAGATTTTTATAATTTTTCATTTTTGGACTAGCAAAGCACCCTTTCTCTAAACATGATATATTGACTATTGATCAGTGCTGGAACCAAATAGCACAATCCTTCCTTTATGCGAACTTGTATCCAATATCTGAGTAAAATATAATTGCGCATTTACTGTGCAACAGTTGGTACAATCAAAGATAATTATTTTCTTTAAACATTATGCATCATTAATACTTATAAATAAGGGTATCAATGCCTCGACGCGCTTAGTTGTTGTGTCTCAACACACACATTTTGGTGCAAGTGTACATGTATGTGTCTGCCAAGCCAAGGAAGTCTATGAATTTAAGAAGATTGCAACTGTCTGTTGCGGATTTGACGTCACTGCCCAAGGCTTTTTATGTGCGATCATTCGTATTTAAAATGATTACATATGTCAATCAATTATTATCAATTATTTTCTATAAAGGAATCTAAATTCTATGAAATGTGAAGTCATAATTTCTAATGTTAACGCGCCGTGCGCGTAACCCTTTGATTTGAATGCCATGGCTTGCTGGGATTCAAATTTTCTACCTATTTGCGCCGAGACTCGGCTCTGCAACAACATAAGTACCCTAATTGAGCTGTTGTTGTTTCTACGCACTGCCTTGTAGGAACGACAGAGAATCCTGCAAAGAACACAGTGGCATTATTTGCCCCTTTTCTTTGCACTGAGTTTCCTATGTCCTTATCATGGCTCACAAACCTCTTGTCGATCAAAACGGGGGGCGCAGAAAAAATGGGATTTCGTACGCACTGTTGTTGATTTGCAAGTGATTTGTTGTTGCTTCCTATGGTAAATGAGCTTTTTTTTGGGTTTGATTTTGCGTTTGCGGACCAACCCGATCTATGTCTCGTGGTTTTTAAAACGGTAAAAAAGAAAGCTAAGAGTGTCATTTCAGCTCTTTCTCTTTATTACTCAGTGGGAAAAACCGTTTTCTCAATAAACAATGGGTACTACGAATTTTGTAGTCTTCCATTTGGACTCAAGAATACCTCAAGTATATTTCAAAAGGCAATAAATGATCATAGAGAAACAATTAGGAAAACATGTTACGTCTATGTTGCCCATATCAAGCACATTGACTGGGTCCTGAAGAATTTGTACGATGCTGCTATGAGGGTATCCGAAGAAAAATCGAAATTTTCAAAAAAGCGTGGAGTATTTGGGATTTGTTGCTACCAGAGGAGGTATAAAAAATTCTGAAAAATTACTTGTATAACAATACTTTATGCCACCCCCAACCTTAGTCGGCTTTAGATCACTTTTGGGGTTGTGAAGCTATTATAGGTGTTTCATAAGGAACTACCCAGCTATAGCTTCAATTCGGAGTTTCGAGTGTCAACGTTGTGCCCAAAATTTAATTCTCCTAAAATTATTAAAATAATCGTTTAACAACCGTCGCTATTGGCTAGAAGCACGCGTGCTCACCAACTCATACGCCCACGCGTAAGTGCTCAATTAAGACAAACATAGACAAACAAATAAATTAGAAGAAGGTAGCCGCGTCTTGATTGATACAGGGTGGCTGGGTAACGCCCATCACCATGGACTGGCAAACTTCACCTGATAATAGTGACGCAAGGAAGATCAGTGGATCCAAAAAGCCAAAAAAGGCCAATATCAAGGCAAAAACATCTGTATCTGATGACTCCAGTACTGGAAGCGAACCTAGTGTAATAAGGAGAAAACTTCCACGCAAACAAACCCCACTTAAGCACCCCCAAGATGGCCCTAGTACCAGCGAGGCTGCACGTCGGAAACTGGCCAACAACTCGTTCGCCATTCTATCCAGTGATAGTAGCGATGAAGACGATGCTGATGACAACAACAAGCCCGAACCTGAACCAAAGCCCAGAACAATTAGACCCGACGGAAAGGGACGAGATTAAGAAAACATTGACTTGGAAATTTTGTGTTTTCGAATGATTTGTTTGAATATTGACCATACATTTTCAATTACATTTATGTCTGGAGACTGGGCTGGCGGAGTCATCAAGTGGGGGTAGTTATAAGTAAGCCACAACTGAACTCAACATGCTTTGTGTTTTGGGTCATTATACTGGTAACAACAAATTTAAGCTCCTTATTAAACTAGGCATTTTGCACTTTTAAATGGTACCAATATGTTTATTTAATTCCCAATAGCTTCGTTGCTACATACCTTTTAATTCGGGAGTATGTACTGCATAAAATAAGCTGTGAGCCACTGTAAATAAATAAATAAAACAAGTTAGAAGTTCTAGTCGGGAGCTCCCGACTAGGGGATTCCCTGAACCCTCTTATTCCATCACCAAATACCTTGCGTTCATACATACGGACGGACGGACGGACGGACAGACAGACGGACATGGCTAGATCGACTCGGCTATTGATGCTGATCAAGAATATATATATCTTATTTAACACCGAGAATTGTCCTACGGTTGATTAACGACTGAAGGTTAAGAAGAAGCAGCCTGCTTGAGTAAGATGGCATCCGAAGACCAAGGTCCCAATTTAAATCTCGTAAGGCAAAACGCAGAAGATGCTTCTGAACAGATTCAATACGATCCTGGCTATTGTTATACTGCGGAGACCAGATGCAACAGCAGTATTCAAGGATAGGGCGAACAAGAGAGATGTACAGAAGTTTCGTTATAAAAGGATGGTTAAACTCTTAAGACCATCGTTTAGTGAATCCAAGTACACCTTTGCCATTAACGATGGTATCTATATGCAGATTTAAGCTGAGCTTAGAATCAAAAAGAAGGTCTATATTGTATAACTGACAAGATAAGGTGTAGTTAGATTGAAGGTCATAAACATACACTTTGAACAATTTAGATGTAATTGATTGGCCGAACACCAATCGTCTTGTAGACGAGAATGATGTGGGGGATGAGTGTATGAATAAGTTTCACATCGTCCACATACATAAGTACCCGGGCATGTGATATAACCGAGGGGAGATCATTTATAACAGGTTAGAGGTTCTAGTCGGGAGCTCCCGACTAGGGGATACCCTGAACCCTCATATTCCAACACCAAATGCAGCTCGCGCTTATAGATAGAGAGTAGCGGGGAGTTAGCGATAGGTTAAAAATGAAAGATAGTTGATATATATATACTATTCTAGAAGCTACATGTCAAGTTAGGTAACTCTAGCTCTTATTATTTAACAAAATTGCTTAAAAAACGGGATTTCGATATAAATTTTTATCGATTACTTAGAAACGGTGCAAGTTATCATTTATCGGAATTAAACTCGATCTGCGCGGGCACCTGGAGGATCTACAGCTAAAATTTCAAGTCTCTAGCTCTTATAGGTTCTTAGATCCTTGCGTTCATACATACGGACGGACGGACGGACGGCCGGACAGACAGACGGACATGGCTAGATCGACTCGGCTATTGATGCTGATCAAGAATATATATACTTTATACTTTTTATACTTTTTACCCATTTTCAATGGGTTCAGGGTATAAAAAGAGTAAAGAGTCAAGGACCAAGATAACTACCTTGAGGAACACCTGAAGTAATGTGAACCTGTTTAGAGGTAGTCTGCCTCAGCATTACCCTTTGGCTACTATCTATTAAATAAGATATAATCCAAAGCAAAAGTAAAAGTAAACTATCATGGTGGACAGAGTCAAACGGCTTACTGATGTCGGTGTAAATGACATCAGTTTGCACTTTCGAAAGGAAAGCATTATTTACCAAGGAAGTAAACTCTAGTAGATTGGTCTTAGTTGACCGATTCTTTACGAATCCATGTTGAACAGGGGAGACAACTGATTTGCAGAAATGCTGCAAATTCGAAGAAATTCGACAGATTTGCAATGCCCCTGTGATTTTGTATATCAGACTTTCCACCTTTCTTATGGAGAGGTATGATTGATATAAGGTTCTTTCCAAAGAGATGGAAAGACAGAAGTTTCAAGGGATAGATTAAAAAGCTATAGCAATGGACGAAAAAGGGAAGTACTACACTCCTTGAGTAGACAACTAGGACTACTAACTAGGACTACTAACAGGTGCCTGAAGAGGTTATATAAAACTGGTATCCGAATTGGTACCAGTACTGGTTGAAAAAACATTTGATCCATATACTGAATGTTGAATTGTACTTTTTCATCCAACCAACCTTAAGCGAATTCGACGGCATAATAGGCCTTGACTTACTGATGCAGGCTTACGCTAACATCGAACTTACAAATTCCATTATTTATTTTGATATTGGCTCAGAGCCAAAATAGTTCGCGAAATGCATAAACGTACATTTTGTAAAACTGGACGATGCAGAAAGCATCCTTTGATAACATGATAATGTTAAGCTCAAATTCCTATTCAGACCCCAAAGAGTCCATTCCCTATAACAAAATCTTGGCCACCATTCTAACTACCGTACCCGTAGCCAACTTTGTCAATTTATAAGTTAAACAACTTCTAGAAAACGGTATCATCCGACCTTTCAAATCGCCAGACAACAACCCCATCTGGATTGTCGATAAAAAAGGATTTGACGAGCTCGATCATGAAAAGAAAAGAATAGTTATAGACTTTGGGAAACCTAACCAAAAAACCGTGAGTGCCAAGTATTCAATCAATTATACAACATTAGACCTAAAATCAGCTTTTCATCAAATTGAACTGGCGGAGAGGGATAGGAAAAACCCATTGAGTAATAAAGAGAAAGAGCAGGCGTTTGGATCAAAAGATCTTTTTGGAAATACTTCCTGAGCGAAAACGAGGTTGCAAACAAAAATTGCAAACACAACACTCGGCAAGAGAAAAACAAATTATTGCTATTCCTTTTTGTTGGTGATGACAGCCTATAATAAGGTTCTGCACTCTTCTAACTCATTGTCGTTGTTTCTAAACACTGATATGCCTATAATTTGCAAAGTCACGCCTTCTTCTTCATTACTTGCTTTCAACTTGCAAGCAGCCTGGCAGATTTTTATAATTTTTCATTTTTGGACTAGCAAAGCACCCTTTCTCTAAACATGATATATTGACTATTGATCAGTGCTGGAACCAAATAGCACAATCCTTCCTTTATGCGAACTTGTATCCAATATCTGAGTAAAATATAATTGCGCATTTACTGTGCAACAGTTGGTACAATCAAAGATAATTATTTTCTTTAAACATTATGCATCATTAATACTTATAAATAAGGGTATCAATGCCTCGACGCGCTTAGTTGTTGTGTCTCAACACACACATTTTGGTGCAAGTGTACATGTATGTGTCTGCCAAGCCAAGGAAGTCTATGAATTTAAGAAGATTGCAACTGTCTGTTGCGGATTTGACGTCACTGCCCAAGGCTTTTTATGTGCGATCATTCGTATTTAAAATGATTACATATGTCAATCAATTATTATCAATTATTTTCTATAAAGGAATCTAAATTCTATGAAATGTGAAGTCATAATTTCTAATGTTAACGCGCCGTGCGCGTAACCCTTTGATTTGAATGCCATGGCTTGCTGGGATTCAAATTTTCTACCTATTTGCGCCGAGACTCGGCTCTGCAACAACATAAGTACCCTAATTGAGCTGTTGTTGTTTCTACGCGCTGCCTTGTAGGAACGACAGAGAATCCTGCAAAGAACACAGTGGCATTATTTGCCCCTTTTCTTTGCACTGAGTTTCCTATGTCCTTATCATGGCTCACAAACCTCTTGTCGATCAAAACGGGGGGCGCAGAAAAAATGGGATTTCGTACGCACTGTTGTTGATTTGCAAGTGATTTGTTGTTGCTTCCTATGGTAAATGAGCTTTTTTTTGGGTTTGATTTTGCGTTTGCGGACCAACCCGATCTATGTCTCGTGGTTTTTAAAACGGTAAAAAAAAAAGCTAAGAGTGTCATTTCAGCTCTTTCTCTTTATTACTCAGTGGGAAAAACCGTTTTCTCAATAAACAATGGGTACTACGAATTTTGTAGTCTTCCATTTGGACTCAAGAATACCTCAAGTATATTTCAAAAGGCAATAAATGATCATAGAGAAACAATTAGGAAAACATGTTACGTCTATGTTGCCCATATCAAGCACATTGACTGGGTCCTGAAGAATTTGTACGATGCTGCTATGAGGGTATCCGAAGAAAAATCGAAATTTTCAAAAAAGCGTGGAGTATTTGGGATTTGTTGCTACCAGAGGAGGTATAAAAAATTCTGAAAAATTACTTGTATAACAATACTTTATGCCACCCCCAACCTTAGTCGGCTTTAGATCACTTTTGGGGTTGTGAAGCTATTATAGGTGTTTCATAAGGAACTACCCAGCTATTGCTTCAATTCGGAGTTTCGAGTGTCAACGTTGTGCTCAAAATTTAATTCTCCTAAAATTATTAAAATAATCGTTTAACAACCGTCGCTATTGGCTAGAAGCACGCGTGCTCACCAACTCATACGCCCACGCGTAAGTGCTCAATTAAGACAAACATAGACAAACAAATAAATTAGAAGAAGGTAGCCGCGTCTTGATTGATACTGGGTGGCTGGGTAACGCCCATCACCATGGACTGGCAAACTTCACCTGATAATAGTGACGCAAGGAAGATCAGTGGATCCAAAAAGCCAAAAAAGGCCAATATCAAGGCAAAAACATCTGTATCTGATGACTCCAGTACTGGAAGCGAACCTAGTGTAATAAGGAGAAAACTTCCACGCAAACAAACCCCACTTAAGCACCCCCAAGATGGCCCTAGTACCAGCGAGGCTGCACGTCGGAAACTGGCCAACAACTCGTTCGCCATTCTATCCAGTGATAGTAGCGATGAAGACGATGCTGATGACAACAACAAGCCCGAACCTGAACCAAAGCCCAGAACAATTAGACCCGACGGAAAGGGACGAGATTAAGAAAGCATTGGCTGAACAAGGTCACAACGCAAGAGACCTCCACAATGCCATTAGCCGCAATACGAAAATGCCAACATCTGTCCTTTCCGTTAACCTGGAGCCATCCAGCAACAACAATAAGGCATTCAAAATAAAACGATTATGCAGTTCGGTGGTAACAATCGAGCCTCCTTTAAAATTTAATGATTTGACTCAATGCTACCGCTGTCAAGGGCTTGGGCATACCCAAAGATATTGCCGTGTTGAATATAGATGCGTCAAGTGCGGCGATAAACACAGCTCAGCAGACTGCACTAAAAGTAAAGAGAAATCAGCGTACTGTGTACACTGTGGAGGCGACCATGCTGCTTCATATAAAGGCTGCGCCATTTATAAAACGGCCAAAGCGCAGGCGTTCCCAAATGCTTTTCGTCACCCAAATGTCACAGCCAGGCGTACTTTAGGAGCACCATCTGGTAAAATCGACCCACAAGTCAGCTTCTCGGAAGCGCTTAGAGGAGGAAATAATAATTCGCAAAGCCAAGCCCGCCAATCTGAGCAGTCAGCAGAAGGAGCTATGGAAACCATGGTTACTTGATTGGAGTTGAAGATGGAAAAAATGATGGAAAAATTATTTAGCCAGATGACGCAAGTGCGAGCCACTAAGTAAGTTAAGCTATGCAAGTAAGGCTTAACCTCACCATCTGGAATGCGAACGGCCTGTGCAATAGCAGGCCAGAGGTCGAACACTTTTTGAAGACCACCAACACAGAAATACTCCTAATATCAGAAACTCACTTCTCCCATAGATCGTACTTCTCCATCAAAGGCTTTGATATTATTTACACCAACCACCCAAACGGTAGAGCCCAGCTCAACAACAAGACGGCTCAAAAGAAGACACCCCCCAAAGAGTCTAAGTCCACACATTCCACTGCTCCCCTACACTAAACACACTAAACAGACACATAGATACACGCAATACATAACTGCTAACGTCCAGAGAAATCATTTAATTACTGCCCAATAAGGGGCAGATTTAAAAAAATAAATAAATAATTATGTAAAAAAAAAAAAAAAAAAAAGCTATAGCTTAACTCTGTAAGAGAGCTACTGAAAGGCGACAATGGAAGTGATTGGTGCGCACCAATCAAAAAAACTAAAAAAACTAAACAGCTGGAATCATGTGACAAATTAATATACATACTGATATGCAAGGATGTGGTGCTGGTTAGATCTTTTAAAGTAAAAACCAACAAATAAAAGAAACTCAAATGGTTAACAGTGAAAACAGTGGCTCGCGGGATATTTAAATACAGTGGCTCACAGCTTATGCATACTCACGACTTAAGAGGTATATAGCAACAAAACTATTAGGAATTGGATATACATTTTGGTACCATTTTAAAGAGTAAATTGTCTAGTTTTATAAGGAACATAATTTATTAAAAATAAATAGATACTATATACCTTAAAAATTAAAAAACAAAAAATACTGAACATTTTAGGTCACAGCTTATTTTATGCAGGCACTTGGGATTCGGATAACTTTACTATTTATGGTAAAATTAATATTTTTAATACTTGATATAAAAGCCCTTGTTGTTTACAAACGATTTAAAGCGATTCTGCGTTGATGCCACCAACTTGTGAGTTACTTCTGGTGTAATTTTCTGCCACTCAGCCTTTAGCGCCACTTTAAGGTCGTTTTTATTGGAAATTTTGTGTTTTCGAATGATTTGTTCGAATATTGACCATACATTTTCAATTACATTTATGTCTGGAGACTGGGCTGGCGGAGTCATCAAGTGGGGGTAGTTATAAGTAAGCCACAACTGAACTCAACATGCTTTGTGTTTTGGGTCATTATACTGGTAACAACAAATTTAAGCTCCTTATTAAACTAGGCATTTTGCACTTTTAAATGGTACCAATATGTTTATTTAATTCCCAATAGCTTCGTTGCTACATACCTTTTAATTCGGGAGTATGTACTGCATAAAATAAGCTGTGAGCCACTGTAAATAAATAAATAAAACAAGTTAGAAGTTCTAGTCGGGAGCTCCCGACTAGGGGATTCCCTGAACCCTCTTATTCCATCACCAAATACCTTGCGTTCATACATACGGACGGACGGACGGACGGACAGACAGACGGACATGGCTAGATCGACTCGGCTATTGATGCTGATCAAGAATATATATACTTTATGGGGTCGGAGATGCTTCCTTCTGCCTGTTACATACATTTGCATTTTGCACAAAAACATAATACCCCTTTTACCCATTTTTAATGGGTTCAGGGTGTAATAAAGTCAGTTTGGCCATGCAGTAAGTCGATCTTATCTGATATCATCTTTGGACAAAGCCAAGAAAGGTTCCATCCAAAGCTGAAGTTGAGTATTTGATTGCCCTAATGACGCAGACTTTTGGCACCGAGACTCGTGCGGGGCGTGTGTATTTGGCAGAGAGCTTTCCATACTTTTTTTATACCCTGAACCCATTAAAAATGGGTAAAAGGGGTATTATGTTTTTGTGCAAAATCCAAATGTATGTAACAGGCAGAAGGAAGCATCTCCGCCCCATAAAGTATATATATTCTTGATCAGCATCAATAGCCGAGTCGATCTAGCCATGTCCGACTGTCTGTCCGTCCGTCCGTCTATCCGTCCGTCCGTCCGTCCGTCCGTCCGTCCGTCCGTCCGTCCGTCCGTCCGTCCGTCCGTCCGTCCGTCCGTATGTATTAACGCAAGGATCTCAGAACCTATAAGAGCTAGAGACTTGAAATTTTAGATGTAGGTGCTCCTAGTTCCTACGCAGATCGAGTTTGTTTCCGATAATCGATAACTGGCCCCGTTTCCAAGTAATCGATAAAAATGTATATCGAAATCCTGTTTTTTAAGCAATTTTGGTAAATAATAAGAGCTAGAGTCAGCAAACTTGACATGTAGCTTCTAGAAAAGTATATATATATCAAGTATCTTTCATTTTATACCTATCGCCACCTCCCCGCTACTCTCTATCTATTTGCGCGACCTGCATTTGGTGTTGGAATATGAGGGTTCAGGGTATCCCCTAGTCGGGAGCTCCCGACTAGAACCTCTTACTTGTTTAGTATGTTACGTTATGTTTCGGTGGGGTAAGGTACGATTCGCCGCAATCTTTATTATTTTTACATTATTTAACAACTTATATTTACAAATGTATGGGACTTACATTCGGGATCCACACGTGCTTCTTTTATTTTAGGTGCATATACAAAACGAAAATCTACTTTTGCATATGCAAACTAATTAACTTCCAGTGTATGAAGCGAGCGCTGACTTAGTGACAACGGGTATGTTCACTTCGCCCCGTAAAACCGATGTCTTTATTTTTGGAACATACGTTAAATAGTTGAGCCTAATTGTAGTTTGCATGCACTGAGTAACCTTTTTGGAAATTTTTATATATAATATTTGGGCGATCTGTTGTGCTTCTGAGCGAATGCTTAATTACTAGCCAAAATTAATTGTAAATTATTTACTGTTAATTATGCAGTTACTCGAGACCAGCACGTACATAGCAAGCCAGCTGTAGTCAGCTTATTTTCGTTCCGGTTTGTGATAAGCGGTGGCTGTGCAATTTTGTTGTTGTCCTGCACCTATCTTGTCCTAAACCTCTACACTTTATTTATCAGGCATATGACTTTTTGTAGCCGTTAAAGCGTCCTCGTCTAAATTAACTTGATACAGATTCTATATTAATAAGATTTTTTATTAAAATTAATAATTATTTAATCGAGAAGAAAGTTTTGACAATTCAAAAAATAAACGCAATATTTATATTAAAATCGTAATGCGTTAAAAAGATTAGGTAATTAAGGGTAAATTAGGCCTAGAAATTACAAAGTTAGAATATAGATTAGAAAAGTTGGCCTCACATACAGATGCAGCGTTAAAATAACTGACTCGGCGAGCTCTGTATGACGACAAAAGCTCGTTTAAGGTCCGTTATAAAGTCGCTAAGTCCTGCAACGCCTGCATGCATGCCCGTTGCGGCTCCACGCACACATCTTCGTCTTCTTTTCATGTTTAGTGGAAAATACTCCAAGCTCAAAAATTTTATTATTACAGAGAAATTCAATCATATCATCTCGTATATCTCTGATAAAGCTCTAGGCACTGTTAGACGCAGATTAAAATTATTTAAAAACACTAGATAGCCTAAAAAGAGTGTATGAGACAATGAATGTATAGTATTTAATGAGAATATTTCGACTCTCTTTAGGCTGTCAAAGATAGTGCAACCTTCAATGACCAGACGAAAATGGAAGGATCAACTCAATTATGCAATTATACCATTATGAACTACCACCCTTTAACTCCGCATACTATGCATACGAATGTCATGCCTGATGGTGTAATCCTATCTGCAGCAGTCGTAAGCGTCAAAACGAGAAGTAACGATTTCGTTGTAGCTAGAGTTTTTCTCAGGGCGTTACACGCCGGCAAGTCGTGTAAAAACTTATGTTGTCAATCTGAGTTATCAAGAAGAGTTTACCAATCAGATTGGTAACTCCTTCGAGGTTGCTAAGCTGCAGTTTTTGTCAAAAGAAAAAGAAAAATACGCTTATCTCGAGATCCCGAGCTCAGGCATATGAACTTTAAATTTATGGAAGAATAGTTAACGTTAGGTCATATGTCTGAAGTGGATGATCAGATTCCAAGTACTTCATACTTATTCATTTCGCGTCGGTATGTCTCAAAATTCATTGAATGACCTTCTTATGGTAGGACGACCATTCAAAAAGAGCTATTACCGACTCTGCTTTAATGAAGACTACACAAATATGCCTTGACAGCTGACATCAAAAATATGTATAGGCAGGTCATGGTGCATGAAGCAGATCAACATTTCCAAATGGTTCTCGAATTCTCCTGAGCATTCCGCAACAAACGTAGCCAAGCCGATAACGATCTCAAAGTCTTACGCAACCAAAACACTGGGCGTGATGTGGTTTTCGAATGAAGATGCTTTTCAATTCAAACTTTACGATTCATTCATGGGTCTCAGAGCGACAAAACGGAACATTCTGTGAGGGTGTGTGTTGTTTAAATAGAAATTTAAAATTAATTAATTCGCGCTATACGCATTATTTCCGCCACGATTGTAATTAGAATCCACATAAGCTTTCATGTTGCGCGAACAAGAACATATGATATGATAAGTTTGTGCTTTGGGAAGCTTATATGCAGGTGTGCATTGGAAAGCTTTTATGCGTGTCATTAAGCCTCTCTCACGCATTGCTTTTTGGGCTGCCTACGTCTTTTCTATTTCTAATGTGGTCAAGTGCAGAAGTGACGGAAGACGGGAAACTACCATTTTTAGACTCTTTAGTGATAAGATTGGACAACACACTCAAAATTTAGTGGTATAAGAAACCCATAGCCTCCGGACGAATACTCAACTTCAATTCAAACCACCCCAAGAATATAATAACCAATACAGCAATAAGCTGTATGAAAAGAATGCTTAACATATCGGACACAATATACCACGAAGTAGAGTTGTGTCGTTTAGTTCAGACCAAGTTCGATTGAACGGGTCATTGAAATGAACTACTGAACTTATTCAGTGATTAGTGAACTAACTCGGTCATTTAGTTTACTCGTTCAGCTATTCAGTCGGTTATGAACGATGTATCCAGTACTCGTTCAGTCGGTCATAAACGATACACTCCGTCTAGCAACTCGTTCAGTCGACCATGATCGATGTATTCTACTCAGCAGTTCAACCGTTCATGAACGATACATTCTTTTGAGATGTTCAGTTGATAACAAACAAATAAGATGGCGGGATTTAAAGTTCACTTTTTATTTGTTGAGTTGTAACCTCCAACTTGTAAGTATCTATTATCAATGGTACAGTTTTATAAGTAAAAAGTATAATATATATTTTGCAACTGAAAACATGAAAAAAACACTAAACAGAAAATATTGTATGCGTGCAACTGAATAGCTGACAAAAAAAAAAAATAACTGAACCAAGCGAATAGTTTGTGACCGACTGAATTGCTGAGCAGAATTCATCGTTCATGACCGACTGAATAAATGAACGAGTGAACTAAATGACCGATTTAGTTAACGTCCAGAAAATGAACGAGTAAACTTATTCAGTAAATTGAACTAGAAATCCCCACTCTACCACGAAGAAACTATACATGAAATTAAAAAACTCTTAACGAAAAATGACTTCCCACAAAATGTAATTAAAACATTAAAGCCTACAGAACCTAACAAAATATACAAATCCCTAATATATGTCCCACGACTATCAGAACGCCTCACGAATTCGGAATGCTACAACAACCAAGAAATAAAAGTAGCACACAAACCTACGAACACGTTACAAAAATTCTTTAACAAGATTAAAGCAAAAATTTCCTATGGCCGATAAAAGTAATGTAATTTGCCAAATACCATGTGCTGGGAAAAATAACAACAAATGCAATAGTGTGTGCATAGGCACAACAAAATCTAAACTAAAAACAAGGATTACCCAACATAAATCAGATTTCAAATTAAGACATCAAAATAATATGCAGAAGACAGCTCTAATGACCCATTGTATAAGAAGCAACCACACACCAAATTTTGATGCAACAACAATCTTACAACAAAAACAACACTACAACAAACGACATACATTAGAAATGCTACACATAATTAACACACCAACGAACAAACGACTAAACTACAAGACGGACACCGAAAATTGCGCTCACTTGTACAGACACCTATTGAACAGACTCAGTTTAAATCACCATGTCATAAAGCGCAGACGTGTTAAATAATTTATGTTAAATGTGTCAATTTATTGTTTAATTTAATATATTTTAATGTTAATTGTTTTTTGTACCTTGTGTTAGTGCCCTGAAGCTGGTTTGCCGATGCGCAACCGAAATATATTGGATGCAAAACTCAATAAAATTGTTTTCATTGTTTTATTAAAACAAACCCGGACCTCGAGCCAGCCAACTAAACAATGATATTTTTAATATTTTAATTTTTATATATTAGTTTATAGTTATTCTTAATTTCGATCTACTTTAGTTTTGCGCCGCTAACAACATTTAATCATAAAACATCTGCACATTCAAAACTTAATGCACATTTAGCAGATCATCATCAACGTCAACAGGCCTGCTGACATCGATGGACTCGACGACGTGTAAGTACGGCACAGCTGGGGTAAGCATGCACGCATAAATGCATATGTAAGGTTAAATGTGTTAGCGCACCTGCATTGTAAGCTTAACTGATAAGCATACATACAACTTTTGCGTGCGCCCTTGCTCAGCTATATGGTGCGTTGAGCTTTCAATTTAATCAGTATAGAGAATATGCCTAATGATCATTCAACATATAGATTATTATTTTTTACAATGATAATTATCAATATCAACTATCCTTTTTTTCCTTTTGCGTTGTTTTGCTCATTCTTTTTGTAAACAATTGTTAGACTTAAGTTAACATTGTAATCATCTGAAGCGTAACGAATATTCTCCTTTTATATATTATATTTATATTGAACAAATTAATCTAAGCCAATGTTGTATAAAGGCGATACCTTTTTGAATTATATCAAGGATATCTTAAATGAATCAGTGCTAGATTTATTTTGGGGCTCCTTTTAGCAGCCAGCACCACGAGGATGTATAGGGTAGAATTACAATTCTACATGGTAGGGCGGGTACAGAGAGAAGGACTTTAACATCTTAGTCCTCTTCAATTATTGCATCACATTTATTTAATATTTTGGTTTGTATCTTCCTGTCCTTTCTCTGTCTACACTTTATTGAGTGACGACTAAGTCCGGAAGAGTACAAAGACCCACCCCCACATGCCCTGAGCAAGGCCGGACCCCTTTGTAGACAGAGTGTACTCCGTACGACTTCTTGGTGTTCGTTACAATTCTCTCGATGAAAAACAGTTGTTGGACTTGGAGCTATGGTAGACCGATCAAAAATCTTGGAAACTATCGAGAGGTGTTCATCGCATGCCAGGCTGCTGAGAGTGTTGTAAAAATTGGGCAGTACAATTTAAGAGTATCCCTTCGGCGCTCGAATGGAAATAAGTTTTCGAGAAAATAGTTGAAGTCATCCAACGAGTTGAATTCAAAAAGAAGACATAGATAGAGTTTGAAAGGGCACGCTCAAGAGGTCTGCCATCAGACAGTGAAATTTATCCAAGTTATAGGAAATTTACCAGCAGATAGACTCTGACGGCCGGAGAGCTACAGACGATTCTAGTCGCAGTGGAAGCCATCCTCAATTCCAGGCCCTTGGAAGCGCTAACCGAGGACCGAAGTGACGGCGAGGCTCTAACGCCAGGCCACCTACTGGTGGGAGGCCCATTGAGGACTTTGCCGAACCAGCAGGGTCTCACCTGCTTGAATCGATGAGAAGCTGTCTCGTCTTGGCGGTGATGTTCAAAGGAGTATGTTCTCGGACTCCAAGGGCGGACTAAGTGGCACCATCACCTGGCAAACGTCGTCGTGGGAGAGGTGGTGGTCATCGCCGAGGACAATCTGCCGTACCAGCAGTGGCTGATCGGCAGATTAAAACCCCGATACCACAGATAGTTAACCAGTTCCCTAATACAAAGACCATTTACTGCGACAATGAAAGGTCGCTAAGCTCTGAGGCAATAATCACATTGCATTTCTAATGGACAAGCTAAAAGTTTTAATAGCACGTTTTTGGAAATCTTAATATTATGCAACTTAGCAAACAAATAAGGGAAATTGCCGACCGCATCTGTTTGCGAACATACCGATCAAGACGGGCCTTAATAAAAATAACAATACCTTACAATCGGTTTCGTTTAGCTAGGGTCTAAAAGGCAATAAACTTTGCAATTTCAATATCGTCCGCTAACGCCGCGAGTATTCGTGTATTAGATTTAAGCGATGTATGTATCGATAGAGACTAAGGCGATGTATATAACAAAATATAAATATATCGATATTGGAAAGAAGACAATAACGATACAAGAAGCTTAGAGACTGTACTTATGTTGGGGTGGTGGTGAACGGAGTGGACATTAAAAGTAAAAGTTTTAAAATAATGATATAAAGAAAATGAGAAGCACCTGCGGACTTTACATATTAGATGTGGGGTTCGCCCACATCTTTTGGTGATTATTCGAGCAATGCAATATAGCGAAATCCTTTGTAAAACTAAATAAGAACTAAGTGATATATTAAAAAGTTTTGGCGGGCACAATAGTGAATGTGCGTCAATCTAACAATTAGTAAATCAAATTGTAACAAGTAAGAGGTTCTAGTCGGGAGCTCCCGACTAGGGCATACCCTTAACCCTCTTATTCCAACACCAAATGCATCACGCTCTACACGCTCGCTTGTATAAATAAAGATAAATTAAAAAAAAAAGTTTCATTGGCAGGGTCGAACTCACAACTGACCGCATTACTTGCTGCCGACTCCACAGCAGCCACACCAGCCAAAAAAAAAAAAACCGAAAATCGCAATTGCAATTCTCTTGATAGAATTCGAAGCAGACGCGCATGAAGGTGTGTGTGTACATGTATATATAAATTCTTGCAATTTGTGCTAGCTCCCCCATTCAATTGCGCAGTAAAACACATAACTTTTGGGTTTTTTCTTAACCGATCTTAATGAAATTTTCTACAGAATATCTTATTGTACCATAGAATATTTGTGTATTCTGAAAAAGTTAATTGCGTTTAAATAATAGCATAAATTGGTGAGCATTACAAGTTGGGTTATTAACTTGATTAATAGCTATGAGGTAGTAGCGGGAAGGTGGTGATAGGTATAAAATTAAAGATATTTGATTTATATATACTATTCTAGAATAAACATATCAAGTTTGGTGACTCAAGCTTTTAGTATTAACCCAATTTGCTCAAAAAACAGGATGTCAATATTGTTTTTTATCGATTGCTTGGAATCGGAGTAAGCTATTGATTATCGGAAATAAACTCGATCTGCACAAGCACTAGGAGGACCTACAGCTAAAATTTTAAGTCTCTAACTGTTATAGGTTCTGATATCCTTGCGTTCATACATACTGACAGACGGACGGACAGACAGACGGACATGGCTAGATCGACTCGGCTATTGATGCTGATCAAGAAAATATATACTTTATGGGGTCGGAGATGCTTCCTTCTGCCATTTTATTCCTTACCCATTTTCAATGGGTTCGGGGTATAAATATGGAAAAGATAAATACTGGCAAAAAAAAAAATTGGCAGAAAACCCGTTATGTACAGCACAAAACTAGAACGACGCAAGTGCAGACAAATTATGGGAAATTCCGAAAAACTATGCGACCGAATTGCGACATCTAGACAGTTTGGAAAATATTTCTTTTCTAGAAATCGAGTTGCCAAGCTGCAGTACAGAATATGGTGATCGCCGCAACTTGCACAGAGTCAGTGCAAAAAGATGCTTTAAGCATCAAATATATTGAAGCTTTAGTGCATCCTTTCTTAAGTGACGATAACTATCCTGTGTTAATGTGGACACGTGATTTCGAGGAGATTATAGAACACTGAAAAGTTCTGGAATATTAACACAATACTGGAAAATTAACTTGGTAGGACATGAAAGATTACTTTATCCTTTAGGCATAGAGTGAACTATCAGTTACATGAAGTGCCAGCAGTTGCTGTTGCTCGTGCTGAAGATAGCGGATATCCTAAGCCGGGGACGTTTTAAATTCAACAAGAAATAAGGTGGTTTGACTGCCATCAGTTGGGGCATCGGTTTGATTGTAAGCAGCCCAAATCGCTCTAACGCCGCTGATTGATTTATGAGTGGCGCCTGGTGACCAGAGATATAATATTCGTGCTTTTATTGATACTGATAGTCCAGTAAGTTTCATTGATGAATCATTAGTTTGTAAATCTTTAGTATTAAGACCGTGCTTTGAAAAATCTCTATATATAAAGGTGTTTATCCTGACTGACTGACTGATTGGTGATCAACCCGTAAGAGCTAGGAAGCTGAAATTTTCACTGTGTGTCGCTCAAATTAATTTCCTAGGGTCTTTATTTTATTTTACACGTTATTTATTTTATTTGACACGTGTTTCACATTTTTGCGATTAAGTTTTTGTCCAAATTGCTTCAAACTTATGTTAGGAGTTCTACATAAGCGATTTAGGAAATTCCACCCATAACAGTGGGTAATAAGAGAAAAATGTATGCATGAAACTTTTTTGTTTATCATCCAATCGGTCTCAAATTCATTTTCAAAGATCTTTGTTTCAATTCATTTGAGGGTGTTTCGCACTTTTTGGAAAATCCATCCCTCCATTGGTGGAAATGGAGGTCAAAGATTTGGTAGGTGACGTTTCGCGAGCAAATTCATTTTCAAAGATCTATATGAAAAATCATTTAAGAACTGTTTCACACTTTTCGCAGAATACAATCTTCTTCGGTAGAAATGCGATCCAAAAAATTTTTGGGTGAAGTTTTAAGTTTTCTCCGATTTGCTTTAAACTTATTTTAAAAGCTCTACATAACAATTTAAGAAATACCTGTTTCAGCGATTTGGGAAATTCCACCCGAAATAGTGGTAATTTGGCGCAAAATGTTTGTGTGAAAGTTGATTGTTCATTATTAAAGCTTTTTGAGTAAATTTATTTTATACGTGACACGGCAAGGCCGGGTTATACCCCTTAGTATTTTATATTTGAAGCAAAAATTATCCCCAATAATGATTGAAGGCCATATTACTATTTTTCTAGATATCATATTTGATTTTATTTTATGTTGTAAGACCTAAAACATTACCCAACATAGAGTTATTAGGCCGTGATTCTATGACATAAATGAATATTAAATAAGTTTATCGATACTATTGATAATAGAAATATAAATAATCCACCGACTAACAAAATAAGTTCATTCCATTGCAGCCGATATAAAACGCTGATAAACATGCGAAAAGCAGGCAATTGAAGAATATACTTTACAAAAGTGACAATACCCCGAGACTGCATATGACTATTAGATTAACTGATACAAACCCCTTTCATTGCACACCCAGACGTCTATCATATTATGAAAGAGAGAAAGTGTCAGAAATTCTAAAGGACTTATTAAAAATAAATATAATATGACCTATGCATCTCCTATTATACTAGTAAAAAAGAAATTCGTATGTGTGTTCATTATAGAGGCATTAATAATCTTACTGTTCGTGACAATTTCCCACTACCACTTACTTAGAATTTCTAAGAGTAGAAGAGAGAAGAGTAGACTAGAAAATAAGCAATGTTTTTGGATAGTTGATCTCAAGCAAGAATTTCACCAAATAGCGGTAGCAGAAAAATCTGTGGAGTACACGTCCTTTGTAACCCCCCAAGGTCAGTACGAAAACCTATGAATGCCATTTGGCCTTAGAAATGGACTAGCTATTTTTCAGAGTTTTATTTTTGATGTGCTTAGGGATCTTATTATGGATGAGGATATGGAACATCTAGATATTTTGGGTAAGATGATCGATCGAATTGGCGAATATAATCTAGAAATCAACCTAAAGAAGTGTACATTTTAAGATAAGGAATGAGAATTGGGATATAGAGTTAATAAACACAGAATAGCACCTAATGATTCCCATTTGGATGCTTGAAGCGTGTTTATAATATTGTACCTCACTATAAGTCTGCACTCATTCTCGGAATTTTTTCGTATTTCAGCCGTTTTGTATTCTCAGTTGCTAGCATGGCCAGACCCTTGACGGAACTATTGAAGAAAGGCAATATTCAGACCCAACAGAAACAGAATTGCATACTGACGCAAGTTATATTGCTGTATTAATGCAACGTGAAGACGATGGAAAAATTCACCCTGTAGCTTTTTATTCTGGCAAGACTTCATTGCTTTGAGCTTAAAACTCTCTATGTAGAGCATAGAGCCTTTAAGATAGTCAGAGATTGCAACTCTTAAGTGCAAAGCCTTAGGCAAAAAGCTATTAAACCAAAGATAGCTCGTTGGCCTCTGTAATTGGAAAATGATGACAACCATATCGAGCATAAATAGGCAAGCTGATTTAGTAAATGATGAGCTTAGCAACATATATAGAAATAACCGTAGTGATAGTCACACTGAAGAACGTAGTGATGAGCATAGAATAACCCGTAGGGAGCAGCATTGAGATATTCATAGAATAAAGCATTGAGTTAACTATAGTGATGAGAATAGAGATAATCATTGAGATAACCAAAGAATTGAGTACATATAAATCTCTAGTGATGATTATAGTGATGTCTATAACAACAATCATATGGACTATACTAAAGAAGACTAGGAAGAGAGTCAGAGAAAAATTGTAGAGGAAAAAGTAAGAAGCAGACAAATTGAAGAAATAAAGTTCTGAAAAGAATCAGTATTGCAATCTTTGCCAATTGTTATGTGATAATGAGAGACCCACACGTAGTAAAAACCCGTGAATTGTTAGAGAAAACTCTTGTTAGTGGAATTGTACGCATTTACTAAATTTGTCAAACTCTTTCCGGTGAATAGCACAATTGTCATTGACGAAATATTTCGAATTCTATAGTCGCCCTAAATGAATAATAGCGGACCGAGGCATGTATTTTACTTCTTTAGAGTTTAGTATTTTTTTGACAGAACGGAATATAGAGCATATTAAAGTGGCAACGGCAATGGTCAAGTGAAGCGAGTGAACCGTGTATTAACTCCCATGGCATAGGTTAATGTATAGAGTAGAATATGCCATTAACACCGCTGTCCACAGTAGTGGGCGGAAAACGCCTAGTATGCTACTATTTGGAGTTAACCAAAAAGCACACATTTTAGATGAGCTTGCCGAATATTTGGAGACAAGGGTCAAAAGCATAGAACAGTAAAATTGGGGTCTATAATAAAGATGGCAGGTGATAATATAGAAAGAAATATGTTACATGTTCGTAAAGTATGTACAACGATTGGTATCAATAACGAGTTTGCGCCAAAATATCGTGGTCCATATAAGATCAGTCGCGTGTTTGAAAATTATCGTTTCGAAGTAGTGGACAAAGTAGTGCTAAATGATTCTATAACCATATCGTAGAGTCATATAGCCTGCATGGCTTAAGCCTTAGGCTAGTAGTGTAACCATAGTATTATCCTGCAGTATGTAAATCGACGTCGATTAATATTGTCATGTATCGATAGAGAATTAGGCGATGTATGTATGTATCAAAATGTGAATCAGTGCATGTATCGAAGTTGGAAAGAAGACAACAACGATACAAGGAGCCTAGAGACTGGACTTATGGTTGAGCACCCCACCACTGCATCACCGCACGGTCTTCAAATTTCAACCGTACAATTAGGATCAATTAAAAAAATCATTTGAAACAAAGACAAAAAAGTAAATTTATTAATCTTATGTATTGATATCGATATATAGTTATAATTAACATAAAATATACGTAACAGCAACAACGCAGAGTTGCATAGATAGATAGATGTTAAGAAGACAGAACAGTAACTGTAAAGAAGAAGAATAAATGACTTTCGCTCTGATCTTTAAAGAAGCGTGTACAAACTTTACATTGGCGACGAGGAAAATCTCAAAATATTCAGTCAATCAGCTACATAAAATATATTCACTTTTTATACCCTGAACCCATTAAAAATGGGTAAAAGGGGTATATTGTCTTTGTGCAAAATGCAAATGTATGTAACAGGCAGAAGAAAGCATCTCCGACCCCATAAAGTATATACATTCTTGATCAGCTTCAATAGCCGAGTCGATCTAGCCATGCCTGTCTGTCTGTCCGTGCGTCCGTCCGTCCGTCCGTCCGACCGTATGTATCCCTGCGTTCGCAAGGACCTCAGAACCTAGAAGAGCTAGAGACTTGAAATTTTAGATTGTAGATGTAGGATCTCCTAGTGCCTGCGCAGATCGAGTTTGTTTCCGATAATCGATAACTTACTCCGTTTTCAAGTAATCGATAAAATTGTAAATAATAAGAGCTAGAGTCACCAAACATGATATGTTGCTTCTGAAATATTATATATATATGTCAAGTATCTTTCATTTTATACCAATCGCCATCTCCCCGCTACTCTCTATCTATAAGCGCGCGCTGTATTTGTTGGAATATGAGGGTTCAGGGTATCCCCTAGTCGGGAGCTCCCGACTAGAACCTCTTACTTGTTTATTATTAAATAATGACAGAGAAAATAATAAAAAATGAGAATGCAGGCAATGCATTAGCCTTGTGCATGCGGTCAAGGAAAGGTTGCATATTTACCTTCCGATAATAGATTGCATTAAATTGCGACAATTTATTCCATCTCCCCGCTACTCTCTATCTATAAGCGCGCGCTGTATTTGTTGGAATATGAGGGTTCAGGGTATCCCCTAGTCGGGAGCTCCCGACTAGAACCTCTTACTTGTTTATTATTAAATAATGACAGAGAAAATAATAAAAAATGAGAATGCAGGCAATGCATTAGCCTTGTGCATGCGGTCAAGGAAAGGTTGCATATTTACCTTCCGATAATAGATTGCATTAAATTGCGACAATTTATTCACTTAAGGTCAGTTAAGCAGGTAAGTCAGAAGCATACGTTGTTCAACATAACCTATGTAGCCCAGACCTGCGTCAACCCTAAATTATGAGGAGCTGTGTAGCATTCTAAGATTCTAAGAAGATAATCTTGAATGAACGCAATAAATTTCACCTTGTGACCAGGAAACCACAGGAGTCGACTGCATCGTGGTATGCTGGCGTTCAGCAATTAGCCATGGGTTGCAGACACACATTTTTTTCGCTCACACTAGAGCAAGCGTTTCGAAAAGCCCTTCTCATGGAGTCTAAAATTGACACTAAGGTCAGATTGGGCACCGAAGTCGTTGAGAGAGTCAATTTCATCAGACGTTCCAAAAGGGTACAACAGCCAGCGCGGATCCTTATAGCAACAAGGAGAAGCTCGCAAGCATAGTGAATGGCGTAACCAAGTATCTGCAGCATGCAAATTTATGAATAGCACGTGTCGGACCGTATCGGACATTTAGCAATTATATGTAAAATCAAGGAGAACAAAAAAAAAAATAATTATATTGTAAATCCAAAACAATAAGACAAAAATTTTTCTAACGAATATATTTTCACGTACACAACAGTATACACTGCCAGGGAACATACAAGGCATCGACATAGAAGTAGTATGCTACACAGAGGCGCCTTGCAACCTCATACCTGCTCATACAACCGAATGCAAGTGCCACACAAGAGGGCTTGCAATATAACATATTTAAATTATAGTGCTGACCAAATGTATTATACACCTTTTTATACAGATAATTTTCAAGAGAATTTAATTTTTAACAACATCAATTAAATTGTGTTAATGACAACAGTGCCAACGCCACACATGCGCATTTAATCACGCAGATTAAGCAAGAATTTGCTGAAATATTAAAAAAAGAGCTAGGACCATATACGAGCGAGAAAGTATCTTCAAAATGGTGCATAGACGCCATACCAGTGTTTTACAAACCCTCCTAATGTGGAAAAGTAAAGTTGACCAAAAACTAAGGAATCTGAAAATAATAGACAACTCAGAGTGGGGTACACCACTAGTACCTATATTCAAGCCCAACAGCAACATTCTGGTTTGAGCTGACTACAAAGTCACGATCATTAAAATTCAAGTCGATCGTAAATACCCTCTGCCAAGAATATACGAGATTTTAAGGTCTGTAGAAGGAGGCAAGCTATTTATGAAGCTTGATTTGTCTCAAGCATTCAATCAATTAATGCTTGACTGTGTATCACAAGTAATGTGTTCATGGAGCACACACAAAGGTGTCTTGAAAGTAAAAAGATTAAATGTTGGCATAAAGACGGCAACAGTCATCTTTCAAAAAACAATAGAAAGCCTATTATGGGCTTATGGCATCAGCTAAAATTCAAAGATGGGCGTTGACTTTGTCAGGATTTAATTACAATGTTAAGAACGTTAAAGGGAAATCTAACGAAGCGGTCCATCTATCAAGAAAGCCACAAATGACGGAAAACATCACTTAAACCCCTGAATACAACTATGTATCTCCAACTCAATTTCAAAAACTTAGCGGTCCAAATCAGATGTGATTCAATCCTGTCCAAAGTACTCGATGCAGTAGAAAGCGGATCCCAATTACAATTAAAAGAAAACGACTTTATGCCATTTAGGATCAAGGAATCGGAATTATATGTTGAGTTGGGATTAGAGCTGTAAAAACATCGATATTCGTGAACATCAATGTTTTCGATTGTATCGATGTTTAAAAAAAAGACAAGGATGAGGCTCTAGTTCTTGCTACCACCCCTACTCAATAGCCACACCGGGAATTGAGTCTTGATGAGAAAAAAACGGACAATACAATCGCAATTGCAATGCTGTTGATAGAATTCAAAGAAGACGCGCATGAATGTGTGTGTGTACATGTATACAAAAAATCTTGAATTTTTCCCAAGCTGCCGTAAACACGAGGCTAGCCAAAGCGTTTTCTTTGTGTTTCTTAGCAGATTTTGATGAAATTTTCTATAGTAAATCTTATTATGCTATAGAATATGCTATAGAATATTTGTGTGTTCTCAAAAATTCAAACGCATTTAAATTGACGCTTATATTGTTGGGCAGTATAAATTGGTTTATTTTTTTGATTTATATCGAATAGGAAGTAGCTGGGAGGTGGTGATAGCTATAAAATGAAAGATACTTGATATATATATACTATTCTAGAAGATATATTTTATTTTTATTTTGACATTTTATTTATTTTATTAATGGTCGACAAAACGAGTGTCATCCTCATTATTCAGTAGATTATACATACATAATGAAAATTAAATGCTTAAAGCCTTATTAGAGAACACAATTTTCTAATTGCATCACAGACCGATGGAGGTGTTTTATTAGCCAGTCCGGCCAGTTGTGCCCCTTTTCACAGCTAATTTTGTTAGTGACGCTATTAGAGCCTACATATAAGAAGAAGGGTGTAAGCAGGAAAAAAGTATTCTTAAGTAAAATTAAAAATAATCTTAATTTGCTTTGTTATTTAAGAAAATACAATAAATAGAGAAAACGAATGAAAGAAGTTATGAATAAAGTAAAGGAATTTAAACAAGATATATAGAATGTTAGGTAGATAGGATAGAGAGATAGCAATGGGAAATCACCGACGTGGGGGAAAATTAATAGCCGGTCCGGCAAGCTATGCCCCTGCTCATAGCTGGGAATGGTCAGTGACTTTCCGAAGGTATCCTGAAAGCAACGATTTTATTAGGGGTAGAGAAAGTTCGCTAGAGAAAACGTGATGTAAACTATTATAATTTTTACATAGCACGCGAAAAGAATTGTGCACAGCGTAGTCTGCTGTGCACGTAGATAGGAATAAGTGGCGGTAATTTCTGGTTGGTCTAGACGGAACAGAGAATTGAAGACGCCCTAGCAGAAAAGGAGAATCTATATCGCAGGCAATCAACTTATGTAGAAAAACAACACCAAGAATTCTCCTACGGTTGATTAACGACTGAACGTTAAGAAGAAGCACCCTGCTGGAGTAAGATGGCAACCGAAGATTGGGGTCCCAATTTAAACCTCGTAAGGCAAAAAGCAGAAGATGCTTCTGAACAGATTCAATATGATCCTGGCTATTGTTATACTGCGGAGACCAGATGCAAGAGCAGTATTCAAGGATAGGGCGAACAAGAGAGATGTACAGAAGTTTCGTTATAAAAGGATCGTTATACTCTTCAGACCATCGTTTAATGAATCCAAGCACACCTCTTGCCTCATTAACGATGGCATCTATATGCAGATTGAAACAGAGTTTAAAATCAAAAAGAACGCCTAGATCCTTAACTGTTAGTATACGTCGCAATGGAGTATTGTCAATTGTATAACTGACAAGATAAGGTGTAGTACGATTGAAGGTCATAAACATACACTTTGAACAATTCAGATGTAATTGATTAGCCGAACACCAAAGTTGCATAGCGTTCAAATCGTCTTGTAGACGAGAATGATGTAGGGGATTAGTGTATGATAGAATGAGTTTCACATCGTCCGCATACATGAGTACACGGGCATGTGATATAACAGAGGGGAGATCATTTATAAAAAGAGTAAAGAGTAAAGGTCCAAGATGACTACCTTGGGGAACACCAGAAGTAACATGTACCTGTTTAGAAGTAGTCAGCCTCAGCATTACTCTTTGGGTCCTACCTTTTAAATAAGAGCTTATCCAAAGCAAAAGAGACGGAGGGAAACCTATTCGGTCATGGTGCACAAAGTCAAACACCTTACTGAAGTCAGAATAAATCAGTTTGCATTTTCGAAAGAAAAGCATCATTTACCAAGGAAGTAAACTCTAACAGATTGGTCGTAGTTGACCGATTCTTTACGAATCCATGTTGAACAGGGGAGACAACTGATTTGCAGAAATGCTGCAAATTCGAAGTGATTATTTTTTCAAATAATTTAGGAATAGCGGACAGTTTTGCTATGCCCCATTTAATTTTGTATATCAGACTTTCCACCTTTCTTGTGGAGAGGAATGATATAAGATTCTTTCCAAAGAGATGGAAAGACAGAAGATTCAAGAGATAGATTAAAAAGCTTTTGCAATGGATAAAGAAGGGAAGAACTACACTCCTTGAGTAGACAACTAGGAATATTGTCAGGCCCAGGAGAGTAAGAAGATTTTAAAGAATTTATAGCTAAAAGGAGAGAGGAATGGGAAATAATAGGAGGAGTTATAGAGCTAGAGGAAGTTATAGTATAAGGATAAGAATTATTATTAGGACAGACTGAAGAGTAAGTTGATTGAAAAAAATTAGCAAAGAGGTTAGCAGAATCAGAGTCATTGCTAGCTTTATCCATCCTGAGAGAAAAAGATGATGGTTTCCGCTTCAAGTTTACAAAGTTGTAAAACTGTCTGGGGTTTTGAGCAAATTGCCTTTTGCACCTAGTTAGATAATTCTTATAGCATTGAGAATTCAGAAGAAAGAAGTTCAACTTGGCTATGGAATATTTAGCCAAGTCTGTACACGAACCAGACTTTTTAAACTTTTCAAAATATTTAGATTTTAAATTTTCAAGATGTGACAATCTGGGAGTAAACCAGGGCGGTTTTGAAGAAGTAGTCGAAGGAATTGACTTGGGAATATTCATATCTAAGAGGGAGTTTAGGGTGCTAAAAAAAAAGTAATAGCAGTATTCATATCAACTGAGTCATATAAGAAAGACCAATCAATCGCATAAATAAGCTGATTCAGCAATGAAAAATTTCCTTAACGAAAGCAGCGGCGGTGCTGATTGGCCGATGAGCACGAAATGAGAGGATCACAATTGCACATTGTAATCTCTAAAGTAGGATGATACATCCTCAGGAAGAAATAAAGGAGGGGACCTAGACACATTAGAAATAAGGTAGTCGTTTACAAATACAAGGTCAAGTGTTCTATTCAAATAATTGGAAAATGAATTGATTTGAAACAACGAAAGATCAAGCATGCAATCTGTAAAGTCATGCTGTGCTGAGGGCACTAGATAATTTTCGGCATTGAATAATGACCAAGAGAGGTTCGGCAAATTAAAATCACCCAACACAGTAAATAGGTCATTATCGCGCACTAGTGAAGAAACTTCTTTAGTACAATAAATATATATCATATAAACTTGAAAAGCATAAATATTCCGTGTTGGAAAAGACACCTTGACTGGGACAATCTTAGCGTCAGTTGGCGTACTAAAACAGAAAAGTTCAGAGTGGAGTGTGGCTTTAACGGCAATTAATACCCCACCACCTCGAGTCGGTCGATTATTTCTATGCAAAATAAAATTATTCGAAAAAACCTCAAAATCAGATATGGTTGAATTTAACCATGTTTCTGAAAATGCGATTATATCCGAATCGAAGGAAGTGCCAGGAAAAGATTTTTAGGCTTTGAAGTGAGACCTCTGACATTCTGATAATGAATAGAGACTTGGTCAGAAGACGAAGTTAGTTTTTTGGGGCAGAAATGGTACCCTGTATTGAAGGGGCTGGAAGGATGACAGGCTGGTTACGATTTTTTGGCTTGAACTCGTGAACAGCCAAAATTTGGGATCACAAATGATTGGGAACATATCATGTGAAACATTTATTTTGAATGAGGATATTTCACGAGGAGTGGAGAAATTAAATTTGACAATTGACACACTAGCAAAAAATTTGCTAGCAATATAGGCTGCTAATGACTCAGAAGTGGTGTCAGACGAAAGTCGAGACACAAAAAGTTGCCTACGAGGGGCAACCACAGTTAAGGAAGGAGCTGATGGGGCAACAGGTTATTCAGGATTTGGTGGGGCTATAGAGGCACCTTGATTGTTTTTAACAATCTGGGGAAGATGGCGCAGGTCTACCTTTGCGGCCAGGAGCTGACGGGGCTGAGGCAGTTTGGCTAACTGGGACAGGTTCAGGTACGGGGACTAGAGAGAGAGCTGCTTAGCCACGTTGTTCAATTTAAAGAATTGATTTCTCACAGAATTATACATTCTAGAGAAATCAATTTGCTTGTCGATGCATTCTGGGCACGACCAACGCAAGCCGCCGCAGCCCTTCTTGGCAACTACAGCGATCTTGTCGCAATCACGCTCAGTGAGACCTGCACATTTAGCCTGCATCATATTCTCACACAGCCAGTATTTAAAAAATTGCGGCAGTGCAGAATCATCAGCCTGCTTGAACGTGCAAGGTTTCTAACAGCACGACATAATAACTACCAGCGTTAAAAGGTAAGCAGCAGTTGCGAGAGCGCAGAGCAAAACAAAACACAGTGCACAGAAGTAGACCAAGTAAACGCTCGAAAAATAACTATTCGTAAACAAACAAATTGTTTGGAGCGAAAAGCAACAGCAAAAATTTGCGAGAGCGCGATGCACAAGCTGAAATAGGCAGCAGCGAACACACGCACAAACAAATGTATGCACAGGGGAGCACTAATGCTAAAGAATCAAAACTGATAATAACAACAACACTGAACTGTCGCCGCGTTTAATAAATGCAATAATTAACAGACTTACGCTGCAACAACAGAATAGCACTTTGCACAATTATACAACTTTTTAAAGATAGCTCAACAAATGCCAAATTTAGAAATAAAAAGCAGGATTAAAGCGCAAAAATATATATAAATCTAAGAGCACAAGTAAAACACGTAAATCACTCTCAACTGAGGTCAAGTTTGGTGACTCTTGCTCTTTCGATATCGATTTTTATCGATTACTTCGAAACGGGGCAAGGTTTCCCAGCATTATTAGAACAAAGAAATATTTGTGTCTGAAAATATGCCTAAATACATTTGTAACAGGAGTAAGAGGACCCCAAGGAGCATTTTTGAGAGCATTGGGATCCACGTCCCTTAGAGAGGCATATGATGCAGCCATTCAGGAAAGAGATATACAGGACCCCAGGAGAGTGACAGACCAGCAGGGTAAACAAATTGAATACACCAATAATTGTAACAAACCATACCCCAAATCGCCAAGGCAAGAGGAAGAATAATAACTACCCTCAGAGCTAAAACCAACAACAGAAAACTAATTTCCAACCGAATTATAATAGATTGGCAATCATAGCAAAAACTGAAAGAAGTAGTACACAGACTCAACGATCAACGAATTACCAACGAGGACTGTATTATCTAGAGGACGGAGGTACATATATACCAACGGAACAAGCTCAGCCACAGAATAATAACGAACAAAGAAAATTTCATGTAGAAGCCTCACACAACAGACGGAATACATATCACCAAACATGGATCAAGACATCCTTATATTACAATAGACTCACTATTTGGGAGGCCATTAAAGTTACTAATAGATCCTTGAGCATCAAGCTCGTTTTTGGATCCTATATATACTGGAGAACCAAGTAGACCAAGTATACTTCTAGAGAATCCAGTAAATATTCAAACAGCTCTTAACGAAAATCGAATACCAAATATTTCAAGAATTTAGAACGAAAAGAAAATTAAAATTCTTATTATTCAAATTCCATGAATATTTTGACGGTCTTATTGGCATAGACATCTTACAACAATTAAATTCCAAATTGGACTTAGTTACACCTCAAACTAAGTTGACTATCATTATTCACAACTATAAGATCCCACAGATTCACATTTCAGAGGCAAATTCTAATGCAATAGTACCAGTTCCGGTACGCATGAAAAATGGCACCTTTCTTGAAAACCGAATTACAAATAGCAGATAAAGTATATATTACAGAGGGCTTATATCGAGCCGAAGAGAATATTAATTACATGGAAGTTCCCCTTTAAAAGTTCAAACATAAAACAAACATGAATACATAGAAGGTAATACAGCCGGCATCAAAACAAAATACACGAACAGCCCACCTCAATTCAGAGGAACAAGCAAAGATCAAAAGATTATCTCAAAAATTCCCAACATTGTTCCACAATGAAAAAGAAAACATAGCTTTATTGGGTTAACTAACGCACCTGCTACCTTTAAAAAAAAAAAAATTGATAGCATTTTAAAAGACGAATTAGGACTATTTTGTATAGTATACCTAGATGAAAATTAGATTAATTATATTCTCACCTTTGCTTCAAGAACATATCGAACACCTAATACAGGTATTCATCAATATAAAAGAATCAAATCTCAAATTACAGCCGCACAAATCGGAATTTAAACAAAAAAAAATTTGAGTACTTGGGACAAATGGTAAATGCATTAAACCGAATCCGAACAAAATAGAAGCAATAAAGAAATTACCACTGCCTAAATCATGAAAAGAAATCAATTCCTATCCAGGTCTGTTAGGTTACTATGGAAAATTCAATTTTAAGGATTTAAGGATTTCCCAAAAGTAACGAAACCTTATTGACCCCATAAACATTGACAAGGAATACTTTGATACTTTCGAACTATGCGAAACGTTGCTTAATGAAAATTTATTTTAACAACAGGCGCTAGTTATGTAGAATTAGGGTGTTCTTTCGCAAGGCACACTAGGGAAACATAATCCCGTATCACTTGCAAGTAGAGCTTTGTCCGATACAGAACAGAACTATCTCAACCGTAGAAAAGGATATGTTATCCATAATTTGGGCATATAAATACTGTAGAACCTACCTCTAATAGACCATAGACCATTAACAAAGAATTTAAAGAATGAATGAATTCAATCTTAGTACGTTCCAACTATTAGAATATGACTTCGAAGTGATCTACAAAAATGGATAACAAAATATCGTAGCAAATGCACTAAGTAAACAAGTAAGAGGTTCTAGTCGGGAGCTCCCGACTAGGGGATACCCTGAACCCTCATATTCCAACACCAAATGCAGCGCGCGCTTATAGATAGAGAGTAGCGGGGAGTTGGCGATAGGTATAAAATGAAAGATAATCGATATATATATACTATTCTAGAAGCTACATGTCAAGTTTGGTGACTCTAGCTCTTATTATTTACCAAAAAATTGCTTAAAAAACGGGATATCGATATACATTTTTATCGATTACTTGGAAATGGGGCAAGTTATCGTTTATCGGAAACAAACTCGATCTGCGCGGGCACTAGGAGCACCTACATCTAAAATTTCAGTCTCTAGCTCTTATAGGTTCTGAGATCCTTGAGTTCATACATACGGACGGACGGACGGACGGACGGACGGACGGACGGACAGACAGACGGACATGGCTAGATCGACTCGGCTATTGATGCTGATCAAGAATATATATACTTTATGGGGTCGGAGATGCTTCCTTCTGCCTGTTACATACATTTGCACTTTGCACAAATACAATATACCCCTTTTACCCATTTTCAATGGGTTCAGGGTATAAAAAACAAATAAAAGCTCATGTAAACGACAACTAATCATTAATGGGAAACATGGCGGACACCGTACTTTCAGAAAATCTACACAAACACTTTTACATATCGGAAAACCCGATAAACGACCATAACATTCAATTTATATTCTCAATGGGCATTACAAATCTCATCAACAATGCCCGTTAAAAACAAATAACGACGTAACATTAGCAAACCGCAATATAACGAAGAAAAAATTCCAAGAATTCTTGAAAATATACATACTTAAACCAAACAAAATGTGCAATCTATGCAACAGACGATATTTTTAAAATCATCCAAAGTTGTTTTTCAAAATTTGCACACAGCAATAATTACAAAGTTGTTGTCGATCACCGGACAACAGCCTATCGCTAAAATCCCTAACCAAACAACATATGATTTCGTCTTTGGATTGAATAAATTAAATGAAAAAGCTAAATATGATAAGTCAATAAAATTATAAATACTTTAAAAATATAATCGATCCTATTTTATTTTTGGAATGTTTGAAGATTTGAAAGATTTTAATTTTTGAACTAATCAGTCACTTGACCTACATAAGCAGGTGCTTGTAAAACGTTTACGGCCTAACGGACTGCTACAGGTAAAAAGGGGTCACTATTCATTCAACTCAAATTTCGCGTGCACGCCCAAACGGCCAATCGCGGCTTTTGCAATCCCGCTCAAAGATTGCAACGCAGCAAGTACCCGAAAAAGAACAGAAAAAAAAAACAATAACGTCCAAAATTAAAACAAAACTACTAGCTGACAAGTCAATTTTTTTTAAGTGATCAAGTCGTCTTCGCTGCCGTGCTGACATGCACCCAGCCAGGCAATGCCAATAGAGCCACCATACCAAAGAGTGCTAAGATCAGCAATGCACCCACAATGAGTAACAAGGGGTCGTCTCGAACTAACGAGGTGGGCCATCTATATGCTGACGTCGCTACGCCGCCAAGCACCTCAATGCTTAACAGCCGCTTAGCAACAGCTGCCAATAAATTCTCCACGCTGATGTCTGAAAGAAGTACTTCAGTTTCACCTTCCTACCCCTTATTGGACTCCAACGACCCCGGCAGAAGTCCACATGCTGGTGCTAGTGTGAATAGAGACCCCGTTGACACCCTAGTACATATAATAGATATAATCAAACCCAATTCAACCGCTGCAGCTGCGGCTCGCCTGATTAAATCACAGCCCAAAAAATAAACGATAAGCACAAATTCTTAGACAGAAGTCCAACCAAATGTGATAAGTGCGGGCTCAACCATCGCACTGCCGATTGCACACGGCCCGACTCAGTTCCGGCAACATGCGGCCACTGCGGTGGTAACCACCCTGCCAAATATAAAGGCTGTGAGTGGTTCACCGAATATACAAAGCGTGCGGGAGCCCCAAAAACCCGCCAAAATCAAACATCTCTTACCGACTCAAGTGAACCGAAGCCGCAGCAATAAAGTTCATGGGCCTACACCTATGGACTTCCCCCGTACAGCACCCACTGAACAAGTAGAAGGGAACAAAAAGATACGCGGCTGCCACCAGAAGAGGATTAGCTGCATTCAGCAAAGAGAACAATGAACCCAGCGCTAGTCAGCGATATGGACCAGCGCAAGCTAGGCTACATAGATTGCTGAGGGAACAGCAACAGGAGAGGCTAACAGCGCAAGATCAGCAACAGCAGGCATCTGGAAACGGGGAAGGACTTTCCTCTGCCATCAAGGACATGAGCCGAGCTATCGAGAGGATGGCAGAAATGCAACAGCAGGTTTTGGGTATGCAACAGCGAATCCTTAACCTTTTGACCGCGTTGCTATCCAAATGAACACATCACTGAAGGTGTCAATCTGGAATGCCAATGGCATTTCAGGTAAAGTGCTAGAGCTGGAGGCTCTAGTACAAAAACACGCCATCGGAATAATTCTGCCGTCAGGAACTAGAACCAACGGTCCTACTTTCCCCAGAATCTTTGGCTCCGAGGCGTACCCTGTACTCAAAATCGCTCAGCTGGTGGCGGCGGAGTAGCTTGGTTCACTTCCCGCAATTGAGCATTGCAAAGCGTGTTTACGAATATTCGACTGTGAATGTCTCCACTGATGTTGAGAGTGGACTTTGGAGCAGTCTATTGCAGGCCAAGTGAGCAGACTTCGACTGATGACTTCAACGTCATACTCAACTCGGCTGGAAGCAGATATCTAGTGGGAGGCGACTGGAATGCACATCACTGGCTGTGGGGGGCAAATAGCAGCAATTTGCGTGCCCTTCAACTAGCTAACAGCCTAGCGCATCGTCAAGCGAAGGTACTGGCCACAGGTTCTCCCACAAGATACCCACGGCAGCATAGACTTGGCTATCTACCAGGGAATCCCTGACCAGCTCCTCTCAATCGCTGACGATTGGGACCTCCCGAAAGACCACCTGGCATTAATAGTTACCCTGGAGAGCAGGGCCTTAGTGGTCAGCGCAATACCGAGGCTGATCAACGCACGCACTGATCTCGGTGTCTTCCAAAAACAAATGTGTAAAGTATACACCTCATACTAAAATCGGCACTGGACTGGATGTAGAGAACGCCATTGAGCTGCTCAACGCAAAGATTCGCGCAGCAGCAGCCGAAGCCAGCCCCCCACCAGCTGCCAGGCGGCTGGATACTGCTGGCAACGGACTGCCCGCAGATATAGTGAACCTGCTCAGGATCAAGAGGCGGTGCAGACACAGGTTCCAGACGAATCAGCATCCGTGGGGACAAGGCGGAGTGGCGAAGAGCGGAGCGGCAACTAAAGGAGGCCCTTCGCAGACACAAAGATGTATCCTTCTCCAGAAGGTTGGAGAGCATGGACTATACCCATGACTCAGGATACTCGCTCTGGCGAGCAACTAAAAACCTGAAGCGGCAATCTTGGAGAACAGTTCCCCTTCTTCGCCACAATGGAACATACTGCCTTACAGGCGAAGAGCAAGCTGATACCTTCGCCAGCCACCTGGAGGAACGGTTCACACCTTTCGATTTTTCCTGAGACTACCCAAGCGTTGGAGACTCCGTTTCAGATGTCACCACCTATCGGCCCCATCTGCGTGGAGGAGGTGATCGACGTCGTCAAAGCCCTTCCCAGGGCTAAAGCACCGGGCCATGATGGAATATGCCACACCACTCTGAAGGCCCTGCCAATGCTACCCACGTCCCTTAGAGAGGCATATGATGCAGCCATTCAGGAAAGAGATATACAGGACCCCAGGAGAGTGACAGACCAACAGGGTAAACAAATTGAATACACCAATAATAGTAACAAACCATACCCCAAAGTGCCAACAATTGGCAAGGCAAGAGGAAGAATAATAACTACCCTCAGAGCTAAAACCAACAACAGAAAACTAACTTCCAACCGAATAATAATAGATTGGCAATCATAGCAAAAACTGAAAGAAGTAGTACACAGACTCAACGATCAACGAATTACCAACGAGGACTGTATTATCTAGAGGACGGAGGTACATATATACCAACGGAACAAGCTCAGCCACAGAATAATAACGAACAAGAAAATTTCATGTAGAAGCCTCACACAACAGACGGAATACATATCACCAAACATGGATCAAGACATCCTAATATTACAATAGACTCACTATTTGGGAGGCCATTAAAGTTACTAATAGATCCTTGAGCATCAAGCTCGTTTTTGGATCCTATATATACTGGAGAACCAAGTAGACCAAGTATACTTCTAGAGAATCCAGTAAATATTCAAACAGCTCTTAACGAAAATCGAATACCAAATATTTCAAGAATTTAGAACGAAAAGAAAATTAAAATTCTTATTATTCAAATTCCATGAATATTTTGACGGTCTTATTGGCATAGACATCTTACAACAATTAAATTCCAAATTGGACTTAGTTACACCTCAAACTAAGTTGACTATCATTATTCACAACTATAAGATCCCACAGATTCACATTTCAGAGGCAAATTCTAATGCAATAGTACCAGTTCCGGTACGCATGAACAATGACACCTTTCTTGAAAACCGAATTACAAGTAGCAGATAAAGTATATATTACAGAGGGCTTATATCGAGCCGAAGAGAATATTAATTACATGGAAGTTCCCCTTTAAAAGTTCAAACATAAAACAAACATGAATACATAGAAGGTAATACAGCCGGCATCAAAACAAAATACACGAACAGCCCACCTCAATTCAGAGGAACAAGCAAAGATCAAAAGATTATCTCAAAAATTTCCAACATTGTTCCACAATGAAAAAGAAAACATAGCTTTATTGGGTTAACTAACGCACCTGCTACCTTTAAAAAAAAAAAATGGATAGCATTTTAAAAGACGAATTAGGACTATTTTGTCTAGTATACCTAGATGAAAATTAGATTAATTATATTCTCACCTTTGCTTCAAGAACATATCGAACACCTAATACAGGTATTCATCAATATAAAAGAATCAAATCTCAAATTACAACCGCACAAATCGGAATTAAAACAAAAAAAAATTTGAGTACTTGGGACAAATAGTAAATGCATCAAACCGAATCCGAACAAAATAGAAGCAATAAAGAAATTACCACTGCCTAAATCATGGAAAGAAATCAATTCCTATCCAGGTCTGTTAGGTTACTATGGAAAATTCATTAAGGATTTCCCAAAAGTAACGAAACCTTATTGACCCCATAAACATTGACAAGGAATACTTTGATACTTTCGAACTATGCGAAACGCTGCTTAATGAAAATTTATTTTAACAACAGGCGCTAGTTATGTAGAATTAGGGTGTTCTTTCGCAAGGCACACTAGGGAAACATAATCCCGTATCACTTGCAAGTAGAGCTTTGTCCGATACAGAACAGAACTACTCAACCGTAGAAAAGGATATGTTATCCATAATTTGGGCATATAAATACTGTAGAACCTACCTCTAATAGACCATAGACCATTAACAAAGAATTTAAAGAATGAATGAATTCAATCTTAGTACGTTCCAACTATTAGAATATGACTTCGAAGTGATCTACAAAAAAGGATAACAAAATATCGTAGCAAATGCACTAAGTAAAAAACAAATAAAAGCTCATGTAAACGACAACTAATCATTAATGGGAAACATGGCGGACACCGTACTTTCAGAAAATCTACACAAACACTTTTACATATCGGAAAACCCGATAAACGACCATAACATTCAATTTATATTCTCAATGGGCTTTACAAATCTCCTCAACAATGCCCGTTAAAAACAAATAACGACGTAACATTAGCAAACCGCAATATAACGAAGAAAAAATTCCAAGAATTCTTGAAAATATACATACTTAAACCAAACAAAATGTGCAATCTATGCAACAGACAGATATTTTTAAAATCATCCAAAGTCGTTTTTCAAAATTTGCACACAGCAATATTTACAAAGTTGTTGTCGATCACCGGACAACAGCCTATCGCTAAATCACTAACCAAACAACATATGATTTCGTCTTTGGATTGAATAAATTAAATGAAAAAGCTAAATATGATAAGTCAATAAAATTATAAATACTTTAAAAATATAATCGATCCTATTTTATTTTTGGTATGTTTGAAGATTTGAAAGATTTTAATTTTTGAACTAATCAGTCACTTGACCTACATAAGCAGGTGCTTGTTAAACGTTTACGGCCTAACGGACTGCTGCAGGTAAAGAGGGGTCAATACTCATTCAGCAATCCAAGCCCGAAATCATAAAAAAGAAGGGCGTGCGACAGACGCGTGATCTGCTACTCACACACATTTGTGTGTGTGTGTGTGTCTCTGTGCAGAGTCCAAAATTCAGAAATCATAAAGAGACACTTCTTGGTAATCGAAGTGAACGGACGTACTTAAATTTCGCGTGCACGCTCAGACGGCCAAACTCGGCTTTTGCAATCCCGCTCAAAGATTGCAAAGCAGCAAGTACCCGAAAACGAACAGAAAAAAAAACAATAACGTCAACAATTAAAACAAAACTACTTGCTGACAAGTCAATTTTTTTAAGTGATCAAGTCGTCTTCGCTGCCGTAATCAAACCCAATTCAACCGCTGCAGCTGCGGCTCGCCTGATTAAATCACAGCCCAAAAAATAAACGATAAGCGCAAATTCTTAGACAGCAGTCCAACCTAGGTCGGACTATGCGACTCCTAGCCAATGATGTGCCCACATACATATGATGGCCCTCATAAAGAAACTGGAAGAAGAAAAAATTCAATTCTACTCATACCAGCTGCAGGAAGAGAAGCCCTACCGTATCAAGGGCCTTCACCAATCCACACTTAACCTAGAGCTCATCGACGACCTACGGAGCCAGGGCCAATCCGCTCTCCATGTGCACAATCCGTACAGCAAAGTCACCAAGGAGCCCATGAATATCCACTTCATTAACTTTAAGCCGGCAGCCAACAACAAGCAGGCTCTTACCATCAGGAAGCTGTGCAAGCAGGTAAGCAAGGTGGAGACTGCTCGAAGAAACCAAGACGTGGTGCAATGCCATAGATGCCAAGAGTACGGACACAAATCCACATACTGCAGAAAACAGTACAAATGCGTTAAGTGCGGGCTCAACCATCGCACTGCCGATTGCACACGGCCCGACTCAGTTCCGGCAACATGCGGCCACTGCGGTGGTAACCACCCTGCCAAATATAAAGGCTGTGAGTGGTTCACCGAATATACAAAGCGTGCGGGAGCCCCAAAAACCCGCCAAAATCAAACATCTCTTACCGACTCAAGTGAACCGAAGCCGCAGCAATAAAGTTCATGGGCCTACACCTATGGACTTCCCCCGTACAGCACCCACTGAACAAGTAGATTTTTTTTTAATTTTTCTGTTATTATAAGAACAACTTAAATTAAATTTATTAGAAAATTTACAATACTACTTAGTCTACTATTAAGTCTAATATAAAATTAACAAGGTTACGGTGACTATATATATCGATCTAGGAGATCGATTGGATGAGACCTCCGCAATCTCCTCCGCGTTCGGACTCCTCCAATTCGACGCCTCTTTAGAAGGCGCCTAGCCAGTCGATTTGGATGGTTTCCCAGTCGCGTTATGTAGTTTGCAGTCTGTTTGTTTATGACATCCCCGACCTTGGGCACTCCTAGGTCTTTTTCCAAATCGGAAGTTCGCATATACCAGGGGGCACCAGTCAGATAACGGAGCGTTTTTGCTTGAAACACCCCAATACCGTAAACTTGAATACCATATCGCCAGGCAGGAGCTAGGCAGGTTTTGTATATGTTTACTTTGTTTTTTAAAGATAGCGCATTTCTACTGTTGAGCAGCCATCTGAATTTGCCTAATCTGCTTTTCAGGGCTCCTATGATACTTGAGATGTGTTTACTAAAGGTTAAACGCCTGTCTAAGTGCACCCCTAAGTATTTGTAGCTGTTGTGGTGCGCCAATAATTGACCGCGCAGGAAGACTACAGGACATATATCCCTGCGGAGCGCATAGGTCACATTGGCACATTTATTTAAATTAATGCCAATGTTCCAGCGTTTAGCCCACATTTCAAATTTGTGGAGGTATTGCTGCAGGACGTCAGTAGCTTCGTAGACACATTCATTTCTTGATAAGATGGCTGTGTCATCTGCAAATGTGGCGATGGTTAGGTCCTGTGGATCCACAAGTTCAATTGTAGAGCCAGTGGGCATGTCATGTGTATAGAGTGTGTAGAGCGTGGGCCCCAGCACACTCCCTTGAGGAACGCCAGCCCCGATGGACTTGGTAGTGGACTCAACCCCATCGAGCACTACCGAAAAGGTTCGGTTTGCTAAGTAGCTTCGAAGAATCAAGTAAAGTTGAGGTGGCAACAGGGGTTTGATTTTGCTTAGAAGTCCATCATGCCAGACTCTGTCGAAGGCTTGTTTAATGTCCAAGTACGCTGCCACTACGTATTCTTTGGCTTCGAAACCCTCGAGGATGAAATTCACAACCCTATTTAGCTGTTCTGGTGTGCCATGAGATTTTCGGAATCCAAACTGAAAGGGAGGAATTTTTTGTTTAATCCTATCAATTGACAGCAGTCTCGTGAGCAAGCAAAGTTCAAAGAGTTTGCCAATCGTGGTCAACAGACTAATTGGTCTATAAGAGTCTAAGGACGAGGGGCTCTTTCCAGTCTCAATACCGCATTGAAGATTAGTACTAAAAATAGGACTGCACTGACCGGCATTGCTTTAATCGTTGTGTTGTCAATCCCATCTTCGCCAGGGGCTTTTCTAGTCTTAAGTCCTGCTATGTGCTCTGAGACTTCGTTGACTGTAATTGGAGCAACTGGGAGGCTTAACTGGCCTGGGCTCTCCAGTGTGAGTTGAACCCTTCTGTTCATGTTTGCTGAGCTTGTATTAAAAGGCTTAAAGCGTTCCTCTAAGTCTTCAGCGAAGATCTGGAGATCTGGCCCAAGATCCGTCAGGCTTTCTGATCGGAAATTTGGGGGTCACTTGCTGTTTATACCATCTCGCCAGTCTCCACAGGGAGTGGCTTGAAGACTCATTTGGAGAAACATTTTCCAAAAAACGGTCGGTTTCCCATTGTCTATGCCGCTCCAGCAGCTTTTTGACCCGGTTCGACACTCTGCGGTAGATCCTGACCACAATTGGATCTCCGGTGCGACAGTACTGCCTTCTAAGCCTCTTCTTAATCAGCAGTAATGCATAGATTGCTGGCGGAAGTCTCACCTGTGGTCGTGAGCTTTGTGATTGGCTTACTGGCGCTGAAATGAGGGCTGCCGAGTGAACCTTGTTCAAGAATAACGCATGTGCATCTTCGATGTCTTCTGGTGTTAGTATTTCCAAGTTTAGGTCAAGAGTTTCCTCTAGGTCTCGTCGAAATACAGCAATGTTGGCTCCAGGAGGCAGCAGACGACCTTTAAATGTTTTTCTCTTTGGAATACAGTCGTAACCAACCACTAGTGGGATATGGTCGGAGGATAGCTGATACTCAGGCCTTATACTTAAGCCACCTGGGTGAAGCCCATTATAAACAAAGAAGTCTATAGCACTCGGCGTGTAGCTTTGGGCATACGGGAAGTGAGTGGCTTGTCCAGTCGCTAGTATGTCAGCTGATGTGTTTTGCACAGCGTCTAGTAAGCAGGTGCCTCTTGCGTCTGCTCTAAAGCAACCCCAGCATCTGTTTTTGGCGTTAAAGTCGCCTCCCATAAGGAACATTCTTCCTAGTCTGCTGAAAATTTGCTGGAACTCCAGTGTTGACCACGACAGTTGCGGCGGGAGATATATCGAAGCGACTGTTAACTCACCCCTACTAGTTGCAATCTCAGTCCTTACTGGCTCATTTTGGGAAAATTCGATCTCCTGCTTAATAAGCACTGCCGCTCCTCCTCTTGCTCTATTGCTGGGATGATCCGCTTTGTGGATTTTGTAGCCTGGAATAAAGATGGATACACCTGCCTGTAGCCAGGTCTCTGTGATAAGCATCACATCAATGTTGTATTCAGTTAGGAAGTGCTTAAGCTCCTCCACATGCCCAGAGATACCACGGGCATTCCACAAACCGAGGCTTAGTGAACTGTGCATCATTTTTTGGCGTTCAAAAGACTCAAACACATTTGTTTAAGAAAGTGATTCGTCTCCTGAAGTTCCTTGAACATAGCTTGCAAAGTGTCGACTTTCGCCGTGAGAGCCTCAATTGCCGTCTCCAGCCTTGAACTAATGTGGGGTGGGGTTTCTTGATGCTTGGGGGCAGAGTTTCTATTTGTCGTTGTTCCTTTATTAAAATTTTCTAACCCAGTACGCAGTGTATCCAAATCGATGAAAAAGAAGTTATTTTGGATCAGTTCCTCAACAGCTTCTCCATTTTCCAAGTGTCTAATTTTACGGGGGCGGGGGTTGTGGATGCGAAGGATATTGTGTCCATGTCTCCCAAACTCCTCCTTAATGAAGTCTTCAGGGGTAGTGCTGGCCAAATTTCGGATGATAAGCCTGTAAGCCTTGTCTTCCTTCAGTTGGTAAGTGAAGTGGTGATCATTGATCTCTTTGAGAAAATGCACTAGACTACGGTAAGAGCCAGGGTTTTCAACATGAACTCTTACTTTCCCTTGTGATCCAACGTGGAGGGTATAATTGTCAGGCCCAATGACAGCATCAAGTTCTGTCTCCATCTGGCTCACATTGTTGACATTTTCGATGAATATGGGGGGTGGTTTCCTCGATCTCGGTACTCTGGATTCTTTTTCGGCATTCCGATCAATTTCCATTTCTTCCGCCAGCTCCTCGGCATGGGCTACTTCCTCCTCTGTAGGATCATTGTTTTCTGTTGCCAGTAAAGCAAATTGGTTATTGGAGTTAATTGGTCTCTCGTTCTGACGACTGCCCGTTGATATCTGAGACGCAATTAACTTCCCTTTTTTACCGTTTGCCTTGGTCAAGCGTTTAGGCAGCTTATGTTTTATTTTAGTCGTCATCCAGCTGAGTGCTTTCTGGGATGACTTCCCTTTTTCCTGGGTATTATAAGCTGGATCGTTTGCAGCTAAACTTGTGCAGCTAATATTTGGAGTGGTGCATACTCCTCCGCTTGAAGAGGATGTGGTAGTGTAGGTTGGCGCGTAGGTGGAGATTGACGACGTCAATGTGCATGTCGTTGCAGCAAAATTACTACTACTGCACTTAATTGTATCGTTTGAAGCACTAGCAGTATTTCTGGAAATCATTTCCCGGATTTCGGCAGGTGTAGCGCCAGCAACTCTCATCATTTCCACAAAATCTGGTCGGAACGCTCTCGGCTGAGAGGGAGCGGTAGTATCTTTCATATTAACAACTAGACTTTACTCCAAAAATAGCCAGTATTTTTGAGAAAGTCACGATTCCCAAATAGTGATTTATTGTAATTAAGTCACGAGATTATCGCTCAGCGCTGTCACTGTTTATGTCCGTTGCGCAGCACTGGCAAGCTTCCTATTGGTCACTAATATGATCGTATTAGTGAGCGGAATAAAAGCTCGCTCTCGAAAGCTCTAAAGCTCTCACGTACTCGGATAAGAGAGTTATTAGAACTAAGCTTATGCAGTTTTCTCACTAACTCGCGCAAGAACACCGGAACGTGTTGACTTGCATTTATTGTTTCTTTAATAATTAACTCTGCACTGCACTTGGGCTGCCAGAGGCAGCATTCGTGGTTTGGAAACCCACTATCTAAGGGATTTGGTTCAGGTGCCCTGGGGCGGGCGAGGTAAGTGTCTCTTTCACTTTAATAAGAAAATTTTTCTAACCGGCGCACTATAACAGGCACCCACGGGAGCAGATATACAAACGACCGATTGTCACCAGAGCTTGCATTGAACTACTGAACAAGTAGAAGGGAACAAAAAGATACGCGGCTGCCACCAGAAGAGGATTAGCTGCATTCAGCAAAGAGAACAATGAACCCAGCGCTAGTCAGCGATATGGACCAGCGCAAGCTAGGCTACATAGATTGCTGAGGGAACAGCAACAGGAGAGGCTAACAGCGCAAGATCAGCAACAGCAGGCATCTGGAAACGGGGAAGGACTTTCCTCTGCCATCAAGGACATGAGCCGAGCTATCGAGAGGATGGCAGAAATGCAACAGCAGGTTTTGGGTATGCAACAGCGAATCCTTAACCTTTTGACCGCGTTGCTATCCAAATGAACACATCACTGAAGGTGTCAATCTGGAATGCCAATGGCATTTCAGGTAAAGTGCTAGAGCTGGAGGCTCTAGTACAAAAACACGCCATCGGAATAATTCTGCCGTCAGGAACTAGAACCAACGGTCCTACTTTCCCCAGAATCTTTGGCTCCGAGGCGTACCCTGTACTCAAAATCGCTCAGCTAGTGGCGGCGGAGTAGCTTGGTTCACTTCCCGCAATTGAGCATTGCAAAGCGTGTTTACGAATATTCGACTGTGAATGTCTCCACTGATGTTGAGAGTGGACTTTGGAGCAGTCTATTGCAGGCCAAGTGAGCAGACTTCGACTGATGACTTCAACGTCATACTCAACTCGGCTGGAAGCAGATATCTAGTGGGAGGCGACTGGAATGCACATCACTGGCTGTAGGGGGGGGCAAATAGCAGCAATTTGCGTGCCCTTCAACTAGCTAACAGCCTAGCGCATCGTCAAGCGAAGGTACTGGCCACAGGTTCTCCCACAAGATACCCACGGCAGCATAGACTTGGCTATCTACCAGGAAATCCCTGACCAGCTCCTCTCAATCGCTGACGATTGGGACCTCCCGAAAGACCACCTGGCATTAATAGTTACCCTGGAGAGCAGGGCCTTAGTGGTCAGCGCAATACCGAGGCTGATCAACGCACGCACTGATCTCGGTGTCTTCCAAAAACAAATGTGTAAAGTATACACCTCATACTAAAATCGGCACTGGACTGGATGTAGAGAACGCCATTGAGCTGCTCAACGCAAAGATTCGCGCAGCAGCAGCCGAAGCCAGCCCCCCACCAGCTGCCAGGCGGCTGGATACTGCTGGCAACGGACTGCCCGCAGATATAGTGAACCTGCTCAGGATCAAGAGGCGGTGCAGACACAGGTTCCAGCCGAATCAGCATCCGTGTGGACAAGGCGGAGTGGCGAAGAGCGGAGCGGCAACTCAAGGAGGCCCTTCGCAGACACAAAGATGCATCCTTCTCCAGAAGGTTGGAGAGCATGGACTATACCCATGACTCAGGATACTCGCTCTGGCGAGCAACCAAAAACCTGAAGCGGCAATCTTGGAGAACAGTTCCCCTTCTTCGCCACAATGGAACATACTGCCTTACAGGCGAAGAGCAAGCTGATACCTTCGCCAGCCACTTGGAGGAACGGTTCACACCTTTCGATTTTTCCTCCCCAGAAGAGCTCGATGAGACTACCCAAGCGTTGGAGACTCCGTTTCAGATGTCACCACCTATCGGCCTCATCTGCGTGGAGGAGGTGATCGACGTCGTCAAAGCCCTTCCCAGGGCTAAAGCACCGGGCCATGATGGAATATGCCACACCACTCTGAAGGCCCTGCCAATGCGCGCGCTCCTTTTTATAACGTTGATCTTCAACGCCATATTAAAGACGCAACACTTCCCTGCCCCGTAGAAGTTAGCGAGGATCCATAAGTCGGGCAAGCCGGAATATGATCCTGAGTCATATCGGCCGATCAGTCTCCTGCGTTCCTTGTCGAAGGTTTGGGAAAGACTGATTGTCGCCCGACTTGCTAGGCTTATGGATTAAATTGCCACTCTCCCTGATCACCAATTTGGGTTCAGGGGTGGGCATGGCGCTGTTAAACAGGTTCACAGATTGACTAACCATATTCTAAAGGCTTACGTCGACAAAAACTATTGCTATAGAGTCTTTGTAGACGTTAAGCAGGGCTTCGACCGAATCTGGATAGATGGATTGCTCCAGAATATCAAGATGAGTCTTCACGCCCCCTTCTTTCTACTTCTGCCCTATTATCTAATGGAGCGTAAGTTTGAAATCAAAATCAGGACAGCAATCTCTCCTGTTCACTATATGAAGGTGGGTTTCCCTCAAGGCAGCTTACTGGGTCCCTTCCTCTATAATTTGTACACGGCAGACATTCCCACTCTGAATGACCTACATGAGTTCGCCACCGCAGGCAACACTTGATGGCCACATTTGCTGATGACGTGGCAATATTTTACTCCACCCACTGTGAGTACGAAGCCACTAATGGGGCCCAGGAATACATCCACTTGCTTGAGAGCTGGGCTCGCAGGTGGAACATCAAGCTCAATGCCTCGAAGTGCTAGGCGGTCAACTACACACTGAGGCGTGGCAAGGCTCCAGCAGTCTGGATAGATGTTAGCCCCCTTCACCCTGGCATCAGCGCTAAGTATCTTGAAATTGTACTGGATAAGAGGCTTCCCTTTCGGGCGCACATCGACGGCCTTCTCAAGCAGTGCCGCTTTAAGACGGCCAAGGCCAACTGGCTACTTAACCCCAACAGCCCATTGCCACTTCGCTGCAAACGGGCAGTTTACAACGTCGTGGTGCACCAGCTTGGAGATACGGCATCCAGGTTTGGGGAATAGCATTTCGTACAAAACGAAGACGGATTCAGACACTCCAAAACTTGGCCTTGCGCCGAATGACCGGTGCTGACTGGTACGTGAGAAATTCGACCTTGCACAGAGACCTCAAAATGGAGACTATAGACAGCCAAGAGCCCCCGACTACATACGTGACGATGTAGCCTTACTCAAACAAAACGCCTTTGATGTTTGTCCACGATAAAGCGTGAGGACCCAATCTTGGCGAAATATCACCTAAGTCAACTGTGTTGTAATAGAAATGAATGCTGTTTGTCATTCAATACAATAAACATTAAAAAAAAATAAAAATTCATAAAACATCACATCTTATAAAATTTGCATTGGACCGGCAGGCAACCAACCAACAGGCACACAAACGCATAAATGCTTCTATTCATATACAAAATATGCGTGAATAGCAAGTCAAAAAAAATGAAAATGCACACATGCCAACGCTTAGGTACCCTTACCCACGATAACGAGCTAAAATGCAAGAATTTCGCATCGACGTGGCAAACCCTTTCATTATTCTTTATAATACTCATCCCTTCAAAAGGAAAGAAATGCCTCCGACATTTAAGAAAAATTTAAATTGTGCGCCTTTTTGCTTGCGGACCCATACACACACACGCATTTAAACGGTACCTAGACAATGAAAGAGCACTGAGAGTAAGCCAAATCAGTTTCCTGTAGTGTGAGCGATGCCGTTCTACCACACAAATCATATGTATTTCTTACTCTCTTGGTCACGGTTTTGGACCAGATGTCAAATTTTTGCTGTGTCCACATTGGATGTTCTGCATGTCTTACCTATATGTTATTCGGATAGTGCTAAAATGAACTTAGGAACGACTAGAACAGTAGATTAATTTAAAACTATATCCCACATTATTCGTTAAACTGATTACGAAAACAGCAGAGAAATTTTTAAACAACCATATAAATAATGATAAGGGACGAAGAAAAAACTTACGAGTTAAAAAAGTTCTTAAAGAAAAAAATCAACTTGAAACAAGAATAAGAAGCCTCATCACAATAAAAACAAAAAGAGGTATATCAGAGAGATAGAGTAATATTCATACTCAATTCACCAGCAACAAACGCGATTCAGATTGCGGTGAAAAAATGATAATAAAGGTTAATATACCAATTGTACAGTAAATATATGACGACTATACAACCACGATGGAAGAGGGATTTTAAACAAAAATCTCACAAATAGATGATGTTAGAATCAACATAACTACAAAATAAACCAATCTACTTAAACTCAATGTACAAAATAGCAACCACCAACACATACTCTGTGGGTATCATAACAGTAGTAGTATACTGGAATAAAATAAGATAAATAATCTACACGCCAAACGTTCACAGGAGCTTTCTCCGTTCAGGCCATTCCATCGATGTGGCTCTCACTTCACGCCAGGGGGGGAAAAGTTACCACGCCGAACCCAATACCCCTTACGCCACCAATGAAGCTGCCCCGCAGTATTCAAAACAAATAACTCACTCCGCCCGCCATTCAAGTAACCGCTGTCATAATAAATGCAACAAATAAAGTGCGACATCAGCTAACAGCTCGTGCATTGACTCTGTTGTGACATATATACAAATTAAAATAAAATCGTTTGATTATTATTATTTATTCGCCAATCCGTCTGGACTGAACCGTGGGTATGAGAAACTGATTTTACAATTATATCTTAAGTTTGGGCAGCGGCATGAGCAGATCGCTGACTCTGTGCCTTGTGCCGTTCTTCAGCAGCCACTCAACGCGCGCATGTGCGGGATCGTATTTATATGGTCTTCTGCAAGTTTCGCAACATTATTGCGACGGCATCCGGTTGCCCAGTCGGACAAGCTGGTGATAACTCCTACCTCAGCTAAGTGAAGGGCGTCCTCGGGCTTCCGTACGTTCGCTAGCACATTTGCCACCAATGCTGAGCGCTGTTCGGTGATCGTAGCCTCCCGCAGAACGTGGTATTCACCGCCGCATCGCACTCACCGACGGCGTGTGTAGCTGTGCCGCAGTCCGCAACTATATTGCTGTCTTCAAGATCTAAAATTCTATTGGAATGTTGGACTGGATACTTCTAATATGTATACTACACTAGCATTTGTGAAGTGTTTAACGGTAATTTCTGTTATATCAATTTCATCCAATATAGCTGGGCTGATCAGGTGAATTTATGCCAGAGTGATGGCGAGTATTAAATTTTGTAAGTCGGTAATTATCATTCTATTTTTTGCCAAACGTGTTTCGCAGAAGTGATCTGTAGCGGTCCTGTCAGTTTTATGTATCGAATTTAAGGCCTTTGTTAGTTCGTTGAGTCTCGTTTGTTGTTGTGTTCGTAGTTGTCCCAGGTAACCATACTTGCCCCAAATAGTCACATCACCATCTGCTACGGATATGTAGTCGGAGTAAGTGTAATTTATCAGTTTCATTGCTGCAATCGTAAGTACGATTGGTATCAGAATTAAAAACGTATAAGCCTAGAAAGAGTAAATGTATCTTAGAAGAAATGTAATAAACGTTTTTTTACTTTAATAATAGAAATATCTTTAAGCGTGCTACTTGAGGTTGTCCTTATGGACCACCCTTTTATAAGAACCGTCGTGCCAAGGTCGGCGTTGATCGTTTTTTCAGTTCATAATGGTGTTAGTTTTGAACCAGGTCGTTTATTTGATTTTAGCCATACTTGTGACTTACCTTTATTTAATTGTTCGAGGCTCTTTGGAGTTGTTCCCTTACTTGAGATTCTAACCCTATTGAGGCTGAGTGCACTATATCTATCGGTTTTACGTTAGTGACGGAATTAATGGTTCAATTATATGCAATGTTAGATAGGAGGATTAGATAAATAGTGCCATCAATTTTTTTTTCATATTTCAAGCAACGGGCTATCTCTACGAGGGTACTATGGAATCTTTTCACCTGCCCGTTTGACGTACTATGTAGGGGAGGTGCGTTCGAGATTTGTATTTTGGTTTCGGAGTATAATGCCTACTCGTTATCGCAGTTAATTGTTCTTGTTCCTGCGAAAAAATTTATAAGGTGATGTATTGGGGTTTTTATATGCTCGTGAGTTTATGGCTTGAACCACGGCGAATTTAGAAAGTTTGTCAATGCACGGTGCACGGTCGGTGGAAGAAATGTTGGCATGCAGTAGTTCTCCTGTGAATGCATGTATAGGGGTTCTAGCTATGGCCTGTTTAACCGGGTGACGGTTATACTTTGCTTTTGAGCTAGAGCTAGTCTGCTCATTTAAGGATAGAAATAGTCACCCAATATTTTTTTGACATTTTCTTGGGCGGCGCGGTGCGCTCTGTTGTGCTTGGTGATAACAATTTCCCTTTGTTCGGTTTGGTCGGTTATATCCGTGACCAGGTGCGGGAAATGTCTCTACTAGCTTGTGTTGGATAAAAGCTAGTATCGGAAGATCGCAGTGTAACGAGTTGACAAGTCTTGTAATGTCTGTCATAAGGCCTCTCTGTCTGTGAATCAGACCACACGTCTTAGACTGTCCTAAAAAAAGGATTATCGTTCTAACCGAGGGGAATTGTAATTCCTCAATGATGATTTGGTTACGGAAACAGTTTATTGGTTTTTCTGTTGTTTTAATGGTGTATGTAAGAGGCTGATCACAGTGAATTGTGGTGATATTTGAATCTACCTCCGTATATATGAATTGAAGTCGTTGTTTCGCTCCGGTTTTGGCGAGACAAGGCGTCAGCCACTTGACATTCTTTACCTGGTTTATAGATGATATTTGCGTTGTGTTCCTCCATAAACGGTTTCCAGCGCTTTATCTTTGCATTAGGATTTTTATCTGATACCTCGAACGTTAGTGGCTGATGATCTGTGTAAATGTTTAAGTTCCTAACACCATACAAGTAATTTCGTAAGTTCTTGAGGGCCCATACTATGGCCAAGAGGTCTCGTTCGTTCGTCGCAATGTTTATTTCATTGTCCCGTAGTGTCCGGGAGGTCACTGTAATTGGTCTACCATCCTGGGTTAACACTGAGTCTAGGCCGCGTGCTGAAGCGTCTGTTGTTAAGTCGAGCGGTCTTTTAAAATCTTGGTATATCAGAAGCACGTCTTCTGATGCTAATATTTCTTCAAGTTTGTTTAAGGCAAGTAGCTCCTGTGAGCTTAGATTAATCGGAACCTTCCTGGACTGATTAGCATTTATTTTGACGTTTTCCTCTTTTAGAAGGTCCGTTAGCGGTCTCGCAATGGTGGCGAAGCCTTTTATAAAGCACCTGTAGTAGCTTAATAGGCCAAAAAAGGTCCCAAGGCCGAACAAGGTACTTTGAGGATGGAAGTTCTTGATTGCCTAAATTTTATAGGCGACGTTGTTAATCCACCTCTTGACACAACAAATCCCAGGTATTCTCCCCTTGTTATACCCAGAACCCATTTAAAATGGGTAAAAGGGGTATTATGTTTTTGTGCAAAATGCAAATGTATGTAACAGGCAGAAGAAAGCATCTCCGACCCCATAAAGTATATATATTCTTGATCAGCATCAATAGCCGAGTCGATCTAGCCATGTCCGTCTGTCTGTCCGTCCGTCCGTCCGTATGTATGAAATTTTAGATGTAGGGGCTCCTAGTTCCTACGCAGATCGAGTTTGTTTCCGATAAACGATAACTTGCCCCGTTTCCAAGTAATCGATAAAAATGTATATCGAAATCCCGTTTTTAAAGCAATTTTGGTAAATAATCAGAGCTAGAGTCACCAAACTTGACATGTAGCTTCTAGAATAGTATATATATATCGAGTATCTTTCATTTTATACCTATCGCCACCTCCCCGCTACTCTCTATCTATAAGCGCGAGCTGCATTTGGTGTTGGAATATGAGGGTTCAGGGTATCCTCTAGTCGGGAGCTCCCGACTAGAATCTCTTACTTGTTTTTTTAAAAAACTTAGATTTTTCAAATTCAATCAATATCTTTGAGGCGGTCATTCTTATTTTCTGAGAAGATGATTACGTCATCTACATAGACGTAACAGGTCTTCCCGATTTTTTTTTGTAGGATGTCGTCGATCGACCTTTGGAATATACTTGGGGCATTTTCCAGCCCAAATGGAAGTCTACAGAAATTGTACTTGCCATTATTGACGGAAAAAGCTGTTCTTTCCGATCTTTCTCCGCTCAGCTCAATCTGGTGGAAACCCGAGGTAATGTCCAGTGTTGTAAAACACTGGGCCCTTCCCATTTTTGACAGTATTGCCGAAATAGTGGGTATGGGGTTTTTATCGTCCACGCTTTTTTGAATTAGTTTTCTAAAATCAATTACTAACTGTTTGTTCTTGTGACCAAGCTCATCCAGATTTTTTTTGTCAACAACCCTTGTAGGGTTATTGTATGGTGATCTGGATGGCCTTATTATGCCATCTGCGAGAAGTCGTTTGACTTCTGCATTGACAAAGTCAGTTACGCCCATTGGATACGGGTATAGCTTAAAGTATACCGGTTCCCCGTCTGTGCGGATTGTGGCCATGGTGTTTATATTATAAGGCAAGGACTCGTTAGGGTCGGAAAATGCCTTTGATCTTTGTTTGATCAGCTTGTTAAAGGGTTCTTTGACGGGCGGGGGTACCTCATCGTCATTTATTTTTTTAAAATTGACAATATGGCATTTCATAAATTGTACCGGTGTCAACCGTGATTTTTTTTAGATTAATGTTTGCATTAATTTTTTTTTAAAAGATCGAGGCCGATAATGCTTTTGAAGTCTTTTAGGTTTTGTAGAATAAAATATAAAATTTGAGCTTGAACAAATAAATAGGGCACTTTCGCTCTATTGTCGCGTGACTGGCTTTTCGAATGGCGCAAAGTGTGCCAACCCGGGAATTGGCTTAACATCATTTTTAGAAGCCCATGTGTCAATAAGGAGCTTTATGGTTTGTCCTGCTACTGTTCTTGTGATGAACGGTAGCAAGGGATAAAAAAATGCAAGTTTCTTCCTCAGACAAGTCGTCTTGTGCTTCCGTGGCCTCGGCCCGCGCTACAGTTTCATAACTCCCTGTCTCCTCCTGACCTTCGGTTGTTTGATTGACCCTCTGCATGGATTTCCCCGATGCTGCTTTCCTGACTTTGGGTAGTTTTGTAGAAGTAGAATCCGTTGTTCCCACAATATAATAAAGTCAATAGATTCGATTTGGAGATCTTGTATTTAATTGGAGCAGCGAAAGTGCCGCTTCAACTTCTCATGAGTTTCTGATTTTACAAATATATCTTAGGAGCTAAGGAAGGCTAAGTCTCGCAGCTGCGCTGCCAACAGCGGAGCGGCAGCGGAGAGACGGTTATGTATTCTTAGGTATATAGCTATGCTCGCTTAGGCTGGAGCGCGAGGGTATATGCACATACTCTTGAGTTCATGTCCATGTGAGGTCCGCATGTGACAACTATGCTGACACTTGGACTTTCCGTTAGCCGACCAAAGTATACAGACCGGCTCGGATTTCGGCCGCTTGGTTTAAAGACTGGGACTCAGAATTTATATTTGTGTTTGTTTATACATATGCAACAATGTATGGAGTACAGTGTGCATTCGATATATATGCATATTACATCTCCCTCCTTTTGAAAAATTACGTAATATAATGAAGTTATTTTCCAATGTATATATTTTTATTAAACTAAAGAATTTAGGTATGGGTTTTTAAAAAATAAAAGTAACATTATTTGAATGAATAAGAGTTCAAACAAGCATCGACCAAGCTGTGCCGACTCAAGTTGTGACGATTAAATCGGCTAAGAACCTCGGCCTCATGAGCATAGGACATGTAAAGTTATGACACATTCAAGGTTCAAGCAAAAATTCACAATTTTCAAAATTGATAAAGACTCATTATTAGCAAAATTTAAATTTCCAATAATAGGGTCACCGGCTTGAGTAGCGCTACTCTTAGAGATTGTAATATTTAATTGCCCATTATTTTAAAAGATTCTATTGAGATAGTTTCAAAGATCTTTTCGCTCGGTGCCACTTTGAGTTGGCTGATATTAAGTATACCGGCTTCCTTTTCAAGCTTTAAGAAGAACTGACCTAAGTCGAGAATCCCATTGGTGTACATACAGCTAACGTTTAGTAGGCATATCGAATCTGTTATTCGCAAGGTCACTACTTTTCGTACCTCATCATTTACAATGACTTCATATACGTTGGGCTTAGACGCTTTATTTAGAGTTTGCCTTGGCAATTCTAATTGTTTTTGTTCTTTTCCTGCGCAGGAATTTTTCAGTTTGCTTTGATTTCTGGTAGTGACTTTGGATATTGGATATTTTGTAGGTCCTTGATTGTTATTCTGGACAATGCGTCCGGGATATGGTTGTCTTTTCCCTTAAGATATTCCACAGTAAAATCATACTCTTCTAAATCTTATCTCAAACGTGTCAATTTTGAGCTTGGGTTAGTCATAGAAAATAAATAGGTTAGTTAGTCTATGGTCGGTTTTAACTGTAAAGTGCTTGCCATAAATATATGGTCGAAAATGCTTAATTGCCCAATGAATAGCTGCTAATTCTTGTTCTGTTGTGTTTTTGTTACTTCCACCTTTGGTAAATGATCTTGATGCATATGCTACGGGTAGTTGAGTTCCATTTTAATCTTGAGTTAGAACAGCTCCACATGGTTGTTTGCTTGCGTCTGTTGTGATACAAAATTCTTTATTGAAATCGGGATATTGTAGTAAAGTGGGTTTCATCAATTGAAGGCTTTTTGACATTGATCTGTTTTTATTCAAATTTAACATTCTTTTTACATAATCCAGTTATATGACGTGAGTAATCGGAAAAGTTGTTTATAAATCGTCTGTAGTAATTGCAAAATGCAACAAATCTTCTGGAACTGTCTGCGTCTGTTGGGACTGGGTATTTTTCTATTACATCATATTTCATGCTGTCTGGTAAAATACCATTATCGGTGCACTTGTGACCTAGGAAGGTTACTTCGTGTCTGAAGAATGAACACTTTTCGGGGTGCAATTTTAGGTTGTGCTTCATAACTCAAAGACGTTTGTAAGGTTTTTAATCATATGCTTTTCTGAGCAACCGATGACAATTAGGTCATCCATATATAGGAATGCCTGTGAAGGTTCGATACCTGAAAATGCAATTGTCATCATTGTTTGAAAGGAATTTGGCGCTATTTTTAAAACATAAGGTAATCGCGTGAAGCGGTTGGAGCCATTGCTCGTGGAAAATGACGTTATATTTCTGGAGTTTTCTTCGAGTTCTATTTGGTGAAATCCTGACATTAAATCTAGACATGCGAAATATTTAGCTCTGCCCAATTGATCAAGAAAATCACCTATTCTTGGTAGTGGAAATTTATCAGATAAGAAGTTTTTGTTAATTTGGCGATAGTCAATTACTAAACGCCATCTTTTAGTATCCCAATTTGATAATGATTTCTTCGGAACAATTAAGAAAGGACTGTTGTATTCAGAAACTGAAGGTTCTACTATTTATCTTTAATTAATTTTTTAACTTGTTTTTCTACTTCTTTTTGACTGTGGGGAATTCTGTAGTTCTTAATGTATACCGGTACAACATCCTTCATCCTTTTTTTGTTTGTAAAAATTATTTGTTGATAACGATTCGGTTTCTATTCCGAATATGTCCATGTATTTTGTGCATAATTCATTAGGTATTGTTTTATATTGGGAAGGGAAATTTTTATTCAATTTATTTAAGATGTTTGAATTGTTTTCATCTTTAAAATTCGGACAAATGTTTTTTTTTTTTAATTTGCAATGGAGTTTCAAGGAATACTCCGTTTTGGATTTCTTGGTTTGATATAAATATATACCTAGTTGCTGCGTTTAACGCAATTTTTCGGACAACTTCGGACCTTGCTGGTAGAATTGTCAAATTGTTTTGAAGGGTATGATTTATTGGAATGTTTATTGGGTGATCGAGATTGTCGGGCCTTAGTATAAGCCAATCGTTTTCTGGTTTAAAGTCTATTTGACAATTCTATTTTTTCATGAAGTCGATGCCTATTATTCCATTACATGGAATTGGAAAATCTGATGTTACTAAGTGGAAATTATGTGGAATGGCATAGTTATTTGAAAGAAGTTCTATTGAAGTTAGTCCTTTTGAGTTTATTGTTCCTTCACCAACACCTGATATTTGAGTAATGTTATGAAGATCAATATCATGAAATGAATCTGAATTTTCTTTTATTGATGAAATGTCTGCACCAGTATCAACTAATAATGTATATAATTTTTAGTTTGTTCATTTTTAAGTAAAACAAAGAGATTGAAGTTAAGGTTAATACTGTGAACTGTTTATTTTTTCTGGGTTTTGTATCTTAAGGATATTTATTGATTTTCCGACGTGGTTTGTGCTTGTCGGACATTATTATTATTATTTCTGTGTGCGTTGCTATTAATATTGTTGTTATTGTTGTTACCATTATTGGCTCCGCCACGGTTGTTTCCTCTATAATTTCCACGACCTCTATTTTTATACCCTGAACCCATTAAAAATGGGTAAAAGGGGTATTATGTTTTTGTGCAAAATCCAAATGTATGTAACAGGCAGAAGGAAGCATCTCCGACCCCATAAAGTATATATATTCTTGATCAGCATTAATAGCCGAGTCGATCTAGCCATGTCCGTCTGTCCGTCCGTCCGTCCGTCCGTCCGTATGTATGAACGCGAGGATCTCAGAACCTATAAGAGCTAGAGACTTGAAATTTTAGATGTAGTTGCTCCTAGTGCCTGCGCAGATCGAGTTTGTTTCCGATAATCGATAACTTGCCCCGTTTCCAAGTAATCGATAAAAATGTATATCGAAATCCTGTTTTTTAAGCAATTTTGGTAAATAATAAGAGCTAGAGTCACCAAACTTGACATGTAGCTTCTAGAAAAGTATATATTTATCGATTATCTTTCATTTTACACCTATCGCCAACTCCCCGCTACTCTCTATCTATAAGCGCGCGCTGCATTTGGTGTTGGAATATGAGGGTTCAGGGTATCCCCTAGTCGGGAGCTCCCGACTAGAACCTCTTACTTGTTATAATTTTGGTTGTAGCCGTTATTTCGATAGTAGCCATTGTTTTGGTAGTGACCGTTGTACTGAGTGTTACTACGGCCATTTCCTCTACCACGAAAATTACCTCGGTAATTATTACCTCGATAAGTTTGTCCTCCTCGGGTGTAAAATATTGTATTTGCATTGCCCGTCTTTTCAGTACTACATTGTAAGTATTTTGTGATGGCTTCGTTCATTGTTGTTTCCTGCCTCAAGAATTGTTTTGAGTTTTCCATGTTCGCAATTTTTAACCATTGTAGTAATGGCTTCTTTTGTACTAAATTTATCAGCGTGTTCAGCCGATAAACCCTCATCGATATACGAAGCTTCCAATAGCTTACGCAAGTTATCGATTTCTGTCGTAAATTTTTAGGCAGTTTTGCCTTTCTGGTTGGTTTTTGCCAGTTTTGCCTTTATTACGTCGGATGTTTCACCGACTATAGTGTCTTGTAGTTTCGCAATTATTGCCGTAATAGAGGTTTCATTTTGTACATTGTATAAGGTTGAGCCTACTATTTTATTATTATTAGTATTATTATATTACTTCAATAGCCAAGCGTTCAAATGGTCCTTTTGTCAAGTCAACCAATTTGAGTGCTGTGATGAATCTTTGTAGATTCAATTTTTGGCCATTGAATTCGGATATGGAATTTGATATGTCCTTTATGTATGCCCTTTGAGCAACTGGGTCTTCCATTATGTTTTCTTTTGTTTCTATTACGCTGGTATCTGTATCAAATTTTTCTTCGTCTTGTTTTTTCGGTAATGTTATTACCGCAGGAATTGTCAGATCGTGTAGATCTTTTTGTTTTATGTTAATTTCTTCGCTTGAATCGGAATTGTCCTCTTCCGTTGAATCTATTTCTTCCTGTTCTGCTGATTTTTGCTCTTCGCTAAAATCTATTGTCAAAGGGGTATTTAAGAAAGTAGGTATCGATATATCTAAATGATAACTCTCTTTGACAGTTATTAAATTCGAACGTAACTTGATCAATTATTTTGATATTCTTGACCAGTTCGTTTCATTTATTATTTTCCTATTTTCATGCACTAATATTCTTGCTTCATTAAAAGAATCGACAAGAATCTTTGTATGTTTATTTACTGTGTCCTTCTGTATTGCCCTATTCTGGCTTACACATTTGTTTATCAAAAGTTTCTTTTATTTCACGGATATGGAGAATTAGTTGCTCCCATTCCATAATAAGTTTTTATTGTTTTGTTTTTATTTTATTTGCGCGTAATTTTTAGTACAATAATTTGGCCTAACATTGGGTGTATGGCTATTTCTGAGGATACCTTGCAATTTCTCACGGTAGAGAGTACTATTGCTTTTTGAGTGCTGCTGCAATGAGTGAGTGGGGAGAAGGGTATGCTGTACCTATTCATATATAAGTATTCAAAGTCGGAAATTAAAAAGGGGCTCTACTAGGTTTCTGATTATCGAAAATACCCTATTCTCAAAATCTGGTTCTTTTCCAAGTGTAATTCTTATACACTCGTATGTGTCCATTTTAAAACTTTCTTTTTGACAATCAATTTATTTCTCTTCTCTATATTTCATCAGTGTATGCATCATATATTATTTATTTTAGAATATATTTTTATAATAACTGTTTGCGTTATTATCAAATTAGATATTGTCTAGATCGTTAGCTTGGCTTAAGGCCCTTGTTGTTCCACACTTATTGTGGAGCATATAAGCTTTGAACAGAATGTATGCGCACATAATAAAACAATTATTGATAATAATGTATTTGTTAATTTTGAATCAATATTTGTTGATTCGATTTTGTTAATGACATTGGCAGTGGAGTCCACTGTTTTAGTATCTATTAACCCCATTTTGGGTGTATCATCTATATCATTGTCAAAATTACTTATACTATTACTGTTCATTCAAATTTATATATATTTTTTTTTTTATTAGTTTTACAGTATACAGGCTATACTTCTAGTCGAGCAGAAAAAGTTCCGCACAACTTTACAATTAACTTAAATATTTTATTTTTAATTAATTTAATGATTCAGCTGCCATCAGTTCTCCTGCGCGTCAGCTGGTCGTTGCTGGTTTGGGTACGCTGACGCTCCCTCGATTACGCAAGTGGGGGTTTGCCTCTCGCGTTTGTTGTTTCTCAGCTGCAGATGTCCTGGGCTTATGGGCTCAGGCGGGGCCGGTGCCGGTCTTCGCACTGGTCGCTGGTTTCATGCACGTTGATTTGCATGCTACGTTCTTGAGGAGTCCAGGGCAGTCGTTCGGGCAAGTGACCGGCTTTCTCGGTAATGGCTTGGGAGATGGAGGTTTGGTTATGTTTGCTTTTTTTATTATTTTTTTTTTAACTGAGTGAGCTGCGGTTTTAGGGTGTCTGTTTTCGAGACTTGTTTTAAGAAAATCTACCTCGTCCTGCAATTTTTGTGTACAATAGCCACTTAATGTGTGCTATTCTTTTGTTTCATTTGTTTGTTATGCGTCCGCGTTTACCCATTACGCGCATTCTACTCACTCACATATTTTTTTTTTTTTTTTGACATTCGCCCGAAGTAGTAGTGGTGTTTGTCTCTTCATTTTCCATATGTTTATTTTCGCATGTTTGCCATGTAGTATTTTCCTCCTTTAATTTATCCGGCATCAATAGGTCCAAGATGGTTTCTTAGGCTGTCCAGGCTGCCCTTCCTGTGACATTAACACGGTCGCCATGTAGAGGTAGAATCCGTTGTTCCCACAATGGATTTCTTGTATTTAATTGGAGCAGCGAAAGTGCCGCTTCAACTTCTCATGAGTTTCTGATTTTACAAATATATCTTAGGAGCTAAGGAAGGCTAAGTCTCGCAGCTGCGCTGCCAACAGCGGAGCGGCAGCGGAGAGACGGTTATGTATTATTAGGTATATAGCTATGCTCGCTTAGGCTGGAGCGCGAGGGTATATGCACATACACTTGAGTTCATGTCCATGTGATGTCCGCATGTGAAAATTATGCTGACACTTGGACTTTTCGTTAGCCGAGCAAAGTATACAGACCGGCTCGGATTTCGGCCGCTTGGTTTAACGACTGGGACTTGGAATTTATATTTGTGTTTGTTTATACATATGCAACAATGTATGGAGTACAGTGTGCATTCGATATATATGCATATTACAGTTTGATTGACCCTCTGCATGGATTTCCCTGATGCTGTTTTTTTAGAAAATTTTGTCGACTGCCTAAAGCGCGCAGACGTGTCTACCTCCATTGGTTCAAGGACTTAGTTATTATTGTTTCCCTGATTAAACGGGCGTAGCTTTGAGCTGCCCGTTTGCTGCGGCTGGTCGAAGAGGCTAAGGTTGCGTTTGCATATATATATATTTATATTTTACTTTATCTAATGGTTCATCACACTTCATTCCCTCGATAACTTTTACCCTTTAGTAAACCACTACTTGGGGAGGTATTGGCTCTTACAGATTTAATATGGTCGTTGTTGTATGTTGTTGTATGTTGTGTGATAGCTGCTTATTCAGCTTTAAAAAGTGCAGCTTGGTGTGTAAGGGTGGAGTTGACCGCCGCAGCTATTAGTGTCACAATTTCTTGGGTGATCATCTTGGCCTGCCAAGAGCACTGGGCATTATATCTTCGTCACTACTATCGTTGATGGTCAAGGATCTGTACATTTGTACGAAACACTGGCTTTTTGTTTTTGTTCTACTTTTTACAGGCAACACAAGAAAAATTATTTATGTTACTTTTGTTTTTTATTATTAGAGAAATTACTCCGATCAGCAAAGCACTTTTTATACCCTGAACCCATTAAAAATGGGTAAAAATGTACCCTTTTTGTATTTGTGCAATTGTATGTAACAGGCAGGAGAAGGTATCTCTGACCCCATAAAGTGTATATATTCTTAATCAGCATCAATAGCCGAGTCCGTCTATCCGTATGTATGAACGCAAGGATAGCTGAACCTATTACAACTAGAGTCTTAGAATTTTAGCTGTAGGTCCTCCTAGTGGCTATACAGATCGAGTTTATTTCCGATAATCGATAACTTACTTTGTTTCCAAGCAATCGATCCTGTTTTTTGAGCAAATTGGGTAAATAATAAGAGCTAGAGTCACCAAACTTGATATGTTCATTCTAGAATAGTATATATATAAATCAAGTATCTTTCATTTAATACCTATCGCCACCTCCCCGCTACCACCGCAGTGCTATTAATCAAGTTAATAATCCAACTTGTATTGCCCACCAATTTAAGCCACAATTTAAATGCAATTTAGTTTTTGAGAAACACAAATATTCTATGGTACAATAAGATATACTGTAGAAAATTTCATTAAGATCGGTTTTTGTTTTGCTTCCAAGAATTTCCCAAATACATGTACACACACACATTCATGCGCGGCTGCTTCGAATTCTGTCAACAGCATTGCAGTTGCGATTATTTTCTGTGCTGATATTTTATTTGGTTTTTTTCTCAATGAGACTCAATAATTAGTGTGCCTGTGGTGCGGTCTGTCGTGAGTTCGAGCCCTACCGGGGAAACTATTTTTTTTTTTTGGCTGGTGTGGGTGTTGAGTAGAGTCGACAGTAAGTAACGCGGTCAGTTGCGATTTCAAACCCAGCCAAGGGAATTTTTTTTTTTAATTTTTTTAAACGAGCTGCATTAGATGTTGGAAAAAGAGGGTTCAGGGTATTCCCTAGTCGGGAGCTCCCTACTAGAGCCTCTTACTTGTTTTATTTGTTTTTTTACATCTTTTTTTCTATTTGATTTTCATTATAAGTTCTAAGTTTTGTCCGATTTGCTTATATATATATATTATATATGCACTTTGTATAATTACCTTATGGCCTTCAGGAATGTGAACTTTTAAAAGTGGTCTTCGAGGACGAATATCCGTATACGTATGCCCTCGTTTTGACCGTGGATATTTCCCCAATAATTCGATGTATATCTACTTCTTCCTAAATACCGTGAAAGGCATCATAGGCCTTTCTTGCTGATCGTCGTCCAGCTGGAACAGCACGGCTCCTACTCCGAAATGAGATGCTCCGCACTAGATTAAATCGAGAGCTGTGGTAAGGGCTAGCTTCAAGCATCCACGGTATCTATGGTCGGTCAGCACAAATTTACCCGTTATTTTTCTTCAAGTCATCATCAACGGTACCGAGATATCGGCGAAGTTCTTTATGAAGCGACGATACCACCCCGCTGTACCTAGAAAGCTTCGCAGTTTCTCCTTGGGTTCGGAATGTTTTGGATCGCCTTCACTCATCCATGGATCCAAGCGTAATGTCCCGCCGCCTAGAATCCCATGTATCCTAAGTTGCGAAAGCAGAACTTTGATTTCACCGTACCTATGGTGACATTTGCGCTCTACAAGCATTAGGCCACCAATTCCAGGGGCTGTTGGCCTCCTCGATGATGCAATATTCTGCATCTTGTACACCTCGGCCACCACGATCTCCTGCTTGGCCGGTGACAAAGGATAATTGCTGTCCTTCAAGGGTTCAGTTTCCTCGATCACCAGTATCCAATGCTGCAACGGGTCGGACTTCCCTAGGCCATCCTTTTCGAATTATTGGAATGCACCCTTCACGTCTTCGCTATAAGACGAGTCAGCTCTATTAGTAACTTTGTTCATGTCCTTATTGTTTTCCACGACCGCTGACCCCGAGCCTATCCTGCTATCATCGCGCTCCCTCTGGAATTCCCCGGACAGTTTTCGCACTGTGTGCACATGTAGCAGAAAATGCTCCTCCCTCAGTTAAGGCAATCTTTGAACACAAGATCAAAATGTCTACAGTTTCAGCAGACTTGCCGTGTTTGTATTTTACTTCTCACGAAGGCCTTCTCCAGCTTTCTTGGCGGGGGTTTCGCATGATTTGGTGGCATCTCAGCCCCGTGAACCATCGGCCTCAGTCCTTGCGGATAGCGCGACGGTTGCGCATATCCTGCATAAAATCGTATTTTGTTGGGTTCCAATGTACCGGGCCAAAAGTGCTTGCCGCAATTTCACCCAGCTGTCGACCCTGGAATGCCGCACTTATACTCAATACTATTCGCCGGCACTGCCAGTTAAGAGCAGGTGAAAACCGCGCTGAACCTCGTACCACGGGATCGATATTGCCTCTGCAGGCGGAGGAGCCCTTGGGCTTCATCTGGGCCGTTGTCCCAAAATGCAGCTGTGCATATGGGCAGCAACGGTCACAACGGTCTATGTATGCATGTGCCGAGATTTCAGCACCGATAATGTGGACGCCCACCGAAGCGCACCGTTTCATAATTTCCGGCCCCTCCAAACGAAAATTAATACAAGAAATTATATGTCTATCGAGTCCCGCCATTAAATGCCTGTAAAAGTTCGCAAAATGGTAGCATCCCTTATCGTATATATAATACTAGCAGGTATTGCCCAGCCGTGCCCGTTTTGTGCTTCAAATTTTAGATATTACCTTCCCATTGTTACCTACTGTTTGGTTACGCTGCCAAAACAGCTGAAGTGACCTCGCAACTGATAAGAGCAGCAACTTAATCTTATCTTGAAAACTTGCTCTGGGAAGCAATTGCTTAAACTTCGCTCTTAAGATTACATTTACATTAAGCTGGCGCTCTTCGCTGTTACGATCATTTTATTGCCCTAGCATTTACTTATGCGAAGCCCTCGAAGCTGCGCGTCGAGTTAGTTAAATTCGTTCGCTTCGTGCATTTGGTACACATCGGCCACTTGCATTACTTAAATTTATAAAAATCAGTTGTCGCTTCGCTGTGGGTGCGCTTGCCCTTATAAATGTTTCGTTCATTTCGTAAACTTAAATTATAAGCACAGACCAATTCGGGTCTGCCAGCTTCTGTTTAGTTATAATAAACATACAATCAAATTGAAACACAAGAAATAAAACAAAGTTCATTATTTCTATTTGTGAAAGCAATTGAAAAAGCTTAATAGCGCAACACCTACTATTCAAAAATATGTTTAAAGTGCATCGAATAAAGAACCAAATGTTGGAATCAGCAGTTTTCGCCCTTGTTAGTCATGTGGTAAATGTGTGTTTTTAAAAACTTCGACCCGCATTTTCCATTCAATTACGGTAAACTTTGCGAAGGCGTGTCAAATAGATTCTGATAAATATCTCTGAAAATGGGTTTGGAACCGATAGTAAACCAAAAAGTACACGTATTCATTAAGTTTTTTTTATGTAGAGCTTTGAAAATAGGTTTGATGCAAATCGAACAAAATCGAAAATCGTATTTCTACCGATGAAGCTTGGATTCTGCGAAAAACGTGAGACACGTCTCTAATGTTTCCTCTTCTAGATCGTTGGAAATAAATTTGAAGCCGAAACGTAACCCACCAAATCTTCGACCCCCATTCCCACCAAGAAGGAATGCTTTTTTCGAAAAGTGTGAAACCCCCCACAAAATAATTTAGGCAAAGATTTTTGAAAATGAGTTTGGTAATCGGATGGTAATAAAAAAAAACGTTTTTACGCGATTTTTCCACACTTGTGGGTGGAATTTCATTGTTCATCACATAAGGTAACTACAGTGATTAAGCTTCCCAGCTCTTTCATTTTGGGCTGTGTGTTGATCACCAATCAATCAATCAGTCAGACAGGACAAATAGTTTTATATATAGAGATATGTCAAGTATCTTTCATTTAATACCTATCGCCACCTCCCCGCTACCACCGCAGAGCTATAAATCAAGTTAATAACCCAACTTGTATTGCCAACCAATTTAAGCCACAATTTAAATGCAATTGACTTTTGAGAATACACAAGTATTCTATGGTACAATAAGACAACAACTATATCATTTCGAGGTGGACCATAAAAAGAAAAACTTTGTGTCGGACACCAAAACTTATTGGCGATTTCGTGGCCAGCCCTGCCACAAACCTACCAGTGGACTGGTAGGACTATAAAAAAATATAATAATAACAATAGAAGTAACAGCCAAGGAGCCACGCGGAAGACGACAGGCTGGTCCACTTACTTCGCAAGCCCGGCATCCGTAGCCCGGCCAATCTCATCGACGCTCGAGGGATCCGAACAAAAGTGCAGACGCCAAAAGTCGACCAGGAGGCGAAGCGGCCACGAGCGAGACCACGCCCACATCATCCGAGTGAGTCCATTCCATTTTTCCATCCTCGCCCCTATCAACAGGCAGAGTCAGAAACAGACTCATATTCGAGCTCCCTGAATGGGAGAAGAATTATGCGATTATTAAATTTAGTTTTTTTTTTTGTTAATTTTATATGTATTTACGCATATAAATAATTCTGAACAGTTTCACTGAAGAAACGCTTCATAAGTGCAAACGGCGAGGGAACGACCCAAACGTTATTGCACCTGTCTAGTAAATATAAAAGCTTAAAATTTGGATACTTGCACGAACAATACACACATACCTCGAAATACCCTTTCTATCGCCAATTACCCACCCCCAGAGAGCTCTTTAGGTAATATCTTTAGAAAGGTAGATTAATACCTGCTGCACGACTGATTATCGTACCATACCCGGTTATATGTTTATTTGCGTGGGTATCTTTCCCCATTGGTGCAGAAATTTTCCCACGTGATCTTTATATTTGGTCTTGCGGCCACCGACAATTGCCTTTGTCAAGTTTCTCCGCTTGTTCACGATCGTGCGAAAATTTTCTTAAAATGCATTCTATAAAAAACAAACGATTTTATAGAAATTGAATAATAATTTTAAGGAAATGCAAGCAATTATACTGATACACTAAAGTAAAGAAAATATCCCGCTAATTAGCCATTGATGGGGGGAGGGGGCATGACTGCCGACACGGGCTGATGTAAACCATCCAGTGGCCAAAAAAGAGGGAGACGAGATTAGTTGCTCTTCTCAGGGATCCGATCTGGACAAGTCAAGAGGATAAGTAGTGTTTTTTTTTTGTAATTTTATATTTGAGTCTGACCTGTTTATGTTGTCACAGCTGTTTATGTTGTTCATTTGTTAGTAGTTCCGGCTGTTTGATATTTATCGATTTTGTAGTTCGTTTTCCGAAAGTGTTGTGTAGATCAGTTTTGCTACAGTCGTTGTAGCGTGTTGATATCGTTTGTGCGGACTGCGGGCACCCAGACCACCGATACGCCAGCCAGCGCGGCTTACAGAGAAACAAGCATTTCCGTAACAATATCAATCTGCGCATTATAAACAATTTGATATTTATAATGACTGGTTATCGACAGTTAGCGACTTCTCTTTTTGAAACTATCAGAAATTCTTAGTACTCTTTTACTCATTTTTTGCTCTTTTACAAATAATTCAGAAACGTTCTGATTGATTTTTATAGGTGTTTCAAGGTTAGATAGGTGAATCGATTAGGTTTAATCGTGTAGATGGTGTTTTCGAAATGTAGTCGGTAAATAATTAAATTTTTATTGGTTGTGTGCTTAACAACATTAATGAATGTGTACCAAGTTCCAAAAGCCGACGCTTCGAGATCGATGCTAGTTTGACGTGCATCTTGAATTCATTGGTGTTTATGAATCTATCGATAAGCTAATCGTCATACCTAGATTTTAAATGTTCTATTAGGTGTCAACGCAGATAATGTTTGGTAACTTAAGATTCTTTAGAAGTGTCTTGGCGGCCGAAAATGCAATTCAGTTACTGCATGGTAAAACCAAAGTTATCAGTAGGAAAAGTCATGTGTAAGGAGTATACACTATACATTACATGAACATATTACATTAAAATCATATTTGATTACTGTTCAGACCTTATTTATTATGTAATTACTAATTTCCTTGTACATATTTTATATACTACTTAGTGTTTCCTACCGAAGTGCCCCACCGCCTCACTCAAAAGCAACTAAAATAGGAGCCGTCGCTGTTGGTGGAGCCATGTGGTGGTGGGTAATTTGGCATCTTTGGCATGAACCTGATCACATTACGGTTAGTATGGGCAAGTCAGATTAAACCGATATTTACATATATTTACAGGGCGAGTTTGATTACCCCAATACCTCAAAGTGGAGCAATTCCCACTTAGGAATCCCTCGTGATGACGTATAAAGTACTTTAAGTTCTAATTAAATTCATTGAATGTTACAAAAACGATGAATAACTGTAAAGGCGGAAAATTTGAGTAAAATACAATCTTCTAGCCGCTAGCGAAACAATTTTTCTTATTTTTGAATTTATAAGCTGTACAAAAGTATCGTAAGTTGTTCATTAAATGTACAACGCATCAAAAAATCACGTCGGGGTTGGAGTTCATACATATGTATACTCCTGATAAGTATTAAAGCAAGGTTGATGTTGGCGTGCCCGTAAGTCTGTCTGTCTCTCTGTAGAATAGTCCACCAGTTTCAAAACCATTATTAGGAAATTTTGTTAAGGTTCGTCTTTCTGTTGCAGAAACGGTCGGATCGGAGCACTATTTCATATGGCTGCTATAGGAACGATGGATCGAAAATTTATTTCTTGTATGAAAACCTTGTTTTATACCCATGTTTAAGATAGTTTACCCAACAAATTTGTTTTAAAAATATTTTCAGAAAACCCAGCATAACAAGTTTGATTATTTTCGTCACACAATTGCCAAACAAATGTAGTTTCCACATCACTTGACTTAGTGGATTCTCTCTACCCTTACCAACGATATCGAGCTAAAATGCAAGAATTTCGCAGCGACGTGGCAAACCCTTTTATGATTTCATATTACTCATCCTTTCAAAAGGGTAGAAATGCGTCCGACATTTCAGAAAAATTGAATTTGTACACATTTTTGCTCGTTGGACACATACACACACACATTCAAAAGATCCCTAAACATGAAAGAGCACTGAGAGTAAGTGCGAGCGAGATAAAAATATACAGCGTTGCCGTTCAATCGCACAAATCATATGGAAGAGAGTAAGCCGAGCAGTTTCGTGTAGTGTAAGGGAATAAAAAGACATCATATGTATATCTTATTCTCTTGCTCGCGATTTTGGACCAGATGCCTGCGATTTTTTTGTGCCCAGTTTCCCCCTTTGTTATGTCCAGTCTATATGTTGTTTGGTTAGTGGCTTTACAAAATGCTGTGTCCACATGGCTAGGTTCGCTTTCCACGCATTTATATACCGAACCCGCTGAAAATGGATAAAAATGGTAATAAGGATTTTTTGCAAATGCATATAACAGCCAGATGGAAGCATCTCCGACTCCATACTGTAAATATATTTTTGGTCAGCATCAATAGTCAAGTCAAGCTAGCTATATTCGTTTTTCCATTCTTCCATCTGTCCGTATAGTCCGTTACCATCTATAAGAAGTTATGATCCGACTTGTCTTTTACATTCCTTATACCGATTTGCTGGGATTTGCTGAGTAAGACCTCGATAAATGGAAGAGTCGGTTAACAAATCAATGAATATTTAAATTCGGACTAACGAATTTCGATTACTTTTCGAACACACAATCGGACAACCTGAAAGCATGCAAACGGTAGATAGCTGTTTAGGTCCACCCCAACGGATCCCTTCCCACCACGAGTTGGCCATAAATGCACCGGTTTTACGGGCACCCGCCTTACACCCTTATCTCACACACCATAACTTCTTACTTGAACATTTATACTATTGCTTACACAAATATATTTAATAAATTAACATTTACATTTTTCAAAATTTTTATAATAATTCGTCTTTTTAGGGCAGACGCGACGACACTTAGGACGAATATATAAATTTAATTTAATCATAAATGAAAATTATGACGAATAAATAATTTCATTTTGTCGCCAACTGCGCGTGGTCTCTTCCTATAAATAGAAGTGCTCTTTTATAATTGATAATAAATAATAAGAATAATTATGATAATAATAATTAAATAAACATAAGATTATGATTTGAAACTTACGTTATCCGACTGTTTTTTTCTAATTTCTTGATCATTTTTAATTTATTAATTATTTAAAGCTAAGAAAAAAAAACCAGAGGGCAGCCAGAGGTGGTGGCCAATCCGCTCCTCTGGTGAAGTGAGCCTCGCCTGCGGCACGTCCCGTTGTGGGACTTCACTTTTGCCGATACGAAAATTCGCCTTTTCTATAATTTTAGATATTTATACCCTTGCAGAAGGTATTATTATTTTGTCGTGAAATGTGTAACGCAATGAAGGAGACATCTCCGATTCCATAAAGTATACATATTCTTCATCAGTATCATTAGCCGAGTCGATATTGACATGTCCGTGTGCCCGTCTGCCTGTTTCTATGCGAAAGAGTCCCTCAGTTTCAAAGCTATCTTTATGAAACTTTACAGAAGTGCCTCTTTCTGTTGCACGCAGTACATATGTCGGAGACAGCTGGATCGGACCACTATATTATATAGCTGCCATAGGAACGATCGGTCGAAAAGTGGGTTCTCGGCCTAGCGGCAGCTCTTGCAGACGACGTCGTAGAGACTTGAATCGACTTAGCATCGCCAGGGTGTATTCGTCGTTCGTCTCGCCTGGGTCATGCTTCCTCTCCGGCAATTTATGTTTCAGCTCAAAGTTCGAGCGCCTGGTCTGGAATGTTGCTGCAGGGAACTGTATGAAAAGTCGCACCATTTCAATTGTTTGGTTTTTAAGGAAGGGATGGTATGCAGCAGAATATGCATGCGTTGCATATTTCACGCTATGGTCAGGCCACTCATAAGTGGAGGGTTATATTTGAGTACTTTGAGTTGTGTTATGTTATAGCAACAAAGTGTATGATCATCTGTTTGGTTTGCATTACCCTTACATTGGTTGGGGATTTTGAATATTAAGGTTGCTCATATTACACATTCCTTTTTAAAGAAATAACGTAATATATGTAGTTATTTAAAAATCATGATTATTCATAAAAATTTTTTTGTATATATACTTTTAAGTTTTAAATTATAATAATTGATTAAAACATTTTTTTTAAGTTTTTTTTCTTAATATAAATTTAAAATTGAAATCATAATAATTGAATATGTTACGGTACTGCTTGTTTCTCAGTGGGCCGCGCCGGCTGGCTCATCGGTTTCTCTGGGTGTGGTCCCATCCCTGGCCCGCAGTCCGCACAATCGATAACAACAAAGCTACGTGTCTGTAGCATAACAGACTGTTACAACACTATGCAAAACGAACCACATCGATAACATCAAACAATCGGAACTTCCAACAGATGAACAACATAAACAGCTGTAATAACTATGAAAATGTAAACAACAAAGGTGAGACACTCAATCAAAATTAACAAAAACACTATTTATCCACCTTACTCTTCCAGATCGGGCCCCGGTTCCGGACCCAGCGTACCCGCCCTACCATGAGACGATCACCTACACTCGTCTCCCTCATTTTGGCCACTAAATGGCCTACATTAGCCTGTGCCGGCTGTTATGCCAACTCTCCCCATCCATGAAAATTTAAAAAGCTCACTTGCAGCTGCACTGATAGTGCTGGCAAAACATTCCCTGCAGTGACAGTGCTGACACTAAAGTCACGGTTTGTGATGAATCACTTGTTACACTTGTTAATAAATAAGTTGTAAATAAGTGTGAAAAATACTTGATTTGTTTTTATTTCTATTATTTTTTCTCCCTGCTGAAAAAAAATAATAACAAAATAAAGAACAATGGCCACGAACAACCGACCTCAAAATGGAGAAGAAGCTCATTCGCCAATCTACCCGCTTCCGAACAGCTCAACAACCCCTTCTTTTAACAACCCTTCTTTTAACCGACTAATGTCGGTTGCCTCGATGGAAGCAGGCCACTGGAAGATTTCTACCGGTACTACAACGACATGCTCGCCAGTAGTGCAAACCGGAACGGCGCCTCCACCTCGCGGTCAGCCGGTACCCAGCAATGCTCGACTTGGCAACCGCAGCAGTATGATACTGTCAGCACAACGACAGCAACAACCACTACAACCACCGCGTCTTCCAGCAGCGGCTGCAGGACATCTGCCTCATTAGGTACACGCCACGCCGCTTTAGAGCCCATCGGGACCCGCCCCAAAGCCGCCAATCCGACCTCGCAGTCCACCCCGTCTGGCACCCAGAGTTCTTGTGCCACAAACCTCCCTCTGCCATCTATAAAGAACGTAGGTGCTACGCCAGCCTTTCAAGAGCCACTCGTAAATTGGCAAACGGATCCCACAAAAAAACGGCGCGGGACTACATTGTTGGCCGAAGCCGTTAAAAAAGGGAAGCCAGTGAAAAGCCGCAACACTAGCCGCGCTGTAACTAAGCCCGCTACTCCCAGTACCGCTTCGACAAGTAGTAACAGATTTGCTCTCCTTGAGCCTCAGGACGACGCCTCTGTGATCGATGACGCCTCTGTGATCGATGACGATGAGATGGACACTGCCGACTTGGCGCCTCCAGCCCCAGACCAGCAGCAAGCAGCGAAGAAGATATCCAAGCCCAGGCCGATGACAGTCCCTGGTGTCAACGATATCGTTGCAATGGAGCAAACCATCGATCAGGCAGTGGGCCCAGACGCCTATGAGTTCAAGGTCTCTCCCTCCGGCTATCTAAGAATATATGCCAAAGATGCCGACACTCACAGAGCAATTGTCCGCAAGCTCACTGAGGTGAGAGTGCAATTTACCCACTTCTGCCTAAAGGAAGACAGACCATACCGCGTTGTGGTTAAAAATCTGGCCGCTTCTACTCCCAGAAGTCAGATCGAAGCTGCCTTCACATCGCACGGCCACACTGTGACGAACTTGTACAACCCGGGCGCCAGACAGCCTACAAATGAAGCCAGTGCAGACTTCACCAACGACTCGCCAAGTCGCAACTTCTGGTTTGTCGATCTCAAGCAGGATAGTAACAACAGGGAAGCGCTGCGACTCAACAGGGTTGGCCGTCAACGGGTCACAATCGAGCTCCCGAGGAAGAACAAAAGCATCAGGCAATGTTATCGCTGTTATGAGTTCGACCACACTAAAAACTATTGCCTCAAACAGCCCAAATGCGGCAGGTGCGGTCAGCCCCATTGGACGAACTCGGAGCAGTGCCAGGCCAAAACGGTGGCAGACCTACGATGCTCAAACTGTGAGGGGAACCATGCTGCTTATTATAAAGGATGCAAAGCATACCAGCAGCGCTTGAATGCCAGACAACCGGCCATCAATGTTGCCCCCCCGTCACGACACAACCAACAGCAACCTGCACGGCGCATCAACTCGCAGTTTGTACCCTCCAGAATTGTGCAACAAGGCCTGTCGTATGCTGATGCGTTGCAGGCAGGACGCAAAACTTACCAGCAACCCATGTGCACCAACCAGCCCACCGCTACAACAATGCAGCCACAATACCTACAGCATGGATCTCAGGGGCAAGACACGTCCCTCGGAAGCATCCTCCAAGGACTCCAGCAATCGATCGCAGCACTTAATGCCGCGGTCGCAACTATCCTAGTCAGCATCAAGGAACTGAAGGACGCGCAAGGTCCTCCACAGCTCGGTCTTACCACTCACCGCAAATAATGGCTGCCCAGATGCGCCTCGGATCGTGGAACGCTCGCAGCATCATACAAAATGCAAACGAGCTTAAACTATTTTTGAGAAAACATGAAATAGACATCATGCTCGTCTCAGAAACGCACCTACACGCTGGCCTGTACTTCGCCATGGAGGGATATGCTTGCTACCGTGCGGATCACCCAGCAGGTCGAGCCAGAGGAGGGGCTGCTGTGCTTGTCAAGCAGGACTTGGTGCACTACCAACTACAACAGATGACCTCCAGCACCACACAGATGGCTGCTATTATGGTGGGGACTCCTTTGGGTGAAATACCCGTAGCTGCAACGTATCTACCACCAAATCTATCCTGGAGCCGAGCTGGATTCGATTCTCTCCTTGATCAGCTTGGTCATAAATTCATCGTTGGAGGCGACTTCAATGCCAAACACAGGCTGTGGGGAAGCTACAGAGCTGACAACAGAGGCATTGCGCTGCATGAAGCGCTCACCAGCTGCTCAGCCCAGGTCTTGGCCACTGGGAGACCTACCCACTTCCCGTACAACAGGCAAAGTACCCCTTCGTGCATTGACTTCTTTATATACAAGGGCATCCCCAACAGCGTAATATCAGTTTGTGAAGAGTATGAGCTGTCATCTGACCATCTACCACTCATTGCAACGGTCTCTACGTCTGTTCAGAGGACCCCAAAAAAGCGAAGGCTTGTCACCCTTCAATCGGACATACAACGATTCAAAACTGAACTGAATGGCATGATAGATCTAAACATGCCGATCTTGACAGCCGAGGATGCCGACGTTGCAGTTCAAACCCTGCTGGATCAAGTACATACTGCGGCTGCCAACGCTGCGCCAGCACAAATGTACTCTACGCCTACAAGCCAATTTACAAGGACGCTTCCCCCCATCGTTGAGGGCCTTCTTTCCCTGAAAAAGCGACTGAGGAGGGACACCAGAATCGACAGGATTTATCGCCGTATCGCCAACAGGGTCAGGAAGGAGTTAACTTTACTGAGAAGAAAAGCCACAGACACCATGCTAGAGGAAGCAACGGCAGACGAGAGCTCCAAATTCGCGCTGTGGAAACTTACCAGTCGATACAAGCGGCAAGCTGCGCCAAAGTTTCCCATTCGACATCCCGATGGCACCTGGGCCAGATCGCCAATGGACAGAGCCGAAGCTTTCGCCTGCAACCTAGAGGAGCGCTTCAAGCCGTTTGAGACCGCATCGCATGGAAGGATACAGCGAGTCGCGCAAATACTGGAAGCGCCACTCCAAATGTCACTCCCTGTATCACCAATCACCTTCCAAGAAGTGAAGCAGGAGATAAAGAGCTTAAAAAGCAACTTAAGCTTCTGCCATACAAGGCGGTACTTTTTCTCGTCGCCATTTTTAATGCAGCTCTTCGGCTAGGTTACTTTCCAGTGGCTTGGAAGAAGGCACATATCATCATGTTGCACAAGAGCGGAAAGCCACCTAATCAACTGGAATCCTATCGCCCCATCAGCCTCCTGCCTGCCTTTGGCAAGATTCTGGAAAGGTGCATTCTAAGAAGGATCCTGGATACCCCGGAAATAAAACGCCTAATCCCGAAGTTCCAGTTTGGGTTTCGACTCAAACACGGTACCCCTGAGCAACTCCATCGGGTCACAAACTTTATTTTGGACGGATTTCACAGGAAAGAGTATGCGGTGGCAGCATACCTCGACATCCAACAAGCCTTCGACCGGGTGTGGCACGCAGGACTCCTCTCCAAGATAAAGGGCAAATTAAATCCGCAGCTCTTTAACATCATTGCAAGCTTCCTGAACGAGAGGACATTTCGAGTGGTACAGGATGGCATAGCCTCTCATACCAAACGCATAAGAGCGGGCGTTCCACAAGGTAGCGTTTTGGGTCCCACACTATACAGCCTCTTCACGCACGATATGCCCACGGCAAGTGAAATGGCCCTTGTCAGTCGGCAGGATCTCCTGGTGGCTACGTTTGCTGATGACACGGCAATCCTTGCCAAGAATAATTGCGTGTACGAAGCAACGGACTTACTGCAGGAATATCTGAAGCGCTTCGAAAACTGGGCTTGCAGGTGGAATATCTCAGTGAACCCTCAAAAATGTGCCACGATCACTCACACCCTGCGCAAGGACTCCAGCCCCGGACTTTTTCTCCATGGCGAGCTCTTAGAGCAGGTGCGTGACCATAAATACCTAGGGATCACACTCGACACCCGACTTACGTTCAAAAAACACGTCACCGAGGTTACCAACAGCTTGAAAAGCAAAATCAGGCGTCTGAGCTGGCTGCTAAACCCAAATAACAAACTCTCGCTCCGAAACAAAGTACTTATCTATAAAGTAATCCTTGCCCCTGCGTGGCGATATGGGCTCCAGGTTTACGGAATTGCCGCGAAGACGCACCTAGACAAACTTCGTATCATCCAGGCTAAGACCTTGCGAACAATCTCTGGAGCCGAATGGTATATTCGCACACGAGACATCGCAAAGGACCTTAAGGTTCCTATGGTAGGAGACGTTATGAATAATCAAGCAACAAGCTACCTATTTAAGCTCCGCAACCACCCTAACGTCCTGGCAAGGAACCTGCTAAGGAGGCGAAGAAGAAGGAGGCTTAAAAAGTCATATCCAATAGACCTGGCCAAACGCCGCCTTTAATGAAGCTAAATAACATGTACATAAACACACACTATGTAAATATTTAATCTAAGCTATCATTAATCAAAACACACGCTGATAAAAGTTGCTAAACAAGAGTAACAGAAGATTAGCCGTAAATAAAAGAATTTAAAAAAAAAAAAAAAAAAAAAAAAATGAAAATTTAGCCGCACATTTCTCTCTTCAGGTACAGTATATAATTCGTTGCATTCCTTATCGCTATTAACATTTAGTCTAATATCTTATTTCCTTGCAGCATATCTCCAAGCCGCTATTACAAGTTCGTACACGCGAACATTGCCGGCATTTTTTTTTGCGTACGATAAATTGGTATATTCTTATATTTAGGACAATTAATACTAATTTTAAATTTCTATTTTTTTTGTACAGAATACCTTTTGTCTGCAACGTTTGTACAGAACAGGAGACGAAAACACGGCCAAAAGTTATTGCCAGTCGACAAAAGAAAGGAAAATAAGGGGAGATGTAGCAACACAGGTAATTATTGCACCAATGGGGAGCATGTACCCGCTGAAATAAATGCGTGTATACATATGTTTTCTTATTTGCTCGTCTCTCGTCGCACTTAAGTTTTAAGTTTGTTTCTTTTTTTATTTTAATGTATTTTGTGACTCGAGCGGCTTACTCACAGATATTTATTAAATGGCAAAAAAAAAACAAAACCAAAAAATTTTATTGTCTTTTAAATTAATTGTGGGCCGGCTTCTTGCCAGGTAGGAAAAATTTTGAATCTTTTGAGCCGAAATGCAATATGCGAATTTTTATGCTCACTTCGAGCTGGCACGCCCGCCGTTAACCGCTGATCAAATCGAACTCCCCTTACATTTGGGCAGCAACATCATCGGAGCCGAATTTCGGCACACGCATACATTGGCGAGGCGGGCACTGTTGCTGCACATCTGCACAGCTGCATTTTTTTTGGGTCAATGGCCCAAATGAAGGCCAAGGGCATATCCAAGGGCATGCGATCCACTCTCCTCCTAGTCTCTTTAAGAGCGAACCGGGCGGCCGATAGCAATCGTCGCTTTTGGCGCCGTGGATCGCAAGTCTGGCGTTGCCACCCTTCAAAAATTTGGGCTCCGCCGTGGGCCCAGCTTCACCCCGCATACTCTAACCATATGACAAAAGATATCGGCGTGGCCGATAATATCGCTCGCAACCAACTAAGTAAACCCTCGGTGCTGCCGATAACGTCAAATGCAACATCACCACGCAGATTATTGTAACGACATGAATGACCGTTACAAGGAATCTGCGTGCGCATTTCATGGATTGACCCAGCCGGCTAATAACGATGCCCAACGTAGGCCACACCCACGACAAGTAATCTATATTTTCGGCACTGACCCAAAAAAAAACAAAAGGAGGACGGGCGCTGCCGCCGCCATTGCCTGGCAGGGAGGTGAGCAAATTACGATTATATTCGTATATCTTTTGCGTGGAAGACGCCTAGCACGCGTCCCTGGAGATCTTCTAACTCGTAGGCGTAGGTGCCCACGGCTCGGACGACTCGGCTCTTCAAGAATTTCCGGGCGAACTTGCCATTGAAGGCTTTGCCGAAGCTGCTTAGTGCGAAGTTGCGCCACCACACTTCCTGTCCCGGTTCCAGATGGAGCTGGCGCGCGCGTTGGTCGTATCGTTGGCGACTTCGCTCGTATGCGGTGTGCAGGTGGTCCTTGACTTGGCTTCGGATTACAGCCAGTCTGTCCTTTGCGTCAAGGTCAGAAATACTGTGATCGGCCAATGATCACAGCTTCCTGGCCAGTTTGTAGCTGGAACCATTCAGGTACATCTGCTGGCCAAAGACCGCGAAGAACGGAGTCACTCCCGAAGCGCTGTGGACCGCATTCCGGATCGCCACTTCCACCTCTGGTAGGTACGTGTCCCAATCCCGATGATCCTGACCCAGGTAGGTTCTGATCGCAGACAGCACTGTGCGGTTCACGCGCTCGGCGGCGTTGCTCTGAGGCGAATACACTGGTGTGCGCAGGTGAGTAATGCCAAACGCCTGGACCATCGCATCGAACGACTTTGACACGAATTGTCTTCCATTATCCGAATGGATCACTTCCGGCACGCCAAATTTGAAGAACACCTCATGCACTAGGAAGTTCACGACATCCACCGCGGTGGCTTCTCTCATGGCCTTCAGGAAGGTAAATTTCGAGAAGTGGTCTACGACGACGAATATCCACGCATGCCCTCGTTTCGACCGTGGATACTTCCCCAAGAAGTCGATATATAGCTTCTGGAAGGGGCGGTCGGTGCGCACTTCTTCCCCAATTCCGACCTGCATCCGGTAGTTTTGTGCCTTGGTTTCCTTGCGTGTATCGCATTTCCGTATATAGTCCCTGACTTGTATGGCCATGTTGGGCCAATAATATCGCCTGCGCAGCGCGTGCAGCGTTTTTCTCATGCCTCCATGAGCTGACGTCTCGTCCGCGTGTGCTTGTTGGATGAGTCCTGCAGTCAGCGACTCTGGCACCCAGAGCTTCCAACTTGTGCCTTCGACCTCATCCTCCAAGCTCTCGTGCACGGTCCTCTTGAACAGAAGTCCGTCCTGCACTCTAAGATCCGGCAACTTCCCTTGTTGGCTCATCACCTCTTTTATCAGCTCTCGGTATTCGGTGCTCTCGAACTCCGGGGTCTGAAATCCCAACAGATCCTCCGGGGTCAGTTCGACCTCTTCCACGCTTCGGGACAACGTGTCTGCGACGACGTTGTCGGCTCCCTTGCGGTACTGCATGGAGAAAGGGAACGCTTGCAGCTCTAGGGACCACCTGGCTAATCTCCCGCTCAAGTCTTTAAGACTCATAAGCCACTGCAGGCTCGCATGATCGGTGATTACCGTGAACGGCATCATCTCCAGGTACGGCCGGAATCGATGTATGGCCAGTTTGGCGGCTAGGCATTCCTTCTCGGTCACCGAATAGTTGATCTGATGTTTGTTGAGTTTGGTCGAAAAGAATGCGATCGGCCTTTCCTGTTGCTCGTCGTCTAGCTGGAACAACACGGCTCCTACTCCGTAGTGAGAAGCGTCGCATTGTATGAAGAATGGTCTTCAAAAATCCGCTTGAACTAACACCGGGGCTGTGGTGAGGGCTAACTTCAAACTTTCTATGGCATCTATGGCCTCGTCACTCAACACAAATCTACCCGTTCTCTTAAGGGCATCAGTCAACGGTACCGAGATCTCGGCGAAGTTCTTTATGAATCGGCGATACCACCCCGCTGTACCTAAGAAGCTTCGTAGTTCCTTGACCGTCCTCGGATTCGGGATGTTCCGGATCGCTTCTACTCTTCCCGGATCCAAGCGCAGAGTCCCGCCGCCTATGATGAAACCCAGGTAGTTTAGGTTGCGGAAGCAGAATTTTGACTTCGCCATGCCTATGGTGAGGTTCGCGTTCCTCAGACACTCGGCCACCAATTCCAAGTATTTTAGGTGCGTTGGAAAATCTGCCGATATTATCAGCAAATCGTCCAGGTATACGAACACGTTGGACCTCAGTTTCGCCGAGATTACTTTGTCCATGAGCCTGCAAAGTTGTTGAGCGGCGTTGCAGAGCCCGAATGGCATGTGGCGGAACTGGTACAGCGGTCTCCCTGGCAGTACAGTAAACGCCGTATACGCCCTGCTCTTCTCCTCCATCTCGATTTGCCAGAACGCGAACTTAAGGTCGACGCTAGAGATAAAATGAGTCTCGTCGATTCGCGATAGGATGCCCTCGATGCATGGAAGCGGGTAAGCGTCCTTTACCGTCACACTGTTTAACTTCCTGGCGTCTTAGCAAAACCTGTTCTTCCCAGGCCTCATCACCACCGTCGTCCGGTTGCTCCAGGGGCTGTCACTCTCCTCGATGATGCCTAACTTTAGCATTTTGTCCACCTCGGCCCACACGATCTCCTGTTTGGCCGGAGACAGCGGATAATGTCTGTCCTTCACGGGTTCTGCTCCCTCGATCAGCTGAATTCGGTGCTGCAGCAGGTGAGTTTTACCTAGGCCATCCTTCTCAAATTGGAGCAATCTGCGCTTCACGCTTTCCAACTGACTCCTCTGATTGTAGTCCAGGTCCCACATTTCCGGATCCGCCACGCAGTCGTCGTCGTCGTCCCGGTAATACGCCACCTCTGGGTTCGCTACCGTTACCTCAGATGCCTCTGGTGGTGTTTCGGACTTTCTGGCCGGACCGAGCAGCTCTGGTGCAATCTCGAAGGCTCGCCAGAAGTCGATTCCCAGGTATAGTTCCTGTCGCAGGTCCGGACACATGTAAAATACGATATCTTCCTTTCTATTCCCGTATTTCACAGGCAGAACAACGCGACCTAAAATTGGGCGATTGGCACCCGCCGCTGTCCTCACCATCGAGTCGTATGGCCGCGCTTCCCATCCCAGTTTTTCCACTAACTCCCGGCATCCTCGTCCCAACAGACTGACTGAGGCCCCCGTGTCCAGCAACCCTTTCATCTTGGCCCCAGCGACTTCCACTTCGGCGAATACGCGTGGGTCTATACTCTCCTCCCGTCTCACCGCTTCGACGACCTGGCGCCGGGTAATCCTGCGTCTGCGGAAGCGTGCACGTGCCTTCACCACTCTCCGGGTGGCTAGTGTCATCCCTTCCAGCTGTCGCCGACATGTATGCCCGAACACGTTCTTCATATGGTAAGCCCCTAAGTGTTCCTCCTTTGCTTATATTATTATTATAATTAGCCTTATCCTGATCCTTATCACAAATCTCCGTCTCCTTTCCAATGATTATTGGCTTTGGTAGGTACCCCTCTCCTGCTTCCCCGCGGTCGCCGTCCCGGAACGCGTCTGTCCCGCCATCACCGCGCTCCCTCTGTGGTTTCCCGGACAGTTTTCACACTGGGAGCAGAAAGTGTCCGGCTTTCCACACCTATAGCAGAATATTTTCCGCTCCTTGGACAGGCAGTCTCTAAAGACGTGATCGAACTGTCTGCAGTTCCAGCATACAAGTCGGGATGAGTTCCTGCCTCGCTCGAATGCTTCCTCCAGTTCTCCTGGCGGCGTTTCTGTACGATGTGGTGGTACTTCAACCTCGTGGACTACGGGCCTCGTTCCTTGTGGACAACGGCTGCAGGTACCCCGTCCGGCTTCTGCGACCCAAGTGCCTCTCCACTTCTAGGCACTCTTGGCGCAGCTCATCCACTGTGAGTACGTCCATGGCATAGATATATTTCGCCAGACTTTCCTTCAAACCACGCTTTATAATCTTCACCAGCTCGCGGTCTCTCAGCGGCTTCTGGAATCGCGCGGCGAGTTGACGCATGTGGTGGACATAATCATCCACCCCTTCGCTGGCCTGTTGCTCTCTTTGTAATAGCTCCTGCATCACATCGTGTTCCGTCTGGTAACCCCGGAACCTGTCCAAGAGGGCATGCCGCAGTTGCATCCAGCTGTCGACCCTAGAATGCCGCACGTGCATCCAATACCACTCGCGAGCGCGGCCGGTCAGGAGCAGGTGGAAACCGCGCAGGACCTCCTTCCACGGGCATTGATACTGCCTCTGCAGGAACTCCAGGCGGAACACGAAGTCCTCGACTGAATTCATCGCGTCCTCGCCGTCAAACTTGACGTTCCACCGCTCGAGCTTCATGTACGCCGTTTCTCGTACGTTGGCGTACGCCTCCTCCGGTTGAAAATCATCCGCTCTCCGGTCCTCTACTCGGAAATGGCGGTTATTCGGGTTACGCCAGTTCCTCGACTGAGCATCTGCAACGTAAACTGGGCTGCTGGACGAATACTTCGCCCCTCGTGCGCCTTGTCTATGTGGCTTCGGTGGCACCGGTGGTGGAAATGCCTCGCTCTGGAACACTTCCCGTTCTTTCGGGATGGCGCCTGTTCGTGGTCCCGGCTCGATATGTCTCGGCGGCTTCGGCGCAGTGTTAGTCTCGGCGGTTTGGCTTCCTGGCGGCCTAAGCACATCAATGATGCCCTTCATCATTTCCATGAAGCCAGCTCGCATCTCCTTGCGGATGGACTCGCTGATGCCAGATGGCAGAGCATGCAGATACGTTTGGTGGGCCTGAGCGATCGCCGCGTTTGCCGCCGATTTGAGCACTGAGTCTTTCGGGGCTTTTGGGAATTCCAGGTTCCGTGGAGGTTTATCTTGTTGCGCCGATTCTTTCTCCAAGTCTACCAGGTGACCCTCTTCCGGGATCTGTCTCTCTGGAAATCCCCGGAAATTCATTGGCGTTCGCACCAGCCCTCCAGCTGGGCGCGGCGGTGGCAGAGCCGACGCCCCATCAGCGTCAGAAGCCCAATCAGACACCTGTTCCTCAGCCATATTTATTCCTTCTGAGAACTTTACACCTCTCTTCTACAAGGCTTACTACCCTTATAAAAAAAAACTTTCCCAATATTCCTAATAAATTAATAAATAAGTAAACACCCACTAACAAATCTTACTAAAAAAGAATAATAAATTAATATACATCGACCACAAAAACACTCACAAAAATAAATTTTTTTCTTTCTAATTAATTTCAAATACTTGGGGGAGAGAAGACAAATCCTAACACAGGCTAACTAATCTACGCATAATCTGGACAGTGGACAACACTTAGGCATTCGTCAAATGCTCAGTTCGTCAGTTTGACTGACGAACGGCATTCAAGGAACGCTACCTTGAAGGCTATTTGGTTTCTGTCGCACTTCTGGGCACCTTTAAGGTATGCTGTGTGACAGGTGCGGCGCAGGATCGGCTCTACATCGTCCTGGGTCACCTGTCTCCGCTCATTTAACTACGGCCAGCACACCTCAAACGTTAACACAGAGTGGGACAAAACAAATAGAAAACATTTAACAAACTCTAATAAGACCTACCCTAATATCACATTCTATCACAAGTTATTTTGTCGAGGCGGCTACCACCAGGCTACGATAAACGGTCGCGAACGTTTCGCCAACATGCGAACGTGACTTACCGTCATCAACCACTACAAGAAAACTTCTCATGTTTATGGATATTCTCTACTTCCGTCGTGCTTCTCGGATTCCACTACACGCTGCGCGATTATGAGCTACCTACTCGTGCCACATAAGACTTCAGCGGTGTGGGTCCTGAAGCCAAGGGAGTCCTTTTCTATGTACCTTCATTTCTATCGTATTTATTTTTCTTTGATTACACACCGACTTCATAGAAGCCGTGTGCTTCTTCAATTTGGGCGCCATATTGTTACGGAACTGCTTGTTTCTCAGTGGGCCGCGCCGGCTGGCTCATCGGCCCGCAGTCCGCACAATCGATAACAACAAAGCTACGCGTCTGTAGCATAACAGACTGTTACAACACTATGCAAAACGATAACAAAAAACTAGAGTTAACAATTCAAAACTAAATCTGTTCTCTTTTTAGGAGCCCAATGAGGAGTCTGCGTCTGACTCTGCCTTTTTCTCAGGCGAGGAGGACGACGTGGAACGGACTCACTCAGTGATGAAGTGGGCGTGGTCTCGCCTGTGGCTGCCTCTTCGCCGTTGGAGCCCGGTCTTGGTGGCTCTGCTTGCTGGTGGCCGCTTCGTCGTTGTTGGAGCCCGGTCGTCGGTGGCTCGTCTCTTCACCTTCAGGGTTGCGCCGACGCTTGGCTGGTGGCGTCGCGGATATGGCTGGTGTGTGCCGCTGAGCCGAGTCCTGGCCTTTGATATGTCTCGTGGGCCTCTCTGGTGCGAGCGCTGGTCCCTTTCTTGCCGGAGCCGTTGATTTTTGTTTTCTTATTTGCTCGTCTCTCGTCGCACTTAAGTTTTAAGTTTGTTTCTTTTTTTATTTTAATGTATTTTGTGACTCGAGCGGCTTACTCACAGATATTTATTAAATGGCAAAAAAAAAAACAAAACCAAAAAAATTTATTGTCTTTTAAATTAATTGTGCGCCGGCTTCTTGCCAGGTAGGAAAAATTTTGAATCTTTTGAGCCGAAATGCAATATGCGAATTTTTATGCTCACTTCGAGCTGGCACGCCCGCCGTTAACCGCTGATCAAATCGAACTCCCCTTACATTTGGGCAGCAACATCATCGGTGCCGAATTTCGGCACACGCATACATTGGCGAGGCGGGCACCGTTGCTGCACATCTGCACAGCTGCATTTTTTTGGGTCAATGGCCCAAATGAAGGCCAAGGGCATATCCAAGGGCATGCGATCCACTCTCCTCCTAGTCTCTTTAAGAGCGAACCGGGCGGCCAATAGCAATCGTCGCTTTTGGCGCCGTGGATCGCAAGTCTGGCGTTGCCACCCTTCAAAAATTTGGGCTCCGCCGTGGGCCCAGCTTCACCCCGCATACTCTAACCATATGACAAAAGATATCGGCGTGGCCGATAATATCGCTCGCAACCAACTAAGTAAACCCTCGGTGCTGCCGATAACGTCAAATGCAACATCACCACGCAGATTATTGTAACGACATGAATGACCGTTACAAGGAATCTGCGTGCGCATTTCATGGATTGACCCAGCCGGCTAATAACGATGCCCAACGTAGGCCACACACAGAGAAACCGATGAGCCAGCCGGCGCGGCCCACTGAGAAACAAGCAGTTCCGTAACAAATAGTTGATTAATGAATATAAAATTTGAATAAATGAATCTTAAATAAAAATAATTTATTAATTTAATTTAATTTTTCTTTTTAAACAATATTAACCTAGCCTTATGTACTTTTTGTTTTTTATACCCTGAACCCATTGAAAATGGGTAAAAAGGGTATATTGTATTTGTGCAAAGTGCAAATGTATGTAACAGGCAGAAGGAAGCATCTCCGACCCCATAAAGTATATATATTCTTTATCAGCATCAATAGCCGAGTCGATCTAGCCATGTCCGTCTGTCTGTCTGTCCGTTTGTCCGTCCGTCCGTATGTATGAACGCAAGAATCTCAGAACCTATAAGAGATAGAAATTGAAATTTTAGCTGTAGATCCTCCTGGTGCCTGCGCAGATCGAGTTTGTTTCCGATAAACGATAACTTGCCCCGTTTCTAATTAATCGATAAAAATGTATACCGAAATCCCGTTTTTTAAGCAATTTTTGTAAATAATAAGACCTAGAGTCACCAAACTTGACATGTAGCTTCTAGAATAGTATATATATATCGAGTATCTTTCATTTTATACCTATCGCCACCTCCCCGCTACTCTCTATCTATAAGCGAGCGCTGCATTTGGTGTTGGAGTAAGAGGGTTCAGGGTATCCCCTAGTCGGGAGCTCCCGACTAGAACCTCTTACTTGTTTAATATTGCTTACGTACAAAAACGTGTCGCAGAAAATATTTTATTAGACTCATTAGAAATATCAGAAAAGGCTCGCAAAACATATCACAAAAAGCTCGCTAGACGTATTTCTTGCCACAGTCGTAAATGAAACTTTGACTGCCACAAACTGATCGACTTATGATTCATATTGCATTTTGCACAAATACAATATACCCTTTTTACCTATTTTCAATGGGTTCAGGGTATAAAAAGTCTCTTAAAAGATATCGCAAACGGCTCGCATAAAATATGATTTACAAATCTTTTTTTTGTTTCATGCCCATTTTGTTTGTTGTTGTTTTAGTTTTAATATTCAGTTTCGATTCAAATTTTATTTAAAAAATATATAAAATTTATTTTGATTCAAATTTAAACGCATTTCCTTGGCAAACTTATAAATATAAATAAATGTAAATACATAAATAAAACAGTTTAATTTAAACTAAGTATTAATGAAAGAAAAAAAATTATCACCTACCCTAAGCGCGCCACTCTTTCCTGTGGGTTCTGAAATATTGAATAATATTCTGAAAGGAAATAGTTTAGTTATTAATAAACACTTGTTAATTACTTACCTCTCTACAGATTTCCAATTTTTAATATTCACTTAAAACACGTGTCTGCTCGCTTCGGCGGACAATAGAAAAGATAACAAAGGAATTTTTCAACCCCCAAAAACGAGCTGAGTAAGAAACAACAACAAAAACAACACAGCATCCAAATGCCACGCCATTTTTACTCTCTCTCTCTCTCTCTCTCTCCTGAAGATGTTGCACTCTCTGAGTACGATTAATATATGAAACAAAAACAACACACCATTCTCTCTACCTTTTGCGAGACTTTCGCTAAAGGCTCGTGTGTTGGTCTGCTGGGCACTAATCATGCAATGCATTGTATTGTTAGTGGTCTAATCCAGAGAAATCGATTGTCACCATTATTTGAAAAGAATTTAGCGCTATTTTCTAACCGTAAGGTAATCGTGTGAAACGTTATAAGCCAGTGCTCGTTAAAAAAACGTTATATTTCTGGACTCTTCTTTTAATTCTATTTGGTGAAAACCAGACATTAAATCTAAGCATGAGAGGTATCTTGCTCTGCCTAGTTGGTCAAGAATATCATCTATTCTTGGTAACGGAAATTTATCTGAGAGTAATTCTATAACTAATCGCCATCTTTTGGTATCGGAACCTGGTAGTCATTTTTTTGTAACAAGGTAGTGTTGGGCTATTATATTCTGATACGGACGTTTCACTGTTTTATCTGAGATGAGTTTTTCGAGTATGAGGAATTCTGTAATTTTTAATGTACACTGGCTCAGTATCTCTTAGTCTTAGTTTTTGCTAATAAAAATGTTTGTCGTAATGTTTTCGGTCTCTAGTCCGAATATGTCTGTGTACTTGGTGCAGAGATCTTTTAATTGTTGTTTAAATAATTCTGGAAAGTTCTTTGTACATTTTTTCATCACCGTTTCTTGGCGATCTTTTTTAATGTCGTGGACCATTTCATAGTCATAACTTATCGGAAATTGTATTTTCAACAAATATTTCTTTATCAATTTCTTGAATTGGGATTAAAATATTGTTTTCCATTGAGGCAATTTTTATTTGACGGACTACTTCAGCTCGTGCTGGAAGAATTGTGGCATTATTATCACAAGTGTGAAATACTGGTAAATTTTTTGGATAATTTAAATTATGAGGCCGAAGTATTAGAGAATCGCATGTTTGTGTGCAATCTAATTGGCATTTATACTTTTTGAAGAAATCCATACCAATAATGCCATCGCTAGGTATTGGGAAATCTTGACCGACTATGTGAAAGACGTGAGGAATGACATATTTTCCAGTAGATAATTCTACGAATGTTAAACCTTCAGAGAAAATATAACCTTTACCAATTCCTGATATTTCTGTTGATATGTTTGAATTAATATTTTCAAATGTATCAACATTTTCTTTTAATATAGATATATCTGAACCAGTATCTAGCAATAAAGTAAATACTTTGCCTGTTTTTCATTATTTATTTTAATAAAGATACTGAATTTTAGATTTATAGTGTGTACTTTGGATTTTCTTGGTGAATATCTTAAGCGTTCTGCTGGTTTTCCGAGTTGGTCTGAGTTACTCAAAGATTGTTATTGCCATTGCGATTGACATTATTACTTCGGTTGAAATTATTCCTTTATCGGTTATGACCACGAGTAATACCCCTATACCCCCTATAATTTCCTCTATTATTGTTGTAATTTTGGTAGTTGTAGTTATAATTACCACGCCCATTTGAGTTATTTCCTCTACCTCGGTAATTCCCTCTAGAGTTATTATCTCGGAAGGCGTATCCTCTTTGGGCATATAATACAGAGCTTGCATTGCCAGTCATTTCTGTACTGCAATGAACGTATTTGGCTACTGCTTCATTCATTGCTTTGCTTCTCATTTTGACAATTTCTTGTCATAATCGTTATGGATTCTTTGGTTCTGAAGATGTCAGCATGTTCAGCACAAATTGCGTAAATTGTCGATTACATTCGTAAATTGTCTGGCTGTTTTACCTTTTTGGTATACAATATCTTAAAAATATCTACGATGTTAGTCTCAATTTGAACTTTGTAGAGGGTGGAGCCAATTATTTTTGACTTTATTACTTCAATTGCAATGCTTTTATAGGGTTCCTTTGTCGGGTTGACCAATTTGATTGCTGTAGTAAATCTTTGCAAATGTTTTTTTTTCTATCAAATTCTGGAACTGCTTGTGAAATTTCCCTTATGTATGCCCTTTGGGCAGCTGATTCGACAGTAATTGTAATAAATTTTTGAACTGTTACAATTTAAGTTACACTCTGAATCTTGATCTGAAAATTCAGCTACTGTTAAGACGGCTGGAATTGTTAGATCGCTTAAATCTTTTTCCTCTATATCGGTATCTGAATTGTTTACCGTTTCAATCTCTTCCTGCTCTGACAATTCGAGTTCATGCTGGTCTGTCTATTCATGTTTTTTACCTGTTTTGAATGTGAAAGGGCTGTTTAGAATTGTTGTAATTTATATAGCTAAGCTATATTTCCCTTTTATTGATGTCAAGTTCGAACGAAATCTTATTAAAACTTTTGACACCTTTTGACCAGTTTAGAGTTTAACTTGTTATACCCTGAACCCATTGAAAATGGGTTAAAAGGGTATATTGTATTTGTGAAAAGTGCAAATGTATGTAACAAGCAGAAGGAAGCATCTCCGACCCCATGAAGTATATATATTCTTGATCAGCATCAATAGCCGAGTCGATCTAGCCATGCCCGTCTGTCTGTCCGTCCGTCCGTCCGTCCGTCCGTCCGTATGTATGAACGCAAGGATCTCAGAACCTATAAGAGCTAGAGACTTGAAATTTTAACTGTAGGTGCTCCTAGTGCCCACGCAGATCGAGTTTATTTCCGATAAGCGATAACCCGTTTCCAAGTAATCAATAAAAATGTATATCGAAATCCCGTTTTTTAAGCAATTTTGGTAAATAATAAGAGCTAGAGTCACCAAACTTGACATGTAGCTTCTAAAATAGTAGATATATATCGAGTATCTTTCATTTTGTACCTATCGCCACCTCCCCTCCACTCTCTATCTATAAGCGCGCGCTGCATTTGGTGTTGGAATAAGAGGGTTCAGGGTATCCCCTAGTCGGGAGCTCCCGACTAGAACCTCTTACTTGCTTTAAGTTATCTTTATTACTTCAAACGAGCGCGTTGCGCGAACTGCATTTGGTGTTGCAATAAGAGGGTTCAGGGTAATGTCTAGTCGGGAGCTCCCGACTAAAACCTCTTCCTTGTTTCGTTTGAATTTAGTTTTACGTTGTCTTTATAAACGAGAACTTTAATTTATGATAAATAATGATATCACTTACGTACATACCATCCATCCCCAAAAGCGCTTTCGTTGATGTACGGCAACGAATTGCTGTAATAAAAATTGAACAAAAGGGCACAAGAAGAAAAAAAAACTATTATAACTGTTCATATTCGGCAGAGCTATCTTATCTCACGCTCTAGTTACTCTCTTATTCTCTCACGCGCTCTTTAATAATTTGCTCTCTTGACCAACATGGCGATCATCGCAACGGAGACAAAGAGAGGAAAAAGATAACAGGAAGAAAAATTTGAAAAAGAATTGACCAAAATACGCCCATGGCGATCAGGGTATAAGAATCCCAGTTATACACTAATATTTTTGAGACGACATTAAAAAAAAATGGATTTGAATAAAAATATAAAATTTCTTTGTTGCACGGATCCACTTATTATGCTCATCTTATTTGGCTTGTGATTTAGCCAAAAAAAATTAGCAACAAAAAAATATTCCCGAAAAAAAATGTGCAACTTCACCGTCGACGTTTGCTGTGAAGGCGCGGAGTAGTACTCATGAGGCGACAATGCAGCGACGATAGTCTCTCCCATAAGCTCCACTATAGGCGGCGAATTCTCTTTAATGCTGGGAGCACATTACTGATATCCAGCGGGAACATATGATTACAGTTTTGCAAATCATTTTAGGCGAATTCAGTGCGTCAGGGGTATTTATTTCGGCAGCAAATTCGTCGGCATCACTTTCCTTTGGTGCTTAATTCAGTCTCGTACTAGATTTAGGCTGGTGCTACGTTTTGTTGTAGTATAAAATCAGCCTTTAAGTTCTTTTGAGCTCGTACTGAGTTTTGAGATCGTATTTTTAAGTTCGTACTTAGGTTTGCACTCTTTGTGCTTGGCAATTCTCATTATTTAAAAAAAATGTTTTTTTTTGTTCATTTATCTGAGCTTTGCACATTTATGTCAAAAAAAAACTGTCCATGGACGGCGCAATTTAAAGTTTTCGCACTTGTACAAAAAACTTTGCTTTGCTTTATCGGGAGCACAAGAATATCAAGAGAGTGGTAGTAGCAGGGTTCGGCTAAACGAAAGCTATTAACATGGAATAGTGAAACAATCGCCATTTCTAATTTCTTAACATAATATGACAACCACTCTTTCCATTTTCACTTTTTCCTAACTTGCACCGCTGATCGTGACTCTTAGGTGGCGCTATCTACATATATGTACATACGATATTCATTTTTGGTTTTCTACAACCGCGGTAGTGAACAAAATCGAGAGTTGTCTGTATTCACATATATTTTATGTATAAAGAAATTATTGTTCACTACAAGCCTCTTGGTGTTAGTGCCCTGAAGACGCTGCCGAAGATGCCGCTGCGAAATCAAAATTAAAACAAAATTGTGTTTCTGTTTAATTTTTAATAAAACCCCAGAACTTGACCCAGCTAAACAGATATTTATTCAATGGAAATGTCTCTGAAACCAGCATAAGATTTAATATATATGTATAACAAGTAAGAATTTTTATTATAGCCTGAACCCATTGAAAATGGGTAAAAAGGGTATATTGTATTTGTGCAAAGTGCAAATGTATGTAACAGGCAGAAGGAAGCATCTCCGACCCCATAAAGTATATATATTCTTGATCAGCATCAATAGCCGAATCGATCTAGCCATGTCCGTCTGTCTGTCCGTCCGTCCGTCCGTCCGTCCGTCCGTATGTATGTATGAACGCAAGGATCTCAGAACCTATAAGAGCTAGATACTTGAAATTTTATATGTAGGTGCTCCTAGTGCCCGCGCAGATCGAGTTTGTTTCCGATAAACGATAACTTGTCCCGTTTCCAAGTAATCGATAAAAATGTATATCGAAATCCCGTTTTTTAAGCAATTTTGGTAAATAATAAGAGCTAGAGTTACCAAACTTGACATGTAGCTTCTAGAATAATATATATATATCGATTATCTTTCATTTTATACCTATCGCCAACTCCCCGCTACTCACTATCTATAAGATGGAATAAGAGGGTTCAGGGTATCCCCTAGTCGGGAGCTCCCGACTAGAACCTCTTACTTGTTTTTATACTGTTTTATTTATTTTTATTTTTTAAATAAGCTTTCTTTTACACATACATTCACAAAATCACAAACGCCCTCCGCTTGCTACGCACTTTTCAAAGCCCTTAATTTTGAAAACGCGTCGGTTTTTATTGGCCCTTTTATTAGGGCTAAGGTCAAGAATATAATGTAAAAATGCACTTTGCATAAGTGTAAACAATAAAAGAAGTATAATCTCAAAAAGCAAGAGTTGATATCAAACTTTATTGATCTCATGAAAACGGGGCAACTTATATATGAATTGACACAAATTCGCGGATATCTCTTATAGATTTTCTGTTCGACAGATTAGATCCACTCGGCTATTGATGCTAACCAAGGGGTCGCTGATGTTTCCTTCTGTATGTTACATAAATAAACTTTCGAGTTTGTGTCAAAAATGAGCTCAAAATTTAATTTTCCTAAAATTATTAAAATAATCAACGGTTCCTATTGGCAAGAAGCACGTGCGCTCTCCAACTCATACGCACGCGCGTAAATTAGAAGAAAATAACCGCGTGTTGATTGATACTGGGTAGCTGGGTAACGTTCACACCCCATACAAGGCAGGAAGAGACAGCAATGTGCGGGTCGTGTTGCCTGACAAAATAAGTTATTCGGCCCTAAAGGGGCACAACATGAGATATCACACATTCCAACCCCGCGATGAACGAGCATAAGGAAGCAATGGCTGACAAAGGTCACAACGTAGGGACCTAAGCAACGCCATTAGCCGCAATACGAAAACTTACGTCTGTCTTTTTCGTTAACCTGGAGCTATCCAGCAACAACAATGAGGCATTCAAAATAAAACGCTTATGCATTATCGGTGGTAACTATCGAGCCTCCTTCAAAATTTAAAGATTTTACCCAATGCTACCGCTGTCAAGGGTTGGGCATACCCAAAGATATTGCCGTCTACATAGATGCGTCAAGTGCGGCGATAAACACAGCTCAGCAGACTGCACTAAAAGTAAAGAGAAATTAGCGTACTGCGTACACTGTGGAGGCGACCATGCTGCTTTATATAAAGGCTGCGCCGTTTATAAAACGGCCAAGGCGCAGGCGTTCCCGAATGCTTCTCGTCACCCAAATGCCACAGCCGGGCGTACTTAAGGAGCCATCTCCTAAAATTGACCCACAAGTCAGCTTCTCGGATGCGCTTGGAGGAGGAAATAATAATTCATAAATGCCAATCTGAGCAGTCAGCAGCAGGAGCTAAGGAAGCCATGGTTACCCGATTGGAATTGACGATGGAAAAAGCGATATGTAGCCAGATGACGCTAATGCTAGCGACTGTTATTGGTAAGCTATGCTAAACCTCACCACCTGAAATGCAAACGGCTTGTGCAATTGCAGGCCAGAGGTCGAACACTTTGTGAAGACCACCAACACAGATATACTCCTAAAATCAGAAACTCACTTCTCTCAGAGATCGTACTTCTCTATCAATGGCTTCGATATTATTAACACCAACCACCCAAACGGTAGAGCCCGAGATGGAGCTGCAGTGCTCATCAAAAAAGGAATTAAATATACTGAACTGCCAGCATACCAACAAGATTGGGTGCAGTGTGCCCAGGTCAGGCTGCCCAGCCCGCTCGGCGACCTTGCAATCGCGGCTGCGTATCTTCCACCCAGGTATAACGTTAGGGACAACGAGCTTAATCATCTTTTGAAAAGCCTTGGCCCCTGGCTTATAATTGGAGGCGATTTGCCAAACATTCCTGGTGGGGCTCGCGAACCAAAAACCTTCTCAACAGAGCCACAAAACGCCTGAAGGAGCTACTACAAAACTTGATTAAGAGCGCCTTTGATAGGTTCCTCCAGGATCTCGAACCAGGAGACCCATCAAGTAGCTTATAACAGGTCACACGTTATATTAAACGGCCTATTAGAAGGGCAGCTGTGGTCCGAAAAGCAAACATGGACTGGTGCCGATCAGACCAAGAAAGAGCAGATGCCTTTGCAGAGCACCTCCATGACTCATTTACGCCGTTTGATCGCTGCTCATTACCGGACACTATCCGTTACTTATCGCATCAGATTGAGAATGAGGTTGCTCTACTCAACCCAAAAAAGGCGCCTGGCATTGACGCAAAGGCGATAAAAATGCATCCTAAAAATTGTATCCAGTTGCTGACGAACATTATTACCCGATGCTTGAGATTGAGATTGGACATTTCCCTACCCAGTGGAAACGAGCTGAGCCTTGTAAACCTGAGGCCGATCTCTCCTCTTATCGTCGCACAAGCTTACTGTCTACCCTCTCTAAATTGCTCGAAAGAGTTTATTTACGTAGAGTGCTGCCAATATTGAACGGGGCTGGGGTTTGATCCCAGACCATCAGTTCGGCTTCAGGTGGCTCCACGGAACACCGGATAGAACCCCATTGGATAGTAGAGCGAATAATGCAGGCATTCGAAGAAAAGAATTACTGCTGTGCGGTCATGCTCGACGTGAAGCAAGCCTTTGATAGGGTATGGCACCCCGGACTACTGCATAAGCTGAAGGCAAACTTACCAGCATCCTACTTCGAATTTCTTAAATGGTACATCTCCTGCAGACAGTTTTACACTAAGGTCGGTGATGCTATCTCGCCGGAGTCCCTCAATGAAGCGTTCTGAGGCCACTGTTATGCACGGTGTACACAGCCGACATGCCTGTCAGCCCGGATCGGAGCCTCTTAGTCGCTAAGTACGCGGATGACACTGCTTTTCTCACAACGGCCAACACACCGCAGTACGCGTCCTCTGTTATGCAGCGTCAATTGGACTCCCTGGACAGCTGGTTGAAAAGGTGAAACATCGCGGTTAACCAGGAAAAGTCACCTTCACGCTGCGCAAAGGGAACTGACATGGCTTGATCACATTGTGCGCAAAAGGAAGCAGGCTTAAAACAAGCTGAAAAAATATTACTGGCTGATCGGCAAACAGTCCAAATTGAAGCTTCGCGTCAAGATTTTAGTATATAAATCATTTATCAAGCCAACATGGACTTACGGCATCCATCTTTGAGGTACTGCCAGCAGGAGCAACCTGAGCATTATTCAGCGGATTCAAAATAAAACTCTGCGTATATTATTTAACGCGCATATTTACTATGCAAATAAGGTAATTCACAGCCAGCTAAATACTTCTTGGGTAAAAGAAGTTATTGCCAAGCTAAGTGATCGCTATATCGCCAGACTAGGCAACCACCCAAATAATCTTGCCACCAGCGTATTAGACAACAGCTCAACAAGACGGCTCCAAAGGAAACACCCACATGACCTGCACACATTCCACTGCTCCCCCTACACTAAACAGACACATAGATACACGCAATACTTAACTGCCAACGTTGACAGAAAACATTTAATTATTGTCCAAAAAGCGGGCAGATTTAAAATAAAAACAAGTAAGAGGTTCTAGTCGGGAGCTCCCGACTAGGGGATACCCTGAACCCTCTTATTCCATCACCAAATGCAGCGCGCGCTTATAGATAGAGAGTAGCGGGGAGTTGGCGATTGGTATAAAATGAAAGATAATCGATATATATATACTATTCTAGAAGCTACATGTCAAGTTTGGTAACTCTAGCTCTCATTATTTACCAAAATTGCTTAAAAAACGGGATTTCGACATACATTTTTATCGATTACTTGGAAACGGGGCAAATTATCGTTTATCGGAAACAAACTCGATCTGCGCGGGCACTAGGTGCACCTACATCTAAAATTTCAAGTCTCTAGCTCTTATAGGTTCTGAGATCCTTGCGTTCATACATACGGACGGACGGACGGACGGACAGACAGGCGGACGGACGGACGGACGGACAGACAGACAGACGGACATGGCTAGATCGACTCGGCTATTGATGCTGATCAAGAATATATATACTTTATGGGGTCGGAGATGCTTCCTTCTGCCTGTTACATACATTTGCATTTTGCACAAAAACATAATACCCCTTTTACCCATTTTTAATGGGTTCAGGGTATAATAATAATTATGTTGAAAAAAAATAAATAAAAAAAATAAAAGTGTTATATACATTTACAAAAAACCTTATACCCATTAATTTCATTTTCAATGTGTTTAGGGTATAGGAAAACTATTATATAATTTAATATGCACGAACAATTTTAATGCCGTGGAAAAACATTTTGTTCATTCGGACGGATGAACGTAGCACTTTTATACCCTTTCTACAAAGTTACTTACCCTCGTCCTATCTTTTCTTTCCAATCCAGCTAAAGTTATTCACAATTGTTAATTGCATTTAAGTTATGTGTTGGTTCGGAATAAGAAAATCGTTAGACTCGTATGGTTTCACAATCACGGCTTATCCTAGGCTCTTTACAAAAACCTTATGTATGTGTATGTTTTTTTGTTTCAAAAAATAATGAAAAGAATAAATAGCAATTAATAGGGTGACACCCTTAAGCCACATATTTCATTAAACTAATTTCTACATCATGAATTGTTTGCATTCTGCTTCATTCAGTAGTCAACATATACATATAAAGACCAAAAAATGTTAGAGTTTTCTGAAACGTTTTTTTTTATTTATCTTTTAATAATTATTTTTATTATTTATTTTTTTAACAACATCATTGATGTTCTATGTTATACAGCCCCTATTTAATTCGTACGTCAGCTGAAGTCAATTCCCATCTCATATATACTTATATATACTCTCGGCCAGCATCAATAGCCGAGTCGATCAAGCCATGTTCCTCTGTCTAACTGTACACTTTGCTTTAACACTTGACTAGAGACTAATTGAATAAACTAAGCTTCGAGTATCAAGTTCCTTTTTCTTTAGGTTTAGGGAGCTGTGGCACAATTCTGAACTAGCTTTTGCCGAGCGCTTTTAGCAGTGCCTATGGTATGACAAAAGACCATATAAACACTAAGATGAGTAACGCCCATACATTTGAATGCGACGCAAAATTTCTAGCCTGGCCTTTCATCTGGCCTTTGAGGCTTCGTACGACATGCCTGCCGACTGGCTGTTCGTTCTCCAAAGACCAGACGAACGAATGCCGAAGTCGCGGCTTGCTGATGCTGACACGAGCAACGAAGTTAGTCGCCAGCCTGCCTTCAGCAAAGCTGGTCGATGGTGCTTTGCGTCGCTTCGTTTTCAAAGTACATTGAGCGAAAAAGTTTAAAACTTACGATCGACGACAAGTGCTTGTGCTTTATCCATGAAATGCATGCTTTATTTAAATGATATATTAATCCAGATACTAACGATTAATTTTACAGGAAAATTTAAGAATAAAATAATTTTCACACAAGGCGCATCTTGTGCAATAACTACGATAAGAAAATAGCACACATAGATTGATTTCACTTTTGTTTTTGAACAGTGTATGCTCGAGAAAAGTTCTTGTCTCAGCCAATGGCGTGCAAGCACCTTTGGTTGTATGCGTGAATTATGCATGCATAAGAACTTTAAAGTATGTATGTATGTGTTGTTCTTCACTTTGCTGGCTTTAGCTGGCAAGAAATTAATTTAGTTAGTTTTCTAGCGCAGATATGTATTTCTAAGTCGATGCAAATATTAACATAATTTCTTTAAATTAAATAATATTATTTTTATTCTCCAATTAAGAAATAAAAGAGTGCTAAAAAAAACAATTACATATTTATTTGTATAAATAAATAATAATAATGACCTACATCAATATTAGTATCCACTTAAAAATACATATTTTGTACGGAGCCAGCCTCAGTACACAAAATGCATTCGTTTATCAACACAAATTTGGGGTAAGTCGTGATCTGCGCTAGAAAACTAAGAAAATTGTTTCTTTGCTAGCCAGAGACTTTGCCAGAGCAGTGGATAACAACACATTCAAATATGCTGTTATGTATGTATATTCACACGCATACAAACATAATTGCTTGCACGGCCCTCATAGAGCCGAAGCTGAGAGCACATTCTATTTTTAGCTTTTTCGTTCTCTCGGCTGTGAGAGCGCAATGATACAGAGTTCGTTTTCGTTCTCAATTTTCAAAAAATCAAGCTGCATAGTAGCATTTTGTTGTATGGCGTTACTCATCTTAGTGTTAATATGGTCTTTGGTATGACTCCGTCTTCGTTTGTATTGCTCTTTTTATCAGCACTAAAACACACATTAATCTAAGGTACGTTGTAATAATTATGGTGTTCTATTTCCTTTGTACCCAGTCATGACAATATTTCTTTATACTTTCTACTAAATAAAAAAAACCTTTTCTGTCGCTGTTTTGTGGAATAGCATACATATATACATACAATAAATAAATACTTACATGTAATATACAAATTTAGAAATACTTTTGCAGCACACATACAACCTAAAGAATATAAACTGAATATATTTGTAGAAAAGTGAGGATCTTGACGGCCCATTGTTATACCCTGAACCCATTAAAAATGGGTAAAAGGGGTATTATGTTTTTGTGCAAAATGCAAATGTATGTAACAGGCAGAAGGAAGCATCTCCGACCCCATAAAGTATATATATTCTTGATCAGCATCAATAGCCGAGTCGATCTAGCCATGTCCGTCTGTCTGTCCGTCCGTCCGTCCGTATGTTTGAACGCAAGGATCTCAGAACCTATAAGAGCTAGAGACTTGAAATTTGAGATGTAGGTGCTCCTAGTGCCTGCGCAGATCGAGTTTGTTTCCGATAAACGATAACTTACCCCGTTTCCAAGTAATCGATAAAAATGTTTATCGAAATCCCGTTTTTAAAGCAGTTTTGGTAAATAATAAGAGCTAGAGTTACCAAACTTGACATGTAGCTTCTAGAATAGTATATACATATATCGATTATCTTTAATTTTATACCTATCGCCAACTCCCCGCTACTCTCTATCTATAAGCGCGCGCTGCATTTGGTGATGGAATAAGAGGGTTCAGGGTATCCCCTAGTCGGGAGCTCCCGACTAGAACCTCTTACTTGTTTGTGCATGATCTATGGTACAATTTGAGGAATGATGAAGATTTGGTGAAGGAGGCGCTGAGAATACTAATTCTTCATTTCTAGACATGTGTTTTTGCAGCAGTACTGGTTTCAAATAAGATTTTGTTTTTGTTTTCAAAATAAAATCCAGTTTTTGGTAGTTTTTCTGTAGAACTTCCTGTTGTTGCATGATCACTACTTGGAAGTTTAATCCAATGATCCGTTGAATTATTATTAACTTTATTCACTATAACTATACATAAGCAACTCATTTTTCTTTATCCATGGGTCCATTGCTGAATCATGTAGCAAGGAATCATATGCAAAACTTGATTTGTTTATTTTCACAATATTTGGTGAACTCTGTTCAGATCTACTAGTTTTAAGTGTATATTGACATATATTATGATTGTCTTGAACCCCAAGAGATCGTCGATGTTTTGAATTTACGTCTGAAGCGACTCCACTTTTGTTTAAGTTAAAATCAATTGGTCTTTTGGTCTATTGTCATACATCGTCTTTGATAAATCACGTTTCTGATCCTTAACTGTAAAATTAGTTGCACAGCTTTCTATCAAATCGTGTTTTGGTGATTTAGTACACCCACAGATGTTACTCGAGTGTGTGATTGCTGCTCCCTCCCTTTCATTACAAAAAATGTCTTTTTCAGTCATTTGTTTACCACTTAATAATTTGTAAGCAGAATTTTGTTGGACTATTTTATTATTTATATACCGTCCAGAAAGTTTACTTTTCTGAATTTTAGAATACGACTTTAAATGCATCGGAGAATGGGGAGAGTGTATAGGAAGTGTAGGAGCCGGATTATGAAGTTGCATAATTGGTGCCACAATCAGCTCTTCAGTTTGCTTAATATTACATCGTGAGTTTAATCCATGTTGTCGGTTATCAGTGTTTTCGAATCCGTTCAAAAAATGTGTATTTGATACTTGCAAATTACACTTGTTTATGGGCGAAATGGTAAAGACGCCCGTTTTTTTTTGCTATAGAGATTTTTCTTCAACATCTTTTACTGAAGTCGATCTGGATGCTGAAAGAACTGAAGAGATATTACAGATTTAAAATATATGTATAACAAGTAAGAGTTATCTAGTCAGGAGTGATCGACTAGGAGATTCCTTGAATCCCGTACAGAGCTGTCACACTTCTTTTATACATACATTCACAAAACGCTACAAAGTTTTCATAGCCCCATAATTTGAAAAACGCGTCGGTTTTTATTACCTCTAACAATGCGCTTTGCATCTGTGTATACAAAAACAAGTAAGAGGTTCTAGTCGGGAGCTCCCGACTAGGGGATACCCTGAACCATCATATTACTCATATTACATGTCAAGTTTGGTGACTCTAGCTCTCATTATTTACCAAAATTGCTTAAAAAACGGGATTTCGATATACATTTTTATCGATTACTTGGAAACGGGGTAAGTTATCGTTTATCGGAAACAAACTCGATCTGCGCGGGCACCTGGAAGACCTACAGCTAAAATTTCAAGTCTCTAGCTCTTATAGGTTCTGAGATCCTTGCGTTCATACATACGAACGAACGGACGGACGGACGGACGGACAGACAGACGGACAAGGCTAGATCGACTCGGCTACTGATGCTGATCAAGAATATATATACTTTATGGGGTCGGAGATGCTTCCTTCTGCCTGTTACATACATTTGCACTTTGCACAAATACAATATACCCTTTTTACCCATTTTCAATGGGTTCAGGGTATAAAAAACAAAGAGGATGTCAAATTTGATTTATTTCATGAAAACGGGGCATGTTATATATATTTTGAAATCAACTCGCGGGTAACTCGAGACAGACTAGATGTTTCCTTCTGAATGTTACGTACATTTGCAAAAAAAAAATACATTTTTAATGTGTTCAGGGTATAAAAACTATAATTTAACATACCCAAAAAAACTTGAATGCCGTGGAAAAACATTTTGTTCATTCGGACGGATGAATATAATACTTTTGATACCCTTTCTACAAAGTTACTTACCCTCTTCCTATCTTTTCTTTCCAATCTAGCTAAAGTTATTCCAATCACAATTGGAAATGTATTCAAGCAATGTGTTGGTTCGGAATAAGAAAATCGTTAGACTCGTATGGTTTCACAATCACGGCTTATCCTAGGCTCTTTACAAAAACCATATGTATGTGTATGTTTTTTTGTTTCAAAAAATAATCAAAAGAATAAATAGCAATTAATAGGGTGACACCCTTAAGCCACATATTTCATTAAACTAATTTCTACATCATGAATTGTTTGCATTCTGCTTCATTCAGTAGTCAACATATACATATAAAGACCAAAAAATGTTAGAGTTTTCTGAAACGTTTTTTTTATTTATCTTTTAATAATTATTTTTATTATTTATTTTTTTAACAACATCATTGATGTTCTAAGTTATACAGCCCCTATTTAATTCGTACGTCAGCTGATTTTGTTTTAAATTGCAAATTTTTCTAACATACAGACGAAGGCATCTCCCATCTCATATATACTTATATATGCTGGCCGAGAGCAGCATTAATAGCCGAGTCGATCAAGCCATGTTCCTCTGTCTAACTGTACACTTTGCTTTAACACTTGACTAGAGACTAATTGAATAAACTAAGCTTTGAGTTTTAAGTTCCTTTTTCTTTAGGTTTAGGGAGCTGTGGCACATTTCTGAACTAGCTTTTGCCGAGCGCTTTTAGCGCTGAATTAGCGGCTTGCTGATGCTGACACGAGCAACGAAGTTAGTCGCCAGCCTGCCTTCAGCAAAGCTGGTCGATGATGCTTTGCGTCGCTTCGTTTTCAAAGTACATTGAGTCTCTAGCTCTTATAGGTTCTGAGATCCTCGCGTTCATACATACCGTCGGACGGACGGACGGACAGACAGACGGACACGGCTAGATCGACTCGGCTATTGATGCTGATCAAGAATATATATACTTTATGGGGTCGGAGATGCTTCCTTCTGCCTGTTACATACATTTGCATTTTGCACAAATACAATATACCCTTTTTAACCATTTTCAATGGGTTCAGGGCATAAAAAACTTTATATAACTTTGCTACAGTTACAGCAAAGACTGTATAAACACTAAGATGAGTAACGCCTATACATTTGAATGCGACGCAAAATTTCTAGCCTGGCCTTTGATCTGGCCTTTGAGGCTTCGTACGACATGCCTGCCGACTGACTGTTCGTTCTCCAAAGACCAGTCGAACGAATGCCGAAGTCGCGGCTTGCTGATGCTGACACGAGCAACGAAGTTAGTCGCCAGCCTGCCTTCAGCAAAGCTGGTCGATGGTGCTTTGCGTCGCTTCGTTTTCGAAGTACATTGAGCGAAAAAGTTTAAAACTTACGATCGACGCAAAGTGCTTGTGCTTTATCCATGAAATGCATGCTTTAATAAAATTATATATTACTCTAGATACTAACGATTAATTTTTCAGGAAAATTTAAGAATAAAATAATTTTTTCACAAGGCGCATCTTGTGCAATAACTACGATAAGAAAATATCACACATAGATTGATTTCACTTTTGTTTTTGAACAGTGTATGCTCGAGAAAAGTTCTTGTCTCAGCCAATGGCGTGCAAGCACCTTTGGTTGTATGCGTGAATTATGCATGCATAAGAACTTTAAAGTATGTATGTGTTGTTCTTCACTACGCTGGCTTTAGCTGGCAAGAAATGAATTTTGTTAGTTTTCTAGCGCTGATCACGACCTACCCCAATTTTGTATTCACATATGAGTGCATGTTGTGTACTGAGGTTGGCTCCGTACAAAATATGTATTTCTAAGTCGATGCAAATATTTACATAATTTCTTTAAATTAAATTAATATTATTTTTATTCTCCAATTAAGAAAAAATAATAAAATAAAACTATAAAAAATTAATTAATGTATCTTTGAAAACAATAAATTTGCACTTTTATTTCCTTAATTTATTTTTTATTACTTAAAAATAATAATAATTTAATTAATAATTTCAAATATAAAAAATTACATAAATATTTGCATCGACTTAAAAATACATATTTTGTACGGAGCCAACCTCATTACACAAAATGCATTCGTATATCAACTCAAATTTGGGGTAGGTCGTGATCTGCGCTAGAAAACTAAGAAAATTGTTTCTTTGCCAGCCAGAGACTTTGCCAGAGCAGTGGATAACAACACATTCAAATATGCTGTTATGTATGTATATTCACACGCATACAAACATAATTGCTTGCACGGCCCTCATAGAGCCGAAGCTGAGAACACATTCTATTTTTAGCTTTTTCGTTCTCTCGGCTGTGAGAGCGCAATGATACAGAGTTCGTTTTCGTTCTCAATTTTCAAAAAATCAAGCCGCATAGTAGCATTTTGTTATACGGCGTTACTCATCTTAGTGTTTATACAGTCTTTGGTTACAGTTATGAGATCAATATCAGGCATAAAGAATACATTTTAGAGTTTTTTTATATGAGATTTTATTACAATGGGTTAAATGGATTTACAAGAAATTGTATTAATACAATAAAATAATACATTAGATTATTAGTATTGGTGGTGCTCGCAAATATATTAAAGCCAACAACTAAAAAACAATACACATTGTTTAGGTTTATTAGGAATGTATAAGCAAAGACTATATAAACACTAAGATGAGTAACGCCTATACATTTGAATGCGACGCAAAATTTCTAGCCTGGCCTTTGATCTGGCCTTTGAGGCTTCGTACGACATGCCTGCCGACTGACTGTTCGTTCTCCAAAGACCAGTCGAACGAATGCCGAAGTCGCGGCTTGCTGATGCTGACACGAGCAACGAAGTTAGTCGCCAGCCTGCCTTCAGCAAAGCTGGTCGATGGTGCTTTGCGTCGCTTCGTTTTCGAAGTACATTGAGCGAAAAAGTTTAAAACTTACGATCGACGCAAAGTGCGTGTGCTTTATCCATGAAATGCATGCTTTAATAAAATTATATATTACTCTAGATACTAACGATTAATTTTACAGGAAAATTTAAGAATAAAATAATTTTTTCACAAGGCGCATCTTGTGCAATAACTACGATAAGAAAATATCACACATAGATTGATTTCACTTTTGTTTTTGAACAGTGTATGCTCGAGAAAAGTTCTTGTCTCAGCCAATGGCGTGCAAGCACCTTTGGTTGTATGCGTGAATTATGCATGCATAAGAACTTTAAAGTATGTATGTGTCGTTCTTCACTACGCTGGCTTAAGCTGGCAAGAAATGAATTTTGTTAGTTTTCTAGCGCTAATCACGACCTACCCCAATTTTGTATTCACATATGAGTGCATGTTGTGTACTGAGGTTGGCTCCGTAGAAAATATGTATTTTTAAGTCGTGATCTGCGCTAGAAAACTAAGAAAATTGTTTCTTTGCCAGCCAGAGACTTTGCCAGAGCAGTGGATAACAACACATTCAAATATGCTGTTATGTATGTATATTCACACGCATACAAACATAATTGCTTGCACGGCCCTCATAGAGCCGAAGCTGAGAGCACATTCTATTTTTAGCTTTTTCGTTCTCTCGGCTGTGAGAGCGCAATGATACAGAGTTCGTTTTCGTTCTCAATTTTCAAAAAATCAAGCTGCATAGTAGCATTTCGTTATACGGCGTTACTCATCTTAGTATTTATATAGTCTTTGGTATAAGCGTTCCTATTATTTTATATAAATGCATTATTGCTGTAGAGCTTGCAGGCTTAAATTAAAATTTTGTAATACACATTTTTCGCTATTTTTATACGGATATAACTTATTATGATTCGAATATATAGACACACAAATATCAATATTCTTATCATTTCAATTTTGAACAATAGTTAGCAGGTGGTTTCTGGCATTGGAGTTGGCTTTTGATAGTTAATATACACGTTTGTTTTTGCCGAAACACTGGAAAAATTTGGGTTCTGCTTAACGGAATGAAAGCTCTCCTTACATTTCAATATCTCTCTATAACATGTTTTTTCCAATTTAGGCAATTCTATTTTTGCAGCGGGAAACTCATAAGTTTGTGCTTTCTCGACAAAAGTTTGTGTATCATACTCTTTAATATTAACATAACAATCACCTAATGAAAATTTTACAACGTTCATTTGACTTATATATTCGGATAGACCACGAATATTTAGCTGAAGCTCTTCTTTATTAAAAAGGTTACAATTAACATTTTCTGTGTGTTCTAATTGGTACGGAGTTGCAACATAATTTGGTTGAAATGAAAGTGTTGCGATATTTGTGTAGAATGAATCCCCAAAAGGACTTACGAAAGGCTTGAATGCGGGTGAAAAACTGGCAGACTTGATTGGCAACCTCTTGTTTATACCCTGAACCCATTGAAAATGGGTAAAAAGGGTATATTGTATTTGTGCAAAGTGCAAATGTATGTAACAGGCAGAAGGAAGCATCTCCGACCCCATGAAGTATATATATTCTTGATCAGCATCAATAGCCGAGTCGATCTAGCCATGTCCGTCTGTCTGTCCGTCCGTCCGTCCGTCCGTCCGTATGTATGAACGCAAGGATCTCAGAACCTATAAGAGCTAGAGACTTGAAATTTTAACTGTAGATCCTCCAGGTGCCCGCGCAGATCGAGTTTGTTTCCGATAAACGATAACTTGCCCCGTTTCTAAGTAATCGATAAAAATGTATATCGAAATCCCGTTTTTTAAGCAATTTTTGTAAATAATAAGAGCTAGAGTCACCAAACTTGACATGTAGCTTCTAGAATAGTATATATATATCAAGTATCTTTCATTTTTAACCTATCGCCACCTCCCCGCTACTCTCTATCTATGAGCGCGAGCTGCATTTGGTGTTGGAATAAGGGGGTTCAGGGTATCCCCTAGTCGGGAGCTCCCGACTAGAACCTCTTACTTGTTTGTGCATGATCTATGGTACAATTTGAGGAATGATGAAGATTTGGTGAAGGAGGCGCTGAGAATACTAATTCTTCATTTCTAGACATGTGTTTTTGCAGCAGTACTGGTTTCAAATAAGATTTTGTGTTTGTTTCCAAAATAAAATTCAGTTTTGGTAGTTTTTCTGTAGAACTTCCTGTTGTTGCATGATCACTACTTGGAAGTTTAATCCAAGGATCCGTTGAATTATTATTAACTTTATTCACTATAACTATACATAAGCAACTCATTTTTCTTTATCCATGGGTCCATTGCTGAATCATGTAGCAAGGAATCATATGCAAAACTTGATTTGTTTATTTTCACAATATTTGGTGAACTCTGTTCAGATCTACTAGTTTTAAGTGTATATTGACATATATTATGATTGTCTTGAACCCCAAGAGATCGTCGATGTTTTGAATTTACGTCTGAAGCGAATTCACTTTTTATACCCTGAACCCATTGAAAATGGGTAAAAAGGGTATATTGTATTTGTGCAAAGTGCAAATGTATGTAACAGGCAGAAGGAAGCATCTCCGACCCCATGAAGTATATATATTCTTGATCAGCATCAATAGCCGAGTCGATCTAGCCATGTCCGTCTGTCTGTCCGTCCGTCCGTCCGTATGTATGAACGCAAGGATCTCAGAACCTATAAGAGCTAGAGACTTGAAATTTTAACTGTAGATCCTCCAGGTGCCCGCGCAGATCGAGTTTGTTTCTATAAACGATAACTTGCCCCGTTTCTAAGTAATCGATAAAAATGTATATTGAAATCCCGTTTTTTAAGCAATTTTTGTAAATAATAAGAGCTAGAGTCACCAAACTTGACATGTAGCTTCTAGAATAGTATATATATATCAAGTATCTTTCATTTTTAACCTATCGCCACCTCCCCGCTACTCTCTATCTATGAGCGCGAGCTGCATTTGGTGTTGGAATAAGGGGGTTCAGGGTATCCCCTAGTCGGGAGCTCCCGACTAGAACCTCTTACTTGTTTTTAAGTTCAAATCAATTGTTGGTGTTTCTTTGCTATTCGGTCTATTGTCATACATCGTCTTTGACAGATCACTTTTCTGATCCTTAACTGTAAAATTAGTTGCACAGCTTTCTATCAAATCGTGTTTTGGTGATTTAGTACACCCAGATGTTACTCGAGTGTGTGATTGCTGCTCTCTCCCTTTCATTAGAAAAAATGTTTTATTCAGTCATTTGTTTACCACTTAATAATTTGTAAGCAGAATTTTGTTGGACTATTTTATTATTTATATACCGTCCAGAAAGTTTACATTTCTGAATTTTAGAATACGATTTTAAATGCATCGGAGAATGGGAAAAGTGTATAGGAAGTGTAGGAGCCGGATTATGAAGTTGCATAATTGGTGCCACAATCAGCTCTTCAGTTTGCTTAATATTACATCGTGAGTTTAATCCATGTTGTCGGTTATCAGTGTTTTCGTATCCGTTCAAAAAATTTTATTTGATACTTGCAAATTACACTTGTTTATGGGCGAAATGGTAGAGACGCCCGTTTTTTTTTGCTATAGAAATTTTTCTTCAACATCTTTTACTGAAGTCGATCTGGATGCTGAAAGAACTGAAGAGATATTACAGATTTAAAATATATGTATAACAAGTAAGAGTTATCTAGTCAGGAGTGATCGACTAGGAGATTCCTTGAATCCCGTACAGAGCTGTCACACTTCTTTTATACATACATTGACAAAACGCTACAAAGTTTTCATAGCCCCATAATTTGAAAAACGCGTCGGTTTTTATTACCTCTAACAATGCGCTTTGCATCTGTGTATACAAAAACAAGTAAGAGGTTCTAGTCGGGAGCTCCCGACTAGGGGATACCCTGAACCATCATATTACTCATATTACATGTCAAGTTTGGTGACTCTAGCTCTCATTATTTACCAAAACTGCTTAAAAAACGGGATTTCGATATACATTTTTATCGATTACTTGGAAACGGGGTAAGTTATCGTTTATCGGAAACAAACTCGATCTGCGCGGGCACCTGGAAGACCTACAGCTAAAATTTCAAGTCTCTAGCTCTTATAGGTTCTGAGATCCTTGCGTTCATACATACGAACGAACGGACGGACGGACGGACGGACAGACAGACGGACAAGGCTAGATCGACTCGGCTACTGATGCTGATCAAGAATATATATACTTTATGGGGTCGGAGATGCTTCCTTCTGCCTGTTACATACATTTGCACTTTGCACAAATACAATATACCCTTTTTACCCATTTTCAATGGGTTCAGGGTATAAAAAACAAAGAGGATGTCAAATTTGATTTATTTCATGAAAACGGGGCATGTTATATATGATTTGAAATCAACTCGCGGGTAACTCGAGACAGACTAGATGTTTCCTTCTGAATGTTACGTACATTTGCAAAAAAAAAATACATTTTTAATGTGTTCAGGGTATAAAAACTATAATTTAACATACCCAAAAAAACTTGAATGCCGTGGAAAAACATTTTGTTCATTCGGACGGATGAATATAATACTTTTGATACCCTTTCTACAAAGTTACTTACCCTCTTCCTATCTTTTCTTTCCAATCTAGCTAAAGTTATTCCAATCACAATTGGAAATGTATTCAAGCAATGTGTTGGTTCGGAATAAGAAAATCGTTAGACTCGTATGGTTTCACAATCACGGCTTATCCTAGGCTCTTTACAAAAACCATATGTATGTGTATGTTTTTTTGTTTCAAAAAATAATCAAAAGAATAAATAGCAATTAATAGGGTGACACCCTTAAGCCACATATTTCATTAAACTAATTTCTACATCATGAATTGTTTGCATTCTGCTTCATTCAGTAGTCAACATATACATATAAAGACCAAAAAATGTTAGAGTTTTCTGAAACGTTTTTTTTATTTATCTTTTAATAATTATTATTATTATTTATTTTTTTAACAACATCATTGATGTTCTAAGTTATACAGCCCCTATTTAATTCGTACGTCAGCTGATTTTGTTTTAAATTGCAAATTTTTCTAACATACAGACGAAGGCATCTCCCATCTCATATATACTTATATATGCTGGCCGAGAGCAGCATTAATAGCCGAGTCGATCAAGCCATGTTCCTCTGTCTAACTGTACACTTTGCTTTAACACTTGACTAGAGACTAATTGAATAAACTAAGCTTTGAGTTTTAAGTTCCTTTTTCTTTAGGTTTAGGGAGCTGTGGCACATTTCTGAACTAGCTTTTGCCGAGCGCTTTTAGCAGTGCCTATGGTATGACAAAAGACCATATAAACACTAAGATGAGTAACGCCCATACATTTGAATGCGACGCAAAATTTCTAGCCTGGCCTTTCATCTGGCCTTTGAGGCTTCGTACGACATGCCTGCCGACTGGCTGTTCGTTCTCCAAAGACCAGACGAACGAATGCCGAAGTAGCGGCTTGCTGATGCTGACACGAGCAACGAAGTTAGTCGCCAGCCTGCCTTCAGCAAAGCTGGTCGATGATGCTTTGCGCCGCTTCGTTTTCAAAGTACATTGAGTCTCTAGCTCTTATAGGTTCTGAGATCCTCGCGTTCATACATACCGACGGACGGACGGACGGACAGACAGACGGACATGGCTAGATCGACTCGGCTATTGATGCTGATCAAGAATATATATACTTTATGGGGTCGGAGATGCTTCCTTCTGCCTGTTACATACATTTGCATTTTGCACAAATACAATATATAAAACTTTATATAACTTTGCTACAGTTACAGTTATGAGATCAATATCAGGCATAAAGAATACATTTTAGAGTTTTTTTATATGAGATTTTATTACAATGGGTTAAATGGATTTACAAGAAATTGTATTAATACAATAAAATAATACATTAGATTATTAGTATTGGTGGTGCTCGCAAATATATTAAAGCCAACAACTAAAAAACAATACACATTGTTTAGGTTTATTAGGAATGTATAAGCGTTCCTATTATTTTATATAAATGCATTATTGCTGTAGAGCTTGCAGGCTTAAATTAAAATTTTGTAATACACATTTTTCGCTATTTTTATACGGATATAACTTATTATGATTCGAATATATAGACACACAAATATCAATATTCTTATCATTTCAATTTTAAACAATAGTTAGCAGGTGGTTTCTGGCATTGGAGTCGGCTTTTGATAGTTAATATACACGTTTGTTTTTGCCGAAACACTGGAAAAATTTGGGTTCTGCTTAACGGAATGAAAGCTATCCTTACATTTCAATATCTCTCTATAACATGTTTTTTCCAATTTAGGCAATTCTATTTTTGCAGCGGGAAACTCATAAGTTTGTGCTTTCTCGACAAAAGTTTGTGTATCATACTCTTTAATATTAACATAACAATCACCTAATGAAAATTTTACAACGTTCATTTGACTTATATGTTCGGATAGACCACGAATATTTAGCTGAAGCTCTTCTTTATTAAAAAGGTTACAATTAACATTTTCTGTGTGTTCTAATTGGTACGGAGTTGCAACATAATTTGGTTGAAATGAAAGTGTTGCGATATTTGTGTAGAATGAATCCCCAAAAGGACTTACGAAAGGCTTGAATCTTGCGGGTGAAAAACTGGCAGACTTGATTGGCAACCTCTTGTTTATACCCTGAACCCATTGAAAATGGGTAAAAAGGGTATATTGTATTTGTGCAAAGTGCAAATGTATGTAACAGGCAGAAGGAAGCATCTCCGACCCCATGAAGTATATATATTCTTGATCAGCATCAATAGCCGAGTCGATCTAGCCATGTCCGTCTGTCTGTCCGTCCGTCCGTCCGTCCGTCCGTATGTATGAACGCAAGGATCTCAGAACCTATAAGAGCTAGAGACTTGAAATTTTAACTGTAGATCCTCCAGGTGCCCGCGCAGATCGGTTTTGTTTCCGATAAACGATAACTTGCCCCGTTTCTAAGTAATCGATAAAAATGTATATCGAAATCCCGTTTTTTAAGCAATTTTTGTAAATAATAAGAGCTAGAGTCACCAAACTTGACATGTAGCTTCTAGAATAGTATATATATATCAAGTATCTTTAATTTTTAACCTATCGCCACCTCCCCGCTACTCTCTATCTATGAGCGCGAGCTGCATTTGGTGTTGGAATAAGAGGGTTCAGGGTATCCCCTAGTCGGGAGCTCCCGACTAGAACCTCTTACTTGTTTGTGCATGATCTATGGTACAATTTGAGGAATGATGAAGATTTGGTGAAGGAGGCGCTGAGAATACTAATTCTTCATTTCTAGACATGTGTTTTTGCAGCAGTACTGGTTTCAAATAAGATTTTGTTTTTGTTTTCAAAATAAAATCCAGTTTTGGTAGTTTTTCTGTAGAACTTCCTGTTGTTGCATGATCACTACTTGGAAGTTTAATCCAATGATCCGTTGAATTATTATTAACTTTATTCACTATAACTATACATAAGCAACTCATTTTTCTTTATCCATGGGTCCATTGCTGAATCATGTAGCAAGGAATCATATGCAAAACTTGATTTGTTTATTTTCACAATATTTGGTGAACTCTGTTCAGATCTACTAGTTTTAAGTGTATATTGACATATATTATGATTGTCTTGAACCCCAAGAGATCATCGATGTTTTGAATTTACGTCTGAAGCGAATTCACTTTTTTTAAGTTCAAATCAATTGTTGGTGTTTCTTTGCTATTCGGTCTATTGTCATACATCGTCTTTGACAGATCACTTTTCTGATCCTTAACTGTAAAATTAGTTGCACAGCTTTCTATCAAATCGTGTTTTGGTGATTTAGTACACCCACAGATGTTACTCGAGTGTGTGATTGCTGCTCTCTCCCTTTCATTACAAAAAATGTTTTTTTCAGTCATTTGTTTACCACTTAATAATTTGTAAGCAGCATTTTGTTGGACTATTTTATTATTTATATACCGTCCAGAAAGTTTACATTTCTGAATTTTAGAATACGATTTTAAATGCATCGGAGAATGGGAAAAGTGTATAGGAAGTGTAGGAGCCGGATTATGAAGTTGCATAATTGGTGCCACAATCAGCTCTTCAGTTTGCTTAATATTACATCGTGAGTTTAATCCATGTTGTCGGTTATCGGTGTTTTCGTATCCGTTCAAAAAATGTGTATTTGATACTTGTAAATTACACTTGTGTATGGGCGAAATGGTAGAGACGCCCGTTTTTTTTTGCTATAGAAATTTTTCTTCAACATCTTTTACGGAAGTCGATCTGGATGCTGAAAGAACTGAAGAGATATTACAGATTTAAAATATATGTATAACAAGTAAGAGTTATCTAGTCAGGAGTGATCGACTAGGAGATTCCTTGAATCCCGTACAGAGCTGTCACACTTCTTTTATACATACATTCAAAAAATCACACACGCTACTAAGTTTTCATAGCCCCATAATTTGGAAAACGCGTCGGTTTTTATTACCTCTAACAATGCGCTTTGCATCTGTGCATACAAACAAAAAGAAACAAAAACAAAGACGATGTCAAATTTGATTTATTTCATGAAAACGAGGCATGTTACTCGCGGGTAACTCGAGACACACTAGATGTTTCCTTCTGAATGTTACGTACATTTGCAAAAAAAAACAAGTAAGAGGTTCTAGTCGGGAGCTCCCGACTAGGGAATACCCTGAACCCTCTTTGTGGTGGTAGCGGGGAGATGGTATAAGAGATTGGTATAAAATAAAAAATACTGCGCAGGCACTAGGAGCACCTACATCTAAAATTTCAAGTCTCTAGCTCTTATAGGTTCTGAGATCCTTGCGTTCATACATACGGACGGACGGACGGACGGACAGACAGACGGACATGGCTAGATTGACTCGGCTATTGATGCTGATCAAGAATATATATACTTTATGGGGTCGGAGATGCTTCCTTCTGCCTGTTACATACATTTGCATTTTGCACAAAAACATAATACCCCTTTTTCCCATTTTTAATGGGTTCAGGGTATAAAAACTATAATTTAACATACCCAAAAAAACTTGAATGCCGTGGAAAAACATTTTGTTCATTCGGACGGATGAATATAATACTTTTGATACCCTTTCTACAAAGTTACTTACCCTCTTCCTATCTTTTCTTTCCAATCTAGCTAAAGTTATTCCAATCACAATTGTTAATGTATTCAAGCAATGTGTTGGTTCGGAATAAGAAAATCGTTAGACTCGTATGGTTTCACAATCACGGCTTATCCTAGGCTCTTTACAAAAACCATATGTATGTGTATGTTTTTTTGATTCAAAAAATAATCAAAAGAATAAATAGCAATTAATAGGGTGACACCCTTAAGCCACATATTTCATTAAACTAATTTCTACATCATGAATTGTTTGCATTCTGCTTCATTCAGTAGTCAACATATACATATAAAGACCAAAAAATGTTAGAGTTTTCTGAAACGTTTTTTTTTATTTATCTTTAAATAAATATTTTTATTATTTATTTTTTTAACAACATCATTGATGTTCTAAGTTATACAGCCCCTATTTAATTCGTACGTCAGCTGATTTTGTTTTAAATTGCAAATTTTTCTAACATACAGACGAAGGCATCTCCCATCTCATATATACTTATATATGCTGGCCGAGAGCAGCATTAATAGCCGAGTCGATCAAGCCATGTTCCTCTGTCTAACTGTACACTTTGCTTTAACACTTGACTAGAGACTAATTGAATAAACTAAGCTTTGAGTTTCAAGTTCCTTTTTCTTTAGGTTTAGGGAGCTGTGGCACAATTCTGAACTAGCTTTTGCCGAGCGCTTTTAGCAGTGCCTATGGTATGACCAAAGACCATATTAACACTAAGATGAGTAACGCCCATACATTTAAATGCGACGCAAAATTTCTAGCCTGGCCTTTCATCTGGCCTTTGAGGCTGGTCGATGGTGCTTTGCGTCGCTTCGTTTTCAAAGTACATTGAGCGAAAAAGTTTAAAACTTACGATCGACGACAAGTGCTTGTGCTTTATCCATGAAATGCATGCTTTATTTAAATGATATATTAATCCAGATACTAACGATTAATTTTACAGGAAAATTTAAGAATAAAATAATTTTCACACAAGGCGCATCTTGTGCAATAACTACGATAAGAAAATAGCACACATAGATTGATTTCACTTTTGTTTTTGAACAGTGTATGCTCGAGAAAAGTTCTTATCTCAGCCAATGGCGTGCAAGCACCTTTGGTTGTATGCGTGAATTATGCATGCATAAGAACTTTAAAGTATGTATGTATGTGTTGTTATTCACTTTTCTGGCTTTAGCTGGCAAGAAATTAATTTAGTTAGTTTTCTAGCGCAGATATGTATTTCTAAGTCGATGCAAATATTAACATAATTTCTTTAAATTAAATAATATTATTTTTATTCTCCAATTAAGAAATAAAAGAGTGCTAAAAAAAACAATTACATATTTATTTGTATAAATAAATAATAATAATAAATTACATAAATATTAGCATCGACTTAAAAATACATATTTTGTACGGAGCAAGCCTCAGTACACAAAATGCATTCATTTATCAACACAAATTTGGGGTAGGTCGTGATCTGCGCTAGAAAACTATGAAAATTGTTTCTTTGCTAGCCAGAGACTTTGCCAGAGCAGTGGATAACAACACATTCAAATATGCTGTTATGAATTTTTTTATCAGCACTAAAACACACATTAATCTAAGGTACGTTGTAATAATTATGGTGTTCTATTTCCTTTGTACCCAGTCATGACAATATTTCTTTATACTTTCTACTAAATAAAAAAAACCTTTTCTGTCGCTGTTTTGTGGAATAGCATACATATATACATACAATAAACAAATACTTACATGTAATATACAAATTTAGAAATACTTTTGCAGCACACATACAACCTAAAGAATAAAAACTGAATATATTTCTAGAAAAGTGAGGATCTTGACGGCCCATTGTTTAGTTTTAAGGTAGGAATGTGTTATTTCACTTAACTGTTAACAGCCAAGATTTAATATGAGAGACGGAGCGTGACTCAGCACTGGCGGAAAGGGAGGGTCTCCATTTCGAGACACAAATTCTGTTTGAAATTTGTTTTTCTTGTACCAACCTATGCAGTTTAGACTGCATGTGTCAGGCAGGCAAAAATTAACGGGGCGTTCGTCTCAAAAAATGTACAATGGTATGCACATAGTCGGATGGCATCAGGGCGCAATCTGCTGCCTGGAATTTAGAGCTCTGATTTGACGAAAACGCAACCTTACCCGAACGCTGCTAGATCAGCACACGACTGTCTACATCCGAGTTTCAAGTCTTCAGATTATCTATAAAAACGTAATGAGCCTTTGCACATCTTTTAAAGACTTCTCTAGCGGCCACGTAGGTTGCATCTGCACATGATTTTTATTCTGTCAGCAGGCAAGTCACATAGCCAACAACATCGACATGGACTCACCAAGCCCTTGAATAACCTTCATAAAGGACTGCAACGGATTCTTATAGGGTTGGTTTTACTTTCTTAAATTATCTAAATAATCATTGATTTCATACCGTTTTAGAAACAAAGTCTGTAACGTGCGCTCAAAAGTTAAAAAAAAACTTTACATAACTTTGCCACAGTTACAGTTATGAGATTAAATATCAGGCATAAAGAATACATTTTAGAGTTTTTTACATGAGATTTTATTACAATGGGTTAAATGGATTTACAAAAAATTATATTAATACAATAAAATAATACATTAGATTATAAGTATTGGTGGTGCTCGCAAATATATTAAAGCCAACAACTAAAAAACAATACACATTGTTTAGGTTTATTAGGAATGTATAAGCGTTCCTATTATTTTAAATAAATGCATTATTGCTGTAGAGCTTGCAATTTTTCGCTATTTTTATACGGATATAACTTATTATGATTCGAATATATAGACACACAAATATCAATATTCTTATCATTTCAATTTTGAACAATAGTTAGCAGGTGGTTTCTGGCATTGGAGTCGGCTTTTGATAGTTAATATACACTTTTGTTTTTGCCGAAACACTGGAAAAATTTGGGTTCTGCTTAACGGAATGAAAGCTCTCCTTACATTTCAATATCTCTCTATTACATTTTTTTTCCAATTTAGGCAATTCTATTTTTGCAGCGGGAAACTCATAAGTTTGTGCTTTCTCGACAAAAGTTTGTGTATCATACTCTTTAATATTGACATTACAATCACCTAATGAAAATTTTACAACGTTCATTTGACTTATATGTTCGGATAGACCACGAATATTTAGCTGAAGCTCTTCTTTATTAGAAGTGTTCACATTAAAAAGGTTACAATTAACATTTTCATTTGTTGCAACATAATTTGGTTGAAATGAAAGTGTTGCGATACTGTTGTAGAATGAATCTCCAAGAGGACTTACGAAAGGCTTGAATCTTGCGGGTGAAAAACTGGCAGACTTGATTGGCAACCTCTTTTTTTGTGCATGATCTATGGTACAATTTGAGGAATGATTAAGATTTGGTGAAGGAGGCGCTGAGAATACTAATTCTTCATTTCTAGACATGTGTTTTTGCAGTAGTACTGGTTTCAAATAAGATTTTGTTTTTGTTTCCAAAATAAAATCCAGTTTTGGTAGTTTTTCTGTAGAACTTCCTGTTGTTGCATGATCACTACTTGGAAGTTTAATCCAAGGATCCGTTGAATTATTATCAACTTTATTCAAACTATACATAAGCAACTCATTTTTCTTTATCCATGGGTCCATTGCTGAATCATGTAGCAAGGAATCATATGCAAAACTTGATTTGTTTATTTTCACAATATTGGGTGAACTCGGTTCAGATCTACTAGTTTTAAGTGTATATTGACATATATTATGATTGTCTTGAACCCCAAGAGATCGATGTTTTGAATTTACGTCTGAAGCGAATCCACTTTTTTTTAAGTTAAAATCAATTGTTGGTTTTTCTTTGCTATTCGGTCTATTGTCATCCATCGTCTTTGATAAATCACTTTTCTGATCCTTAACTGTAAAATTAGTTGCACAGCTTTCTATCAAATCGTGTTTTGGTGATTTAGTACACCCACAGATGTTACTCGAGTGTGTGATTGCTGCTCCCTCCCTTTCATTACAAAAAATGTTTTTTTCAGTCATTTGTTTACCACTTAATAATTTGTAAGCAGAATTTTGTTGGACTATTTTATTATTTATATACCGTCCAGAAAGTTTACTTTTCTGAATTTTAGAATATGATTTTAAATGCATCGGAGAATGGGGAGAGTGTATAGGAAGTGTAGGAGCCGGATTATGAAGTTGCATAATTGGTGCCACAATCAGCTCTTCAGTTTGCTTAATATTACATCGTGAGTTTAATCCATGTTGTCGGTTATCAGTGTTTTCGTATCCGTTCAAGAAATTTGTATTTGATACTTGCAAATAACACTTGTTTATGGGCGAAACGGTAGAGACGCCCGTTTTTTTTTGCTATAGAAATTTTTCTTCAACATCTTTTACTGAAGTCGATCTGGATGCTGAAAGAACTGAAGAGATATTACAGATTTAAAATATATGTATAACAAGTAAGAGTTATCTAGTCAGGAGTGATCGACTAGGAGATTCCTTGAATCCCGTACAGAGCAGTCACACTTATTTTACACATACATTCACAAAATCACACACGCTACGAAGTTTTCATAGCCCCATAATTTGGAAAACGCGTCGGTTTTTATTACCTCTAACAATGCGCTTTGCATCTGTGTATACAAAAATAATAAAGAGGATGTCAAATTTGATTTATTTCATGAAAACGGGGCATGTTATATATGATTTGAAATCAACTCGCTGGTTCATTCGGACGGATGAATATAACACTTTTGATACCCCTTCTACAAAGTTACTTACCCTCTTCCTATCTTTTCTTTCCAATCTAGCTAAAGTTATTCCAATCACAATTGTTAATGTATTCAAGCAATGTGTTGGTTCGGAATTAGAAAATCGTTAGACTCGTATGGTTTCACAATCACATTTTATCCTAGGGTCTTTAGAAAAACCTGATCTAATGCATGTTTTTTGTTTCGTAAAATAATCAATAGAATAAATAGCAATTAATAGGGCGACACCCTTAAGCCACATATTAAATTAAACTAATTATTACATCATGCGTATTTTGAATTGTGCTTCATTCAATGGTCAAAATATTTTAGATAATAACACTAAGTTAGAGTTTTAAATGTATTTTTATATTATCTTTTCATATATTATTACAAAAATTAAAAAATAATTTTTTTAATTTAAGCAACATCATTGATTATCTAAATTATGCAGCCGCAGTCGCAACGTAAGCTGCGCAGCAAGCGAGGTGCGTGCTTGAGTAATTATACCCTGAACCCATTAAAAATGGGTAAAAGGGGTATTATGTTTTTGTGCAAAATGCAAATGTATGTAACAGGCAGAAGGAAGCATCTCCGACCCCATAAAGTATATATATTCTTGATCAGCATCAATAGCCGAGTCGATCTAGCCATGTCCGTCTGTCTGTCCGTCCGTCCGTCCGTATGTATAAACGCAAGGATCTCAGAACCTATAAGAGCTAGAGACTTGAAATTTTAGATGTAGGTGCTCCTAGGGCCCGCGCAGATCGAGTTTGTTTCCGATAATCGATAACTTACTCCGTTTCAAAGTAATCGATAAAAATGTATATCGAAATCTTGTTTTTTAAGCAATTTTGGTAAATAATAAGAGCTTGAGTCACCAAACTTGACATGTAGCTTCTAGAAAAGTATATATATATCAAGTATCTTTCATTTTATACCTATCGCCACCTCCCCGCTACTCTCTATCTATAAGCGCGCGCTGCATTTGGTGTTGGAATATGAGGGTTCAGGGTATCCCCTAGTCGGGAGCTCCCGACTAGAACCTCTTACTTGTTTTATTATGCATTTGTAGGAAGATATAATATTTGTGGCGGCAGCTCGGCACGGGGTTCGGGGAATCTACTATTCGGACACTCCGAGTTTTAAGTTCCTTTTTCTTTAAGCTTATTGAGCTGTGGCACAATTCTAAGTTTTTTTTTCATCATCCCACAGACTTAATGGCCTGTCTCTTTCCGTGCGCTTTTAGCAGTGTCTATGGTATAACTCCGTCTTCGCTTGTATTACTCTTTTTATCAGCACTGAAACACACATCAATCTAAGATACATATGTCGTAATAGTTATGGTGTTCAATTGCCTTTGTACCCAGTCATGACAATATTACTTTATACTTTCTACTAAAGAAAAAACGTTTTCCGCCAGTATATGCAAACGCCTTTTTTTGTTAATTTGTTCTTAGTTGGTAATTTGTTATAGCACTTAAATGCTGACACATTGGAATTGCTGTTGTTGTTCATATTCACTTAAGCCAAGATTGAGTATGCATGAAGCTTGAATAATTGTGACGAAAGCTCGGCGCAGGGTTCAAGGAATCTCATAGTGAGGGACTCCCGACTAGAGCAATCTTGTTTATAACTGCTCTATTCGATTTTTCATTGATTTAACTGAGCATTGAGTTCCCTTTACTTTAGACTTAGAGAGCATTGTGGTATTCTTTTGATTAATCCCAGACTTTCTATTGGGCTTGGATCAGGGCTAATGGTGGTGGCCAATCTAGACAACGAAGATCAATTTGATTCCCGTAAATCCAAGGTTTATATACCTTTGTAGAGGAATTTATACATATGTCGGCAGTACATATATCGGACTACTATATCATATAGCTGACATAGGAACGATCAGTAAATATTTTATTTCTTGCATGTCGATATCTTGACATTACCCGGCATTTATTAGTTAATCTATGCTGCTTACATATGAGCCAAATCTTGTCAATGTCGTTTTACTACATTATATAGCACCAATGGAAGATTCGGTCGAAAAATGAGTTTTGGTATGGCAAAATATTCTGTCTTCCTATACATTTTCATCAATATAAGCATTGTTTGTGTTTCATTGTTTCGCTTATACAAACTTTTTTTGTTATTGGCAAGGCTGTTATTGTGAACTTTATATTGGCCTAAAAATATACACACGCGTTATATAATCTCAGTGACATTAAACTTTGAAGGAACTATAAACAATAGTTTCAATTGACGTTTAACTATTTTGACAATGCTTTTTTGTTAACTAATTATTATTATTGTCAATTATTTCGAAGTTCTGCAAAATTCTTTGAACTGGAGAAGCGTAACATCTTTTTGTTTCGCTGTTGCTGTTGCCTTTTTTCACATAGCTTCGTTTTTCTTCTCTTATCTCGTGATTAATCGAATTTGATATAATAAAAAAGACGGTAATATTTCGAACATCAATAAAGTGTTCTCAGATAATTCAAATTTAAATAGTATTTTGTTTTTAATTTTTGGTACAAATAACATTGTATATTTATAAAATAATGAAAATTATGCAGCTATTCAAAAAAGTGAAAATTTGTTACCAGCGCATTACCATTATCTCAGAAATACTGTTAGGAAGGAACTCTGTAAACTGCAGTGTTTTTTTCTTAGCGCTACAGTGCGGAAAACTAATTTATCTTCTATCTATTTTTTGCGTTGTGCATTTCTTAGCGATTAAAGCGTTTTCTTAGAGCGGACAGGAAAACAGACTTTTAATACTTATCTCGTATTGTATGAGGTAGCAGAAACATCATATCATCGCCCATACAGCAGCGTTCACCGGATTAGTTTTCTAAATTTATAAAATAAAAACAGCAATATAATCGAAATTCGATAAAGCGCAACCAGGGAACCCCAAGGGCCATTAAAGTGTGCCCAGATAGAGTATGAAGCAGCATGTCAATCAGCGCACGACGTCACTGCGGCTGATGCTTTTTCTCAATATATGTATGTTAGTTTTAAATCCTACAGCCCAAATACATAAATACATGTATGTGTTTATGCATGTGCAGAGTGTGCCTCGCTCTCACTTATTGCTCATTGCGCACTTGTTTGCATCTCTTTCTCCCTGCATAGCTTCCCACAAAACCCCGAGATCTACAAACATTCATACAATGGTGGACAAAAATATTTTGACATTAGAAAAATAGGATTGCCTTAACGATATCTAATGATTTATTGAGATAATAAATTTTAACAACTTTCTATTTAATAATAATATAATTCGCTTCCCAAAATGCAAAAAATAATTATTTACAATAACACAGCTTAGGAAATAAAATCGATCTTTCAAAAATGTAGGTGGGCAAAAGTATTTTGACAATTCAATGTTGTCTAGCAAATAGAGAGAAAAAGTTTATTTTGGTGATTGTAAAAAAATATGAATAAAAAGTTAACCCTCCCTTGACATTAATAACCTTTTGCAAGCGCACTGGAATTGATTTCACCAAATTTTGTATGGTTTCCAATGAAAAATCCATCCAAAGTCCTTCAACTTCAGCAATCGTCTCCTCTCGTGTTCTGGACAGATCTGAGCTTCGTTTTCTTTTTATATATGCCCACACGTTCTCTATTATATTAAGGCCGGGACTTTGCGGTGGCCAATCTAAAGTATTGACTTCAACATCTTTCAAAAATGTAGTTATTATATGGGCCTTGTGGCATGGATCGTTGTCCTGCTGCAGTATAAAGGATTGACCAATGAGCCGGTCACCAGAAATAAATGCGTGATCATTCAGAATACGTAAAAATTTATCTTTGTTTATTGTCCCATCAATTGGAACCAAATCACCCAAGCCAGTGAAACATATGCATCCCCAGAACATAACCGATCCCCCACCATGTGGTACCCGTTCGCACCCTGGCGTCATTTTTCTGCGAACATTTTAAGGCAATCGGCAATAAACCTTTTTCTTCGAGCCATGATATTCGAAAGTGCTTTCATCCGTCCATAATACTCTTTCCCAAAATAACTGCTGCTTGTTTATGTAGGATTTGGCGAATGTTAACCTTTTTAGCTTATTTTTTGTTGAAATTAATGGAATTGGACGAGCTATATAAGTAGAAAAATCTGCCTCCTTCACGCAATTCAACGAAAATTAAAATAAAAAGTAATGTCAAAATACTTTTGTCCAGCCAAAGAATCAAATTCTGCTACGCAGATAATTATACAAAACAAATGCGTTTCATTATTAGTGCAATCTTTTGCTCTCCTTAAGCTCTTAATATTCTCTCTCTCTTTAAAATAAAACGGATACCGTAACTTCTGTAAGATGGCAGAAATAAGCGATTTTAATTTTTGCACTGTGTTGTCAAAATATTTTTGGCCACCATTGTATGTCTGTGTTGTGTGGATGTGCGCACAAGTAGATGACAGCGTTGGTCGCGAGCCAGAGGTTATTTCTTCAATTGTTTGCCTGTGGTAGCAGCAGGCACACACATTCAAATGCTCTATCATGTATTTCTTCGTCCAGTCAGGCATAATGAGAAGAATCTGATCTATATTTATTTAATAAACAATGAATTGACCCAAATAAAATGTTTATATTTTATATTCTAATATTTAATTTATAGTGTTGAAGATTCAACCTTCGGCCTGTAACGTAGATTTGCTCATCACCTTTTCTAAGATGACTTTTCGCTCTTTAAACGCTACGCCAGACAAGTGGGTCATCGCTCATCAATGCCGTAGTCTCGGCATGTTGATGCTGACATGAGCAACGAAGTCGATCTCCAGCTTTCAGCAAAGCTGGTCGACGCTGATATGCTTTGCTTCGTTTTCGAAATACATTGACCATTAAAGCATGGTACGTGCAATCGGCGCTTAGCATTTTTGCATAAATAAAAATTTGATCGTTTTTAAAAGATATATAACCTTAGAAATAATTACTACATTATAAACGCAAATTTTGAAATAAAATAATCAATAACTATCTTCAAGCAAAATTTACTTTTCTCTTAGTTTTCCATAATGTTTGTTTTTATGCATGGCTACAGTGAAATATGTATGTTATCTTGTTACTTTTTGTGCGTAGAGCACAAAATATTCCAAATTTTTATTTCCAAGTCGTCAATAAATAAATATTTCGAAAATCTCATTTTAGGGCAAAACTATTAGGGAGCTAAGAGCTAGATGATCGACGTCAAGCTCGACACCGGCAGACGACACAAACTTTTTAAAATTTTTTTTTTATTGCTGCTACAGTATAATGTGCTTAGCTGCCTCAAGTCCTTTGCACAGACATTAGAGGCAGCTTTCCTAAAAAGGCACTTAACTTAATTTTTTTATAAAAGTGAATCGATTTCATAGTAGCCTCTATATTTTTTTTATGGCAAAAAAAATTACTACCGATAGGGGGCGCATAAGTGCAAAAGGCTGTTAAGTTAGATGCTCTTAACGTAATTTATTTCATAAAAAAATCAGCTCTTATTGCAGCGAAAAGAAAATTTCAGGCAGCTAACTTAACAATGCAGCTAAGTATCGAGGCAGCTAAGCAAATTATACTGTACCTTAGGGAAATAAGTATATGTGCATAGACAATTTATTAAAAACAAGTAAGAGGTTCTAGTCGGGAGCTCCCGACTAGGGGATACCCTGAACCCTCATATTCCAACACCAAATGCAGCGCGCGCTTATAGATAGAGAGTAGCGGGGAGGTGGCGATAGGTATAAAATGAAAGATAATCGATATATATATACTTTCCTAGAAGCTACATGTCAAGTTTGGTAACTCTTGCTCTTATTATTTACCAAAATTGCTTAAAAAACAGGATATCGATATACATTTTTATCGATTACTTGGAAACGGGGCAAGTTATCGATTATCGGAAACAAACTCGATCTGCGTAGGAACTAGGAGCACCTACATCTAAAATTTCAAGTCTCTAGCTCTTATAGGTTCTGAGATCCTTGCGTTCATACATACGGACGGACGGACAGACAGACGGACATGGCTAGATCGACTCGGCTATTAATGCTGATCAAGAATATATATACTTTATGGGGTCGGAGATGCTTCCTTCTGCCTGTTACATACATTTGGATTTTGCACAAAAACATAATACCCCTTTTACCCATTTTTAATGGGTTCAGGGTATAAAAAGTATGTAAAACAAAATAACTTTTCAACTTTATTTTTATGTTGTTGTACTCATAAATAGTAACAAAAAACAAAAGGATCTAATTGTAATATGTTCATACAAAACAAAAAAACAAGTGAAGTAATATGGCTTCTTAGGAAATAAGTATATGTGCATAGTACAGTTTCTTAATTTATTTTAAAGAAAACTAATCCCCTTTTATTTTCTTATTTTTCTTTAATAGTTTATATGCTTGCCCTTTGCTTATATGACCTTATTTAGTCTTGTAGGCATTGAGTTGATAAGGTTTTCAAGAGTTGAAGGGTCTATTTGATCCCACTCCTTCAGTAAAGATTCTTTTAGTTGCTTTATGGTATCAAACTGGCGACCACCCTTGTAAACTTTATTGGAAAGTATGCCCCATAGGTCTTCTATTGGATTTAGATCCGGATTGATCGCTGGCCATTCCAAGAACAGTATTTTTCTTTCCGATAGAATGTATATTGGGGCGTTGTCTTGCTGAAAGATCCAGTCATCTCCGTACAAGTCACCCGCAAACTCAATTAGCTCACTCTCCAAGAGTTCTACATATATGTCCGCATTTGTTCTTGTCGGTATGAAGCAAATCGAAGACTTTCCACCATATCCAAAAGCTGCCCAAATCATCAGTGAACCGCCACCATGATTCCGTTTATGTCGAGTCTGCCGCGGTTGCCTTAAATCGCGCCAATACTTATGGCAACCGTCTGTACTATCCAAATTACATTATGGAATTCATGCAACGTTTTTGTTTTCCACTAAAACTTGATGGACTCGTCTTCGAGATATGTTAAGATGTCAATGACGTCTGATCTCCATACAAGTCATGCCCTTTTGAACCGCAAGTCGTGAAATTTCCCGTTATACCGCTCATTAATAAGGGTCGGTCTGCAGCAGCGCTTAATATTACCGTAATTATCGACATTCTTGAGAAAGTTGGTAATTGTATTTCTATGTCGATTTACCCTTTTAGCAATTTCTGCAATTGTGGTGCCAGCTTCCTGCAAGCCCCTTATCAAACCTTGCTCCTCTTCCGATAAATGCAATCCACGTGGCATTTTATATGAATAATAACAAATTGAACGTTAATTTACTGGAAAGTATATTTTCCGAACCTATTTCCTACTCTTAAAAATGTTTTTTATATTAAATTATATCTCCCCGACGCTATATTCCTCTTGCTAATACGAAATTCCACACATAACTTACACTTGCACATGTACTTATTTCCTAATGGTAACGTTACCTAAAATTAATAGTAACAAAGGCTTTGGCATAAAAATAAACAAATATAACACACAACAAAATCTGGTATACTTGAAAACTTGAAGTGATATTATTGAAATGAGAGAAAAAAAGAAAAATGCACATACACTTATTTCCCTGAGGTATATGCTTTACCTATTCAATAGGTAAACAAAATTATAAAGGGAAAGCAAAGTTTCATACCAACCTTATACTTTTAAAGAAAATTCGTTTGTTTGAATTTAGTTAAAGTCTTGGTGATTATGAATGTATCAAACTGGGTTTAAATGGAGCCAGTTCGAATAATTATACTTCCTACAAATGCACCAGCTTCACAAGGATTAACAAAACATAAACACAAACCTAATAGGGGTTTGATTCGAGAAAATGCTTCTTTTTTTTTAATATTAATTTTTTGTTGTTTTTACGAACATATGTACATGTATGTGTACAAACATTTGCACTATCTTCATTTGTAAACAAAATTAAATATTTGTGCCCAAGTCAGCTTTGCGAAATTTTTACGAGATTACATATATATCTCTTTATATGTAACTCCTGACTGACAACGCACAGCCAAAACCGTTAGAGCTAGGAAGCTGATATTAGTAGGTACATTGTTACCTTATGTGGTGAAGGTGCACGTTAAGACGGTATTCCGGGGAATTCCACCCGCATGTTTGGAAAACTAATTTTCAATGATCTTTGATTAAATTCATTTGTGAGGTGTTTCACACTTTTCGAAAAATGCATGTCTTCTTGTTGGAAATGGGGGTTAAAGATTTGGTGCGGGACGCTTCGCGCTCAAATTCATTTCCAAAGATTTTTATGATTAATTTTTTTCACATTTTTTTCTGTGTGTAAAATGTGGCCTGAACGTTTTCCCAAGAAACACACATTTGCAAAAGTTGTGTCTATTCGCCCTGAATTATTCTCGTTTTTTGCGATGTTTTATCGAATTTCTTATCCATGTTATGAAAAATATGAAAGTATCATTACCATAAACAGCTGATACAGCAACGAAGGCAAGCGGTAACTATAAATTTTAGTTTTAAATTTTACTAAACCATCAGTTTTTAACATTAAGAGATGGCCAAATCCCACAAAGTCCATTAAATGGGGCCACTACTTCGAGGTGGCAGTATTTGACTTTTGTAAGGAACGCTTTGCGTCGCTTAAGTAGATCTTATCAATCCGATCAGCTGTTTATTTAAAGATCTTTAAAGACGCTTTCCAAAGGAACCTCAAAATGTGACGTTTTTAAATGTAATATTTTTTTATCATAGTGGAATCAGGCTGTAAGTTGTAAGATTGTGGACAAAAGTTACCAATGTTTAATAAAACGAGAAAGAAGGGCTATCTTCGGCACGCCGAAGATCTAATACGCTTGCAGGCGCAACCTTTTCATAATACTCATGGTGCTTTAGTATCTAAGAAGCACAGGGAAAATAGTTAATGCCGAGTTTGCTAAAGGTATCTTGATAAACAAAATAGTTTTTTATACAAGTTTTCGACCGATCCATCCTATGGCAGCTATATATCTATATAGTAGACCGATGTAAATAAGATTTTGGAAAAATGAAGGGAGCATAGTGAAATCTCTAAATGCTGTGTTTAATTAAAATATTTTGAATGACAAAAAAGATTTCCATACAACAACTTAATTTTCGACCGATCGTTCCTATGGCAGCTATATGTTATAGTGGTCCGATCTAAATAGGATTTTGCATTTATATGAAGATCATAGTAAAACTAATAAATTCCGAGTTTGGTTAAGATATCTCGATAAACAAAAATGTTTTTCATACAACTTAATTTCGTTCCTATGGCAGCTATATGATATAGTGGTCCGATCCAGCTAGCTCCGACATATGTACTGAGTGCAACAGAAAGAGGGACTTCTGCAAAGTTTCATAAAGATAGCTTTAAAACTGAGAGATTAGATCGCATAGAAACAGACAGACGGACATGGTTATATCGACTCAGCTGTTGATATTGATTAAGAATATATATACTTTATAAAAAAAATTCAAGCAAACAAGCCCAAACCAAAACCTAGGTTCACGAACACTGAACCGTAATGCAAGACGTTAGTTTAAATATCAGTACCGAAGGACCGACAATATTTTTGAGCTGCATACTTGTAATTAACAATAGCAAGCATCTTATCAGTGTAAACACATGACTCTTTAACTTCACCATTTTTAAGCCACTTTATGATTACGCTTTGCCCGATGTGCTTTGTACACGCATAAATCGTTGAATTTTTTACTAGCTACTGCGGTCCTTTATTATTGCCAATTATTTTAATTGTAGTTTCCCATCTAGCTGTTTTTACAGTTAATAATATTACAATGTATTAAATGTAGCATACTTCCTGGTCATTGTTTCCGTTAATTATTTTAGAATAATTATGTCCAGAATATGTATCTTGATGTAATGCTGTCCTGAATATTTCTCCCATTTATTACAGTATTGTTTATATCCACTTCTTCAAATTAATCTCTAGTCTTATTTATTTCTGGTGATCTTATTTGTGAATACCCTGTTTACACAACCTAATTGTTTTCGGCTCATCAACCCGCATATATGTATATATGATGAAAACCTTATTTGCCAAAACGGGTGTTACAAGAAACAGTACACTTAAATGAAGCACTTTTTTGCAAAGATATTCGCTCACATTTTTCGTATTTTGTTTGTTTTTGATTTAACTTTTTGCGAAAATATTTCTCTGTAGTCAGTCTTTCAAACTACTAAAAATATAAAATAAAAACAAGTAAGAGGTTCTAGTCGGGAGCTCCCGACTAGGGGATACCCTGAACCCTCTTATTCCAACACCAAATGCAGCGCGCGCTTATAGATAGAGAGTAGCGGGGAGGTGGCGATAGGTATAAAATGAAAGCTACTCGATATATATATACTATTCTAAAGGCTACATGTCAAGTTTGGTGACTCTAGCTCTTATTATTTACCAAAATTGCTTAAAAAACGGGATTTCGATATACATTTTTATCGATTACTTAGAAACGGGGCAAGTTATCGTTTATCGGAAACAAACTGGATATGCGCAGGCACTAAGAGCACCTACATCTAAAATTTCAAGTCTCTAGCCCTTATAGGTTCTGAGATCCTTGCGTTCATTCATACGGACGGACGGACGGACGGACAGACATACGGACATGGCTAGATCGACTCGGCTATTGATGCTGATCAAGAATATATATACTTTATGGGGTCGGAGATGCTTCCTTCTGCCTGTTACATACATTTGCACTTTGCACAAATACAATATACCCTTTTTACCTATTTTCAATGGGTTCAGGGTATAAAAAGTAATGTTTTCAAGGAAGAACAACTGGCTCTAGCACGTCCAGCACAACGATAAAATTCTCTTTTAGAGTTTCCGCATACACGAGTTTGTTAAAGATATCATATAAATAAAAGAATTTTGCCTACAAAAAATAATTTTCAACCGATTATTCCTGTTGAGCTATATGATATAGTGGCCCGACTTGGTTCATATGCAAAAAGATTACTGACACTTATACATGGCAAGTTTGGTCAAAACATCTTTATAAAAAAAAATTGTTTAAACCAGATCGTTTTTGTGGTACCGATCGGTCTACTATATGATATAGTAGTCCGATGCTAACAATATTTTGCTTTAATGTAGGGAGTATAGTCAAAGACCATATAAACACTAAGATGAGTAACGCCCATACATTTGAATGCGACGCAAAATTTCTATTCTGGCCTTTCGTCTGGCCTTTGAGGCTTCGTACGACATGCCTGCCGACTGGCTGTTCGTTTTTTCAAAGACCAGGTGAACGAATGCCGAAGTCGCGGCTTGCTGATGCTGACACGAGCAACGAAGTTAGTCGCCAGCCTGCCTTCAGCAAAGCTGGTCGATGGTGCTTTGCGTCGCTTCGTTTTCGAAGTACATTGAGCGAAAAAGTTTAAAACTTACGATCGACGCAAAGTGCTTGTGCTTTATCCATGAAATGCATGCTTTATTTAAATGATATATTACTCTAGATACTAACAATTATTTTACAGGAAAATTTAAGAATTAAATAACTTTGTTTCACTTTTGTTTTTGAACAGTGTATGCTCGAGTAAAGTTCTTGTCTCAGCCAATGGCGTGCAAGCACCTTTGGTTGTATGCGTGAATTATGCATGCATAAGAACTTTAAAGTATGTATGTAAGTGTTGTTATTCACTGCTCTGGCTTTAGCTGGCAAGAAATTAATTTTGTTAGTTTTCTAGCGCAGATTTGTATTTCTAAGTCGATGCAAATATTAACATAATTTCTTTAAATTAAATAATATTATTTTTATTCTGCAATTAAGAAATAAAAGAGTGCTAAAAAAAAACAATTACATATTTATTTGTATAAATAAATAATAATAAATTACATAAACATTTGCATCGACTTAAAAATACATATTTTGTACGGAGCCAACCTCAGTATACAAAATGCATTCATTTATCAACACAAATTTGGGGTAGGTCGTGATCTGCGCTAGAAAACTAAGAAAATTGTTTCTTTGCCAGCCAGAGACTTTGCCAGAGCAGTGGATAACAACACATTCAAATATGCTGTTATGTATGTATATTCACACGCATACAAACATAATTGCTTGCACGGCCCTCATAGAGCCGAAGCTGAGAGCACATTCTATTTTTAGCTTTTTCGTTCTCTCGGCTGTGAGAGCGCAATGACAGATTTCGTTTTCGTTCTCAATTTTCAAAAAATCAAGCTGCATAGTAGCATTTTGTTGTATGGCGTTACTCATCTTAGTGTTTATATGGTCTTTGGTATAGTGAAACTTATAAATGACGAATTTGGGTAAGATATATTGATAAATGAAAAACCTATAAAAGCCAAAGACTTTAAATTTGGAGTTTAGCTCCTCATAGTGCCTGCGCAGTATAATTTTGATTCAAATCGTAGATAGCTTATCCCGTTTTCGTAAGTTTGAGAGAAGTCGATATCCAAATACTGTTTCTTTAGCATATTTCGGAGATGGTAAGAACAAGAGACACCTTATTTGGTGTGTAGTCTTTCTTATACTCTACACAGATCCAAAATCAGTTTTTTTAATACGTCCCACTGTTCCCCCCAAAATTGAAAAAACTTGCTCTTTGTGGTGTGTATTGTTGGCCCTTGGTAATGACACATATCGGGTGAGCATAAACGCTCGAAAAAAAAGTCAGATCATAAGCAACGAAGTTAATGAAGATAGCAATTTTGTAAATGTATGTCTTATCTCTTCTTAAAATATAACTTGAGATATGGAGATCAGGATGGTATGCTAGATTTACATTTCTAACGAGCGGGAATTGTGGGGAAAACCACTTGAAAGTAGGTCCGCGAAGTTCGAGTTTGTTTCCCATAATAGATAACTTGTCCCATTTCCAAGCAATCGATAAATATGGACATCGAAATCCTGTTTTTCATCAAGATTGGTTAAGAAACACAAAAGTTATTAAAGAAAACGTGTTTTGACTGGCTTTGTGTCAGCGAAGCCGGCGCAAACTGCAAGAATTTCTGTATACATGTACACACACACATTCCTGCAAGTCTTTTTTGAATTCTATAAACAGCATTGCAATTGCGATTGTATTTTATTCTGTGCTCTGTGCATGTGTGCATGCTTATAATTTCTTTTTTTTTCGTTTAGAATAAATCGTTAGTATAGTAGTCGAGTAGAAATCCTGCGTCTACCAAAAACAAGCATCCACGCCTTTGCAAGCGTTCTATGATGTGAAACAAACCAGTTCAACACATGTTAAAGAATGAAATATGATTCGCTCTTTATCAACGCTCTTAGTCCCCCCTGGGTTTCAAGTGGCGGCCTGTTAGTCAAACAAACTATTAACTTGCCATCGCCTCATACCTTACACTACGCCATACTAACATTTGGGTATCGTCAGGAAACTGCATACGTCTGTCCACTACTATACCTAAAGGTGTGAACAACTAAAACCCTATATCCGTAAATACATACGGAGGACAGACCGGCGAGAACCAAAAATAGAATCAACGTTTTAATATATTTTAGTTCCGTCCGCGGCCGTTTTGGAAGTTTACATTTTCCGTCAAAAATTGGAAACACGACTTAAATGGATTTTCAGAAATATTTAGGTATTACCTTGAAGACGATAAAAAAAACAAGTCCAACACCAATGCAGCTCGAACTACGCGCTCTTTTGCTTTAGTAGCAACATAGATAAATAAAAAAAAAAGTTCCATGGCAGGGTTCGAGTTCGTAACTGACCGCACTACTTACTGCCGACTCTACTCACTAGCCACACCAGCCAAAAAAAAAAAAAATAAAATAAAAAATAGTTCCCTCAGTAGGATTCGAACTCGTAACAGACCGCGCTACTTGTCGCCGCCTTTAGTTAATGGCCACACCAATTATTAATTCTTAAAGGGAACAAAACGAATTAAAATAGCAGCACAGAAAACAATACAATCGGAATTGCAATGCTGTTGATAGAATTCAAAGAAGACGCACATGAATGTGTGTTGTATACATGAATACAGAAATTCTTGCAATAACACATAACTTTTTCTCAACCGATCTTAATGAAATTTTTTATAGTTCATCTTAGTGTGCTATGGAATATTTGTGTATTTCCAAAAAGTCAACTGCCTTAACATTGTAGCTTAAATTGGGAAGCAATACAAGTTGGGTTATTAACTTGATTAATAGCTTTGTGGAGGTAGCGGGAAGGTGGCCATAGGTATAAAATGAAAGATACTTGATATATATATACTATTCTAGAATAAACATATCAAATTTGGTGAACTTAGCTCTTAATATTTACCCAATTTGCTCAAAAAACAGGATGTCAATATCGATTTTTATCGATTGCATGGAAACGGAGTTAGTTGTCGATTATCGGAAACAAGATCAAGATCGACTCGGATGTCGATGCTGATCAAGAATATATATACTTTATGGGGACGGAGACGCTTCCTTCTGCCTGTTACACATATTTGCACAAACACAATATGCCCTTTTTACCCATTTTTATGGGCTTAGGGTATAAATAAAAACGTACTATAATAATTAAAAACGAATAGGTCAGAACATAACAATTAAACTTGTTCTTTGTTTTTTTTTTGCCAGGCGCCAAGCAATCGGTTGAGTAGAATGGTGAGCTAATCGTCGACACATTGAGTATGAAGTTTGGAAAGACGGAATATTTAAAAAAAATTAAAGTAGAGGATGTCTTTTTTTTCTTCTAAATTTAGATCGAATTTTTTTTCTTTTGTGCAATGGAGGCAAGATAATATTTTGAAGGAAAATAAATATAGGCGTCGATGGGAAGCATAAAAAGGGAATCTAGCGAATGTCATTGTTACCAAGTTTTTTATTTTTTCGTAATTCAAGACATGCTGTTTTTCAAAACTCAAAGTAAAAGCAAAAAGAAAATTAATCTATCGGACGTAAGCGAGTCAGCAACCCAGAAAAGTTTTGAATTGACGTTTTCAGTTGAGGTTCACGATGGATTTAAGACAGTAACGTTATATAAAATGATTTTTTCCTGCAAAATTCAAAATATGGCACAGATACTCCTGGGATATACCTGCTAGTATGAAAAATGATATTTATATCTATTCACCAGCCAAAAAAAAATCAATCTGTGATACTGTACAAAGTAAATATGTTTAATCAGCATTATTAGCTAAGTCGATTTAGCTTATCTCTTTTTTTTTTCATATTTTTAGATCTTAAGGGATAGACAGACAGCTTTAAAAAAATGAATGTGAGTCTCTGAAAATTAAAAATTATTTAACAAATTAATATATAATATATAATATATAATCAGAATTCTTGACTTTTATATATGACTGTCTTTCACATATGCTAATTATTTAAGCAAAAAATATATAATTTGTTACTAACCATCGTTATCTTCATGCATATTTTTTTTGTTATTTGATTCATTTTCTTTCGCTGTTGAAGGAGTCTGAGGTTTTTCAGTATATTTTAAGCTGGCTGCCATATGATTCGAATTAGATGCTCCTTCAGAAGTAATATTACAAATGCCGCCCTCGACATTTATCTTTAATTGTCATTTGATTAGTTCTACGGAGAGAAACTTTCTCAACCGTTCATAGTATTGGGGATGTAGTTCAACATCATTATGACCAGCGCCCTGAAAAGAAGATCAGTACAACGTATTACAAGACAAATTATATGACTTAACAATATGCTAGCCGAGGCTTCCCGACTAGGAGATATCTAGTAACCAGTTCCGATTCTCAACATTCGATAAGATAGAGTGCTCTAGTCAAAAGAGATTGACTACGATAGTCCACACCCTGCTCCGCAGCATACATAATTTCTTACTTGCATATATTTTTTGATTAATGCTTGCAACATGCATGCTTGTGAATCCATTTATAAATTCGACTTACACTCAGAAGTTGATGTTCAAGTAGGAATCAGTTATAAAATTGGCGAGTAACAGACTAACTTAGTATTTTAGCGACGTCATATTTATTAAACTACTGCGTGTGACACCACACTTAAAAGGTGTCAAAGAGCGCTGATTCCACTAAGTCAAAAACGAAACATTGATCACTGTGCTGAATATCCCAACGGTTTGCGAAACCATTTATACTACCCGGTACATGGCCCACCTAGTTGCGTATTCTACCCGCTCGGATGGGCTACTTGCTAGACACACACGAACAAAGCGCCTAAAACAAAGACACCCATTGGATCTCTGGATCCTAAGCCGATGAGCGACATTTATATGCCTACCTGTACTTTTAAAAAACTGTGGAGCTCCTAACAGTTTCACCTGCCCTTAGAAGCATCCTCTCCCACTGAGATGGGAAAAAGGGGTACACGCGCCGTATGTATTGACCGTATTGACTTTATTGTTGCAAATAACAGGAAATATATATATATATATATTTTTTTTTTAGATTTTAAGAGCTAGAGTCTCCTAACTTGACATTTAGCTTCTAGAATAGTATACACAGGTCAAGTATCTTTTATTTTATAGCCATCTGTTCGACCTTAGATCATTTTTAGGCTTGGCCACTACCACAGGTGTTTTTTTTAAAAGACTTTGCAACAATCGCAAATCCATTGACAAACCAAAAAGTTGAAAAAGGCTCCATCAGCCAGCACATGTCCAGAAAGACTCCCATTGAATTTGGTATCCCACAACTAGATGCATTTGAGAGGCTCAGAGGCTCAGATACCCAGATTTCAGGAAGCTATTCGATCAAATGACAGATGCTTCTGCGTATGGTATTGGTGCGGTATTGTCACGGTATTGAAAAAATGGAAACAGACTATGCTATTAATAAAAGAGAATTATTGGTCATTGTCTGGGCGGTAGGGAAACTCCAGCAGTACTTATACGGTACACGTGAACTAAACATTTACACAGAATCACCAACCTTTGATCTCTGCTGTATCATATAGGAACCCAAACGCAAAGATGAAAAAAAGCAATGCGTATTTTGATGAACATAACGCAAAAATCCTCTATAAGCTAACAAGAAAACCATGTCACGGCCGCTTTTTCTTGTTCGAATGTGAACGCCACAACTAATAATGAACAATCGATAGTCTACACAATAGAAGCGACCTTTGAATTGTTTTAGTTACCGAATAGTATTAGAAGAAGCACAATTTCCTCTAAATCGAAAATGTATATGATTCGGTGAGAAAGCACGCCACAGGATCAATTTTACATGTAGGAGTGAAGCCTTAAATGAGGGTAAAGCGAAAGTCAACTCAAATGTAGTCAACCTCAACCCCTAAGCTAAGTTTATATGTATCCCGGTATTTTGCGAGCAGGCATTACTTCAACTACAAGATGACTTCGTAGATGAATGCGACAGCGACGTCCTGGCAGCATCGTTCTGCGAACTGGCGATACGAGACACCTGTGCACGTGCCACACTCAACTTAGCCTCTTGAAAACTATAAAATATGTGGATGATGGCATTATGATAATATATGAAAGCCCTGCTCGAGTCACCACTGACGAAGAGCTAGAAATATCCATCAATGGCACACACCTCGTCACTTCCGACCGGTTAGCCATCATCAACAATACAGAGTATGTGAATCGACGCGAGGCCCTAAATAAAATTACAGGCATAGTGGCTTCATCCTCCTTTGCTAGAGTGTTAGGAAAAGACGAGCCTGAAGAGATCGCACATCGACTCTTGCTGAAGCCCGCCACAGGGACATCAATCATTGAGCATGACGCCTACGGACACCCATTACTGGATTTATCGTAGACGCAACTTGATTTTGTATATATATACATATGCACTCGTATTCTTTAATAACTTTTGTGCTTCTCAACTGATTTTAATAAAATGCAGTAAGTTTTCGTTTATCGGATAACCGATATCAAGCTCGTACTGCGCGGTCACTAGGAGGACCTACGTTTCAAAATTCAAGTCAAGCTCTTATAAGTTCTGAGATCCTTGCGTTCAGATATACGGACAGACAGGCGGAGATGGGTAAATCGACTCGACTATTGATACTGACAAAGAATTCATATACTTTATGTTGGAGATACTGCCTGCTATCTGTTACAAACATTTGCCCAAAACCATTATACGTTTCTTAGCCATTGAAAATGGGTTCAGGATATAAAAAGGATTGTTTATGGCATACAAAAAAAATTCAATTTGAAATTGATTGTTAGATATCCGTTGCGTAATTTCTAAAAAGATCAGATAGTCGTGCCAGAGAAGTACCAGAATTGGTGCACACAGACATTCTTGGCGTTATGAATAAGGTATCTGATTTCTGGAGGTCATCGATGTCAAAGAAGATGGAAAGTCTCCAAGCCAACAAAAGATGGTCATTGGCTCCATCAAAAAGTAGGATAGCAATTGAGTAGAAGTGGGTGCTTGCAGTGAATCGTCACAAAATAGGCTAAAGATTGGGGAGATGCATTTTGCAGACTCTGCCTCGAGAACGAAATGACAGATAACATTGGGATTTTCGTGCTTAGGGGTTACAAAATCGGTATTAGGCACTGTTAGAGTATTTCAAGTCACCGAGGACAATTATTTGAATTACTGTGCTTATCAAACCTTAGTGAGATGAGCGAGACGTTACATCCAAAAGCTGCCGACGCTATCAGGCTGATTTACTGACTAGTACTGCATTCTTAGAGAACCTTCAGACCATGAAGTCTGAATCTCCCAAGTACTTCAAAGCGCAGGTTTCGAACTAACCAAATGGTTTTTGAAATCCCCTGAGTTCTCCGCAACATACGCAGCCAAGCCGATAACGATTGCGTAGTCTGACACAACCAAAATGCTTTCGAGAAACATGGCTGCCGAATGTAGATAGACGATTCATTTATAGGTCTCATATCGACAAAGCGAAACATTATTTCGGTTGATATCGCGGCTATTTGACCCGCTTGGGCTTGATCATCAAGGCAAAAATACCACTCCCAGAGCTCTGGCTTTACAAGTTAAGCTGGGATGAATCTATCTTTTTGAGTTTGGATGCTTGGTAGCAGTTGCAAACAATAAAGATACCACGATATTTATTTACACCCACGCTTCAATAAGAGCGTTTGGCCCAAGCGTAAATATACTCAGCCGAGCTGCAGCAGGTTGTCATATTTCGTTGTTGACATCCAAGTTAGCTCCATTCTGGACAAAAGACATTAATACGGCAGCATACCTGCAGAATTAATCTTCTATGTAAAGGCGATCCGCTGTCATCTAAGGATAAGGTACGAGAAATGGTTGGCTGCTTGGAGACAAGTAGGTACATTCCAAATAAGGTAATAAAAGCTCCAGACATAATTAGGCACAGCCAAACTTTTAGCACCATGCAAGATTTCAAAAGGCTGCTGTCCAACACGATTCAAAAAGTGTAGGTAAGAACCCTTGTCCAGAGGCCATTATCCGCCAACGAGAGTCTGCACTGATCAATCGGGAGGCCCACGCAAGCAGCACAACATCCGAAATGTTATGACGCCATATGACGAAGCTGCAACAGTAAGCGTGGATGCACCGATGATTTCTGAATATGCAAAGAAGTTGGTTGGTCAACCAATGGGCAATCGGTTCTAAGATGGTGATTGCAGGGAAGCGTCACAAAAAATGGCTACAGATAGTGCGTTTACAAATAGTTGTTATTTAGTAGTAAAAATTATATATATATATTATAAAACAAGTAAGAGGTTCTAGTCGGGAGCTCCCGACTAGGGGATACCCTGAACCCTCTTATTCCATCACCAAATGCAGCGCACGCTTATAGATGGAGAGTAGCGGGGAGTTGGCGATAGGTATAAAATGAAAGATAATCGATATATAATCGATATAAATTCTAGAAGCTACATGTCAAGTTTGGTGACTCTAGCTCTTATTATTTACCAAAATTGCTTAAAAAACGGGATTTCGATATACATTTTTATCGATTACTTGGAAACGGGGCAAGTTATCGTTTATCGGAAACAAACTCGATCTGCGCGGGCACTAGGAGCACCTACATCTAAAATTTCAAGTCTCTAGCTCTTATAGGTTCTGAGATCCTTGCGTTCATATATACGGACGGACGGACAGACAGGCGGACGGACGGACGGACGGACAGACAGACGGACATGGCTAGATCGACTCGGCTTTTGATGCTGATCAAGAATATATATACTTTATGGGGTCGGAGATGCATCCTTCTGCCTGTTATATACCCTTTTTACCCATTTTCAATGGGTTCAGGGTATAAAAACAACAGGCATTGCTGTAAGCGTGATCTCGCTTTTTATTTTATGTTATAGTCTAGCATTTATGATCTCTGCGATGACGTTTTTTGTACGGCTATATTTAATGCAATTCATCGTATTGTATTAACACTATTTCTCTTAACATTATGTGTATACCTTTTTCACCAAAAGGTGTCTTTTGACACCTTAGCTAATGATAATTTAATTATCTTTCAGTATTCGGGTATGCAAAATAATAAGAAATAATGTATATAAAAACGATCTAACGAGAAGTTTTCCTTATTCATTACAATATGCCACGAGTATTTTTTACACTTTTACACCGATTTTACATGAGTCTGATGAGGATATCAGCGTATTTGTTGTTGTTTAATGGCATTCTTTGTGTACGGCTATAAGTTCCCCTTCTAACTGGAATAAAAAATCTCTAAGTGAAATATTTTCACCTGTTATTTCTTTGTTAAGAATCCATGCGATTTTCGATCAAATGGCGGATATTGTACAACACGTGCCCCAAATATTGTACTGTTCACTGTGATACTTTTGTCGGATTATAAAAATTTTTCCTGTTTTTAATAATTGCATACTTCATATACTAAAGCTAATTTATCCACTCCTAAACGTTGGCTTCGCTCAATCTTATTTTTTCAATGAAACAATAAAATCACATATAAAATTGCTTATAAATGCCTCTAATTTCGTGCTTCCAGTTCCGTACATTTTATAATGTCATCCATAATTTTCCTTTTCTTTTTTTATATATTTTTTCTTTTAGCATTCCCAGTTGGACCAGAGACACCTTTGAAAATAGTAGAGGAGCCATGTTTCAACTTTTTTTTTCCAAAATATCTCATCAATTGCGATTTGAATATGCGTGTTGTTTTCTTCTTTTTTGTCTTCAGAATCTAACATCAACCTCATTCTCCTCGTCCTCTTTTTGCAATCGAAATAAAAAGCAAACAAAACTATTTGCATAAACAGAATATAAAACTTATACCGGGGATTTCCCTTTTTCTTCTATAATTGAAATAGGGATGCCATATTATTAATATTTTAATAGTTTAATCAAATGGTTATAAAAAAAGACTTTATTAATAAACAATGTTGTAAAATCTTTAAGGTGTCAAAAGACACTCAATAGTAGAAATAGGTAACATGGTAACGTACGTAGTTTCGGGAACACTACGAGGATTATGATACCACTAAATTAATTTTACGATTATTAAATGAATTGTCAAAAAATACATTTTTAAAAAATTATTCGACTTAGCAAATAATTTCCAGTTAAGAAATTTAAAAGGTGTCTTATGACTGTGTTAAGAACTAGCGGTTTTTGCCAGGTCAACGGTCTCCGCCCGTGCTAGTCTTGTGGTGAGTATCTTCAAGCCGAAAAATAAACTTTTGTTAATTGATCCGCATTTTGCATCCGATAGCCTAATTCAACTGCCATATTTCTTACATCTTTAAAAATGTCACATTTTTATACCTTGAACCCATTCAAAATGGGTAAAAGGCGTATAATGTTTTTGTGCAAAATGTAAATGTATGTAACAGGCAGAAGGAAGCATCTCCGACCCCATAAAGTGTATATATTCTTGATCAGCATCAATAGCCGAGTCGATCTAGCCATGTCCGTCTGTCTATCCGTCCGTCCGTCCGTATGTATGAACGCAAGGATCTCAGAACCTATAAGAGCTAGAGACTTGAAATTAACTGTAGGTGCTTCTAGTGCCTACGCAGATCTAGTTTGTTTCCGATAATCGATAACTTGCCCCGTTTCAAAGTAATCGATAAAAATGTATATCGACATCCTTTTTTTTGAGCAATTTTGGTAAAGTCACTAAACTAGACATGTAGCTTCTAGAATAGTGTATATATCTGCATTTGGTGTTGTAAGCAGGGGGTTCAGGGTATCCCCTAGTCGGGAGCTCCCGACTAGAACCTCTTGTTTAAAAATGTGGCCTGTTCGTTTTCCCATAAGAAAATACATTTTTTAAAAATGTGACATTTGCATGAAATGTGTGTATTCGCCCCTCATCGCAAAAAACAGATGATTTATTGAATTTCGTTACAAAAAATATGAAAGTATCATTACTTAAAACTGCTGATATGACAAAGAAGGCAACCGGTAACTTTAATTAATAATTTAACTAATTATTAAAATTTAAAGTTGGCCAAATCCCGCAGTGACCTTTAAATGGAGCCCCTACTTCGAGGCCGTATTATTTGACTTTTGAAAAGAAAACTTTGCAACGCTCAGGTAAATCCAATCAAACCAATCAGCTGTTTGTTTAAAGAAGCGGTACTTTTTCCACTCACATATTAACGACAACCGACACATGCCAATGGAACACCACTATGTGAAGTTTGACAAGTAAGAGGTTCTAGTCGGGAGCTCCCGACTAGGGGATACCCTGAACCCTCTTATTCCATCACCAAATGCAGCGCGCGCTTATAGATAGAGAGTAGCGGGGAGTTGGCGATAGGTATAAAATGAAAGATAATCGATATATATATACTATTCTAGAAGCTACATGTCAAGTTTGGTAACTCTAGCTCTTATTATTTACCAAAATTGCTTAAAAAACGGGATTTCGATATACATTTTTATCGATTACTTGGAAACGGGGCAAGTTATCGTTTATCGGAAACAAACTCGATCTGCGCGGGCACTAGGAGCACCTACATCTAAAATTTCAAGTCTCTAGCCCTTATAGGTTCTGAGATCCTTGCGTTCATTCATACGGACGGACGGACGGACGGACAGACAGACGGACATGGCTAGATCGACTCGGCTATTGATGCTGATCAAGAATATATATACTTTATGGGGTCGGAGATGCTTCCTTCTGCCTGTTACATACATTTGCACTTTGCACAAATACAATATACCCTTTTTACCCATTTTCAATGGGTTCAGGGTATAAAAATAGCTTTCACACAACAGTTTCCCCAAATTTACTAGTGCGGAATTTCCAAAATTGCTGAGACACGTCTTAAATAAATTATCTAAATGAACGTTGCAAATGCGTTTACATTCGAAACTACGCACATTCTACCTTTGACCTGAATTAAGCATCCAAAACGGCCAGTTTAGCAAAAACTGTGAAACACATATTAGATGAATTTTCACAAAGATCTTAAAAAATGATTTTGACGCCGATCGGATGGTAAATAAAAATCTTCCATAGAATGGTTTTCGCTAATTTATCATAGTACGTGAGGATTTTTTAAAATTCCGGGAAACGCGTATTTATTAAGTTCTTATGTAGGGTTTAGAAAATGAGTATAAAGCTAATCTGACATAACACATCGAACAAAAAATCATTTATCATCATTTTCAACCGGGGAAGCTTGTATTCCGTTAAAAGTGTGAAACACGTTTCAAATGCATCTTCATAAATATTTTTCGAAATGAATTTGAACCTGAATCATCACTCACCAAATCTTTGTCCCGCATATTCTCCAAGGAGGGACACCATTCAAATCAATTTGAGCAAAGATCTTTAAAAATGATTTTGCGCCCGATCATAGGGCAAAAAAAAATATTTATATAAACGTTTCTTCCATACTTATGTGAAGAATTTCCCAAAACCTCGTCTTTGCGTGCAATTATAGTGTAAATGTCAGATTCCGTGTTCTTACGGGTTTGGGCAGTATGTTGATAACCAGTCAGTCAGGACAAACAGTTTTATAAAGAGATGTCTGTTTAGAATTACGGCACCTCAAGTGTTTTATGTGAGGTTTGAATGATGAATGAGATGAAACACTTTTGTTCCCTGTTGAAACTTGATTGACTCGTGTTTTAGGTATGTTTGATTCAAATGACGTGATAGCATTTTAATTGTTTTTTAAATTATATTATATATATGGCTGGAGATTGGCTGAGGAGCTCATCAATTCCATCTAGTACACTGTACCCCTTTTTATACCCTGAACCCATTAAAAATGGGTAAAAGGGGTATAATGTTTTTGTGCAAAATGTAAATGTATGTAACAGGCAGAAGAAAGCATCTCCGACCCCATAAAGTGTATATATTCTTGATCAGCATTAACAGCCGAGTCAATCTAGACATGTCCGTCTGTCTGTCCGTCCGTATGTATGAACGCAAGGATCTCAGAACCTATAAGACCTAGACTCTTGAAAATTTAACTGTAGGTCCTCCTAGTGCCTACGCAGATCGAGTTTCTTTCCGATATTCGATAACTTGCCCCGTTTCCAAGCAATTGATAAAAATCAATATCGACATCGTGTTTTTTTTAACAAATTGGGTAAATAACAAGAATATAATATATATTTGCATTTGGTGTAGGAAGAAGAGGGTTCAGGGTATCCCCTAGTCGGCAGCTCCCGACTAGAACCTTTTACTTGTTCCAATTGCATCAGATGATCCTTCGCCTGTGAAATCACACTTTGAGTTACCCGCTGAGTTACCGAAGTGAATTAGAAGTGCAGCGACAGCCCTAGATGTCGATTAAGAATCAAATAATCCGAGAGCTGAAATTTGCGTTCCAACAAGCATGTAACTTATATAGACACATGATGTGACATTCGAAAATTTAGCAACCAATTGAATTAAGCTCCAACTTTACACAATTAAATTCCTTCATTCATGTAGATGCAGGAGATTGGTTTCAACCTCCATTGTTGTGAGTTGGGTGTTAGGCATCTGCAATGCAACTATATACTTCTGCTACGAAAGTAAATCACATAGGATTTAGCAACAAAGTGGCGAAAATAGAGCATGTAAAATAAGCCTGCATTGGCGATGTCGTTTTGGTTGCTCAAGAAAAAGAAGAAGAAGAAAAGTATAAATACTTGTTTGAGACCAATAAAAAAAATAAAAGTTGAATAGAAATAAAATAGACCCCTAACCGTTTCGGGCATTAGAACTCCGCAAGCGTAAAGTAAATGGAAATAATTATTTAGTGTATGGCATTATTAATAAATGTGTTGATTTCAAACAGCATTTATGGGAGATATGTGCAAAATGGTAAATAGGCGTTGCAAAATTTCCAAGGAGATCGGAAAATGGTGCCACAGAAGTTTTAGATTTGGTACAGCCAGACATTTTTGGTTCAGTGAATAAGTTTTCTGTGAGCTATGTGAGTTGTTTCGCTATACTAATTAAAGACAAATCGTGGTAAATGTATTTGCTTTTTGATAACACGGGAAAAGTCAATGAGAAAGTGAGGATATTTTCAGCATGCCGACGATTCAATACCCTTGTAGACATTTCCGTTTTGCAGCTATGTGAGAATAGTATTGAATGAATTTGATATAAGTATGTTGGATAGAAAGAATATTTACCACATATTCTGTTGGACTGATATTTCTATAGGCAGCTATTTGATTTAGTGGTGGGATGGGTATAATAGTTCGTTGCTAAACAAATTTTTTCGAACGATCTTTCCTTTGGCAGCTAGATAAGATAGTGGTCCGATGTTGACAAGATTTTAAATGTATTAGAGGAGCATTGATACTAAAAAATTCCGAGTTTGATCAATATACATATATTGATAAACATAAATGTCTACTTTTGGGTCAATCGTTCCTGTGGGAGCTATATGATATAGTGGTTCGATGCGGCCGCTTCCAACATATGAACTGCCTGCAACAGAAAGACACGCCTATGCAACGGTTCGAGACGAAAAACTAGTTCGTATAGAAATGGAAAGACGGACACGAGTTTATCGTCTATTGTGCTGATCTAGAATATATATTCTTTATGGGATGGGAGATGTTTCCATTATGCGTTAAACAGTGGAAAATTCCCAAACTCAAACACAGCGTTCTATAATCCAATTACCCGGAAGGTAAGTAAAGCGTAGTAATCTCTATATATAAAACTGTTTGTCCTGACTGACTGACCGATTGGTGATCAACGCACAGCCCAAATCGTAAGAGCTAGGAAGCTGAAATTTTTCTCTGATGTTACCTTATGTGATGAAGGTGCACGTTAAGTCGGGGTTTCGGGACATTCCACCCGCTAGTATGGAAAAATCGTGAAAAACGTTTGTATGAAACTTTTTTGTTTACCATCCGATCGGCTTGATTTCACACTCTTCCAAAAATGTTTTCCTCCTTGGTGGAAATGGGGGTCAAAAATTTGGTGGATGACGTTTCGCGCTCAAATTCATTTTCAAGGATCCATATGAAAAATCATTTGAGACATGTTCCACATTTTTCGCAGAATTAAAGCATCCTCGGAAAAAAGTGCGATTCTAAGATTTTTTGGTGGTTTTAATATTTTTTTCCGATTTGCTTCAAACTTATTTTTAGAGCTCTTCATAATAACTTAATGAATACGTGTTTCAGCGATTTGGGAAATTCCACCCGCAAGTATGGAAAAATCGCGATAAGCGTTTGTATGAAACTTTTTTGTTTACCATCCGATCGGCCTTAAGCTCAATTTCAAAAATCTTTGTTCAAATTAAGAGGTGTCCGATTTGCTTCAAACTTATTTTCAAAGCTCTACATAAAAAATTAATGAATTCTTGTTCCAGTGATTTGGGAAATTCCACTGATAAACAGTGGTTAATTAGAGAAAAACTTTGGTATGATACTTTTTTGCCAACCATCGGATCGGCTCAAAACTCTTTTTCAAAGATCTTTGCTCAAATTCATTTGAGGGGTGTTTCGCACTTTTTGGAAAATCCATCCCTCCTTGGTGGGAATGGGGGTCAACGATTTGGGGAAACATTGATGAACGAGATGAGTGTGCCAAGGCACTGTGCAACCTGGCAGCCACAGGGCAGTTAAACGTAACAAAAATGGTTACAAGCTCAAGATTGCGGATGATGCATTCTGCAAAATTGCTTCGAGAATAATTAGACGACAAAGCACATTACGACTACAGAATCGGTAGAGCATATTCTGCTAGGACTCTTAGGATAAGACAACCTGCATATTTCTGTAATCGATAAGACTGAGAAAACAAGTAAGAGGCTCTAGTCGGTAGCTCCCTGAACCCTCTTCTTTAGTAGAAATAAAAATAAATTATAAAAAAAAATAGAGCTTCCTCGGTAAAGTTCGAACTCGTAACAGACCGCACCACTCGCCACCGTCTCTACTCAACAGCCATACCAATAATTAAGTCCTAATGAGAAAAAAACGAATACAAATAGCAGAAATAAAACAATACAAACACAATTGCATTGCTGTTGATAGAATTCAAAGACGTGCATGAATGTGTGTGTGTGTACATGTATACAGAAATTCGTTTTGCAATTTGCGCTTGCTGCTAGCCAAAGCACGTTTTCTTTAATAACTTCTTTGTTTCCTAACCGATCTTGATGAAATTTTACATTTTACATTAGATCTTATTGTGCTATGAAATATTTGAATATTCTCAAAAAGTCAATTGCATTTAAATTAAATTTATACTATTCTAGAAGCTACGTGTAGAGTTTGGTGACTCAAGCTCTTATTATTTATCCAATTTGCTCAAAAAACAAGATTTTGATATCGATTTATCGATTACTTGGAAACGGGGCAAGTTATCGGTTATCGGAAGCAACCTCGTTCTGCGCGGGCACTAGGAGGACCTACAGCTTAAATTGCAAGTATATATGTAGCTCTTATAGGTTCTAAGATCCTTACGTTCATACATACGGCTTGTGATGCTGATCAAGTATGTACATATATACTTTATGGGGTTGGAGATGCTTCCTTCTGCTTGTTACATACATTTGCACAAATAAATTATACCCATTTTTAATGGGTTCAGGGTATCAAAATGTAACTTAAAACCAGCTTCAAAAAATAATAATATGCAGAAGTTGCTTTTCTACCTGCTGCAGCTCAGCTTTGATCGAAGTAGTGCTATCTCTTTTCATTTAATTTTTAATTTTTTTTTGAAACTTAAATTTTTTTTGCAGTAAGAGAGTTTGTTTACAATTACAAAGTAAACATGTGGCTGCCCGCCCTTCGAGGGTTGCCGCTTTCATGATGTATTAAAAGAAAGTTTGGCACGCCGCCCCTGTAGACATATGCCTAACGGGTTTTCAGGTTTGTAACGATTGCCGAGTTTGGTAAAAAAATTTGAGAAACAAGAAAGTTCTATAATATTATATTACATTAGAGCTACATCATATTTTAGAAGTCTCATGTTGGTAATATTTGTTTCACATGTGTGGGGTATAGTACAGTTGGTAAATTCTGTATTTCAGTTTGGTCACGGAATCTTAAAAATTATTTTTTCATATAAGAACTTAATTTTAATTTTCGATTGCAGCTATATAATATACTGGTCAGATGTTGAAGAGAATACTGTTTTTTTTTTTGATAATAATTACATGTCTATTTATAAGGAATTACCTCTACCCAAAATGGTTCCACAGTCTTAGGACACCTCTCGTAAATACCAATTCCATGAGAAAAGTCAATGACCTCGTCGTCAGTCCCATGAATAACCAAAACTGGAGACTTTACTTTAGCAACCTTATCAATACTGTTATGAAAATTACAAACTTGAAATACTTGTAAATTTTTTAATATTGTTCACTTACCTCGGAAAAGCATCAAAAAACCATGTTCTTTTAGTGTTTCTAAAAACGACTCTTAGGCCCGACATTAATGGCGAATGTAGTATAACTGCACCAACTTCGTGACGAGCTGCTAGATCGACAGTTGGAACTGTTCCAATACTTTGGCCATATAATATAATGGTTTCTGGACTAATGTTTAACCTTTGAAAAGACTCTTGATAAAAAATGTTCTATGTAAGGCCCGTTTTCATATCTATTACCTTGTTCGCATTGCTTGCCAAGCAGCTTCTATATCCGCATACAAATTTTTTTCGGATGGCTTGCCACCACTCATGCCATATCCAGAATAATCATAACCAAATATATTACAATTTATTTGTGATCCAAGAGTCAGATAAAAGCTACTCATCTGTCCCAAGTCAACTGCGTTTCCATGAGAAAAGAGGAGTGTATATTTTGCATTTTTGCTACATCGGACATATGTGCATGTTATCAAGTTGCCACGCGATGTACGGGTAAAAAATGCTTCAATTTTAGACTTTTCACGTTCAGAGTATTGCCATTCAGCACGATCATAGAGCTGTAAATTGTATTTATTATTTGTGTCGTCCGCAGGAGTTAATTTGTATGTTGGCTCAGGTGGCTGAAAAGCAAGTTTGGCAGCTATTGGTCCAGGACAGGGTGGGCAGCAGAACATGCAGCACAGTTCGCTAATGCTAAACATACTCAATGTCTATTGCCAACAAGGGAATGTTAAGTTCTGAATTATACTTCACTTCACTTCTGCTTAACTTAGAATTACTAATTATATTTATATTTAAAAAATTTTAAATTTAAAGATTGAAAAATTTAATTGAACAATTAAAGTATTTATCATATTTAAAACTTTGAAATGCAAGCCAATTTAACACTCTCACATCAATTACAAAGTGAAATGGCCGTACACATATATTACACATATGCAAATTGTGACGCTCCCGTTCCATTAAGTTGAATAAATACATTACTATCGATTTGTATGTCATCAAAATATCGAAAAAATTATATTTATAGAATGTTTCAACTGCACAACGTTTGGTGTTAACGTCCAAGCTTATCGAGAAGTTTCAAAAGTAAACGAAATATGAAAAGAATTTAATCTATTTTTAGTTAATAGACAATAAATTGACCAAAATGATATATTTATATTTATTTTTTATTTACTGTGGGGACCATTTTTGCTGAAAATAAAAAAATATCTAGTCGGATGTCTGCAATGGTAATTTATCGTCGGCTTGTTGAAGAAATCTAAGAAACGACCAAAAATTGAAAGTGTTCAATTTTTGCGACTGGCTACCTATGCACACGCACACTCTTTCGAGTAAACATTTATATCAGTGATATCATTAAAGGGCTTGGCCTGTTCTCGAGCAAAATTAGTATTTTTCAGGGTACCTGAACATTAGCATGTGTGCATGATAACTTTTTGGGCCACACTTACACACTTTTCTATCTTTGTTTTTTTTTGGCATGCCTGCTGTGGGCTCGCGGCCGCAAATGAAAAATGGTGATATGAAAAAATGTAAGTGATCTTTTTGTGAATTTGAAAGATACGCTGGCATGCTATGCATAGCGACTTTGTAAATCTCGCTATCCCAAGAAAAAAGAGCACGTACGCCGGCCAAATAGATGAAATTGAAAAAAATGGGCTGCCATACCGATCGAAAATACCCTAGTCGACTCGAGTGCCGACAAGAAAAACTAATGTAATAAATAAACTAGGCTCCAAAACCCTCGCCGGGGGATGCAGACTGACTAACAAATATTTCCGGGCCAGTGGTGCCCGTCGGCGGCTTGGGTTTTTATCAACATCGGTCTAGTATATCATATAGCTACCGTGGGAACGAACCAACGAAACTGAGATATTGTTGATATTTGCTTTTCAAGTATGTTTTCACTGTAGTTAAGAAAAGTTTCGAAGGCAAGTGACATGTACGATGAAGATTCGATTCAGCGCCGCATCTGTCACACAGCACATATAGTTATATAGATCACAATAGTAACCAGAATTGCGATACAAGCCGGATAGACTTCAGGTAGTGAACCTGTTATCTGGTTCATTAGTGAAACTGACGAACTGGGCATTTAACAGCCGCTGAATTAATTGTCCGTCAAACATACCGACACTCCTTACAGTAGTGCACAACGTTGTTCACCCGGGAAGGCATCTGAACAGGGTTTGACGACGGTAACCCATGAAGTCGCTCAATGACATGCAGAGATCTTTCTGCACTTCGTGAGAAACCAAACACAATACTAGTTTATCTGCTAGAATTTTGAATCACGGCTTCAGGGAGTGTATTTCTAGTGAGCGGGATATTTTTCTTGCTGTAACCCTGATTGTATGCGCCCACAATGCGACAGCTAGCTTTTGCCTAAGGAATTGAGCTCCCCAGCTAGTGTTAAGCTGTACAATTCTCTCAAATGTGCTCTCAAAGTAAAGTCTGCGCTTGTTTCCTTCTAGAATTAAAAGTTTGTGCAGGTGCTTGCATAGTTTGTAATTTCTATGAAGCTTTTTATAAAATTCTTAAGTGATTTTATTCTATTTTTATACCCCGAACCCATTCAAAATGGGTAAAAAGGGTATAATGTTTTTGTGCAAAATGCAAATGTATGCAACAGGCAGAAGGAAGAATCTCCGACCAAATAAAGTATATATATTATTGATCAGCATCAGAACCTATAAGAGCTGGCTAGTAGGTCCTCCTAGTGCCTGTGCAGATCGAGTTTGTTTCCTATAATCGATAACTTACTCCGTTTTCAAGCAATCGATAAAAACCGATATTGACATCCTGTTTTTTGAGCAAATTGGGTTAATATTAATAGCTAGAGTCACCACACTTGATATGTTTATTCTAGACTAGTATACATATATCAAGTATCTTTCATTTTATACCTATCCACAAAGCCATAAATCAAGTTAATAGACCAACTTGTATTGCCCATCAATTTAAGCCTCAATTTAAATGCAATTGACTTTTTGAGAATACACAAATATTCTATAGTACAATAAGATGTACTGTTAAAAATTTCGTCAATATCGTTTAAGACACACAAAAGAAAATGTGTTTTGCGTGCTCACGTGTTTGCGGCAGCTAGGGCAAATTGCAAGAATTTCTGTATACATGTACACAAACACATTCATTCGCGTCTGCTTCGCATTCTATCAACAGCATTGCAATTGCGATTGTATTGTTTTCTGTGCTGCTATTTAAAATTGATTTTTTTTCTCTCATAAAGAATTAATAATAGGTGTGGCTGTTGGATAGAGGCAGCGACGCGTGGTGCGGTCTGTCGCGAGCTCGAGCCCTACCGGAGAAACCTTTTTTTTTGGCTGGTGTGGCTGCCGATTAGATTTGGCAGCAAGTAATGCGGTCAGTTGCGAGTTCCTGCCAATGGAACTTTTTTTGTTTTTAATTTATCTTTATTACTTCAAACGAGTGCGTAGCGCGTGCTGCATTTGGTACTGGAATAAGAGGGTTCAGGCTAGCTCCCGACTAGAACCGCTTGCTTTTTATACCCTGAACCCATTAAAAATGGGTAAAAGGGGTATTATGTTTTTGTGCAAAATCCAAATGTATGTAACAGGCAGAAGGAAGCATCTCCGACCCCATAAAGTATATATATTCTTGATCAGCATTAATAGCCGAGTCGATCTAGCCATGTCCGTCTGTCTGTCCGTCCGTCCGTCCGTCCGTCCGTCCGTCCGTCCGTCCGTCCGTCCGTATGTATGAACGCAAGGATCTCAGAACCTATAAGAGCTAGAGACTTGAAATTTTAGATGTAGATGCTCCTAGTTCCTACGCAGATCGAGTTTGTTTCCGATAATCGATAACTTGCCCCGTTTCCAAGTAATCGATAAAAATGTATATCGACATACCGTTTTTTAAGCAATTTTGGTAAATAATAAGAGCTAGAGTTACCAAACTTGACATGTTGCTTCTAGAAAAGTATATATATATCGATTATCTTTCATTTTATACCTATCGCCACCTCCCCGCTACTCTCTATCTATAAGCGCGCGCTGCATTTGGTGTTGGAATATGAGGGTTCAGGGTATCCCCTAGTCGGGAGCTCCCGACTAGAACCTCTTACTTGTTATTATTCTTTTTTTGTCATTGTCACATGGGAATCTTTTGCAATGCATTGCATCCTGAGAAAGTTGTCGGTATTATTCTTTGTTCTCTGTGTTTCTTCACGAAAAGCGAAGTCTAGATAGAAGAAGAGTTTCACAAACTACTTCGCGTGCTGTCTTTTCAAAACACACTTATACTCATCAGGTCAGAACGCACAAAGAAGCAATACTTTGGCTTCCACCGATTATTCCCCAAGGTCCACTTAACCTTATTCTCCGTAACAATTTCTGAAGCCAGCCGATAGGTTGGTCTTCTGCGGATGTGGCTTTTATTGGCGCTGTAGTTTCCAGTTAGGAGAAACTCATAGCTCTGTATCTGGGAAAGTAAGTTCGAACTAGAAGTGTTGAAATAGAGCTCGGAGTGAGTTCATGAAAGATACTGATTTTTTCTAACAAATCGTAGGCCTTATATACTAACAGAGTATTTTATTTTAGATCTGCTGTCGACGCATTATCGGCAGCAGCGGTCATGAACTATTGTTTTTCATTAGGGTATTTTTCTTACCCTTGCTACTTGTATTTCTAACCTGACATTTCTTAGCGTAGATCACTTTACAATCGTAAGCGACCACATGTGTTATCTATTTAAATGCTGCTGCTTGTAGCTTTGCACAATTTTAAATTTTTGCCAAGGGTCAAAGACTTGCCTTTTTGATGCAGGGTCTGAGATTTCCTAGTTGTGGCCGGAGGGTGGTGCAGAAATGGTGGTGCTAAAATTACAGTGGAGGGAATATTTCCTACTGGGAGCCCTTGCCTTCTTCGGTTGTTAGAAGCTCAACTCTTTTGGATTATCACACTTTTTCATGAACTTCTTGCTCAAAATGGACCTATTATTCGGGTAGTAATATCCTATGGTCTGATATCTGATTTATCCGATTTTGAGGTATTATCCGATTTTGAGGTATTTTCAAATAGTTTTATTTTGTATAGAAATGATCGGCCGACTCGAGGTGGTGGGGTGTTAATTGCCGTTAAAGCCACTCTCCAGTCAGAACTTTTCTGTTTTAGTACGCCTACTGACGCTGAGATTGTCTCAGTTAAGGTGTCGTTTCCTACACGGAATATCTATATTACATGCTCTTATGTCCCTCCTTCTTCTGATATTCAAGTTTATATGAAACATTTTACTTGTATTAAAGAAGTTTCTTCACACGTGCGTGATAATGACCTATTTATGGCGTTGGGTGATTTTAATTTGCCGAACATCTCTTGGTCATTATTCACTGCCGAAAATTATCTAGTGCCCTTGGCACAGCATGATTTTATAGACTGCATTCTTGATCTTTCGTTGTTTCAAATCAATTCAATTTCTAATCATTTGAATAGAACACTTGACCTTGTATTTGTTAACGATTACCTTATTTCAAATGTGTCTAGGTCCCCTCCTTTATCTCTTCCTGAGGATGTATATCATCCTACTTTAGAGATTACAATGTTCAATTGTAATCGTCTCTTTTCGTGCTCATCAGCCAATCAGCACCGCCGCTGCTTTCGCACAGGAAATTATTCATTGCTGAATCAGCTAATTTATGCAACCGATTGGTCTTTCTTATATGACTCGGTTGATATGAATACTGCTATTACTTTTTTTTATAGCACCCTAAACTCCCTCTTAGATATGAGTATTCCCAAGTCAATTCCTTCTACTACTTCTTCAAAACCACCCTGGTTTACTACCAGATTGTCACATCTTTTAAACTTAAAATCTAAATATTTTAAAAAGTTTAAAAAGTCTGGTTCGTGTACAGACTTGGCTAAATATTCCATAGCCAAGTCGAACTTCTTTCTTCTGAATTATCAATGATATGAGAATTATCTAACTTGTTGTAAAAGGCAATTTGCCCAAAATCAAAAAACAATTTTGTAAACTTGAATCGGAAATCTTCAAGTTTGCCATCTTCTTTTACTCTCGGGATGGATAAAGCTAGCAAAGACTCTGATTCTGCTAACCTCTTTGCTAATTTTTTCCAATAAACTTAATCTTCAGTCCGTCCTAATAATAATTCTTACCCTTATACTATTTCTTCCTCTAGTTCTATACCTCCTCCTATTATTTCACACTCCTCTCCCCTTTCAGCTATAAACTCTTTAAAATCTTCTTACTCTCCTGGGCCTGGCAATATTCCTAGTTGTCTACTCAACGAGTGTAGCTCTTCCCTATCCATTGCTAAAGCTTTTTAATCTATCCCTTGAATCTTCTGCCTTTCCGTCTCTTTGGAAAGAATCTTATAATATACCTCTCCACAAAAAAGGTGGAAAGACTGATATACAAAATTACAGGGGCATTGCAATTCCTAAATTATTTGAAAAAATAATCACTTCGAATTGCAGCATTTCTGCAAATCAGTTGTTTCCCCTGTTTAACATGGATTCGTAAAGAATTGGTCAACTACGACCAATCTGCTTGAGTTTACTTCCTTGGTAAACGATGCTTTTCTTTCGAAAATGCAAACTGATATCATTTATACTGACTTCAGTAAGGCGTTTGACTCTGTGCACCATGACATTTTACTTTTTAAACTTGACCGAATAGGTTTCCCTCCGTCTCTTTTGCTTTTAATTAATTCTTATTTAAAAGGTAGGACCCAAAGAGTAATGCTGAGGCTGACTACCTCTAAACAAGTTCACGTTACTTCTGGTGTTCCTCAAGGTAGTCATCTTGGACCTTTACTCTTTACTCTTTTTATAAATGATCTCCCCTCTGTTATATCACATACCCGTGTACTCATGTATGCGGATGATGTGAAACGTATTCTAATCCCCTACATCATTCTCGTCTACAAGACGATTTGAACGCTATGCAACTTTGGTGTTCGGCCAATCAATTGCATCTGAATTGTTCAAAGTGTATGTTTATGACATTTAATCGTACTACACCTTATCTTGTCAGTTATACAATCGACAATACTCCTTTGCAACGTATACTAACAGTTAAGGCTCTAGGCGTTCTTTTTGATTCTAAACTCTGTTTCAATCTTCACATAGATACCATCGTTAATGAGGCAAAAGGTGTACTTGGATTCATTAAACGATGGTCTAAAGAGTTTAACGATCCTTTTATAACGAAACTTCTGTACATCTCTCTTGTTCCCCCTATCCTTGAATACTTCTCTTGCATCTGGTCTCCGCAGTATAACAATTGCCAGGATCGTATTGAATCTGTTCAGAAGAAATTTCTGCTTTTTGCCTTACGAGGTTTAAATTGGGACCCCAATCTTCGGTTGCCATCCTACTCTAGCAGGCTGCTTCTTCTTAACCTTCCGTCGTTTACCAACCGTAGGACAATTCTCGGTGTTGTCCTTCTACATAAGTTGATTATTGGCGATATAGATTCTCCTTTTCTGCTAGGGCGTCTTCAATTCTCTGTTCCGTCTAGACCAACCAGAAATTACCGCCCCTTATTCCTGTCTACGTGCACAACAGACTACGCTATGCACAATCCTTTTCGCGTGCTATGTAAAAATTATAATAGTTTGTATCACGTTTTCTCTACCGAACTTTCTCTACCCCTAATAAAATCGTTGCTTTCAGGATACCTTCGGGAAGTCACTGACTATTCCCAGCTATGAGCAGGGGCATAGCTTGCCAGACAGGCTGTAAATTTTCCCCCACCGGGTCGGTGATTTCCCATTACTTTTCTCTCTGTCCTATCTACGTAACACTATATATCTAGCTTACATTTCTTTACTTTATTAACAATCTTCTTACTTTCTTTTTTCCTATTTATTGTATTTTATTAATTAATATGGCAAACTAAGATTATTTTTAATTTTACTTAAGAATACTTTTTTCCTACTTACACCCTTCTGCTTAGATGTAGGCTCTAATAGCGTCACTAACAAATTTAGCTGTAAAAAGGGGCACAGCTGGCCGGACTGGCAACTAAAACACCTCCATCGGTCGGTGATGCTATTTAGAGAGCTGTGTTATCTAACTAGGCTTTTAGCATATAATTTTATTATCTATTGTATGTATAATCTACTAAATAATGAGGAAGACACTCGTTTTGTCGACCATTAATAAATAAATAAATAAAATATAAAAAAAAAAAAATGTTGTTTTTGCCGTAGCCAAAGATAAATTTGGAAAAATGGCCGTGGTGTTTGAACGGGTATCCCATGGTGGTGCCAATATGGGTTTATAAATCATTGTACCAATTAACCGCACAAGGTAATAGGGGCCCAAACCAAAAACTTGGACAGTGCGCCCAAACCGGTATATATCGTAGGGCTCCTTAAGCCACTAAGAATCGCTCGAACTCCTTAGGAAGGCGAGCAGGCCTTTTTTTGAATAAGCTCTAATCTGATGATTTCTCCTATTCAATGAAACAGGTGGACATTCAAAGAGAATTTGCACAGTTGCTTCGTTAGTATTCCAATCAGGCGGAGATGAAATTTGAATGTGTGGCGTTTTATCAGGTGAGTTACCGGCAGTGATAAGTGATCACTTTAAATTGTATAAGTTTAGTAGGCTAGTGAGTGACCAATAAGTACTTTGGCTAGTAGGACGCCCATGAAGTGATCTTGCTTCTCTGATATTTTGTGGAAATAGGATGCCAACATTGATTTTGTTAAAGTCCTGAGTCTTGTGAGCTTGTCTGTTACTTTGTTGCGCACTGTTACCCTGCAGTGGGTCGAGAGTTCACTTAGGATAACTTTTTTCTCTGGAATAACAATTTTCCCAAGCCCTCTAGCTTGGTATATTGATTTTAAATTGGCCCCAACATGAATTTCTGTTAACTTAAAAATGGTAATTTACAGAACTCTAGATCAGTGATTGTGTAAGGTCTCTGCCAACGATCCATTTGAGATATGGATGCAAGGAAGGCTTAATTTGGTGACCTTTTTAATGTGTAGATGCAGTGGAGTCAGCCCGAAAGATGCAGAAGCCAAGCTCAGTAATTATCACTAAGCTGTTATTATCCCTGATAGCATTAATGGCGGTGGTTTTGTACCGTATTTTCGAGATATGCAAATGACAACACAAAATAAACAAAATGAAACGCGTTCACTGCTTTTGTCCAGCTAGCTTTGTTGATAGTTTACCGAATTCGACGAGCCTGGCAAGATGGGCAAACACCTCTGGTCATCTAGTGCCGAGGCCTGTCAACACTATCCCGACTCTGTCCCGGTCGGAAAGGGGGCCAGCCGGCGTCGTAGGTAGGCAGCAGTTTACCAACGCTGAGCCTCCGCTACTTGCCGAGGATTCCCGAGGAGGATTGCGGGCATCACACCGGCCCACCCGTGTCGGCAAACGCCGTCAACCCACTTCCACCCTCGACAAGCGACGACGGAGTAGTAGCTCGAAGAAGCTCCGTCTGGAGTTCAGAAGTGCCGCATTCGCCCGGAAAACGCTAAGCGGGTACTTTCCAATCCGGAAAGGAAACCCGTAGCTACGGATCCATAGCCGCTTCCCGATGCACATAGCTTACGCCGCGTGGGACGCCTGTGGCCGTCAGTCGAATGACTGTAAATGAGGTACCTGTGACGTCAAAAAGTCCTAAGGTACCCCTTGAAGGTGCCACCGTGAGTGAGTGAGTTGTTGGAGGACATTGTCGACCAATTCGACGGGTTAGACGGATGGAACATAAGCTTGGAGTCCGTTCTCGGCAAGGAACCCGACTCCACTCCAGAGGCTGCCCAGCGGGATTCCGCTTTGGAAGAAACACCGAGCACCTCCTTCGTGATGAGGGGTAGAAAACCCGGATGTGTACAGTGGACTCTCAAGGGCTCTAGGCAGTGCGACAAGGTCCGAGTAGGAAAGTGATAGTGAGTAGTCGATAACCTCAGTTTAACGAGAATTATAAGAGCGTTGCTAAAAAACATAATAAATCCGGAACGAACTATCTTTATTTATTAACTCCTTTACAACATTTTATAAATTGACTAGGGTTTATTACGCGGCCTTAATCGGGCCGGGTTTTTTGATTGAAACTTTAAATAATCAATTTGCTCCCCATTCCTGCCATTTGAAAATAAGTTTCTTCACGCCCTCCAATGAACCAGATTTTCTTAGTTATATTTTCCTTAGATACGTAAAATTCCTGTTTTCAATAATAATTCGACTTAATAAATGCATGTTTATATTTTTTGTATGAATTTATCCTCCTTCTTAAGAATCAAAACACAATTATCTTACAACTTATTAAAAATGTATTCGTATTAGGAAGATTGCTTATTTGGTCAAGTAACCAACAGAGACAACACCGACGGCTGCGTGCAGTAGCCAACAGCAGAAGACGACAATCATAATTACAGCCTAAGAGCAAATAATGTTTGCCCGCTCTTTGTAAGCTGCTGCCCACTCTTTTTCTTTATCCTCATGCCGCCCGCTGCCCATCGGTCTGAGCGGCGACCGTTTTTTGGAGTTGTGCTTCGTTTGTTTTGTATATCGTTATGTAAGTTTTTCGTTTGATCGCAATCTAAGCACAACTAGCTCGAGTTGACTGTCAAGCAACAATAGTATTACAAAAATATTAACTTCTTTAAATTTTCCTGCACACAGGTGTGAGAATGAATTAGGTGCAAAAAGGCTTCATGTTGAGAGATTATTCGAGAGGCTTAAAAGTACTATATGATATGAACAACTTACTCGTATTCGGGATGCCAATGAGGAGTTTGGTTTGCTGGGTCATATGCTCCTGGAAGAGATAAATGTTGCCACAAATAAAATTAATTGGCTCACTGTTGTGTGGCTGTCGAATACGATCTATTACCTGCAAAAATATCTAATTGTTGAAAATAATCTAAGAAATACGATTGTTTATGACGATTTGGCCGGTATTATTATCCCGTTCGAAAGAAGTTGTTTCACTTCTGGCTTGCCAAATGGAGATACGACCATAGGGTTTGGGTAAAGCTTGGAATACACCGATTTGCTAACTGTCCGACGTTCGTGTACGTCTGACGGCGATAGGGACATATGTGTTGATTTCAATAAAATTCACGTTTTGTGAGTTTAATTGGCTCTAAAACGTAATGTTGTTTGAAAAAAATTTATTGAAAATTCAATGCTTGCGTTTCCTTTTTTTAATGAAGCTTCGGATTCTTCAAGACTTTTTAAAACAACAAAATTTATTTTTACGTTTATCAAGTGAATGAGACACTTTTGTTCAATTTTTGTATGTGCTAGTACGGAAAGTGGAGGCTCCACTAAACAATTGCAGCTCCAGATTCAGACATATCATTTTCAACGGCTGTTGCTTTTGATTGTGCCTTAGTTTCTAGTTATCATTGTTTTGTTTTTTTGGCAGGGGGTTTATTTTCTAGCGATACGGGTACCACGGCAGCCTTGAAACCAGTGTAGAATTTTTCTTTGTATGTCTCTCAAAATATGTTGCAAAAATTAATTACTTGTCTGCTGCTTCGAGAGAGATTGGTAAATCGCGCGGCTGAACTGCGAAGATAGTCCACTTAAGAGACCTTTTTAGTCCGGAAATGAATGTGTGAAGCGCGTCGCGCTTTTTATACCCTGAACCCATTAAAAATGGGTAAAAGGGGTATTATGTTTTTGTGCAAAATCCAAATGTATGTAACAGGCAGAAGGAGGCATCTCCGACCCCATAAAGTATATATATTCTTGATCAGCATCAATAGCCGAGTCGATCTAGCCATGTCCGTCTGTCTGTCCGTCCGTCCGTCCGTCCGTCCGTCCGTCCGTCCGTATGTATGAACGCAAGGATCTCAGAACCTATAAGAGCTAGAGACTTGACATTTTAGATGTAGGTGCTCCTAGTGCCCGCGCAGATCGAGTTTGTTTCCGATAAACGATAACTTGCCCCGTTTCCAAGTAATCGATAAAAATGTATATCGAAATCCTGTTTTTTAAGCCATTTTGGTAAATAATAAGAGCTAGAGTTACCAAACTTGACATATAGCTTCTAGAATAGTATATATATATCGATTATCTTTCATTTTATACCTATCGCCAACTCCCCGCTAGCACCGCAGAGCTATAAATCAAGTTAATAACCCAACTTATATTGCCAACCAATCCAAGCCACAATTTTAATGCAATTGACTTTTTGAGAATACACAAATATTCTATGGTACAATAATATATACTGTAGAAAATTTCATTAAGATCGGTTAAGAGAAAACCAAAGTTATATGTAACTGCGCAATTGGATTGCACAGCTAGCGAAAACATCAAGAATTTGTGTACACACACACATTCATGCGCGTCTGCTTCGCTTTCTATCGCATACTAACAGCATTGTAATTGCGAATTTTTTCTGTAATGCTATTTTAGTTCGGTTTTTTCTCAATATTTCTTAATTATTGGTGTGGCTGTTGAGTAGAGGCATAGCAAGTGTTGCGGTCTGTCGTGAGTTCGAGCCCTACCGGGGAAACTATTTTATTTATTTTGGCTGGAGTAGCTGTTGAGTAGAGTCGTCAGCAAGTAATACGGTCAGTTGCGAGTTCAAACCCTGCCAAGGCAACTTTTGTTTTTTTTATTTATCTTTATTACTTCAAACGAGCGAGTTGCGCGAACTGCATTTGGTGTTGGAATAAGAAGGCTCAGGGTATTCCCTAGTCGGGAGATCCCGACTAGAACCTTTACTTGTTATTTTTTTTTTGTCTTTGCGTTTAATTAAACAATGTATGTATGTATATTTTTAATTGTATTTTTTTTTTATGTAAAAATCTCTTATTAAGTCGACAGCGCAGTGATTCGTTTATTCTTTTCTCGTTTGTTGGTCGCACTAATCAAATTATAGTGGGTACCAAATTTTTGCGTGGCGCTGTCTTTTTATATTGTTTTCACAATCTTGTTAGGTACAATAAGTTTGATTGATTAATTTTTTTTTTTATAAGTATAAAAGGCTTTTATAGGTGGCCAGCATTAGCAAACGAAATAGGTGGTTTCGAACACGGCACGCCCGTCGTTGACCGCTGACAAAGTCGAACTGCTCGTTCACTTGGGGAGCAACATGATCGGAGCCGAATTTTGGAACACGCATACATAGGAAATGTGCGTTGCTGCCCATATGCACAGCAGCATTTCTGGGTCAACGGTCCAGTTGAAGGCCAAGAGCATTAACAAGGGCATCCGATCTGCTCTCCTCCTAAGAAATCTGCGTCGAATTTCCCGCATTTGCCCACCCAGCCGGTTAAAACGAATGCCCAACGTAGTCGAGAGGTTGATCAAATTACGCATACACTCGTAAGTCTCTTGAAGATTTAATAATTCGTAGGCAGGCGACGCAGCTCTTCAGGAATTTCCGGGCGAACTTGGCATTGAAGGCGTTGCCAAAGCTAAGTGCGAGGTTGCGCCTCCAAACTACCTGTCCCGGTTCCAGAAGGAGTTGACGCGTGCGTTGGCGAACTAGCTCGTACGCAGAGTGTAGGTGTTCCTTGACCTGGCTCCGGATCACAGCCAGCTTGTCCTTCGCGTCAACATCAGAAATTATGTAATCCGCTAATGAACTCAGCTGCCCGACCAGCTTGTTACTGGAACCATTCAGATACATGTGCTGACCAACGACCGCGAAGAACGGAGTTACCACCGTAGCGCTGTGCACCACATTCCAGACCGCCAGCGCTACCTCTGGTAGGTATGCATTCCATTCCCTATGGTTCTGATCAAAATATGGCCTGATCGTCTACAGTATCATTCGGCTCACGCGTTCGGCGGCGTAACTCTGAGGCGAGTATGCGGGGGTACGCAAATGCATAATGCCAAAAGCCTGGACCATTGCCTCAAACGACTTGGATATAAAATACCACCCATTATCCGAATGGATCACCTCAGGCACGCCAAATATGCAGTACACCTCGTGGACTAGGACGACGACTTCCGCTATGGTGGCTTCTCTCATCGCCTTCAAGAAGGTGAATTTCGAAAAGTGGTCTACGACGGCGAATAAGAAGTCGATATATATCTTCTGGTAGGAGCACCGACCGGAGCGTACTTCTTTCCTATTTTGTCCTGCATCCTATAGTTTTGTGCCTTGGTCGCCTTACAGGTGTCTCATTTCCACACGTAGTCCCTGACTTATACCGTCATGTTGGGCCAATAATGTTGGATGAATTCTGTAGTCAGAGACTCCGGCACCCAGAGCTTCCAACTCATCAATCGATGTATGTACGCTTTGGCTGCTTGGCATTCTTTCTCGGTCACCGAATAGTTTCTCTGATGCTTGTTAGCTTTTTCCGAAAAGAACGTGATAGTTCTCTATTGCTGCTCGTCGTCCAGCTGGCACAGCACGGCTCCTACAACTTAGTGAGATGCGTCGCATTAGATACAAAAATTACTTTTAAAATCGACGTGCACCAACACCGGAGCTGTGCTAAGGGTTAGTTTCAACTTTTGTTCTTTCTTTATGAAGCGAATTATCAATAAATCGTCCAGGTATACGAACACGTTGTACACGTCACACTCATCAGGATTGCTTAATCCATGTGTCTGCATAGTTGTGTTGCAGAGCCCAAATGGCATGAGGCGGAACTGGTACACCGGCCGCCCCGGTAAAGTAAACGCCGTATACGCCCTGCTCTTATCCTTCACCTCGATCTGTCAAAACGCGACAAGATGCTCTGGATTCAGGAAAGCGGGTAATTCCGGATCCTTCAGGCAGTCGTCATCGTCTCGGTTATAAGCCACCTCTGGGTTCGCTACCGCACCCTCAGACGCCTCTGGAGGCGCTTCGGACTTTGCGGCCGGGCAGACCAACTTTGGGGCAATCTTGAAGGCTCGCCAGAAGTTGATCTACAGATATAGTTCCTGTCGCAAGTCCGGGCACATGTAAAATACGGTTTTCTTCTTTCTTACTCCCGTATTTCGCAGGCAGAGCGACGCGGTTCTTACCATCGATGTGTATGACTGTGCTTCCCATCCTAATTCCTCCTCTAAGCTCCGTCATCCTCGTCCCAGCAGACTGACTAAGCCTCCCTTGTCAAACAACCCTTTAATTTTTGTGCAAGCAATCTCCGCATCGGCGAATACGCGGGGGTCTTTGCTTCCCTCTCCTCTCACAGCTTCAATGACCTGACGCCTGGTAATTCTGCGTCTTCGGAAGCGCGCACGTGCCTTCAACAATCTTCGGGTGGCCAGCGTCATCCCGTCCAGCTGTCGCTCACCAAAAATTCTATTTCGGGCCGACATGTATGCCCGAACAAGTTCTTCATATGATAAGCCCATTAATGTTCGTTCTTTGTTTATATCCTTATACATAGCCTTATTCATATCCGTATCGCTATGCTTATCCTGATCCTTACTGCCATTCATTTCTCTTTCAAAGACTAGTGGCTTGGGTGGGTGTTACATTCCAGTCTTTCCGCGGTCACCTACCGGGCAGCATACTACCGGGAAGATGTTCTGCCTCCCGCGAAGGCCTCTTCCAGTTCTCAAGGCGACGTTTCCGCACGATATGGTGGTACTTCAACCTCGTAAACTGTCGGCTTTGTTCCTTGCGACTAACGCGACAGCTGCACGTATCCAGTCCGGCTTCTGCGACCAATGTGTCTCTCCACTTTTATGCACTCTTGGCGCAGCTCACCCACGGTGAGTACATCCTTAGCATAGATTTTTTTTGCCAGACTCTGCTTCAAACCACACTTTATAATCTACACCAGCTCGCGGTCTCTCAGCGGCTTCTGGAATCGCACGGCGAGCTGACGCATGTGGCTGATTTAATCATCTACCGGTTTGTTGCTCTCGCTGTAATACCTCCTGCATGACATCATGCTCCGTCTGATAGCCCCGGAACCTGTCTAAGGGAGCTTGCCGCAGTTGCATCCAGCTGTCAACGCTAGAATGCCGCACGTGCATCCAATACCATTTGAAAACCGAGCAGGTGCTCTTTTCACGGCCATTGATACTGCCTCTGCAGCAGCTCCAGCCGGAACACGGAGTCCCTATTCAGATTACGCCAGTTCCTTGCTTGGGCATGTGCAACGAATACTGGGCTGTCGCCCAGCAAATCTCCGGAAATTCATTGGCGTTCTCACTAGACCTCCTGTCGGACGCGGCGGTGACAGTGCCGACGCTCCGTCAGCCTCAGAAACCCAATCCAACACCTGTTCCTCTTACGACAACTGTACCCCTTTTTTCTATAAGGCTTACTTACCCTAATACACAAAAAAAAACTTCACAAATAACTCATATTAAATAAATAAATAAACACCCACTAACAAGTCTTACTAATATTATACAATAAATAAATATCCACAACACAAAAAACTCGCAACAATCAATTTTTTATGTTTAAATTCAATTTCAATTTCTTTGGGGAGAGAGAAGACAAATTCCTAACACAGGCTTACTAAACTACGCATAATCTGGACAGTGGACAACATTTAAGCATTCGTCAGTTTGACTGACGAACGGCATCCAAGAAACGCTACCTTGAAGTTTATTTGGCTTCTATCACACTTCTGTGTTCCTCTGGGGCATGCTGTGCGTTAGGTGCGGCGAAGGATCGAATCTATATCGTCATGGGTCACCTGGCTCCGAAGCTCATATAACTGCGGCCAGCACAATCCAAACGTAACCACAGAGTGTAACATACCAAATAGTAAAGAATAAACAAGCTCCAACCAAACCTACTCTAACCTATCACATTTTAGCACAGGTTATTTTGTCATGGCGGCTACCACAACAAGAACACTCCCTAAGTTAAAGGACATTATGGCAGTATGGCATTCTGGCCATTCTTTTTGTATGCTGTGTGACAGATCGTCCTGGGTCACCTGTCTCCGAAGCTCTTGTAACAACGGTCAGCATATAGCTAACATTTACACAAAATTAGACAAACAAAACTAATAAATGAATAAATAATATCTGACAAACCTTCCCTAATATCACATTTTGATGCCTTCATCATTGCGGCTACCACCATGCTACGATGAATGGTCGCAAACGTTTCGCCAACATGCGAACGTGACTTACCGCCATCAACCACGACAAGAAAAACTTCTCATGCTCATAAATATTCTGGTAATATCTCTGCCTCCGTCGAGCTTCTCGGATTTCACTACACGCCACGTAAGACATCAGGGTTTGGATCCTAAAGCCAAGGGAGACTTTTCTCTGTACCTACATTGATATTTCCATTTATTTTTTTGATTTCCACACCGACTTCAAAGAAGCCTAGTGCTTCTCCAATTGGGCGCCATATTGTTACGGAACTGCTTGTCTCTCTTTGGACCGCACCGGCTGGCTCATCGGTTCTCTGGGTGTAGTCCCATCCCTGGCCCGCAGTCCGCGCAATCGATATCAATAAAGCTGCAACTTCTGTAGAAAAACAGACCTACACAACACTATCCAAAAGGATCCACAAAATCGATAACTTCAAACAGCCGGAACTACATACAAATGAACAACATAAACAGCTGCGACGACAACTACATGTAGACAACAAAACTGAGACGCTAATAAAAATTTAAATCAGTGGGTTCCGGACCGAGCGTACCCACCCTACCTGAGGCGATTACCTGATCTCGTCTCCCTCATTTTGGCCACTAGATGGCCTTCACCAGCCCGTGTTGGCAGTCATGCCCCCTCTCCCCATCAATGGATATTTAGCCAGACATTGTTTTCCTTTAATAGGTGCGTATAATTGATTGCATTCCGTATGCTTATTTACAATTAACGTTTCTTATTTCATTTATCTTCACAGGATATCTCCACTCAGCTATTTATTATTTTATGCAAGCTGACATGCCTTACACTTTCACAGGTGCATATAATTATTTGTGTTTTATTATTGTTATTGACAATTAATGTTATTTGTTTTCTTCTTTACCGGATACCTTTACAAGGTTATTTACAATTTTATGCAAGCGGACATTCTCTCACGTCATCAAGTGCGTATTATACTTGGCATCCTCCTATAATAATATTAATTGATATAAATTTCAAAAATTGTAATTTTTTTGCAGAGTACATTTTTTTAACACATTAAAATTAAAACAAAGGTGGAAGGTACAAAAACCCGGTAATTATTGCACCAATGGAGGAACAAATACCCGCTGAAATAAATTTGTGTATATATATGTGCCCCAAAGAAAGATGTTGTATGAGAGTCAAATCGCTTATTATACCTTGCCTGCCTAAAGAGCCATCTGGTTGGGGGCGGTAAGGGCGATCATAATGCATATTCTGTACACAAGGTGCATAACTTAACATAATTTTCAATTTTTATTTATTTGGCAGACGCTATTATTAATGGGAGCCTTTCCTTCACGGTCCACACTTTAGAAAATTTTCTTAAGTAAAGCTAGGCGTTAGTGCATGTATAATTTATCCAATAGAACTAAATCTAAAATTGGCCTAAATCTTTTCTCAGTTAGGGGTCTCGAACATGAGTCTACATCTGACTGCCTGCTACTCGGGGCGAGGAAGGACAACACAAAACTACTCGTTATTTAAAAAAAAAAAAAAAACTTCCAGTGCATCCTAAGGGGGGACTCCCTTCAGAAAGATAATGAAATCTTTAAATTGAAAACTGTGACGTAAGCGGACAATTAAACAGTTTTCCATTTATTAGCGTAATGAATTTCCAATTGGATCGGATGCCAACAAACAGGAGGTTTACGTGGACGATGTCATATCTTGGGTCAATTCAGTTAAAGGCAGAAAAAAAAACAGCCCTGTGAAAGCGTTGTACCACACACCAGCAAGCTCTCGACGAAGAAGCTGTTGAAGATAGGAATCAATACTTGAAATTCGACAATGGAAGCGTTATTGTTAATTTAATTAACAATTTTAATTAATTGATTTTTGTTAATTACTGAGGTATCGGCAGGACAGATGATATTCATTGCTCCTAAATTTAGCGCAAAGTTTGTCATGTTGAGTTCTTTGATTTACCAACGGAGGCGCTAAAAACTGACTTACCGATTTAACAAAGGCAATGCCCCTATTGTGTCGTATCTAATGATTTCCACATCAAAAATGATGAGCTGTGTGCCAAAGTGTTAGGCGTTCAAAAACTATATGACGGTCTGAAGGCAACCGAAGAGCAAATTTGTATTGTTAAAACAGTTTTTTATCTTGCTCCTAAAAACGTTATCAATTCGAAGTCTCAACAGCTCGTCATTGAATGTGATCAACAATCTTGTTCATCAACTGCAGGGGGCACTGAAAAAGGTTATTTACCCGTCTGTGCAGCCGAAACGCATGCAGAGTTAGTGAAAAATGTATGACAATTCGTAAAAATCAAAAGAAGAGGCGGACTAACAATAACAAGAAACTATAGTATTGGTTCGGCGCCTATTTGCCTATTGGTTGGAACATTTGTAGAAATATGTTGCTGACAAAGTTAACAATACAATTTTTTTTTCAATTAAAATTTATATTTATAAACTTTCCTAATATCTATTTGCAGGGGATTTATGTGCGTGTTGGCAATGGTATTAACAGCGGATTGCACTCACCACTCTTCAGGCGGCGGGGTGCAGGCTATTGTCGAGGAGGTTTATTGCTAAGTGGTTACAGTGTGTGTTCAGTCGGTTTGTGGGCTTCAGGCATTTTCGTTTCACTTCTTCGGTGACAGATGGGATGCTAAGGTCCTTGTGGATTTTATTGTTTTTTTTTTTTTATCTAATAGGGAGCCTTTACCAGCCTGCGCAGTGTTTTGTTTTAAAATCTTTGCAGGATTTCAATGTTGGAAGTTGAGGGCACAGTAGAATCCCATTTATCTAGATTGGCTTCAGAATTACCCTGTTTAAAAACCCTTTGTTTCTCAATGTTGGCTGCGATCTGTACCCAAGAAGCCATACCGGCATTGATTTGGAAAATTTCAGATTCGGCCCATTCGCTTCTTACGTAAAACGTCAACTTATGAGGAAATGAACTTAGCATCAAGCACATCGGCGCTGGAAATAGCAGCATCAGCTTGTGCAGTAATTCTAGATGACACCCTCGGTCAAAAGACTGCTTTATATTAAAATAGGCCGCGGTACAGTATTTTTTAGTTTCAAAGTAGTTTAGGATTGTTTGAGTAATCCTGTGAAACTGCTCTGCGGTTTTCAATCTGGCTTTTACGACTTCACACGACGTGCCAGCCGACTGCTTTTCGTTCAGAAGAACGAATTCCAAAGTCGCGGCCTGCTGATGCTGACAGGAGCAACGAAGTTAGTCGACAGCCTGCCTTCAGCGAAGCTGGTCGATGGTGCTTTGCTTCGATTCGTTTTCGAAGTACATTGAGCGAAATGGTTTTGAACTAACGATCGACGCAAAGTACTTTTGCTTTATCCATGCTTTATCCCTAGATACTAACGATACATTTAACAGGAAAATTAAAGAATACAAAAATTTTTAACAAAGAGCATCTTGTGCAATAACTATGTGAGGAATGAAGCACACATAGATTGATTTCAGTTTTTGGACAGTCTATGCTCGATAGAAGTTCTTGTCTCAGCCAATGGAGTGCAAGCATGTATGCCTGAATGTGAAATGTGAAATATTTGAAGCAAAAACAAAAAAAAATTGATAAAATGTATCTTTGGCACTTTTATTGTTTTTTTTTTTTTATTTCTTAAAAATAATAATTGAATTAATAATTTTCTTTAAAGAAATTATATACATATTTGCATAGTAGCATATCGTTGTATGGCGTTACTCATCTTAGTGTTTATATTGCCTTTGGTGTCTGGGTGGTACATAGGTGTAAGTGTCAGTCTTCTAGTTGGCGTGTCGATTGATGTCGCGGCTGCTTGAAACCTATTGAGTCTATTGATTTCTGCCTGGAATCTTTCAACGTCCCCATTTGTCGGCATTAGTCTCTTTCTTTTTGGCTGCAGTAGAGGGTTGGTGTGGTCAGTGGCCATAAGAGGAAGATGGTCTGAAGAGAGGTCATATTTGGTCTCGACGGAGAGTGTATTCTGCCTAAGGCCACTATATATAAAGAAGTTTATAGCGCTAGAAGTGCGTTGCGAGTTGTACGCATAATATGCATCTCCGGTTGCCAAGACGTCGCATCTGCAGTCAATGGCTTCGTACAAGCATTGCCCCCTCGTACAGGCTCTGTTGTTTCCCCATAATCTGTGCTTCGCATTCCAGTCTCCTCCCGCAATGAACTTTTGTCCAAGGTTCATTAGTAGGAACTCAAAGTTGGCTTTGGTCCAAGGCACAGTCGGCGGGAGGTAGAGAGAAGCAATTGTAAAATCTCCTCTGCTAGTGCTTATCTTGACTGCGGACATCTGCAGATGTGGCTGGGATATGTGTTCCAGGGGGTGGTGGCTTAGGCTACGGCGGATTAGAATGCCGGCACCTCCTCTGCGGTAGTTGCTGGGGTGTTGCGATACATACATATGCAGTATATCCGGGGGCGTATATTTTGGTGCTCATGTGCATGTGTGTTTCCGTTAGGAGAATTATGTCGATGTTGTGGGTGGCGAGGAAGGTCCTTAGTTCATTAATTTTCCTGTTAAGGCCATCCGCATTCCATAATCCGATCCTTAATTGACTCATTTTGATGGGATAAGGCGGGAGATCAGCGACATCAGGATGTGCTGAGTTTCGGAGTTTTTGTGAAGAGTATTAAGGATCTGGTCCATTCTTGAGGTAAGCCTTAACATAGCATCTTCAAGAGCCGTTATGTTTAGGCTTAATGGGCAATTTGCTTGTGAAGGTAGGTCTGACATCTTTCCTGATTGACGTAAGCCTGGTTTTTTTATACATCCGTTGTTGCACAGTGGCTTTGTAAATTCTGCATCCCTTGTAAGAGCACTGCACTTAACGTTATGATACGACTTATGGCAGTAGCGTTGAATATGACCAAAGCCCTGGCACCTTTGGCATTGAACAAGGTCATTGAACTTCCTTGGGAGTTCAATCGTTATAACTGCATTGCATTGTCTTTTGACCTCAAAGACAGCTTTGTCGTTGCTGGCTGGCTTTAAGTCAACGAAGAGCATTGCCATTGGTGCCTTGTTAACTCGAGTTTTGGCATTTGTTGTGTGGCGGACCAAGTGGCAAATTTTACACTCCGGATAAGATCAAGAGGAGTACTGTGATGTAGGTTCCTAATGTAGGCTGTATATGCTCTATCTTGTTTAAGCTGATAGGTGTGAAAGTTCGGCAGCCATTCAAAGTGTTTTGATAAAAGCTCGGAAAAAATGAATTTAAAAAAAAATAGCAACTGTTGCATATAGAAAGGCACATTATTATTTTTTATTTTCATATACTTACTGGACGTTATTTCCTTTAGCGTGTTCCTTTGCGCTTGCTGGTGCTCCCGTTGGGATTTTTGTGTCTCCTGTGAAATTTCAAGCCGTTAACGGGCAATGCTGATCAGCTCGGCTTGGTAGTCAGCCCTGCAGCGCGTTAGAGGAAGAGGCTCCACAGTGCTGTCGCTACTGACAGAAATATGAGGGTCGAAAGTAATCAGTCATTTTCGACTTATTCGGTTATATCTGTAAGATATAATACGCATTTCAAGTAATTAATTTAACACTATGAATACAACTTACTATGGTTATCCACCCTGACTGCAGCATGGCTTTTAGAAATGGCCGTGCCGTGCCTATAATATATTTAAACAACCGTTTTCCGCCAATTTACTACTGTTGCGGTTGAAATTTCCGAAAAAAAAACACTGAATCACGTATTCCATAAATTGTAGAGCCTTGAAAATATAATCGGACTCAACTTAAAACTTCACCAAACACTTTTTAGAATCGCACTTTCCATCGAAGTAGCTTTTATTTTGCGAAAAATGTAAAACACGTCTCAAATGATTTTTCGTATATATATTTGGAAAGAAATTTGAACGCGAAATGTCACGCACCAAATCTTTGTCTCCCATTTCCACCGAGAAGGGATGTATTTTCCAAAAAGTGCGAAAAACACATCAAATGAATTTTGACAAAGAACTTTGAAAATGTTTTTGAAGCCGATCGGACGGTAAACAAAACACTTTCATGCAACCGTTTTCCACTAATTTACCACTGTAGTGGATGGAATTACTCAAATCGCTGAAACACATATTTATTAAGTTCTTATGTAGATCTCTGAAAATAAGTTTGAAGCAAATCGGACAAAACTTCGCAAACAAAAAAAATATTCATACAAAAGTTGTATGCGGGTAGAATATCCCGAAACTCCGTCTTAACGTTCACCTTCATTACATAAGGCATAAGGTGTGCGTTGATAACCACCAATCAGTCAGTCAGGAAAGTTTTATATATGAGATAACAGTTTTATAATTACCAATTGGTAGACACTTGGCGACTTGCGTTTTGGCTTATTTAGTGACTGCATTAAGGCGTCTTCATATTACCGACAACCGACACTTGCCAATGCATCATCAAAATGTGAAGTTTAAAAATGTAACAGTTTTTGAGTAAAGTGGAATATGGCTATTAAATGTTAAATGTTGACTTTAAATATAGATACATCGACATGAATCAATCTATCGATATAAGCTACACTGTCATCGGTACCCTTATAACCCTAATACAGCTCTTTATTTTTATATTATTTATTTATATACAGTTCAGTAATCAGGATGAGTGTATTCCAGTGGAGGAGTGTGGAACTTTTCGGTTTAATTAATTTGCCTTCAATAAAATTAAGTGATATCGATGCTGAAATTACAGCGCACTGTTGCAATCGCGTTAAAGCTGTAAATGGTACCACCAACCCCACTCTGGTACTATGTGACAAAAATGGATATGTGCATGTTTTATTGGAAAATAATATAAAGGCTAAGCGGATAAGTTTTAAATGCTGTTACAACCATTCACCGATTAAATTGTGCGCTCTTACAACCAACAATTTACTTGCAGTACTAACACAAACGGATACGTTTTCTTTATGCATTTCCATATATGACCTAAACTTAATCAAAAAGGAGGTACACCCATGTATCGCAACCACATTCTTGCCAGCCACAAGTGTGGCAACATTTATGCAGGTAGAGGTCATAGGACCCGATAAGTTATTTGCTTTAGCCATTGGGTTTGATAAGGGTGACCTACTGCTACATGTTGGTAATATCAACCGTGATCTGTCTTTGAATATTCGCCGTCATGCTATTGCTTCAAGTTCAATAAATGGAATACAATTTGGAAGTTGTAATCAGCAATCAGATACAAAAATTTACGACGTGTTTGTAGTATCTGTTAATGGAGTATATTGCATTGCATTAAATGATAAAGGAGAAATCGATGCTAAAATTGTCCTCGATAACAATAAAAACACGCCTAACCAATGTTGTACAATATCTCAACCAATTATTTCTGATTCATTTCTTGTTGTTGGCCGATATGATGCCATCTACTGTTTTAATCGTAATTGCAGGGGTTCCTGTTATGCTATTGAAGGGCAAAAGCAATATCTTTCGTTGGTAGACAATCATCTTATCGCCGTAATTAAAACTCATTTTGGTTATATGCTAATAGTTATTGATATTGATAACAAATTAATTGTTTTACGCAAACCAATTTCAAGTTTGCTTTGCATTATGACTGGTAACAGCTTGTATTATGTTCTAAGTAAGGACGAAAGTTCAAAAAATGTATGTGCATACAATATTGACATGTTAAAAGAGCACAATACAAATATTAAAATTAGAACCCTTATTAAAAATTGTATGCATGATATCGCCCTTATGTTGTTAAAAAGAGAAGGAAATGATAATCAGAACGCAGCATATGTTCGTTTGAAATATGGTAATAATTTATTACTAAAAGGCAGCTTTACAAGAGCAGTCGCCGAATACGCTCAAACCATTGGCGTTGTAAAGCCCTACCACATTATTTCGAAACTATTAAGTTCAAGACATAACGATAACTTAATACAATACATAAATGAATTATATAAAAGTAAATCCGTTACAATTGAGCATCAGAAATTGCTTCAAAGTTGCTTTGATCGCCAAAAACTTCATATTAGGATTCAACAGTTATGGATTTTAAAAAATGATACTACCCGTATTTGTGACTTTAAACAGATATCCGCTACAAGAGTCAACATCTCAAGTTTGATTGATGCATGGAGTCATTTGCAAATGGCTGATTTTTATAAAACCGACGAAGCTGAAGTTTTGGATTTTTTTGTGGAGTATGGACGCGAACTTCTATCGGTACATTCCACAGTTTTTTTAAAAACCGTAGAATCATTGATAAGAAACCAGAAAATTAAAAATATACTTCGTTTCTTAACTATTTTTGCGTATAATGCGGAATTTTGTGCGAACTTATTATCTGACTTCATAGAAAAATGTTCCCCCAGTAATGAGAAGTTACACAATTATTTGCTCATGTTATATCTCAATCTTTGGCGTGATAATAAATTACCATCAAAGTATATTATTGACTTTGTAGAAAGGGTACAACTTAGACTTGAGAATACTTTGACATTATCAAAAGCTTACTCATTTTCTATTGGAATTGGAAACCTGGAAAATATTGAAGAATTTGAATTAATTGCGGATGAACAAAAACATTTTTTTAAAAACCATATTAAAAAAAACCTAAATCTTGCCTCATTGCTGACAACCGACCCGCATTCAGTGCTCATGATTTTGCAAAAAATATGTAGTAGTCTAGACTTGAAAATAAAAGATATAAAATCAATTTTGGCAGAAAAATTAATAAAAAATGGAATACACGCCAAATCTGAGATTCAGTCAATTGAAGATCTCAACTATGATATAGCAAGCAAGAGTTCGCTGGTATTCCATTATAAGTTACATCCAATAGAATTTCGCAACAAATGTTGTGACATCTGCAACCAATCGTTGAAAATGCCCTCAGTTTATTTCGTTTGTCAACATTCATTCCACAAAGACTGCCTACGGTATAATTATCATACGAAAAAAGAGGATGGCGCCGGTTGTGTGTTGTGCAACGAAAATATAAAATTTCTAGGGTCAGATTACGGAAAAATTGACTTAAGCTCAAAGTCTTGCGACCCAATAAAGAGAATTTCAAATGTTTTTGCTTCTGGAATGGATAAGTTATTAATGTCAGAAGAGTGTGGATATACTATGGAATACTTAAACGGAATACTCTTGAACATATGAAAAATCCGTTTGATTAAAAATTGTGATTCTAACTTCAACTGTTGTTAATTGTCCTAATTTTAATTTGTTATATTAAAGGCTACTAAAATATGTATTTGATACATTATATATAACGGAAATGCCTTTATTTTTTTCTAGCCGAGTCAAGTAAAAAATTTAACTTCAGCATGTAAAAAGAAATTTGCTTGCTGATTGAAGTTTGGAAACACTGATAATCGCTGTCAAACATGCATGGACGGGCCGCGGCCGCTGCTTGGTGATGCTGACACGTGCCAAAAAGTCAGTCGCCAACCTGTCTTCAGTAAAGCTGGTCTATGGTGATCTGCATCGTACTTACAAGTATTTTTATCTAATTCATGATGTGAATGTTTTAAATAAAAGATATATTATCTAAGATACAAATGATAAATTTGAAAGGCAAATTAGAAACTTAGATAATTTTATATGACATATTTGCAACAGATTACTTGATGCTATAGCACATGTTTAGCAAACTAGTTTTGCTTTTATTTTTTCATGGTGTTTGCTGGAGAGGAGCGATTGTCCTGAGCTTACATGTTTGAATTAGACATGCAAAAGTACATTTAAATATGTATGAATATATATCTGTTGTTATTCACTGCATTGGCTTTCGTATTCGGAAAAAAGTAATTTTATTAATTTACTTGCTTTGAACACTTTCATTTAAATATTTACCAACAAAAAAGTTTTTTTTATAATGGTCCGATATAGAAAAGATGGGGCTTATATGTAATAAGCATAATAAAACGAGTAAAACCATATTTTAATTGATATCTTTCGTCGTACACGGACATGCAATGCTTGCCCCAGAAAGACGAACCTACGCAACGTTTCATGATGATAGCAATAAAACAGAGAGACTAGTTTGAATACAAATTGATAGGCGGACATGGCTATATTGAATTGGGTTCTGATAGTTAAGAAAATTGCTGCATTTTATGATAAAATTGAAATAATCTATTTTTACCAGAAAAATCTCTCTATACATACAAAATCGCATCTATACTTATTTTGTTACTAGCGGGTTTAGCGAATGGTCTAAAATCAATGTTCTCAAAAAGCTTTGAAAATAATTTTAAAACTGAGAGGACGGTAAACCAACTACTTTCATATAAAAGTTTTCCACCCTTTTACCACTGTTGCAAGTGGAATTTCCCAAATCGCTGAAACACGTATTCATCATATTATTATGTAGAGCTTTGAAAATAAGTTTGATGCAAATCGGACAAATCTTAAAATTTACCAAACAAAATCTTTAAAATGCACCTTCCACCGAAGGAGTTTAGATTTTACGAAATATGTGAAACACGTCTCAAATGATTTCTTATGTAGATTCTTGAAAATTAATTTGAACGCGAAACGTCACCTCACCCAAGGAGGAATACATTTTTGAAAGTGTTAAACACCCCTCAAATGAATTTGAACAAAGAAATTTAAAATTGAGTTTGAGGCCAATCGGATGGTAAACAAAAAGTTTCATACAAACGTTTTTCGCGATTTTTCCATACTTGCCGGTGAAATTTCCCGAAACCCCGTCTTAACGTGCACATAAGGTAACTACAGTGAAAATTTCAGCTTCCTAGCTCTTACGGTTTGGGCTGTGCGTTGATCACCAATCAGTCAGTCAGTAAGCCAATCAGTCAGTCAGTCAGTCAGTCAGGACAAACAGTTTTATATATATAGAGATTCTTCTGCTTGTTAGTTTTTTCATTACAAAAAAAAATGTATTATATACTTGCTTAACGAAGGCATTAGTGGAATTATATGTACACACTAGCTGGTATTACACGGACCAAAAAATTTAATTTTTTAGTCATGAATTTTTTTAGCAATTTTTGAACGTGGAAAAAATCTATCGAATAAAGAACCTGAGGTTGAAATCAACGACAAATCTGACTGTGACCTCTCTCCGCTGTAAACTTCTTTCACTTATTAACAAATACCTTTGATTAGGGACAGCGTCATTTATGCCAATAAGAGCCTCGCCAGCCGACGGAATGCCCTCTTAAGGACGCCTCCTGCCGACCTTACGTCCACCACTCTCCACTACGCACCCAGCGGCAGAATGACCTCAGCGACGACGTCTGCCATCCTTCTTGGTCCACTTTCCTTGTGCTTGCAGGCTTCTTTTCAGAGTTCACAACCGTGAGGTGCTCTGGACAGTACGTGGCGTTCTCGCATTTCTCCCATTGTGGAATCCTCGAGAACCTTTGAACAGTCCGAAGCACCGCATCAGATGAACCACCTTGGAGCCAAAACAAACAAAAAGAGACGTACGATTTTTACAGTGGTTTCCTACGAATGTGTAACGTTGTGCTAATTAGGCCACAAAAATTAATGCCACATATTTTATATGGACGGAGCGCTCGTAGTCGAAGAGCGGTTGCTTTCACCTGCAGCAACGCATGCGCGAACAAACGGTTCTGCGACTGACTAGAGTTGTAGGGCCAGCGTTTGTTTGTTGTTTGATCAGGTGTTAGCTCAGTAGGGACAAAAACGGTTATTTTGCCTTGTCAACCCAGATAAATCGAATTCGCTCGTGATTAACCTATGAACAAATATTACTTAAAACAAAATTCTATTATTAATAAAAAAGGAATAGTTAATCATCAGGAGTCTGCTGAAATATGATGGGAGTCGCAAACCAGCATCTTAGTTTTCTACCGCTGATCATTGTTATTATTTTTAAGTAACAAAAAATTATTTAATTAATTGTTTTGTTTTTATTCAATTACTTTTTTTCGAATTATTTGTTAATTAGGGAATAAAAAAAAATTATTTTAATTTAAATAAATTATCTAATTATTTGCATCGACTTAAAAATACATATTTTCTACGGAGCCAACCTCAGTACCCAACATGCCCCCATATGTCAACACAAATTTGGGATAGGTCATGATCAGCGCTAGAAAACTAAGAAAATTGATTTCTTTACCACCCAAATCCAGAGCAGTGAATAACAACACATATATACATACATATATTGATGTAGTAATGCATGCATAATTCACACATACAAACACCATACGCCATTGGCTGAGACAAGAACTTCTCTCGAGCATAGACTGTCCAAAAACTGAAATCAATCTATGTGTGCTTCATTCCTCACATGGTTATTGCACAAGATGCTCTTTGTTAAAAATTTTTGTATTCTTTAATTTTCCTATAAAATGAATCGTTAGTATCTAGGGATAAAGCATGGATAAAGCAAAAGTACTTTGCGTCGATCTTAAGTTCAAAACCATTTCGCTCAATGTACTTCGAAAGCGAATCGAAGCAAAGCACCATCGACCAGCTTCGCTGAAGGCAGGCTGTCGACTAACTTCGTTGCTCCTGTCAGCATCAGCAGGCCGCGACTTTGGAATTCGTTCTTCTGAACGAAAAGCAGTCGGCTGGCACGTCGTGTGAAGTCGTAAAAGCCAGATAGAAAGCCAGGCTAGAAATTTTAAAAGCCAAAATAATTCTTCCCTTATTGATCACGTCACATGAGAGTGAAATTTAGGCTTATGGTCAAGAACGACACTTAGACCATTAACTTTATTACCGAGCGGTAAGCTGTCAAGTGTGTAAGAAATCATTTGGGGGAGTTTGTATAATTAGACATTAGTCATGGATTTGGTACAGTTAAGATTTCGATGATTAACTTGACACCAATGTCGGCTAGTAATAATAAAAATAATAATCGAGAGTTGGTCTCTGTCGAGGGAGAGAGAAAGAGAAGCGTGCCGAGCTAGCCGCCTTGGGAAACCCAAGAAGTCACTTAAATACTTAGAATATGAATTTCTGAAAAGAATCTTTGGGGTTCTGTTACTCAAATATTCTGAGATCCTGTTGAGAAGATTTATCAATTACTACGGAAGTAATCTGAAGAACGTTCGTTTACATTTTATATTTATTTTTCATATTTGGTTTAAAACTTGTTTGTTTCACTTGTTTATTAATCAGTTTCCCGTGACCGCCATGGAAAAAGTACGATATTTTTATACCCTGAACCCATTAAAAATGGCTAAAAAGGGTATTATGTGTTTGTGCAAAATATAGATTTATGTAACAGGCAGAAGGAAGCATCTCCGACCCCATAAAGCATATATATTCTTGATCAGCATCAATAGCCGAGTCGCTCTAGCCATGTCCGTCCGTTCGTCTGTCCGTCCGTCCGTATGTATCTAAGAACCTATAAGAGCTAGAGACTTGAAATTTTAGCTGTAGGTCCTCCTAGTGCCCGCGCAGATCGAGTTTGTTTCCGATAATCGATAACTTGCCCCGTTTCCAAGTAATCGATAAAAATCGATATCGAAATATTGTGTTTGAGCAATTTTTGTAAATAATAAGAGCCATAGTCACCAAACTTGATATGTAGCTTCTAGAATAGTATCTTTCATTTCGTAGCTATTACCACCTCCCCGCTACTACCTCATAGCTATAAATCAAGTAAATAACCCAATTTATGCCGCCCACCAATATAAGCCACAATTTAAATGCAATTGACTTTTTATAATATACGAACATTCTATAGTACAATTAGAATTATTTCATCAGATCGGTTAAGAAACACAGAAGTTCTTAAATAAAACATGTTTTTGCTAGCCTGGAGTTTCTTGCAAATTGCAAGAATTTCTGTATGCATGTCACACACACACACACACATCCATGCGTATTTTCTTTGAATTCTATTAACATTATTGTAATTGCGATTTCACTGTTTTCTGTGCTGCTATTGTAATTCGTTGTTCGGTGTTGATTTAATTATTGGCATGGCTGTTAATTAGAGGCGGTGTGTTTCGAGTTCGTAGAGTCGACAGCAAGTAATGCGGTTAGTTGCGAGTTCAAACCCCGCCAAGGGAATTTTTTTTTTTTTAATTTAAATTTAAATTTTAATTTTTTTACAAACGAGCGCTTAGCGCGTGCTGCATTTGGTTTAGGAAGAAGAGGGAGAGAGCTCCCGACTAGAACCTCTTACTTGTTATAATTATCGGGACCGCGAGCGGTTCGCAGAACAAGCAAGTTGGCCGAAGACGAAATGACAATAAGATGTGCTTTATTCCAAAGTATTACACAATTTCTTTCAGGGGATTAAACCTTGATTATGCTAACGTGGCCAAGGGGGTTAATTTGCTCATAGTACCGGTGATGAATGAAAATTTAACTGACGCCCGGTTCTGCCCTGAACTACTTACACTTGACTATAAATAATTTGAATACAGGTGCGTCAAAAAGTCTTATATATATCCAAAGAGAAACTGAAATTCCACTAAAACATAACTCAAATTATGCATTAATAATGTTAATATAAGACTCGGCAGACAACAACAGGATAACTTATTCTATGGTGAACATCCAATGCTTTGTCAGAATATATTTCTATAATCAGACTTTATATATAATGGAGAAATTTACTCCAACATATAACGTAGAAAGGGCATTCATAAATTAAAGTATTCTTAAAGTATTTTTGGGAGCTTTCGTGGCTTACCCAAAAACCGCAGACCCACTCTCTAAACTAGGAAAATATATTTTTAAATAGTTATTAGTATAAAGTCATTCAATTTTAAATAGCCCCTTAATCTGTCGATGGCCTCTGGCGCCCCGCTCCATTTTGCTATAATTACGTTGATCAGTGTTTAGTTTCCTTGGCCAAAATGCTGCAGAGTTTCTCCATCTGCATCGGAAAACTGTGCAGGACAGTAGTCGCTTTGTTAAAACGAAAAACTTTTTAGGAAAATCAGGGTTGCTTAATACCGAACCAGATGTGAACAACTTTTAGTTTCTCTAATGCGCTCTATGACTCGGGTGTCAATTTTAACTTTTTCATAGTCGACAGCAGCTCTGTTGTAGGAAATGGACCTTCAGTATCAACCTATCCAGCCTAAGAAACCACCTGATTAAGCGTTCTTGTTGCTGGTCTTGATTGATTAAATTTTTGGAGAATTTATAGCAATGCCACCATTACCAATTACGTATCCAAGATGTGGGATTATTGTTACACTTAACTTGCTTTTTGTAATATTCAATGTCAGGTTAGCCATGCGAAACTGATCACAGACGAAGCAGAACCACTAAGTACAAGTGAAAATCCTCTAATACTATTATCTAACTATCCAAAATAATCTATATATCCATACAATGATAACTATCGGGAAGGATGATCTCATATTTAACCCCACACATCTGCGGTCATTGTGGAGACCAAATGGCATAAGATTAAATTCCTAAAGTGGACCTAGCACTGTAAACGCGGTTATGGCCTTGAAGTCTTCTGTAAGCCCAGAATTTATCCTTTCATCCAATTTTTATTATGATGTTTGATGTATGATGAACATAGACGTTAATGCCAGGTTTGACCACTAACCGCCTTGGCGAGCTACATGGACTGTGGATGTTTCTATAGCTCCTTGCTTGAATATACTATAATTTTTTAATTTTAGAATTTTGCATAGTGTATGATGGAGAGAAGCCCTGATTCCAGCCAATGGCGTGTACGCACTTATGTTTGTATATGCCGGGGATGAAATTTAAATTATTAATTTACAAAATTATTTAGAAACTTATTTTTAAAATATGTCTACATGTGTCTTACGTGTGTTTGTACCTAAATTAACAATACGATAAACTTGTAAAATGGCAGGCACTTAATTGTATGTCCTTTGAGAGTATTAAAATTTTTCCAATTAATGTGTTTTGCGTAACGCGTAAGAATACATCTCCGAACCAATAAATTATTTATATTTTTGATAATCATTAAGGCATCAGTTATATCACATATTCTATGGTACAACAATATATACTGTAGAAAATTTCATTAAGACCGGTTAAGAGAAAACCAAAATTATATGTAACTGCGCAATTGGATGGCACAGCTAGCGAAAACATCAAGTGTAATTGCGAATTTTTTCTGTAATGCTATTTTAGTTCGGTTTTTTCTCAATAATTCTTAATTATTGGTGTGGCTGTTGAGTAGAGGCATAGCAAGTGTTGCGGTTTGTCGCGAGTTCGAGCCCTACCGGGGAAACTATTTTATTTATTTTGGCTGGAGTAGCTGTTGAGTAGAGTCGTCAGCCAGTAATACGGTCAGTTGCGAGTTCGAACCCTGCCAAGGGAACTTTTGTTTTTTTAATTTATCTTTATTACTTCAAACGAGCGCTTTGCGCGAACTGCATTTGGTGTTGGAATAAGAGGGTTCAGGGTATTCCCTAGTCGGGAGATCCCGACTAGAACCTCTTACTTGTTATAGCTACGTCCGTCTGTTTATTTCTATGCAAACTAGTCTCCCAGTTCTACATCTATTGTTTTAAAAATCTAAAAGGTCCGTCATTCTATTGTACGCTGTGCATTTGTCGAAATCGGAATATTTTATCATAAGTTACTATAAAAACGATCGGTTGAAAAGTAGATTATTGTAAGATCATCTTGTAGGCTTTCAAAATATCTAGACCAAACTCGGTTTTTATGAGTTTCACTATGCTCCACACAAATTTGCAAAATCTTATCAACATCTGTCATATCTGCCAAACGATCTTTCGAAAATAAAAATCATGTTTGAAAAACTTTTATTTGTCCAGATAACATTACGAAACCTTTCATTTACTAGTTGAACCTTGCTGCTTATATATGAGCCAAATCTTTTTGAGATTGCATTAGTCGAAATAGGAAATAGAACTAGAACTATAAATTTGTTTTTGTATGGTAAAAATTCAGTTTTTCATGATGTTTTCACCATTTCAGCATTTACATGCTTTACTTTTCTTAATATTTTCTAGTATTATTAAATCATCGGTGGGCCAAAGACATCCGTGATTTCTTTCTTCAGTAAGCCACTGCAAACCTATACATTTGACACATTGTGAAATGTCCCAGTCATTGGGGTTATTCAAATCCGAATACGTTAAATATTTACATGACTTGGTATAATTTTATTCAGTCGTGTATTTGTTGGCATTCGGATAGCGCTTACAGTACTAAGCCGCCGCGAATTCCATTTGTAACAATGTTCTGTAGTTTTAAGCATAGGATCTCAAAATGGGTTGTTATATAACAATAAGCGCTATCTAGAGAATACATTTTCTTCAAGGAAGCCCTTCGCAGACACAAATACGCGTCCGTCTCCAGAAGGTTGGAGAGCATGACTAGGATACTCGCTCTGGCGAGCAACTAAAAATCTGAAGCGCCAACCCTGGAGAACCATTCACCTTCTACACCACAATGGAACATACTGCCTTACAGACGAAGAGCAAGCTGATACCTTCGCCAGCCACCTGGAGGAACGGTTCACACCTTTCGATTTGGCCTCCCCAGAAGAGCTCGATGAGACTCCGCTTCAGATATCACCACTTATCGGACCCATCCGCGCGGAGGAGGTGATCAACGTCGGCAAAGCGTAAGTTTGAAGTCAAAGTCAGGACAGCAATCTCTCCTGTTCACTATATGAAGGCGGGTGTCCCTCAAGGCAGCGTACTGGATCCCTTCCTCTACAATTTGTACACGGCAGACATCCCCACTCCGGATGACCTACATGAGTTCACCCCCCAGGCAAACACTTGATGGCCACATTTGCTGATGACGTGGCAATATTTTACTCCGCCCACTGTGAGTACGAAGCCACTAATGGGGCCCAGGAATACATCCACTTGCTTGAGAGCTGGGCTCGCAGGTGGAACATCGAACTCAATGCCTCGAAGTGCTAGGCGGTCAACTACACACTGAGGCGTGGCAAGGGTCCAGCAGTCTGTATAGATGGCAGCCCCCATCACCTTGGCATAAGCGCTAAGTATCTTGGAATTGTACTGAATAAGAGGCTTACCTTTCGGGCGCACATTGACGTCCTTCTCAAGCAGTGCCGCTCCAAGATGGCCAAGGCCAACTGGCTACTAAACCCCAACAGCCCACTTCGCTGCAAACGGGCAGTGTACAACGTCGTGGTGGCGCCAACTTGGAGATACGGTATCCAGGTTAGGGGAATTGCATCTCGTACAAATCGAAGACGGATTTTGACACTCCAAAACTTGGCCTTGCGTTGAATGACTGACTAAAAATGGCGACCATAGATAGCCAAGTCGGAGCATTCGCCAACCGGTAAAACGAACGCTTGCAGTGAAACTGCATCCGGGTAGCAAGACACCTCGCTGGGAGGTGTGTAGTCAGGAGGCTCAAGTAAAGGACATTAAAGGACCTCCTCCAACCACGATACAGGAGATGCCCCCCGACTAACTACGTGACAATGCAGCCTTACTCAAGGAAGACGCCTTTGACGTTTGTCCACTATTAAGCCTGAGGACCCAACCAGGCTTGGCGAAATACCACTTAAGGTAACTGTGTGGTAATAAAAATGTATGCTATTTTTGATTTAATACAATAAACATTATAAAAAAAAAAGAATACATTTTCTTGCAAATTGCTCGAAAATCTGTCCAAGCCCCTGGTATATCCTTCAAGTTTTCACAACCAAAAACTGACCAGATATGTTGAGCATGTTCTCAGTAGTACACTCGCTTTTTGTGGGACTAATATAGAATTGTTCTCGTGCAGGAAAGGGATTCTCTAACCGATCTTCTGAATCTAGATACTCCTTCCAATTAGAAAAAAAAGTCTTACATTCTCAAGTTACACTACTCAAAGTGGCGCCTAACGCATCCAAACTTGTTGCGATGCAACGGTATGTTTGTTTGAATCGTATGTAATGAGGCAATGTGAGTATATTTCGAGAGAGATCTTTTAAATACACATCAACTTTATTTAACTCTCTAACTATTTGATGTGAATCATAGCGTATATATTTTAGAAAACTACAACTTGATAATCAAAATTGCACACATTTTGTGTTGCGCTTTCATACCGAAAGACGAGAAAGAAAGAGTGATTAGTTACGTTTAATTTCGATAATTATTGCTAATGTTCTAATAATAGCCCTGCCGCACTGCTATTCTTAATTATCTTCATCTAATTTCACCAGTGCCTACGCCTCGGTGTATGGTTATTCGGTTCAAAGCTGTCGCGCAGCTTCTCCAAATTTTCGACCCACACTCGCGCTCTGTGTAGAGAACTCCCTACTTAGCCCTAATTACTCTTTCGCTCCTCCTATCGATATTTTCCAAGCCAAAGTTGTCTTAACTTAATATTTAATCTGCTTAATCCATGTGGCATTTTATACATGCTGTGCTTATATTAAATCTTACATGTCCTTATGTTCCTTATAAAATTGCTGGTGCTTGGATGATATTTAACTAATTTAAGGGCAAATATCTACGCCCATTAAAAACAAAATCTATCACTATTTTAAGAAATTAACAACGCTTTCTTCGTCAAAATCAATTAATGTCAATAGCTTTTTTTTATTTATCTCGTTATCACGCTCTTGAAACTTATTCATTTTGGCTTTTGATCGGGATGTGCTGCTTGTTGTAGTTAATTTTTTAGTTGCCATTGAATATAATAAAGGATCAATGATATGAGCCTGTAATGAGTAAGGGATACTAGCCTCAAGCTGGTTGTACGTACCGTCTCCGTTGGGGTGGACCTTAACAACTGTTCACCACATGCATTTTTGCAGGTTTAAACGACCAAGTCGCATCATAACAAATGGTGCACAACGGAAATAGTGAATTTTTTTGAAGTTGAGTATAAAGACTGTAACAAATCTACAATTATCGTTCGTTTTTTTCGTCAAGTCTGTTCGTTGATAGTCTCACATATTAAAGCCTCACCTGTTGCTGAAACGACTGAAATATCAAGCATATCAAACATTATTGAAAAACAAACAATCAAGATTTGAAGAATAGAAAGCTGAGACACTTGAACTGGTCCCAATGTAGAGTCAATAAATTCACCGCTGCATTGCCGGTCAAGAACCTGCCAAGGTTTTTTTTGTATAAATTAAAATTAAAGAAACTTAGAAATTATATATATCAGTTAGAACTTAGGTTGTGGTCCGGGCAGATGACTTAAAATGTGTCGGCTGCAATCGTTGTCCAGCCTTGAAACTTTGCCATAGCCAGGAGACAATCTGCAAAAATTAGGAAGACGGAGAGAAAAAGTTGAAATTTTATTAAACGTATCTCACCCTATTATTTATTTATGAAGTGTATCTGTCATTAAAATCAGCAAAACTTGTTGGGTAAATTGAATTTGGTGATGCCGAATGGGGAAAAACAGACGTTGTATAGAAGATTTAGGAGCGGCATAAATTATATTAGAGGCAGTTGGTCGGAATTTCTGACTCTGATAACGCGCTCCTAATCTGAAATAAATCAAGCCATCAGAGGCCATTGATAACTCCCTAGATCCGCGGGATGCCTACAGCGGCTCAGGAGCAGCAGAAAGTGGTCGCCATCCCCACCGAATTAGCATCGGCATAAATTTTGGCATTGTTTCAGACCCAAGAGACCTATCGCAAGACCATGGCCTAAGAGTTCACAGCATTGCAGTCGCAAATAAGAAGACATGCTCGAATTTATGAGATCAGCGACCGCGTAGCGGAGATATGAGCTGACGCTGGAGCTTAACCAACTCAGCAGTCCTATAAGCAAGGCCACAAGCCGGAATCCCATTGTAGCAGCAACGATAATCAACCGTCTGTACATCCGGCCATCGATTGCTAGAAGCCGGTCAGTGGGGCCAAACAAATCCGGTGACCTGGTCAGATGGTGTTCCTCACGAGTTCCGAGTCACCGAAAGGCAAGATTCTTTCATTCGAACCTCTGCTCATGAGCCGAAGGCGGAAGTGGTGTTTATCCGGAGATGGGGATTAGTATTTGATGGCGGAACTAGAAGTCGGCCGGTGTGACCTCAACTAACATAAAATTTAAGTCAGATTCCTCTAATAAATTTAATATTAAAGATAATATTCTCAAAATTAATAATAATCGCAATAATCATCGAGCCGAGCGAGAGTCTGTGGAACAACCGAATGACGGTCGTGAGGAAAAAGATGCATACCCATTGCAAAACAGTGAGTCCATTCTAAGCAATGTTGACGACACCATATACATAAGTAACGTAGATTTAAAGCATGCGTTCTGGCAAATAGAGCTGGACCCCATGTCTCGCCTCTCTATCAGTTCCGAATAATGCCATTTGCAGCTCAGAGACTGTGCCGATTGATGAACAAGGTGATTAATGAACGCTTTCGCAATCGCGTATTCACATACTTGGATGAGCACTGCGAGCTGCTGAAGGATGTCATTGGTTGCCTGAAAAAAGCGAATTCAAATACTGGGTTACAAAAATCTAAATTCTGCATTAAATACCTGCGATATTTAGGGTACATCATCGGAGATGATGGCGCATTGCGCACCCACCCAAAGAAGGTGGAAGCAATAGTGCAGATCGCTTTCCAAAGGCCACTAGGCAACTGCAAAGCTTTTTAGGCACAGCGGGATGGTACAGAAGACTGCACACCTGACGGACTGCTTGAAGGCGAACACGAAGCTGGTTTTGACCTTAGAACACATGTGCACCCGCACTGGAACCATTCTCTCCTACCTGTACCGCCGTAACTCTGCCGATCAGCCACTGCTGGGGCGGCAGATTGGCCTCGCCGACGACCATCAGCTCTCCCACGACGACATTTGGCAGGTGATGGTGCCACTTGCTCCGCACTTGTAGTCCGAGCACATACTCCTTTGACCATCGCCGCCAAAACTGTTGCTTGAGCAACGAGACAGCTCGCCATCGATTCAAGCAGGTGAGACCCTGCTGGTCCGGGGTCCGCTCTGCTGGCAGAGCTCTCAGTGAGCCTTCTACTAGAAGGTGGCCTGGGTCTTCGCTTAGGTCCTCGCTTAGTTCTCCCAGGTGCCTGGGATAGAGGACGGTTTCCACTGCGACAAACGTCGTCTGCAGCTCCTCGGCCTTTAGCAGCAGGCTGCCTACCGTCCGTAGGAGTAGGTGCTTTGCAGGCTTCAAACCTGCCTCCCACAGGCCCCCGAAGTGCGGAGCTCTTGGCATTATGAACACGCAGTCGCAGCCGCTTTTTGATGCGAATTCGCGAATTGCGTCCGCCTCTTCCTCGACTCGAGCTTGCAACTCCAGAAACTGGCGACTTGCTCCGACAAAGTTCGTCGCGTTGTTGCAATGGACGGTCTGTGGGACTCTTTGACGGCTGACGAACCTTTGAAAAGCCATTAAAAATGTATTAGTGGATAAGTCAGATATTAGTTCTAAGTGAACCTCTATGGAAGCGAAGCAAACATATAATGCTATGTACGACTTATACGTACGCTTTCCACGTTTGGGCGAAAAAATTGACGCCACAGATAGAAAACATGCGAAGCGCTCGGCGTCGATCTGCTGGTAAATTTCCCATAATTTTCGTTAGCAGAAGACGTTTGAAGCGGATGCATGACGTCACTGTCTGACAACAGACCTCTTGAGCGTTGATTAGCCAAAGTAGCTCACGAGTGCTCTTGGGCCAGAATGACAATTCGTCAAATGCAGATAACTAATAAATATGAAAATAGGGCATTTACAAGACGTTAACCTAATCGCAACAACAACAAGAGGTTCTAGTCGGGAGCTCCCGACTAGGGTATATCCTGAACCCTTTCTTCCAAAACCAAATGCAAATACAAATACTATTCTAGAAGCTACATGTCAAGTTTAGTGACTCTAGCTCTTATTATATACCAAAATTTCTTTAAAAACAATATTTCGATATACATTTTTATCGATTACTTGGAAACGGAGTAAGTTAGCGATTATCGGAAACAAACTCGATCTGCGCAGGCACTAAGAGCACCTACATCTAAAATTTCAAGTCGTTCATACATACGGACAGACATACGGACATGGCTAGATCGACTCGGCTATTGATGCTGATCAAGAATATATATACTTTATGGGGTCGGAGATGCTTCCTTCTGCCTGTTACGTACATTTGCACTTTGCACAAATACAATATACCCTTTTTACCCATTTTTAATGGGTTCTTGGTATAAAAAAGTTCTATTGGCAGGGATTGAACTCGCAACTGACCGCATATTTACTTTCCGCGGTAGGACTCGATCTCGCGACACGCCGCACCACTTGCCACTGCCTCTACTCAACATCCACACTAATAATTGAGTATTATTGAGAAAAAAAATTCTTCAGATTGCGTCGCAACACGTGCGCAATAATGCGCAAAATACCGAAAAACAAATCGAAAACCGATCTTAATGAAATTTTCTACAGTATATATTATTGTACCATAGAATATTTGTGTATTCTCAAAAAGTCAATTCCATTTAAATTGTGCCTTAAATTGGTTGGAAATATAAGATGGGTTATTAACTTGACTTATAGCTCTGCGGTGGTAGGCGGGGCGGTGGCGATAGGTATAAAATGAAAGATAATTGATATATATATATAATATTCTAGAACAACATAATAAGTTTGGTGACGTGGCGTGTTTTTTACAATTTTGAATAAAGCGGAACACTTAAGCAAACATTCTTAACAGGCTGGCATGCGATGAGAAACTATTTAGATTCCATGATATCTGGCCGGTCTTCAATAGCTGATAGTCCAACAGCGGTTTTGCGTAGGTTACGCATCTCATCTGTCGTCAGATGCTGGTTAACCGGCCAGGATTCTCATGGTTCCTCCAAAAATTAAGGCCCATTGAACCACATCGACGCAAGTAACTCATCAACATCGCAGCCTCTTGAAACAATATCTGTTGGGTTTTGCTTTGTAGGTGCATGGCGCCATTCATTTCTCTGTCCAGTTTCGGATTTCAGCCACTGTCACAAATGTTGCCAAAGACGAAGGATGTGACCAAATCCAATGAAACGTGACTTCAGAATCAGACCAAAGAACTGTTCGTTCAATCGGTAAACTCATGAGATTTTTGATTTATTGACAAAGATTCTCGCAGATCAAGGTGAGTAACGCACAAGAAGAGTTTTCGTTTTGAGGGGGGCTACTTAAGATTTGGATGTAAATAACGAAACACGACATGCAGAAGGTTGTCGTATGGCTGCGAAACGTTTTGTCGCTCTAAGACCCATGAATGAATCGTCTAGCTTGAATTAAAAGGCATCTTTATTCGACAACCACAACACGCCAAGTGTTTTGGTTGTGTCAGACTCTGAGATCGTTATTCGCTTGATTGCGTTTGTTGCGAAGATCTCAAGAGAATTCAAAAACCATTTGGTTGGCTCAAAACCTGCGCATTGAATTATTTGCGACACTGCAGACTTAATTGTCTGAAGGCTCTCTTAGCATGCAGCACCAGTCAGTAAGCCATCTACATAAAAGTCGTTCCTGATAACGCAGCAGCTTAGGGTGTAATGACTTGCTCATCTCTCTAAGCTCAAGGATTTCCAAGAGTCAGATGGGTTCGTTCTCCATACTACGAGCTGGAAATCTCGATCTGTTTCATGCACCATGACCTGCCTATACATCATTTTGATGTCAGGTGACAATGCATATTTGTGGAGTCGAAATCAAAGCAGAGTCGAATATAGCTCCTCTTGAATGATCGGTCCAACCATTCAACGCAATTTGAGACGATGTCCGACAGGATGCATTGAAAACAACGTGTAACTTCGTCGATGTGCTTTGTGGTCTTAAAACTCACTGATGCGGGATGAAGTAGGGTGGCCGAGTTGGTATCTGATCATTTATTGTGACTTTAACTTAAGTAGAAGTGAACGTACAAGCGACAGAAAACGACGCTTAGCAACCTTAAAGGAATTAGCAAACTGATTGGGAATTGATTTAAATGGCAGTCTTACTTTAAGTCGACCTGGCGGCAATTTTTGAAAATTATCTAAAAAGTGGCTCTCACATAACTGCTGTGCAACTGTTCGGACCTTTTTTGGCCGAAGGCAAATCTTCCAATGACCAAAATTTTTGCAATGTTTTGTCTATCGAGGTATAAGATTCTTCTTTTCAACTCAGATTAACAGCATTAGTCTTCTCATGACTTGACAACAAGTGTCTTTTGCAGAATCGGACAATTCGAACCTTGTTAAATCTGACCGACAGACAGGAGCTCAAAGAACGTCTCAGCTCCGATGAGCATGTTGATCTTCTGTGGCTTATGAAAATAAGGATCAGCCAATTGTAGGTTCTCAGGGATTTTCAAAACACTGACATTGACCGTATGGTCAGGCTGGCAACCCAAAATGGTCTTCAAAATCCACAAATCTAATGAGAACTCACTACAATTGACTCGCGACTTTACCACTGTATGAATCTTCTTTCTTACTTGAGTATTGCATTGAGAAAGCTTATACAAGCCTCTTTTCTACGCTGCTGCAATCGCTGTGCTAGCTCGTCTGTTACTAATTTTATTTGTGAACAAGAATCGAGTAAAGCTCTAGCTAAAACGAACTCGCCACTTCTCGTTTTAACGCTAACGACTGCGGTAGCTAGGATTACAGTATCAGACAGATTCGCATGCATAGCATGTGAAATCGATGGTTGATCCTGTGAGGAGTCAATGGGTGGTGGTAAGGCTCGAGTGCTAGCAACGCCAGAGTAACTATGCAACAGTGTGTGTTGCGAACGACTGCATACTCTGCACTTGTTTGCCTTACATTTGGCAACAGTGTGCCCCTTCCGAAGAAATTGATGCATAAAGGAGCCGCCTTAGCGTACTCAAACCGCTGCTGGACTGATAATACGGCATATGCTGAGCAAGTCAGTATAGAGTGCCCTTCGGAACCGCAATATAAGCATTTGTGGGTCACCTGATCGTTTCTTACACTAGCCACAGAACACAAAAACGAACCTCGATTATTTTTTTTTGTTACAGACCTTGCTCTGGCTTAGAGCCATCGGACGAAGCTTTAGCTTCAGCAGAAAGCTGTTGATACCTACGATTCCAGGCTGTTTCACAATCACTCTATAATGGAATGATTGCATAATCGAGTTGATCCTCCCATTTTCGTCTGGTCATTGGGTCAACTTTGTTCATAACGAGATGAATGAGAATCGCGTAAAAGTTTTCTTTGTCATCACCCATTGACAGTAGCGAGCCATAGATGGCTAAGACAGTGTCAATCATTGATCTCAATGATGCAGCAGAAGGTTGCGTTATTTTTGGCAGGCTAAGGATAGCCGAAATATTTTCATTAAATATTAACCATTCATTGACGTATAACCTCTTAAGGCTGTCTAATGCTTTTAAAAAATTGTCCTCGGTGATTTAAAACGCTGTAGCAGTGCCTACAGCTTCACCAGAGAGACATGATATCAGATGATTGAATTTCTCTATGCTCGGGATCGCATGATCGTTATGAACAAGAGTTTCGAACAGGCTAGTTAAATTCTTAAACTCGGAGTATTTTCCACTAGACTTGGGAAGTGCTAGATGCGGAAGACGTGTGCGTGGAGCCGCAACGGGCATGCCTGCTGGCGTTGCAGGACTCAATAATTTGGTAACGGACCTTAGACGAGATTTTGTCGTTATACAGAGTTCTTCGAGCTCGGCACGATACTCATCATCTGGGTCAATAGTTTCGACTCGACTTTGATATTTTAACGCTGTATCTATATGTGAGGCCAGTATTTCATTATAACTCTGTAGATTCTAGGTTTAATATACTCTTGATTATTTGATCATTTAAAAGCCATATGCTTTTAAAGGACATATTGCGTTTCCATTTGACTCTAAATTCGATTTAATTATTATTATATTATATTACCAAACGAATTAAAAAGCTGATATGCTTGATCAATAAAGCGTAGGGGAGCGAGCGTCTCTTGACCGAAACGCGCCAACGAAAAATGTGTACAACAACAATTGCACAGACATTGCTAGGCACAAAGCGGAACGAAAATAAACGGGCTGCTGCTGACTGCACAAGCGCTTGGTCTCGAACAACTGTATAATTTACAGTGGTTGAGAGTAATGGCAAAAAAGGGGAAACGACAAAGACTAAACGAAATGAAATTGTGGTGACAATCAATTTTCGACACTAATTAGCTTTCGCTCAGAAGCACTCAATCGCACAGATAATAAATCATATGTATGAATCTCCAAAGCGGTTAGTAAGCGCATGCAAATTTTATTATGCTCAACTACATTACATATGTGCCAAGAATTGAAAGCGTTGGCTTTATAAGCTCAACCAAGCTAATAGAGTTGTGCTTTCAATTTTTAGCACAGTTCCTGCAGTTCCGGAAGTTCCACTTTGGAAGCTACTATTCTTGGCATCTCCTGATGGCAGCAGGACAGATAATTATTTAATTGGTTTTAGCCAACGCGATTTAATTTTAATTTTTAATTTTTACCACTTCAGTTAGTTTATTTATCAAATTTGTTTTTAAAACTATCCACCCGGGAACGCCATGAAAAATTATATTATTTTATATAATTCAAAACTTGTGGTGGCTTTAAAAGGCAGATTATGCGTTTCGTGCTTATAGCTTAAGCTAAGGCGGCGAAGCGCGGCGAACTCGCTCCCAGAGCGAGTGATTAAGCTTTATTGCGCTCATGCACCAAACCCTAACTTACTAGACTTCATGTTTTAAATACATTTTAAAGCAATGCGCGGATCTGCGCCAACAGTTTCCTTGTCGCCTTGACGTCTTCTATTAATAGCCTCCCAAATATCCATATCTGTTTCAGTGTCGTCAAATTTCTTTCTAAACTCTATCCAAATTCGTCCCAAGTAAACTAAGAACAAGTGCGGCATAACTTTTAATACCACTTGACGGCTTTCTCACTGAAGAAAAGGTGTAGGTGATCGCAGCTGATAGTCCCCGTTCAAATTCTGTTGAGCTAGCGCTCGTCCGTGTGCAGAACATCACTAGCTGCAGTGAACTTGATTCGCCAACTCTGAATAATGTTTGGAACTTTATCTGGCAGAACTGAAGCGTTAGGTCTTTCTCTGGTTTGTATTGGTGATTGACATGAACTGAACTTGAGGATGTATTCTGGATTTGGTCTGCTATAAAAACTGGTTGACCGGGAGGAGTAAGCACTATTTCTAGACGCGAGCTATTACTGTCAACCTGCAGTGTCGATATCTGTCCCTGAGTAATTGCTGTCAGGTACTGCATAAGCTGTTGCTGTTGAACCTGCATAGCTGCCTGAATTATTTGGTTTATATCTTCCACACTTTGTGTTTTAGGGCCCTCGTGAGACGCGCTTGTCTCACTCGCACAAATGGCAGCGGCGCGAGATGGCTTTGCTGTTGGGATCTGGCCTCCATACCGCGGCGCTGTACTGTGTTACTAATTCTGCTAGCTCCCTACTACCTCGATTGAACCTCGGAACTGCTATTTTTCGATGCTGAATCGTGCACAGCAATGTCGACTAAGTGATCAGCAGCGAATAATTCAGCTTGTATGTTGTTGTTTGAAAAGGACAGCTGACCAAATGTACACAGCCGTTTGCAAGTTGGGCAGTGGTAGACTTTCTTAAAGACTCGGTAATACCTGGGTTATGAAATTTATATTTACATGGTTAAACAAAAATCGCGAATTGCATTTGTTCGCTCTTTATACCTGTCAGGTTCTCACTACTGTGACGAACTGCCATTTTTTTTATTTATTTTTTTTCCAGTGTCCTTGGGTGCCAATTCAACAGTTAGATCGCTCTCCGTTTTGTACCCTCCCAACCTTGGTAACTCGTGATTAATTTGGTTGGTTACCCCTAAACTAATGTTTTCTTCACTTCAACATAGACAATATAACTTCAGCATTGGATCGTACCGGCGACGGAACTTACTATAAAACTTATCAGTAAATTTTAATTTAAGTAAACTTAAAATGGCAATCGCATGATTCAAATGAGAATCTTTTACTCTTTAGTATTTTCTTACTAAATTAATGTGTAACAGAGCGGTGTTTACTTATTAAATATAATCATACTAGAACACAAGCATTCCGAGAACGATAAACCCGATTAAAAAATTCGTTCGCCAATAATAGGCCGTACTCACTTTAAGTTCGATTTAGACTTGTCACTCACACCTATATCCATCGGTGCAGGTTCGTTGGGCCCATCGAGGTTGCAGTTGATGTTGTGTTTTAAAGTTATCTGTTGCTGTGCATAAAGAAAATTATTTCAACGGAAATCGCTGCTACGATTAACAAATTCAAATAATAAATTCAATTCAAATAATAAAGAAAAAAGTTGAAATCTAAGAATCCAAACTCGGATTGGCTGTTGTACAGACAACAAACAGCTGATAATCCTATGCAGCTTGACGAAATCAATTCCAATTAGAACGAACGCACGCGAGGTCTGGAACGAGCTAGGCTATATTCGATTGCGGTTTATTCTATTTTGCGTTCAATAAAAGACTTCTCTTTCACTAATTTTTAGATTGCAATTCTTCTTTCCTTGTGTCACATCTACGCTTAACGTTACCAAGCACGACTATACTCTACCGAGTAAAAAAAAATATGCACGACAAAACAACGCGGTCGTTTTAAGCAATATAGAAACATGAAAAGATGAAAAAGCCCAGTGCAAATTTCCGGTTGAGCCCACTGCGCTTTAGCCGGTGTGAACTGGAAATTACTAATTTGCCGAATAAGCGCCGATTTAGGGGCGGTGGTTGAGTATGGGCCTCTTTCGGCCGGTCGCTTTAATGCTTTAAGCGCGGCAACGCCCTACGCAGACTGCTCGATAGCTAAGGTTGGTGGCCGCTGCTAACGCTCCCTGTGAAAGGTGAATTTCAGGTAAACAGTACTCTCATGGCAAAAGTATCACCTGTTCGATCAGTATGTCGCCTTCGCGAGTATTGCTTAACCAAATACGTTTGTCTTCAATTTTATATGTAACCGAAAAAGTTTAACATCTAGAACAATGTTAATACAAAATCAGCAGACGGTATGCCTCCGTTGCGTTTGCTCGAATTCGCAGCTCAAGACGAGGTTAACAAGTGCGACTGCATGGATAGCTCACTTTGGCTATGCAACTACTACGCAACGCCAGCTACATTTGTCGCTTGTGATATATAACGAACACTATGGCGTGATTGCTTGTCTTGTTCTTTGATGCCTTTTCTTGTCGCTTAATGCATCAGGTGCGAATGGAAACTGGTGCTCGAAGATGAAAATAACACAACAGCCGATGCGTGAGAGCGAGACGACATTAGGCTGACCGCCTTGAGAGATAATACTCTACTTTAACAGCTTACTATAAGGAGTGTAATTATTCAAACCAACTGCCCCGACAGCTACGATATCATATAGCTTTCATAGGAACGATCAGTCTAAAATTAAGTTGTATGGAAAACTATTTGCTTTTCAAGACACCTTAACCATACTCTGTATTAACCATTTTCCCTGTGCTTCTTAGATACGGCCAAAGCACTATGAGCATTATGAAAAAATTTGACTTGCAAGGGTATTAAATCTTCGGCGTGCCAAAGATAGCCCTTATTTTCCCTTTTTTACCCTGAACCCATTGAAAATGCGTAAAAGGGGTATATTGTATTTGTGCAAATGTATATAACAAGCAGAAGGAAGCATCTCCGACCACACAAAGTATATGTATTCTTGATCAGCATCAACAGCCGAGTCGATCTAGCCATGTCGGTCTGTCTGTCCGTCTGTCCGTATGGATGAACGCAAGGATCTTAGAATCCATAAGAGCTAAAGACTTGAAATTTTAGCTGTAGGTCCTCCTAGTCCATGCACAGATCGAGTTTGTTTACTATAATCGATAACTTACTCCCATTGAACCCATTGAAAATAAGTAAAAAGGGTATAATGTTTTTGTTCAAATGTAATTGTATGGCATAAGGAAGCATCTCCGACCCCATAAAGTGTATATATTCTTGATCAGCATCAATAGCCAAGTTGATCTAGCCATATCCGTCTGTCTATCCGTCCGTCTGTCCGTATGTATAAACGCAATGATATCAGAACCTATAAGAGCTAGAGACTTTATATTTTAGCTGTAGGTCCTCCTAGTGCCTGCGCAGATCGAGTTTGCTTCCGATAATCGACAACTTACTCCGGTTCCAAGCAATCGATAAAAATCGCTATCGACATCCTGTTGTTTAAGCAAATTGGTTAAATATTAAGAGGTAGAGTCACCAAACTTGATATGTTTATTCTAGAATAGTATAAATATATCAAGTATCTTACATTTTATACCTATCGCCACCTTACCGCTACCATCACAGAGCTTTAAATCAAGTTAATAGCCCAACTTGTATTGCCCACCAATTTAAGCCACAATTTAAATGTAATTTACTTTTGAGAATACACAAATATTTTATGGTACAATAAGATATACTGTAGAAAATTTCATTAAGATTGGTTAACAAAAACCCAAAAGTTTTGTGTTTTACAGCGCAACTGGATGTTGCAGCTAGCGCAAATTCCAAGAATTTTGGATACATGTGTGCGTAACACACATTCATGCGTGTCTGCTTTGAATTCTATCAACAGCACTGCAATTGCGATTGTTTCCTGTGCTGCTATTTTAATTGGTTTTTTTCTCAATAAGACTCAATTATAGGGGTGGCTGTTGAGTAGAGGCAGTGGCAAGTGGTGCGGTCTATCGCGAGTTCGAGCCCTACCGAGGAAAGAAAGTGTTTTTATTTTTGGCTGCTGAGTAGAGTCAGCAGCATGTAATGCGGTCATTTGCTAGTTCGAGCCCTGCCAATGGACCTTTTTTTTTTAAATTTATCTTTATTACTTCAAATGAGCGCGTAGTGCGAACTGCATTTGATGTTGGAATAAGAGGGTTCAGGGTGTTCCCTAGTCGGGAGCTCCCTACTAGAACGTCTTACTTGTTTTAAGAAAGCTCATCGAGTTTTTCGAAAGTTAACAAACTTTTTTATACCCTTGAAATGGTTATTATAATTTTGTCGTGAAAAGTGGTAACGCATAGAAGGAGACATCACCGACCCCATAAAGTATATACATATATTATTGATCAGTATTAACAGCCGAGTCGATATAGTCATGTCTGTCTGTTTCTATGCGAACTATTCACTCAGTCTTAGAGCTTACGTTATCAAACTCAGAAATGCCTCTTTCTGTTGCACGCAATACATAATAATAATCAGATTACATTTGATTGAGTCATTGACTTGCGTTACTTACGTTAAAATTGTAACATAGTGTAACAATGCGCCTTCATGAATACACTACAACACATCGCCTCTCTTGGTGTGCAAGATCTCGTGAATTATCCGAGTCGTCCGCTGTCGTAGAAGTTCCTACAGATTAAATTTACAGCGGCCGCTGGAAAACTCGTCGTCCGGACTTCCAGCTGGTTTGGGTACCCACTGTTGCACTAGTGGCGCCTAAGCCTCTAGTGGGCGTTCCACCGAAGAGATATACTTTTATTTCTAGCCTTGCCCCTCATTTCTCATCGGATGATGTAAAAGGGTTAATACAGGCAAAAATTCAAGCCACTCGTATAACGGTGGACAAACTTAAGTTTGCCTATGAGAGGGATATTTCATCCTTTAAAATAAATGTTCCGCCGGAAATATTTTCCACAAAGATAAATCGAACTCCGATTTTATTACCACCTGTATCGAGTGGCGCCCCAACTTTAGTTGCTGCTTTAAAAAAGTAAATTCTTCTTTGAGATTGCTCTTAGGTCTAAACTTGGTAGCCTGTACTTAGATTCTCTTGCATTTGATTTTCACATTGTCGCTTTTAGTGAGACCTGGCACAAGCCGGAAAAATAACAGATTTCTGAATTTTTACCTCGAAATACGCCACACTTCCTGCATCGAAGGAAGAGTACTTATAGCTGTTGAGTCTGCTCTTTCGTCGGAAGGCCATGATCTTCCCATTTCGGAGATTGAGTTGGTGGCTGTGTGAGTTGTATTTGGACGGTTCTGTATTTTTATTTCATGTTCCTCTATACCCCCACTATTTATTATGTCTATTTACCAAAGCTATCTTAGCGCCATTAAATCTATCTCCTCCATACTTTCTCATAGGGACCTTCGGGACTTTAATCTCCTAGATGTCCATTGGTCATCGCCATTAGAATCTAACTTAATGTTGCCTTCTTCGTCAAATGAATTTTCTTGATGGACTACATGAAATGTCCTTACGGTAGGTTAATCGGGTGTGCAATTCAAGAAATAGATCTCTTGATCTGATCTTCGTGTTGGATTTGTTCGACAGGATTGACCCGCTTACACTTCCTGAAAACCGTTTTCATCAAACTCAGGATATGGTCATTGATCCACCAGCGCGAGTGCCTATCAAGACATCGGAATTAGCTGATCGTGTCCGTTGTTTCCGGAAGGCTGATTTTCATAAACTAAATGATCTTATTCTGCAAGTCGATTGGTCCCAACTGTACAATTGTGCAGACATTGATGTTACCAATTAAATATTTTATGATACCTTGTACTCGCTCTTTTATATCTACGCTTCTCTTGATCGCCCAGCAAACTCTGATAGGCCTCCCTGGTTCTCAAGGGAACTAATGAGATTAAAAAATGTGAAGTCATGGTGTTATAAAAAGTTTAAGAAATCGGGAATTCCTTCTGCTATAAGGGTAATCCTTCGCTGTTGTCGCCTTTAGTTTGCACATAATCCTAAGCAATTTTTTAACTTTGTCAACTCTAAGCGTTAGATATATGTTTTTCCATCTTCGGTTATGTTTGGAAAAAAGTGCGTGAATACTGTCTAGGCATTACCGATCTGTTCGCAAACTTTTTCAAACTACCTACTCGAGCTGGGTATAGTACAATTTAGCCTCACCCTTGTCAGGTCAAACTGCATCTTAAATCCTATTATTACGAAAAGTTCACTTCTCAGCGACCTTAACACAATGATGATGTTCCTGCTTGTGTGCTCAGGTTCTGTGCTGCAGCACAATATAAGCCTGTTTTAAGACTTTTTGAATTGTCTGTTAACACTTCTTCATCTTTCCAATAATTTTTAAAGAATCATACATTATCACTCTTCATAAAAAAAGGATTAAGTCCTAAGTCGAAAACTAAAGGGGTATTTCCAAATTATACGCTATACCTAAGGGAATCAAAACATCTCTACTGCAACACTTAGTAGCTCTATTATTTCACCTTCCCAGCATGGGTTCGTGAAGCGTAGATCTACAACCACTTACCTTCTTGAGTTTACTTCTCTAGTAATAGATGGTTTTAAGAAAAGAATGCAAACTGACACCATATATACTGATTTCAGTCAGTCTTTCAACTCCATTAACCACTCCTTACTGCTTCATTAGTAACGCCTTCTCAGCTTCCCAGCCAATCTCTTGGAACTGGATCTTAGAGTATTTGAGTAACAGAACTCAAAAGGTTATTTTCAGAAATTCTTTTTCTAAACGTATGCTATTGACTTTCGGTGTTCCTCAAGGAAGTCATCTTGGCCCGCTACTCTTTACTCTTTTCATCAATGACCTTCCTTCGATACTGTTTTACTCTCGAGTATTAATGTATGTATGTATGTGAAAGATATGGCATCATGTTATGTTTTACAAGCTGACATTGAAGCGTTTTAGTCTTAGAGTCTAGCAAACCTCTTAAATTTAATCTGCTCTAAATGTAAGGTAATGACTTTCTATAGAAGCCCTTCCCAATTGGTTTCTTACATCCTTGATAGCTTTCCGCTCGAGCTTGACAACAGTACTTATAATGAAGTTAATAATCTAGGTGTCATTCTTGATCATACACTTAAATTCGACTCTCATGTTAAGACCGTGGTCAATAAGGCCTGAAATGTTTTGAGTTTTATCTACACCTATACTTGAGTATGCCTCATGTATGCACTGTGGGTCCTCTTCAAGTATTTTGAGCTCACAGAAATCATGCGACAACGGGAGAACCAATTGTTTGCTTCTGCTTTAAATAATATGGCATCGAAAAGCATGACAGCCGATGATATTAGTCTTGTTTGATCCCGCATTTTTCAGCAATCGGATGTGCCTGATGATGCCATTCATCTATTTAGTACAAATGCCACGCCAGATAGTTATAACAAGATAAAGCTAATCTTAATTCCGTCCATCAATTTATTTCTACCGCTGATGATTTTTTTAAAGTAACTCGTTTAACTGCGGCTTGTAGACAGAGAATCGTACAATCTGAAACACAAGGATTATGTATTTCTGTTCTCCTAAAAACCACTCAAATATATGATTTAGATACTGGGGATGGATTAGTTATTGGGGCGAGAGGCATGTTAATTCAAATAGATTTTGATGCATCCAGCACTCCAATAAATTTACGTATGAAATTTTCAGATGATACCGTAGGAATACTTGCTCGATTTAAGTGTACAAATCGTAAGAAGCTTTCTAGACCCCAATTCAGAAGATAGCTAAAAGTTTTCAATAAAGAAGAAATGAGCAGTTTCTATTGTGTAGTGCGTATATGCCCTTACAGAATACCCTGTACTTAAATATAAAGTATGCAGCACTTTGTTGCATATAATAACAATAATATAGTAAACGAGCCCAGAGCCACATTATGTATTGGCTCGGTCTCATATTACGCAGCGCGGTTCACTAGCCTCACTAGCTGACCGTTTATGCTTATGCTGCATATCCCACGCTCCGTCTGAGCGCATTCCGTGAGCAATATATATGCTCACTAATACAGGCATATGCGAGCTACTCAAACTCCCTCTCTTTGTAGCTGTTAACGAATAACAGCATAAGTATATATGTATATCCATAGGCTAAGCGAACTTTATAAAAACTGAATAAATGCATTCTGAACAAAGATACCAAACAGCACAGACGTGCTGCCTTTTATTAAAACATTGAAGAATACCTCTTTTACATGGCGACCGTGACAGTGGTTTGCCGTTTGTGTAAAAAAAAATTAACAGAAATTAAAATGTTGAAATTGTTGTGAAAAAAAAAAAATTATTAAAAAACAAAATTATTAAAATAAATTAATAATAATAACGAGATTGCGTCAAACAAAGATTGATTAATTTTACACTTTCAATGACGCCAATGATATGAACGAAAATTGCAATATACATTGTGAAACAAAGTGACAAGCAACAACATCAACAACAACTAACAAAATCTGAATCAACGACAACGACAAAAGAAACTTAGCAGATGACACGAACGTGTAAACCAAAGACAGCCTGTGCGATGACCAGCACCGGCACCGCCTGAGCCCATAGGCTCCGGACAGCAGCAGCAGATACCAAAAGTGTGAGAGGCAGTCCGCCCTTTGCACCAACGCAGGAAGTAAATGAGCATCGTTGGACTGGAAGAAGCTGCTCCTGTTGAGCAAAGGGATGCACCCAGCCTGCAAGAGGCTTTAGAGGTGAACCCCAACGATGGACCACGCCCACTCACAATAGCTGAGTACCGGGCACGACAACAGAAGAAGGAAGAGAAGAAAACCAAAAGAAGCGGAAGAAGGATTAAACTGCTTCAACAAAGAAGACTCCTACAGGATCTTATCAAGACAGCGACAACGCCCCAGGAGAGAAATGAACAAATAAAGAATCTCGAAATCATCGAGAAACAACTTCGTTCTGGTGCGAAGCAACGCAATAAGGGCTGCAAACCTGCCAATGCCTAAATTGCCCTTAAATATAAACTCTAATTCAAGCCGATGCGCGAAAGCGCTACTTGAAAAATACTAAAAACTGTTAGGCTTTTTACTAACACATACGGTTGGACTATTAATTGTATAAATAAAAATTGTCAGCCAACCGTATGCCCTAATTAACTCAAATTTTTTCCTTTTCCTAAATCAGTTTATAATGAATTTTACAATTATTGAACATTTTTTAAAGAAAAAGTATTAAAAATGACAGAAACAAAAAATTTAAAATAGATTTAAAAAAAAAAAACATACATATATAATTACTAAAAAAAAAAATATATATATATACTTATATCACATGTATATATATCCATATATATATCTAATTGTACATAAGTACAAAAACATTACTAAACTTTGAGAATATACAAGAATTTTAAATTGAAAATAGGAAATTAAAAAGTAATAATTCGTTCAGTTGGAATATAAAGAAATAAGTCCTCCGTTTGTCCCATTAGGTAATTCAACGTTATGATCAAGAATTAGCATGATCGAGGACACGATTAACAAAGTATATAACGACTATACAGACTTTCGTATGCGAGCCATACAAATTTTGCAAAGGCATAGAGAATTCATATCAGTATATGAGTTCGAATCCGAATATATAGAAGAATTCGGCACAGTGACAAGTCCACTCTATTCATGTTCTAAAATAGAGTGTGGAATAATCTTGTCTACACTACCCTACGTCAAAATAAAAACAATTATTGACGAGCATCCGATTCTAGGGCAGACAACAATTGTTTTAGTACGTCTGCATAGGTAGTAGTCAAATCAAAAAGCAAGAGTATTTATATAGAAATATGGGGGGAAAACAATCAAAGGCAGATGATAACACTGCCAATGTAGTTAACGTAGTTGAAGTTGTAGACACCACTCCCCATGTGCAGTTAACAAACATACTGCTAATAATACTCATTGTAATAGCCTCAGCAAACATCCTTCTGAAGATTTATCTTCTTCATAAAAAATCACTGAGGAAGCGTTACATGAGTCGAGGCAACGACTTAAACAAGGTCTAAGCCGCTGCTTAAATAAAATATTTAAGTAGCAGAAGTTTACATGGACTGGTCCCAAATAGCAGAAAAGATAAAGCGGCATAGGGAAAATTTTGATAAATCATACAAGTGCCTTAATAAAAGCGCACCAGTTTTAAGACCCACCATAATTAAACATACTGAGATCCTTGTATATGAGTACAATGAAATCAGGAGTCTAGTTAACGAGTGTCAAAATAAACTGACAAGTTTACACAGAGTCCAAACTTCAGACGTTTTACAGCGTCTAAGGGATAATCTGGTAAACTTAAATAAAAAGTATGATCTAAAGCTTTATCTACCATCAGTGTTAAATACACCGGTAACATTTGATGAGTCACTACTGCCAAACGACCAAATAGAAGATACAAAATTAGTAAACATGGCACAAACAGTTGTAGAATTTATCAAGCTAGCCACATCTCTGATACCAGAGTTTGACGGTAAGCCGGAAAATCTACAAAGTTTTCTAGATTCTTTGAATCTATTAGAAACCTTAAAAGGCACACATGAGCTAACGGCCATAAGCCTTATAAAAACAAAGCTAAAAGGCCATGCGAGAAATTTAATAAGTAATGAGCAGACAATTGCTGCAATCATTACGCAACTATCAAATGCAGTAAAAGGAGAATCGGTAGAAGTTATATCTGCTAAGCTTCTTAATTTGCAACAGAGAAATAAAACGGCTAACCAATACACCCAAGAGGTGGAAAAACTGACAAGGGCCCTTGAAGGCGCCTATATCAGTGAAGGTTTAAGCCAATCACTAGCAAACAAATACAGCACTACAACAGCTGTAAAAGCCATGACCCAAAATTGTTCAATTGATAAGGTAAAACTTATCATGCAGGCAGGCACATTCATAAATATGAATGATGCAGTCTCCAAATTTGTTAATAGCTGCACGGAGATAACAGGTCAAAGTAACACTGTCCTGTATTATCGACGAGGTGCAAACAATAATAATAGAGGAGGCCGAGGTTATAATCGTGGCAGAAATTACAACCACAACAATTATAACCGAGGCGCTAACAACAATAACAATAATTACAATAACCGTGGAGGAAGACGAGGCCAAAATAGAGGAAGAGGCCGAGGTAACTCCAACCAAGGTTATAATAGTAACAATGTGAGAATGGCGCAAAATACGCCGGAAAACTCTCAGAACCCTTTAGGAAACAGCCAATAAATGTAAAGGTTCATTCCATCAATTACAGTCTTAATATATTTGTCACTTTTTATAATCATTCAACTGAAAATAAACTTACATTCCTAATAGATACTGGTGCAGATATCTCACTTTTAAAAATAAATTCAGATAATTTCAAAATTCAAGAAGACAAAATTATAAACATCCAAGGCATCGGCCAGGGTGTAATAAAATCTCAAGGAACAACTTCAATAGAACTTCAATCAACAAAATATATTATTCCACACGAATTTCATTTAGTAGATTCCGATTTTTCAATACCGTGTGATGGAATAATAGGCATTGATTTTATTAAAAAATTCAATTGTCAATTAGATTTCAAACCAAGTGAAGACTGGTTTATATTTAAATTATCCAATTTATGTTCCGATAACATATAGTGCTGGCAACAATACAGTTCTCTTGCCAGCCAGATCCCAAGTAATTCGAAAAATAGACATTAATACAGTAAATGATTATATATTTGTTCCTAATCAAGAAATACATAATGGAATTTATGTTGCAAATACAATAGCAGCTTCCAAACATGTATACATTCGCCTTCTAAACACAACTAATTTCGACCAATTGGTCAAAGTAAACAAAATCCAATACGAAAATTTAACAGATTACGACATTCATAGCACTAATCCAGAAAATAGAAGCGAACAAGTACTTTCAAAATTAAAGAAAAATTTTCCAGAACAATTCAAAAGTCAACTAACAGAATTATGCACCAAGTATAGTGATGTGTTCGGACTGGAAACCGAACCAATAGCGACAAATAATTTCTATAAACAAACATTAAGACTAAAAGATGATGAACCCATTTATATTAAAAACTACAGAAGCCCGCATAGCCACGTTAAAGAAATTCAAAAACAAGTAGGGAAATTAATAAACGACAAAATCGTAGAACCGTCTGTATCCGAGTATAACAGCCCACTCTTGTTAGTTCCGAAAAAATCATTACCAAATTCGGAAGAGAAGAAATGGCGATTAGTAATTGACTATCGCCAAATCAACAAAAAACTACTTTCTGATAAATTCCCGCTCCCCAGAATTGATGATATTCTAGACCAACTGGGCAGAGCTAAATACTTTTCATGCCTTGACTTAATGTCAGGTTTCCACCAAATTGAACTTGAAGAAAATTCAAGAAATATAACATCTTTTTCAACGAGCAATGGCTCATATCGCTTCACGCGATTACCATTTGGTCTTAAAATAGCACCAAATTCATTTCAGAGAATGATGACTATAGCATTCTCGGGTTTAGAACCCTCTCAGGCATTCCTTTATATGGATGACTTAATGGTGATAGGATGTTCCGAAAAACACATGATTAAAAACTTAACTGATGTTTTTAATGTATGTAGGAAATATAACCTAAAGTTGCATCCAGAAAAATGTTCATTTTTCATGCATGAAGTGACATTTTTAGGTCACAAATGCACTGACAAAGGAGTATTGCCAGATGACAAGAAATTTGACGTCATCAAAAATTATCCTGTCCCTCATGATGCGGACAGCGCGAGACGATTTGTGGCATTCTGCAATTATTATCGTCGATTTATAAAAAACTTCGCCGATTATTCACGGCACATAACTAGATTATGTAAAAAGAATGTTCCTTTTGAATGGTCAAGTGAATGCCAAAACGCATTCCAATACCTTAAAGAAAAGCTTATGCACCCCACATTATTACAATATCCTGATTTTCGCAAAGAATTTTGCATTATAACAGATGCCAGTAAACAAGCTTGCGGAGCAGTTCTAACTCAGAACCGTGACGGAATTCAGCTCCCAATAGCTTATGCATCTCGTTCATTTACAAAAGGGGAAAGCAATAAGAGCACAACAGAACAAGAGTTAGCGGCAATTCATTGGGCAATTACCCATTTTAGACCATATATTTATGGTAAACACTTTACTATTAAAACGGATCACAGACCATTGACATATCTTTTTTCTATGACTAATCCCAGTTCGAAATTAACTCGCATGCGGCTAGAGCTTGAAGAATACGACTTCACAGTAGAATACCTAAAGGGGAAAGATAATTTCGTAGCAGACGCACTTTCGCGTATTAACATAAAAGAACTCAAAGATATGCAACATAAAGTCCTGAAAGTCACTACCAGGCACCAAAGTAGACAGAAATCCTGCGCAGGAGATTATAAAGAAATAGAATTGCCTATGCAATATAGAGAAAAAGCTTCAAAGCCCAACGTATATGAAGTCATAAAAAATGACGATGTACGAAAAGTAGTGACCTTGCATGTAAAAAATATGCTATGTTTCTTTAAACATGGGAAGAAAATTACTGCAAGATATGATGTTAGCGATTTATATACTAATGGAATTCTTGACTTAGGTCAGTTCTTCCAAAGGCTTGAAAGGCAAGCCGGTATAAATGAAATCAGCCAACTCAAAGTGGCACCGTGGGAAAATATCTTTGAACAAGTTTCAATTGATAATTTCAAACAAATGGGCAATAAAATATTGAAAACATTAAGAGTAGCGCTACTCAACCCGGTGACCCTAATAAAAGAAGAAAAAGAAAAAGAAGCTATACTGTTTACATTTCATAATGATCCAATTCAAGGAGGTCACACAGGCATTACAAAAACCTTGGCCAAGGTCAAAAGACATTATTTTTGGAAGGGTATGACTCGATATATTACTGAGTATATACAAAAATGTCAAAAATGCCAAAAATCAAAAGTGACAACACATACAAAAACTCCTTTAACAATTACAGAAACCCCAATCAATGCTTTTGATAGAGTAATAGTAGACACGATCGGTCCACTACCAAAATCAGAGCAAGGCAACGAATATGCAATTACACTGATATGTGACTTAACAAAATATCTAGTTGCCATACCTATTCCAAACAAAAGTGCAAAAGTCGTAGCTAAAGCTATATTTGAAGAATTTATTCTGAAATACGGTCCAATGAAGACGTTCATTACGGACATGGGTACAGAATATAAAAATTCAGTTATAGAAGATTTATGTAAATACCTTGGTATAAAAAACATAACTTCAACAGCACACCACCACCAGACAGTTGGGACAATAGAACGAAGTCATCGAACTTTTAATGAATACATTCGTTCATACATCTCTGCAGACAAATCTGATTGGGATGTCTGGATTCAATATTTCACTTATTGCTTCAACACGACACCATCAGCAACGCATGAGTATTGTCCATACGAACTAGTATTTGGCAGACTACCAAAACAGTTCATAGAATTAAACAAAACTAATTACATAGATCCTATTTATAATTTAGATGACTATTCTAAGGAAATAAAGTTTAGATTAGAAATAGCATATAAAATAGCTAGAATTATGCTAGAAAAAGCCAAGGCTAATAGGAAATTAGCATATGACGAAAAAACAAAAAACTTTGAATTAAAAATAGGAGATAAAGTACTAATAAGAAACGAAACCGGGCACAAATTAGACCCAGTATATTTAGGACCATATATAGTAGAGAAAATAGAAGATAATGACAACATTTTTATTAAAGATAGTAAAGATAAAAAACAAAAAGTTCATAAGAATAGATTAAAAATTTTTAATTCTTAATAACCCAAAATTCTCTTTATGAATTCCAACAACAAAAAAAAAATAAACTAAAAATATATGACGGCCTGATCAACCGAATGAAAAAAAATTATTACAAATAAACGAATTATAAATTTTAATACCTTTAATTATTTTGTATTTTTATACTCCAACATTTTAAATTTCTTGTTAAAAACAAAAAATAAATTTTTTCAATTAAAAAAAAAAAAAAAAAAAAAACCCCAATAATTAAGTTCATTTAATAACTACACATTCATAATGTTACGTTATTTCTCTAAAAGGGGAGGTGTAGTGCGTATATGCCCTTACAGAATACCCTGTACTTAAATATAAAGTATGCAGCACTTTGTTGCATATAATAACAATAATATAGTAAACGAGCCCAGAGCCACATTATGTATTGGCTCGGTCTCATATTACGCAGCGCGGTTCACTAGCCTCACTAGCTGACCGTTTATGCTTATGCTGCATATCCCACGCTCCGTCTGAGCGCATTCATTGAAGAATACCTCTTTTACAATTGACTGTAGGCAGTTTCCAGTTATATCTGCAGAAGGTATAACTATTCACAAAAGTCAGGGAGCTACATATAGCAAAGTGGTGGTTCACACTTTCTCCGGTATGCAGCGACTGCTTCCGAGTTGTTTATTATAGCAGTTTTTGTTCCTCCTAAGCCTCCTAAAAATGACGATTGGGTCCAAAACTAGTTAGAAAAATTGCGGACTGGGAAACTACTTCGAACACATTACGATCACTTAATACTAAAAGCATTCACTGTAATTTTGAGAACAGAAACGCCGCCAAAAATTATCTTTTACCCTCTGCACAGTACTACTTTAAATATTGCATTCTAGACCTATCGTTGTTTCAAATCAAACCAATTCTAATTATTTGAATATAACACTTGTATTTGTCAATGACTGCCTTTTTATCTCTAATATGTTCAGGTCCACTATCTGTTCCTGAAGATGTATATAATCCGACTTTAGAGGTTGCAAAGTTCAATTGCAATCCTCTAATTCTTATGTACTAGCGACCAGCAAGCCCCGCCGTTGCTTTCGTGCTTAATCAACGTATTCATGCAACCGACTGGTGTTTTTTATATGTATCGATTAATATGAATATTGCTCTTAATTATTTTAAAACGCCCTGACTTCCCTCTCAGATAAATGTATTATCAACTTAATACCTTCGGTTGCTTCTTCTAGACCACCCTGGTTTACTCGCAGACCGTCAAACAAAAAAAAATTCATTCTAAATATTTTAAAAAGTTAAATAGGTCTGGTTCGAGTATTGATTTGGCTAAATATTCTATAGCCAAGTCAAACTTATTTTTTCTGAATTATCAGTGCTATGAGAAACTTTTTACTCGTTGCAAAAGGCAATTTTCCGATAATCCAAGACAGTATTATTATTTTGTTTGCTTGAAGCGTAAATCTTCGATATTGTATTTTTTATTTTGTCTCAGGATGGGTAAAGCTAGCAATGATTCTTGATCTGCTAGCCTCTTTGCTTATATTTTCCAATCAACTCCTCTATCTGTCCTAATTATATTTCATCCTCTAGTTGTATACTTGCTCCTTTTATTCCCATTCCTCTCTCCTTTCTAACTATAAATTCGATAAAATCTTCTAACTCTCCTAGGCATGACAATATTTATAGTTATATACTTTTGGAGTGTATTGCTTCCCTTCTTCGTTCATTGCTAAAACTTTTTAATTTATCTCTTGAATCTTCTGTCTTTCCATCTCTTTGGAAAGAATCTTATATAATTGCTCCCCACAAGAAAGGTGGGAAGTCTGATTACTAAATTACCTAAATTATTTGAAAAAACAAGTAAGAGGTTCTAGTCGGGAGCTCCCGACTAGGGGATACCCTGAACCCTCTTATTCCAACACCAAATGCAGCGCGCGCTTATAGATAGAGAGTAGCGGGGAGGTGGCGATAGGTATAAAATGAAAGCTACTCGATATATATATACTATTCTAGAAGCTAAATGTCAAGTTTGGTGACTCTAGCTCTTATTATTTACCATAATTGCTAAAAAAAACAGGATTTCGATATACATTTTTATCGATTACTTGGAAACGGGGACAGTTATCGTTTATCGGAAACAAACTCGATCTGCGCGGGCACTAGGAGCACCTACATCTAAAATTTTTCTCTAGCTCTTATAGGTTCTGAGATCCTTGCGTTCATACATACGGACGGACGGGCAGACAGACGGACATGGCTAGATCGACTCGGCTATTGATGCTGATCAAGAATATATATACTTTATGGGGTCGGAGATGCTTCCTTCTGCCTGTTACATACATTTGCACTTTGCACAAATACAATATACCCTTTTTACCCATTTTCAATGGGTTCAGGGTATAATAATACCTTCGACTTTGCAACATTTCAGCAAATCAGTTGTTTCCCTTGTTCATTATGAATTCATAAAGAATCAGTCAACTACGACCAACCTGCTTGACTTCTCTTCCTTGGAAAATTTTAGATGGTACTCACTCTGATGTCATTTACAGTGACTTTAGTAAGGCGTTTGACTCTGTGCTCCGTGAGCTTATAGTCCTTAAACTTGACCACTTAAGTTTAAGTTAAGTAGTCATTTTGGACCATTACTCTTTATTCTTTTTATAAACTATCTCTCTTCTGTTATATCACATGCCCATGTACTTATGTATGCGGACGATGTGAAACTTATTCTTTCATACATTGATGTCGGGGATAAGTCTCGTCTGGCCAATCAATTGCATTTAAATAATTCTAAGCGTATGTTTATGACCTTCAATCGTACTACACCTTATCTTGTCAGTTATACAATCGACAAGTAACAATTGCAGGCGTTCTTTTTGATTCTAAACTCTGTTTTATTCTTCAGGTAGCTACCATCGTTAGTGAGGCCAAAGGTGTACTTGGATTCATTAAACGTTGGTCTAAGGAATTTAACGATCCCTTCATAAGAAAACTCTTGTACGCCCTATCTTTTAATACTGCTCTGTCATCTGGTCTCCACAGTATAATAATAGCCAGGATCGTATTGAGTCAGTTCAGAAGCAATTTTTACTGTTTGCCTTACGAGGCTTATATTGGGATCCCAATCTTAGGTTGCTATCATAATCCAGCAGGCTTCTTCTTCTTGATCTTCCGTCGGAAGGAACGTCACAGAGGACAATCCTCCTACATAAGCTGATTGTTGGCGAAATAGATTTTTCTTTTCTGTTAGGGCGTCTTCAATTTTCTGCTGTGTATTTTTTAACAATATAGTATATTTAGATTAATATTAATTTTTACTTTTGAATACTATTTTCACTACTAACACCTTCCTTCTCTGACACTCGTTTTGGCAACCATTAATATATATAAAAAACAAGTAAAAGGTTCTAGTCGGGAGCTCCCGACTAGGGGATACCCTGAACCCTTATATTCCAACACCAAATGCAGCGCGCGCTTATAGATAAAGAGTAGCGGGGAGGTGGCGATAGGTATAAAATGAAAGATAATCGATATATATATACTTTTCTAGAAGCTACATGTCAAGTTTGGTGACTCTAGCTCTTATTATTTACCAAAATTGCTTTAAAAAAAGGATTTCGATATACATTTTTATCGATTACTTGGAAACGGGGCAAGTTATCGATTATCGGAAACAAACTCGATCTACGTAGGAACTAGGAGCACCTACATCTAAAATTTCTCTAGCTCTTATAGGTTCTCAGATCCTTGCGTTCATACATACGGACGGACGGACAGACAGACGGACATGGCTAGATCGACTCGGCTATTAATGCTGATCAAGAATATATATACTATATGGGGTCGGAGATGCTTCCTTCTGCCTGTTACATACATTTGGATTTTGCACAAAAACATAATACCCCTTTTACCCATTTTTAATGGGTTCGGGGTATAAAAAGTAAGAAATATCGCCACACTCTTGGCGAGCATTTAGTTAGTTGATTGATGGCAGTCGGTTTGACAAGTCGAATAACAACATGATTTATTACAGGATTTGTCAGCTCGAAAACAATTTAAACAAATATTTATAGAGCGGGTATTGTGCTTAAAATTGTTATATTATTTTTTCACTTAGTATACGCCCGTGGAAAATTGAAATCTAACTATCTACATGTCCACTTCTTTTTAAAAATATGTTTAAAGTGCATCAAAGAAAGAACCAAGTGTTGGAATAAACGTTTTCATTGTAAATTTGCATACAACCGTTATTCGCTAATTAACCACTGTTGTGGGTGGAATATCCCAAATCGCTGGAACACGTATTCATTAGATACTTATCTTGAGCTTTGAAAATAAGTTTAAAGCAAATGGGACAAAACTAAAAACTTCATAAAAAAAATCTTTGCATCGCACTTTCTACCGAGGGAGTGTGAAACAATTCACAAATGATTTTCCGTATAGATCTATGGAAATAAATGTGAACACAAAACATTACCCACCAAATCTTTGACCTCTATTATCACCAAGGAAGAATGGATTTTACAAAAAGTGTAAAGCACCTGTCAAATGAATTTAAACAAAGATATTTTAAAATGTTTTTCAAGCCGCTCGGATGGTACAAAAATAAGTTTTATACAAACGTTTTTCGCGATTTTTCCACAATTGCGGGAGGAATTTTCCGAAATCCCGTCTTAACGTGCACTTTTATTACATAAGGTAAATATAGTGAAAATTTCAGCATCCTAGCTCTTACGGTTTGGGCTGTGCGTTGATCCCCAATCAGTCAGTCAGTCAGTCATTCAGTCAGTCAGTCAGGACAAACAGTCAATAATTGTAATAATTGTTTCTTGTTTTAACTGAAACCGAATATCTTGATTCCTTTAAACTCCGTTGGCCAACCTACTGGAATATGGAACTAAATCATCAGCATACTTTGCTACCAACTCTAGACTTGATAGCCCTTGTCCCCAGCCCGAACGTATTAAAACATGAGAATTATAAGCAACGGAAAGATGACAAATCTTTCAAATCTGGGTGTAGGCCCATCCCTGGTCCGCAGTCCGCACAATCGATGTCGACGAAGCAACAACTTCTGTAGCGAAACAGACCTATACAACACTATCCAAAACGAACCACAAAATAGATAACATCAAACAGCCGGAACTACTTACAAATGAACAACATTAACAGCTGCGACGATAAGCAAATGTAAACAATAAAAATAAGACGCTAATATAAATTAACAAAAAAAAAACCCTTAATCCATTTAACTTCTCCAGATCGGTTTCGAACCCAGCTTACCCGCCCTACCTGAAAAGATTTGCTGATACCGTCTCCCTAATTTTGGCTATTAGATGGCCTTCATCAGCCCATGTCGGCTGTCATGACCCCTCTCCACATCAATTGAAATTTAGCCGGACACTTCTCTTTTCAGTAATCGCATGTACTTGATTGCATTTCTTATAGTTATTTACAATTAATATTATTTCTTATTTCTTTGCAGGATATCTCCACTCTGCTATCAATTATAATAATAATAATTTTATACAAGCGAACATTTCTTCTCAGCTTCAGCAGGTGCGTATAGTTATTGGTATAATCTTATAGTCATGGACTTGATATTAATTTCTTAAATTTCCAGCACCGTCAACGTGAGCTTCGACCTGGATTACATTGGGCTTAGTCCGTTTTTTTTTGTCATTGGGGTGCTCGGCACTCGGTTTGTCGCGTTTAAGTTCAAGTGTTATTGGTCTTTACAGCTTAAGATTTTGTGTGCCCCGACAAAGAAGAATTAAATTTTGCTTTCGATATATTTTGTAATTTGTATTAAATATATATAAATATATATTTATATATATATACATTTTATATTTTATTATATTGCGTGGCGTTATTTCCTGACATATGATTTTTAATTTTATATTCTTTTACTCGGCACAATTAATTAAGAAATAAATTCCCGTTGGTGCGCTTGCGCACAACACGTCACCGTTCACCGCGAACCAAATCGAACTCCACGGCACACGCGTACATTCAAATATGATCACCGTTGCTGCCCATATGCACAGATAAATTTTTAGGTCAACGGCCCAGCAGCAACATCATTATTTTGACGTCACATCTTATAGAATTTTATTTCTTGCCTTGACTAGCATATATTCCAACCTTTATTATGCACATTCAAAAAAATTATGAATAGGGTCGTTTATAATAAATACTTTATTGACATATGTATGCTATAATTTGAAATACGAAATGATCGCACACAAAAAGCCTTGGACTGTGACGTAACATGCGCAACAAAATATTTCAACCTTCTTGAATTCATATACTTTCCTTGTCTTGGCAGACACATACCAAAATGTGTGAGATGAGACACACATACCAACAACTATTTGTCGCGTCGAGACATTAATATCCTTATTTATAGAAAAAATCGAACATTTTATTTAAAAGGGTTAGTGGTATTTGGTTACAGCACTGATCAATAGTTAAAACACCCTATTTTGAGAAAGAGTGCTTTGTTGGTCGAAATTAAAAATTATAAAAATCTGCCAGGCTGCTTGCAAGTTGAAAGCCAGTGGAGAAGAACAAGACATGACTTTGTGACTGCGAATTATAGGAATTATTTTATATACAAATGGGCTTGGGGCAGTCATAACAAATAGAGGATACTCTACCAAATATTAGTTTTAAGTTATTGACCTTTTAAGAATAATTCTAAAGTAATTAGTTTAAGTGTACGAAGACTTTATTGGAGACTTATTTTTGTTTTTTCCTTATAACTTTTATATTATTAAAAATATTGAATATATTTTTTTTGTTAAATAAAGTTAAATAATAGATAAAGAAAACTGCATTTAAACATTTGTTACCAAAGTATATTTAAGTCGCTGTACGAAGACATTATTGATACACTGTATGTGTATTATCAGTAGTCAATAATTTTTTATATGTTTATACCTTCTGGTCGTTATAACTAACATTGGACCTCAAGCAGACCAGCTTAAATTTAATATAGTTTGTAGATGTTATTAAAAATTTTTAGCAGTTCTTAATTTAATGGTACGTCATATGCAGTATATTCGTTATGTAAAGGAGTTACAGTGGATGTAGAATTCTCCAAAAAGATACTTTTACTGGCGTTTAACATATTTATTTCTTTTTCGTCGGTCTGCTGTAATGTAGATTTGTTACTCTTTTTTGTTGAAACTTGTGTTTTTTTTAGTAAAGTAAAAGGATATATTTTGATTTTCATAACCTCATCTGAACTATATTCACTGCTTGCAGACGATATTCGATGCTCTTGCCAAATTAGGGATTCTTTAAATGATTCTGAACTCTTAATTATATCAGCCTGATTATATGTTGGATTTGATTTCAAATCGTTGTTAAGCTTAAGAACGTCACAGGCCATAATGATTGGCCTCATTGTTACAGATTGATACTTTGAAGTTTCTGGGAACTCTTCGGATTGCATATGATGCTTTACAAAGGTATTCTTATTGTTGTTAAGATTTAAATAATGATGATGAATATGCACATTTTTGATATTGCCATATGTTGATTCTGGAGACGATACCAGCTTTTGGATTTCAGTTATCTTTTTTATATTATTTAGACTATGCTCAGTTGGATTAAACTGCATCGCCGTGTTATATATTGCTGGTACAAGTAAACTAGATTCTTTTAACTGTGGATGAATGTTGGATTGAGCTTGAGTGTACAATACTGGTAAGGGCTGCCCTAATGCACCATACAGGCTATTGAAGGTAACAGCATCCACCATTTTCACCTGCACTGCTTGGAAAAAGTTACCAAGTTCCACCGGTATACTGTTTTTCGCTGTGTTCTTGTGGTTGTGGTTGTTTACAATTCTGGGAGTTGATTGATCCTCCAAAAGTGAAGACATTTGCAACAGATCAGAATAATCTTTGCATTTAATTGGTTGGATTTTAACATTAGCAAAACCAGTCAAAAAAATAATGAATGATGTCGAAACTAACATTTTATTTATTTTTTTTTTTGTGATAATGTCGTTCAGTCAGTAATGAAACACGAATGATATGATATATGATAATATTCGGGTGCTTATATAAAAGTATGTTAATCTCTTTAATGTGCATGTATAATTGTGTATGTCATATGTACAAATCTACATATCTTAGAGTAGTTTCGAAAGCTTATGAAAGTAAAGACGACAATATATTTAATTATCGACTAAAAAATGCCCTGTTAAAATAAAAAATGTTATAAACGCACACAAATTTATCAAAATTTACATATATGTAAATATTTAATATATAGTACCCACAGCGTGTTTTGATACGTAAATTAAAAAAAAAAGTTCCCTTGGCAGGGGCAGGTTTGAACTCCCAACTGCCCGCATTACTTACTGTTGACTCTACTCAACAGCTACTCCAGCCAAAATAAATAAAATAGTTTCCCCGGTAGGGCTCGAACTCAGACAGACCGCACCACTTGCCACTGCCTCTTCTCAAAATCCAAACCTATAATTGAGTCTTATTGAGAAAAAACGAATGAAAATAGCAGCACAGAAAACAATCGCAATTGCAATGCTGTTGATAGAATTCGAAGCAGACGCGCATGAATGTGTGTGTGTTCATGCATACAGAAATTCTTGGAATTTGCGCTAGCTGCCCCATCTAATTGCGCAGTAAAACACATAACTTTTGGGTTTTTGTTAACTGATCTAAATGAAATTTTTTACAGTATATCTTATTGTACCATAAAATATTTGTGTATTCTCAAAAAGTAAATTGCATTTATATTGTGGCTTTAATTGGTGGGCAATACAAGTTGGGTTATTAAGTTGATTACTCCTGCGAGTATTTATTGAATTCCATCAACCGTATTGCAATTGTGATTGTATTGTTTTCTGAGCTGCGTGTATGTGATGCTATTTTGAGAAGGGGTGGTGGCAAGAAGTGTGGTCTGTCTCGTGTTCGCGTCCCATTGAGGAATCTATTTATTTTTATACCCTGAACCCATAAAAATGCCCTGAAATCTCATTAAGACCAAGAACTCTTGGTGTGGCTGTTGAATAGTGTCCTGTAGATCTGCTGGTGTCAAGCGGCGAGCCCATACTAACGATCCGATGCATCACCTTTCGTTGGGTAATTCGCCAACGAACGGTCATGCGATGGCCCCCAGAAAAAGATGACTACTAACGATCTTATGCATTACTGGTCGTTAGGAAATTCGTAAGCGAATGGTCATGCAATGCATGCCGATCAAAACGAATGTATAGTCTATGCCTCGTCCCAAAAGTTTTATGAACAACAATAAGAAGTAGTCAAATTTCTAGATTATGCAGTCGAAAAGATGTATTGGCAACAACAATGTACATATTCAAGGCCAATATTGGTGTAATTTCCTATTTATTTTCATTTTTGTTCGTTTTCTCGTCGCTTCCGTCTGGCACGAGGCAACTTTAAAACGGTTCGTTTCATTTGTGAAGTGCGAAGTGTTGCATGTGCAAAACTTTAAATAAATTCATAAATATCCTAATATTTTTATTTTTTTACAATATTAATTATATATTTATGAAAAAAGAGCGTTTGGGAGTATATAGCCGCGCAAGTGTACATGTTCAATTGCCACTTGTTTTTAATTCTTGTCTTAAGGAGCACCCCTTAGTTTTATATTCTTGCCGCTTTGTACACTGCACTGCTATACACCTGAGTACCCTATGAATTACTAAATAAATAAGTGCAATTGATAATAATTAAAAAAGAAAGGAATCAGTAAAAATGGTAAGCAAAATGCGTTTAAAGCGATTAGGCAAGCTTCGGCTTAAAACATTTAACCACTTTTATCCCGAGCTAATTGGTATGTATTACTTAAAAAAAAAAAATACGAAAACATGAAAAATAAATAATATAATTTTTATTTCAGAGCCCATTGCGAAGGGAGCCGGTGCTGGGAAAAGCTATGCAGTTTCAAAAGAAAAAGTCATGAAAAAAATGTAAAATAATTTAATAGAATTTAAGTTTTTTAGGTATAAATGCTTTTAATTATAAGGTTATTAGTTTGCAAGTTAAGAAGTAGTCAATTTTTTAAATAAAATTGTAATTTGTAAGACCGAAGTTCGGGTGTCAGAGGCATCAAAGCAGGTGTCCCGCAAGGCAGCGTCCTCTGCCCTGTGCTGTACACGCTGTACACGGCAGACCTCCCCATCCAAGGACAAAGCAGTTCAGCCCTCAGCCCGCGAGATTGCTGGTGGCAACGTACGCGGATGACACCGCCTTGCCATAAATTGTGTCAAGTCCGCTTGCGATACATTCACGCATCGCCCAGACAGTTGCCAGGGGCTACGGTTCGATAGAGAAACCATTGAGCACACCAGCTCATTTTGCTACTTGGGCATCCACTTGGACCAAAGACTGATACGGTAGTCCCACATCACAGCAACAAAAGCCAAATGCCTAAGTAGGCTCCCCACATTTCCACAAAGGCGTTGCTTATTAAATCGATGGTAACGTCCATTTGGACATACGCTATCCAAGTCAGCACACCAGTTGAGCCGCATAAGAGTGGTCCAAGCCAGGCAGCACGCTAGGTCGCCGGCCTGCCATGGTATGTGACAACCGACGCCATCGAACAAGATCTCCACCTAACAAAGGTTGGATATCCATTAAGCTTCTTTAGCAGCCGAAATGCCGACAAGCTGCTGCAGCACCCCAAAGCGGCCGCCAGGGTCCTGGGTGACCCCATCAGTAAGAAGCACCTCCGAGGGTGCACCCCGAAGACCTACCTACGAGGCCTAAAAAAAGAATAGTATATATATATGAAGTATCTTTCATTTTATAGCTATCCCCACCACCCCACTACCACCACATAGCTACAAATTAAGTAAACACAAGTATCGCAAGACAATGATTGCCTTATTTATTGAGCATCATTAAACTTCGTGGGACAAAATCTTACCTGAAATAACGCTGGCAGTGAACACGAGCGTGGTTGATTCAACTGAGTTTTCTCCCGCCTACTCTGCCCTAGCTGCCACAAATACGAGGGCAGCCAAAACACATTTCCTTTAATAGCTTTTGTGTTTCTTAACCGATACTAATGAAATTTTCAACATTATATCTTATTGTACTATAAAATATTCATGTATTCTCAAAAGGACAACTGCATTAAAATTGTGACTTAAATTGTGGACAGTAAAAACTGTTTCTTTTACATGATTTAAAGCGATGGGGTAGTAGCGATAAATTGTGATAGCTATAAAATGAAAGATACTTGATATATATGTACTATTCAGACGGCTACACCTCAAGATTGGCGACCCTTAAAACTTTAGAGATTTGCTCAAAAATAGGATTTCGATATCGATTTTGATCGATTATTAAAAAGGTGATCGATTATTGAAACAGACTCGTAATGCGCGGGCACTAATAAATATCTGATAAAAAATATATGCAACTCATAAATCTAATGCTAAGTATTTATTTCGATCGAAAAAAGAAACGCCCGCAGGATATTCACGCAATATCCTAAGTTCCACGTAAACGATTTATGTGGGAATAAACGTTAATATTTTGCAAGCAAATGTAGATATAAGTATAATGTTTCATTTTCTTAAAAGAATAAATGATTATTCTGCAATTATATTATATTTAAAGAGTGAATTGTGTAAACAACCGCCAGGCTTCTTCCACTATTTACCTACTTGGAGAGCGTTTACTGCGGCTTTACTCGCATATTTTATTTATTAACAAAAAGGGAAAAAATATATTTTATTTGTATTTTTTATTTTATTTTCCGTACCCGTTCACGACTAAGCTATGATTTATCGATAATAGATATTTTATTGAGGTTGTGAGACTGCCACAAGAGCATGAGATTAGCGGTACCAGCCCACTACCCTCTTTGAGCGCTTTGATGGAAAGGCGCTAATTGTAGACAGGACTCCTCTTATTAATAAGTTAACTCCAGGTGGTCGCTAGAACTATTTGTTACCCAGCGCCAAGTCAATTCCCCAATCCAGTTTTGTTACGGACATGCTTATTACCCTTTATACCGCGCCGTACTGTAAAACTGTTGGCAGCAATGAACTACAAAAATAAACATGACAATAAAAAAGACAATACTTTCGTTTTTCATATAGGAATCCAGTTCCAAAATCAAGCGGCTAACACACGCCCTTGCTGTTTTTATAATTCGTATGCGTTGGTGCCTACGGCTCAGACGTCTCGGCCCTTATAAATTTTCGGGCAAACTGGACATTAAAGGGTTTGGCCAACGCTGATGAGTGCAAAACGAACGGTATCCAAGGAATGCTTCTTTGAATCATTTATAACTACGGCCAGCAAACATCTAACGTAAACACAGAATGCCGTTGTCCGTTGTCACATATTGGTGTTCCATCAGTTGTCGGTAACATGTGAGTGGGAAAAGTATCGCTTCTTTAAATAAAGAGCTGATCGAGTTTCTTTAATTTACATAAGCGCCGCAAAGTTTTCCTTCCAAAACTCAAATAATGCGATCTCGCAGTAAGGACCCAATTTAATGGATTCTATGAGGGATTTGGCCATCTTTAAATGTTAAATTCGTTGCTATATCAGCTGTTTATAGTAATGATACTTTCCCATTTTTCACAACATCAATAGAAAACTCGATAAATCATTGCAAAAAACACGAACTGTTCGGGGCGAATTTACACATTTTTCAAAAATGTGCCATTTTCAAAACTGTGTAATAGCACTTACCATACAATGCATTGACACACCTACAACCTTTTTATCGAAACAAGATTTATCGCAACGAGGGAACCCCAAGGGTGCCTGAGACCATTTTAGTGTGCCAAGATAGAGTAAGACTGCTGAGAGTGGCAGCCCAACGCCGGCCTCGAAAGCTGCACGTTCAGTATGAATCCGCATCTCGCTCAGCGCACGTTGTCGCCGCGGCTGATTCTTTTTCTGAATATATGAATGTAAGTCTTAAATCCTACAGCCCAAATACATTCATATGTGTTTATGCATGTGCAGAGTGTGCCTCTCTCTCACATATTGCTCATTGCGCACTTGTGTGCATCTCTTTCTCCCCGAGATCTACACACATTCATACATACATACATATGTTTGTGTTGTCTTGATGCGCTCACAAGTAGATCAGGGCGTTTGTCGCGAGCCAGAGGTTTTTGCTTCAATTGTGTCCCTTTTGAGCCTGTGGTAGCAATAGCCACACACATTCAAATGCTCTAACATGCATTTCTTCGTCCAGTTAGGCGAAATGAGAAAAATTTGATATATTTTTATTTAATAAACAATTAATTGACCTAAATAAAATATTTATATTTATTCTTTGTTTATTGTGGGGACCTATTTTGTTACGGAACTGCTTGTTTCTCAGTGGGCCGCGCCGGCTGGCTCATCGGATTCTCTGGGTGTACAATCGCACAATCGATAACAACAAAGCTACACGTCTGTAGCAAAACAGACTCACACAACACTATTCAAAAATGAACCATATAATCGATAACCAATATTCGGAACTGTTAACTCATGAACAAAATAAACAGCTGTAACAGCTATGAAAATGTAAACAACAAAGGTGAGACACTCACTATAAATTAACAAAAAACACTATTTATCCACCTTACTCTTCCAGATCGGGCCCCGGTTCCGGACCCAGCGTACCCGCCCTACCATGTGACGATCACCTACGCTCGTCTCCCTCATTTTGGCCACTAAATGGCCTACATTAGCCCGTGTCGGCCATCATGCCCACTCTCCCCAACAATATTACTTTAGACGGACATGCTTTCTTTCAATATGTGCGTATAATTGGTTGCGTTTTCTTAAAATTTATAACAATAATAATCATCGCTTATGGCATTTATCTTTGCAGCTATTTAGAATCTCATGCAAGTGGATATTTCGTTAACTTGACAGGTGCGTATAATGGTTTGTGTATTCATATAATTATTGGCATTAATATTTCTGTTATTTCTTTCTAATTTGCATGAGGTCTCCATTCAGATAAATTCGTATTCATGCACGTGAACATTTCTTCTCCGGGTGCGTATTAATGTTGCATATATTTATACTTATGGACAAAGTGTATTAATTCCTAAATTTTTCTCTTATCTTATAGAATTCATTTTTTTATTTTAAAAGCACTAAATGGAACAGGCGACGAAATACTACAAAGATATTGCTAGTCGCCGCAAAAGAAACACGCAAGGAGGCAATTTAGAGGCAAACGTTGCGCCGATTTAGGAACAATGTGCCCACACAAACACCTAAGACTGGGTATGTCACGATAATCAGTCGTGCAACAGGTAGACCTTTATCAAATCGCTTAATTCTACTTCACCCTACCTAAAGAGCTCTCTGGGGTGGTAAGGGGCGATATAAATGGGTAATTCCAATTAGGTAAGTATGTGAGCATAGTTCGCGCAAGTGTTAATTTTAAATTTTTATATTTTACAGGCGCAGATGCATCACCTTTGGACTTTCCTTCACCGTTCGCACTCTAAAGTGAAGCTCGGCGTAAGTGCCTATGTATGTATAATTTATAAATACAAAAAAAACTAAATTTAACGACAAAAAACAAATTTGCTCCTTTTCAGGGAGTACGATCAGGAGTCTTCATCTGACTCTGCCAAGGGCTCGAACGAGGATGGGCAAAATGGAACGGACTCACTCGGAGGATGTGGGCGTGGTCTCGCCTGTGGCCGCTTCTTCATTGTTGGTCCCTTTGTTGCCGGAGCCGTTAATTTTTGTTTTTTTTATTGGTTCGTCTCTCGTCGCACTTAATTTTTAAGTTTTTTTGCGGTTTAATTGACATATATATTTATTAAATTGCAAAGAAATAACAAAACCAAAATTTTTAATTGTCTGTTAAGTTATTCGTTATTACGCGCCGGCTTAACTTGCCAGATGGGAAAAAATTCGAATCTCTTGAGCCGATATGCAATATACAAATTTTATGCTGACTTCGAGCTGGCACGCCCGCCGTTAACCGCTGATCAAATCGAACTCCCTTTACATTTGAGCAGCAACATCATCGGTGCCGAATTTCGGCACACGCATACATTGGCGAGGCGGGCACCGTTGCTGCCCATCTGCACAGCTGCATTTTTTTGGGTCAATGGCCCAAATGAAGGCCAAGGGCATATCCAAGGGCATGCGATCCCCTCTCCTCATAGTCTCTTTAAGAGCGAACCGGGAGGCCAATAGCAATCGTCGCTTTTGGCGCCGTGGATCGAAAGTCTGGCGTTGCCACCCTTCAAAAATTTGGGGTCCGCCGTGGGCCCAGCTTCACCCCGTATACTCTGACCATATGACAAAAAGATATCGGCGTGGCCGATAATATCGCACGCAACCAACTAAGTAAACCCTCGGTGCTGCCGATAACGTCAAATGCAACATCACCACGCAGATTATTGTAACGACATGAATGACCGTTGCAAGGAATCTGCCTGCGCATTTCATGGATTGACCTAGCCGGCTAATAACGATGCCCAACGTAGGCCACACCCACGACAAGTAATCTTTATATTCGGCACTGACCCAAAAAAACAAAGGGAGGACGGGCGCTGCCGCCGCCATTGCCCGGCAGGGAGGTGAGCAAATTACGATTATGTTCGTATATCTTTTGCGTGGAAGACGCCTAGCACGCGTCCCTGGAGATCTTCTAACTCGTAGGCGTTGGTGCCCACGGCTCGGACGACTCGGCTCTTCAAGAATTTCCGGGCGAACTTGGCATTGAAGGCTTTGCCGAAGCTGCTAAGTGCGAAGTTGCGCCTCCACACTTCCTGTCCCGGTTCCAGATGGAGCTGGCGCGCGTGGTGGTCCTATCGTTGGCGACTTCGCACGTATGCGTTGTGCAGGTGGTCCTTGACTTGGCTTCGGATTACAGCCAGTCTGTCCTTCGCGTCAAGGTCAGAAATACTGTGATCGGCCAATGATCTCAGCTTCCTGGCCAGTTTGTAACTGGAACCATTCAGGTACATCTGCTGTCCAAAGACCGCGAAGAACGGAGTCACTCCCGTAGCGCTGTGGACCGCATTCCGGATCGCCACTTCCACCTCTGGAAGGTACGCGTCCCAATCCCGATGATCCTGACCCAGGTAGGTTCTGATTGCAGACAGCACTGTGCGGTTCACGCGTTCGGCGGCGTTGCTCTGAGGCGAATACACTGGTGTGCGCAGGTGAGTAATGCCAAACGCCTGGACCATCGCATCGAACGACTTTGACACGAATTGTCGTCCATTATCCGAATGGATCACTTCCGGCACGCCAACTTTGAAGAACACCTCATGCACTAGGAAGTTCACGACATCCGCCGCGGTAGCTTCCCTCATGGCCTTCAGGAAGGTAAATTTCGAGAAGTGGTCTACGACGACGAATATCCACGCATGCCCTCGTTTCGACCGTGGATACTTCCCCAAGAAGTCGATATATAGCTTCTGGAAGGGGCGGTCGGTGCGCACTTCTTCCCCAATTCCGACCTGCATCCGGTAGTTTTGTGCCTTGGTCTCCTTGCATGTATCGCATTTCCGTACATAGTCCCTGACTTGAATGGCCATGTTGGGCCAATAATATCGCCTGCGCAGCGCGTGCAGCGTTTTCCTCATGCCTCCATGAGCTGACGTCTCGTCCGCGTGTGCTTGTTGGATGAGTCCTGCAGTCAGCGACTCTAGCACTCAGAGCTTCCCACTTGTGGATACTTCTTCGACCTCATCCTCCAAGCTCTCGTGCACGGTCCTCTTGAACAGAAGTCTTTCCTGCACTCTAAGATCCGGCAACTTCCCTTGTTGGCTCATCACCTCTTTTATCAGCTCTCGATATTCGGTGCTCTCGAACTCCGGGGTCTGAAATCCCAACAGATCCTCCGGGGTCAGTTCGACCTCTTCCACGCTTCGGGACAAAGTGTCTGCGACGACGTTGTCGGCTCCCTTGCGGTACTGCATGGAGAAAGGGAACGCTTACAGTTCTAGGGACCACCTGGCTAATCTCCCGCTCAAGTCTTTGAGACTCAAAAGCCACTGCAGGCTCGCATGATTGGTGATTACCGTGAACGGCATCATCTCCACGTACGGCCGGAATCGATGTATGGCCAGTTTGGCGGCTAGGCATTCCTTCTCGGTCACCGAATAGTTGATCTGATGTTTGTTGAGTTTGGTCGAGAAGAATGCGATCGGCCTTTCCTGTTGCTCGTCGTCTAGCTGGAACAACACGGCTCCTACTCCGTAGTGAGATGCGTCGCATTGGATGAAGAATGGTCTTCGAAAATCCGCGTGAACTAACACCGGGGCTGTGGTGAGGGCTAACTTCAAGCTTTCTATGGCATCTATGGCCTCGTCACTCAACACAAACCTACCCGTTCTCTTCTTAAGGGCATCAGTCAACGGTACCGAGATCTCGGCGAAGTTCTTTATGATTCGGCGATTTTCTTCCATCTCGATTTGCCAGAACGCGAACTTAAGGTCGACGCTAGAGATAAAATGAGTCTCGTCGATTCGCGATAGGATGCGGGTAAGCGTCCTTTACCGTCACACTGTTTAATTTCCTGGCGTCTAAGCAAAACCTGTTCTTCCCAGGCCTCATCACCACCGTCGTCCGGTTGCTCCAGGGGCTGTCACTCTCCTCGATGATGCCTAACTTTAGCATTTTATCCACCTCGGCCCACACGATCTCCTGTTTGGCCGGAGACAGCGGATAATGTCTGTCCTTCACGGGTTCTGCTCCCTCGATCAGCTGAATTCGGTGCTGCAGCAGGTGAGTTTTCCCTAGGCCATCCTTCTCAAATTGGAGAAATCTGCGCTTCACGCTTTCCAACTGACTCCTCTGATCGTTGTCCAGGTCCCACATTTCCGGATCCGCCGCGCAGTCGTCGTCGTCCCGGTAATAAGCCACCTCTGGGTTCGCTACCGTTACCTCAGATGCCTCTGGTAGTGTTTCGGACTTTCTGGCCGGATCGAGCAGCTCTGGTGCAATCTCGAAGGCTCGCCAGAAGTCGATTCCCAGGTATAGTTCCTGTCGCAGGTCCGGGCACATGAAAAATACGATATCTTCCTTTCTATTCCCGTATTTCACAGGCAGAACAACGCGACCTAAAATTGGGCGATTGGCACCCACCGCTGTCCTCACCATCGATTCGTATGGACGCGCTTCCCATCCCAGTTCCTCCACTAACTCCCGGCATCCTCGTCCCAACAGACTGACTGAGGCCCCCGTGTCCAGCAACCCTTTCATCTTGTCCCCGGCGACTTCCACTTCGGCGAATACGCGTGGGTCTATACTATCCTCCCGTCTCACCGCTTCGACGCCCTGGCGCCGGGTAATCCTGCGTCTGCGGAAACGCGCACGTGCCTTCACCACTCTCCGGGTGGCTAGTGTCATCCCTTCCAGCTGTCGCTCACCAAAAATTCCATTTCGGGCCGACATGTATGCCCGAACACGTTCTTCATATGGTAAGCCCCTAAGTGTTCCTCCTTTGCTTATATTATTATTATAATTAGCCTTATCCTGATCCTTATCCCAACTCTCCGTCTCCTTTCCAATGATTATTGGCTTTGGTAGGTACCCCTCTCCTGCTTCCCCGCGGTCGCCGTCCCGGAACGCGTCTGTCCCGCCATCACCGCGCTCCCTCTGGGGTTTCCCGGACAGTTTTCACACTGGGAGCAGAAAGTGTCCGGCTTTCCACACCTATAGCAGAATATTTTCCGCTCCTTGGACAGGCAGTCTCTAAAGACGTGATCGAACTGTCTGCGGTTCCAGCATACAAGTCGGGATGAGTTCCTGCCTCGCACGAATGCTTCCTCCAGTTCTCCCGGCGGCGTTTCTGTACGATGTGGTGGTACTTCAACCTCGTGGACTACGGGCCTCGTTCCTTGTGGACAACGCGACGGCTGCAGGTACCCCGTCCGGCTTCTGCGACCCATGTGCCTCTCCACTTCTAGGCACTCTTGGCGCATCTCATCCACGGTGAGTACGTCCATGGCATGGATATATTTCGCCGGACTTTCTTTCAAACCACGCTTTATAATCTTCACCAGCTCGCGGTCTCTCATCGGCTTCGGGAATCGCGCGTCGAGTTGACGCATGTGGTGGATATAATCATCCACCCCTTCGCTGGGCTGTTGCTCTCGTTGTAATAGCTCCTGCATCACATCGTGTTCCGTCTGGTAGCCCCGGAACCTGTCCAAGAGGGCATGCCGCAGTTGCATCCAGCTGTCGACCCTAGAATGCCGCACGTGCATCCAATACCACTCGCGGGCGCGTCCGGTCAGGAGCAGGTGGAAACCGCGCAGGACCTCCTTCCACGGGCATTGATACTGCCTCTGCAGGAACTCCAGGCGGAACACGAAGTCCTCGACTGAATTCATCTCGTCCTCGCCGTCAAACTTGACGTTCCACCGCTCGAGCTTCATATACCCCGTTTTTCGTACGTTGGCGTACGCCTCCTCCGGTTGAAAATCGTCCGCTCTCCGGTCCTCTACTCGGAAATGGCGGTTATTCGGGTTACGCCAGTTCGTCGACTGAGTATCTGCAACGTAAACTGGGCTGCTGGACGAATACGCCGCCCCTCGTGCGCCTTGTCTATGTGGCTTCGGTGGCACCGGTGGTGGAAATGCCTCGCGCTGGAACACTTCCCGTTCTTTCGGGATGGCGCCTGTTCGTGGTCCCGGCTCGATATATCTCGGCGGCTTCGGCGCAGTGTTAGTCTCGGCGGTTTGGCTCCCTGGCGGCCTAAGCACATCAATGATGCCCTTCATCATTTCCATGAAGCCAGCTCGCATCTCCTCGCTGATGCCAGATGGTAGAGCATGCAGATACGTTTGGTGGGCCTGAGCGATCGCCGCGTTTGCCGCCGATTTGAGCACTGAGTCTTTCGGGGCTTTTGGGAACTCCAGGTTCCGTGGAGGTTTATCTTGTTGCGCCGATTCTTTCTCCAAGTCTACCAGGTGACCCTCTTCCGGGATCTGTCTCTCTGGAAATCCCCGTGCATTCATTGGCGTTCGCACCAGCCCTCCAGCTGGGCGCGGCGGTGGCAGAGCCGACGCCCCATCAGCGTCAGAAGCCCAATCAGACACCTGTTCCTCAGCCATGCTTATCCCTTCTGAGAACTGTACCCCTCTCTTCTACAAGGCTTACTACCCTTATAAAAAAAAACTTTACCAATATTCCTAATAAATTAATAAATAAATAAACACCCACTAACAAATCTTACTAATAAAGAATAATAAATTAATACACATCGACCACAAAAACACTCACAAAAATAAATTTTTTTTCTTTCTAATTAATTTCAAATACTTGGGGGAGAGAAGACAAATCCTAACACCAATCTACGCATAATCTGGACAGTGGACAACACTTAAGCATTCGTCAAATGCTCAGTTCGTCAGTTTGACTGACGAACGGCATTCAAGGAACGCTACCTTGAAGGCTATTTGGTTTCTGTCGCACTTCTGAGCACCCTTAGGGTATGCTGTGTGACAGGTGCGGCGCAGGATCGGCTCTATATCGTCCTGGGTCACCTGTCTCCGGAGCTCATTTAACTACGGCCAGCACACCCCAAACGTTAACATAGAGTGGGACAAAACAAATAGAAAACATTAAACAAACTCTAGTAAGACCTACCCTAATATCACATTCTATCACAAGTTATTTTGTCGTGGCGGCTACCACCAGGCTACGATAAACGATCGCGAACTTACCGTCATCTACAAGAAAACTTCTCATGTTTATGGATATTCCCTACTTCCGTCGTGCTTCTCGGATTCCACTACACGCTGCGCGATTATGAGCTACCTACTCGTGCCACATAAGACTTCAGCGGTGTGGGTCCTGAAGCCAAGGGAGTCCTTTTCTCTATACCTTCATTTATATCGTATTTATTTTTCTTTGATTACACACCGACTTCAAAGAAGCCGAGTGCTTCTTCAATTTGGGCGCCATATTGTTACGGAACTGCTTGTTTCTCAGTGGGCCTCGCCGGCTGGCTCATCGGATTCTCTGGGTGTAGTCCCATCCCTGGCCCGCAGTCCGCACAATCGATAACAACAAAGCTACACGTCTGTAGCAAAACAGACTCACACAACACTTTTCAAAAATGAACCATATAATCGATAACCAATATTCGGAACTGTTAACTCATGAACAAAATAAACAGCTGTAACAGCTATGAAAATGTAAACAACAAAGGTGAGACACTCACTATAAATTAACAAAAAACACTATTTATCCACCTTACTCTTCCAGATCGGGCCCCGGTTCCGGACCCAGCGTACCCGCCCTACCATGTGACGATCACCTACGCTCGTCTCCCTCATTTTGGCCACTAAATGGCCTACATTAGCCCGTGTCGGCCATCATGCCCACTCTCCCCAACAATATTACTTTAGACGGACATGCTTTCTTTCAATATGTGCGTATAATTGGTTGCGTTTTCTTAAAATTTATAACAATAATAATCATCGCTTATGGCATTTATCTTTGCAGCTATTTAGAATCTCATGCAAGTGGATATTTCGTTAACTTGACAGGTGCGTATAATGGTTTGTGTATTCTTATAATTATTGGCATTAATATTTCTGTTATTTCTTTCTAATTTGCATGAGGTCTCCATTCAGATAAATTAGTATTCATGCACGTGAACATTTCTTCTCCGGGTGCGTATTAATGTTGCATATATTTATACTTATGGACGAAGTGTATTAATTCCTAAATTTTTCTCTTATCTTATAGAATTCATTTTTTTATTTTTACAGCACTAAATGGAACAGGCGACGAAATACTACAAAGATATTGCTAGTCGCCGCAAAAGAAACACGCAAGGAGGCAATTTAGAGGCAAACGTTGCGCCCATTTAGGAACAATGTGCCCACACAAACACCTAAGACTGGGTATGTCACGATAATCAGTCGTGCAACAGGTAGACCTGTATCAAATCGCTTTATTCTACCTCACCCTACCTAAAGAGCTCTCTGGGGCTGGTAAGGGGCGATATAAATGGGTAATTCCAATTAGGTAAGTATGTGAGCATAGTTCGCGCAAGTGTTAATTTTAAATTTTTATATTTTACAGGCGCAGATGCATCACCTTTGGAGTTTCCCTCACCGTTCGCACTCTAAAGTGAAGCTCGGCGTAAGTGCCTATGTATGTATAATTTAAAAATACAAAAAAAAACTAAATTTAACGACAAAAAAAAGGTCTCGAACGAGGATGGGCAAAATGGAACGGACTCACTCGGAGGATGTGGGCGTGGTCTCGCCTGTGGCTGCTTCTTCGTTGTTGGAGCCCGGTCGTCGGTGGCTCGTCTCGTCGCCTTCAGGGTTGCGCCGACGCTTGGCTGGCGGCGTCGCGGATATGGCTGGTGTGCGCCGCTGAGCCGAATCCTGGTCTTTGGAATGTTTCGTGGGCCTCTCTGGTGCGAGCGCTGGTCCCTTTGTTGCCGGAGCCGTTAATTTTTGTTTTTTTTATTGGTTCGTCTCTCGTCGCACTTAAGTTTTGAGTTTTTTTCTTTTTATTTTTATATATTTTGTGACTCGAGCGGTTTAATTCACATATATTTATTAAATTGCAAAGAAAAAACAAAACCAAAATTTTTAATTGTCTGTTAAGTTATTCGTTATTACGCGCCGGCTTAACTTGCCAGATGGGAAAAAATTCGAATCTCTTGAGCCGATATGCAATATACAAATTTTATGCTGACTTCGAGCTGGCACGCCCGCCGTTAACCGCTGATCAAATCGAACTCCCTTTACATTTGAGCAGCAACATCATCGGTGCCGAATTCGGCACACGCATACATTGGCGAGGCGGGCACCGTTGCTGCCCATCTGCACAGCTGCATTTTTTTTGGGTCAATGGCCCAAATGAAGGCCAAGGGCATATCCAAGGGCATGCGATCCCCTCTCCTCATAGTCTCTTTAAGAGCGAACCGGGCGGCCAATAGCAATCGTCGCTTTTGGCGCCGTGGATCGAAAGTCTGGCGTTGCCACCCTTCAAAAATTTGGGCTCCGCCGTGGGCCCAGCTTCACCCCGTATACTCTGACCATATGACAAAAAGATATCGGCGTGGCCGATAATATCGCACGCAACCAACTAAGTAAACCCTCGGTGCTGCCGATAACGTCAAATGCAACAATTTTGCTTAAAATAAAAACAAGTAAGCGGTTCTAGTCGGGAGCTCCCGACTAGGGGATACCCTGAACCCTCTTCTTCCAACAACAAATGCAAATATATATACTATTCTAGAAGTTACATGTCAAGTTTGGTGACTCTAGCTCTTATAATTTACCAAAATTGCTTTAAATACAGGATTTCGATATACATTTCTATCGATAATTTGGCAACGAAGTAAGTTATCGATTATCGGAAAAACTCGATCTGCGCAGGCACTAGGAGCATCTACATCAAAAATTTCAAGTCTCTAGCTCTTATAGGTTCTGAGATCCTTGCGTTCATACATACGGACAGACGGACGGACGAACGGACAGACGGACAGACAGACGGACATGGCTAGATCGACTCGGCTTTTAATGCTGATCAAGAATATATATACTTTATGGGGTCGGAGATGCTTCCTTCTGCCTGTTACATACATTTGCATTTTGCACAAATACAATATACCCTTTTAACGCATTTTTAATGGGTTCAGGCAAAGACTATATAAACACTAAGATGAGTAACGCCTATACATTTGAATGCGACGCAAAATTTCTAGCCTGGCCCTTCATCTGGCCTTTGAGGCTTCGTACGACATGCCTGCCGACTGACTGTTCGTTCTCCAAAGACCAGTCGAACGAATGCCGAAGTCGCGGCTTGCTGATGCTGACACGAGCAACGAAGTTAGTCGCCAGCCTGCCTTCAGCAAAGCTGGTCGATGGTGCTTTGCGTCGCTTCGTTTTCGAAGTACATTGAGCGAAAAAGTTTAAAACTTACGATCGACGCAAAGTGCTTGTGCTTTATCCATGAAATGCATGCTTTAATAAAATTATATATTACTCTAGATACTAACGATTAATTTTACAGGAAAATTTAAGAATAAAATAATTTTTTCACAAGGCGCATCTTGTGCAATAACTACGATAAGAAAATATCACACATAGATTGATTTCACTTTTTTTTTTGAACAGTGTATGCTCGAGAAAAGTTCTTGTCTCAGCCAATGGCGTGCAAGCACCTTTGGTTGTATGCGTGAATTATGCATGCATAAGAACTTTAAAGTATGTATGTGTCGTTCTTCACTACGCTGGCTTAAGCTGGCAAGAAATGAATTTTGTTAGTTTTCTAGCGCTAATCACGACCTACCCCAATTTTGTATTCACATATGAGTGCATGTTGTGTACTGAGGTTGGCTCCGTAGAAAATATGTATTTTTAAGTCGATGCAAAATTGTTATATAATTTCTTTAAATTAAATTAATATTATTTTTATTCCCCAATTATAAAATAAAAAAAATTAATTAAAATTTAGTTTCCTCCTGCCTCCTCGCGGTGTTCCCTGGGTACCGACCATCGGTAGCTAATTTGAGCGGCGACTTTGTTCTTTATAATTCGAACAAAAATAATAAAATATAAAAAAATAAAAATTATTTAAATGTATCTTTGAAAACAACAAATTTGCACTTTTATTTCCTTAATTTATTTTGTATTACTTAAAATTAATAATTTAATTAATAATTTCAAATATAAAAAATTACATAAATATTTGCATCGACTTAAAAATACATATTTTGTACGGAGCCAACCTCAGTACACAAAATGCATTCATATATCAACACAAATTTGGGGTAGGTCGTGATCTGCGCTAGAAAACTAAGAAAATTGTTTCTTTGCCAGCCAGAGACTTTGCCAGAGCAGTGGATAACAACACATTCAAATATGCTGTTATGTATGTATATTCACACGCATACAAACATAATTGCTTGCACGGCCCTCATAGAGCCGAAGCTGAGAGCACATTCTATTTTTAGCTTTTTCGTTCTCTCGGCTGTGAGAGCGCAATGATACAGAGTTCGTTTTCGTTCTCAATTTTCAAAAAATCAAGCTGCATAGTAGCATTTCGTTATACGGCGTTACTCATCTTAGTATTTATATAGTCTTTGGTTCAGGGTATAAAAAAAAAGAAGTCATATTTCTGCAATTTCAATTCATCATAATTAATTTTGTTATTTAAGATAACTTTTAAATATTTAATTTTCTTTATTTGTTGTTTTTGAGCGCATAGTTATTGTCCTCCAATATTAAATAACAGTGTTAGAAAAGCCAATTCTTAGCATCTCTGACCCTACCTAAGACGGGCAGCAGGCAAAGCGCAAAAACCTCATATAAAATAATAAAATAACAAAAATATATTCTATGGTAATAATCAAACTTTAATAAACTATTTAAATATTTGCATCGACTTAAAAATACAGATTTTCTACCAAGCCAACCTCAGTACACAGCATGTATTCATATGTAAATACAATTTTGGGATAGCTCATGATCAGCGCTAGAAAACTAACAAAATTGATTTCTTTACCAGCAATACCAGGGCAGTGAACAAGAACACATACATACATATGTATGTAAATACATATTTTCATGTACTTATGCATGCATACATACAAACATACATAGGTGCCTTGAATGCCATTGGCTGAGACAAGAATTTCTATACATACACTGTCCAAAAACAATTGTAAAATCATTATATTTTCTGATCATAGTTAATGCAGAAGGTGCACTCTGTGATAAAATTATTTCATTATTAAATTTTCTTGTAAAATTTATCATTAGTATCTAGGGTAATGTATCATTCAAATAAGCATCAGCAACCCGCAACTTCGGCATTCGTTCGTCTGGCTTTTGGAAAACGAACAGCCTGCCGACTGGCATGTCGTGTGAAGTAGCAGTAGTAGTGAATGCGTCGCATTCAAATGTATGGGCGTTACTCATCTTAATGTTTATATTGTTGTTGCATTTGACATATCGACGACATCAATATTGCCCGTAATTGGTTGCGTTCTTTATAATCGGCCGCGCCGATATCTTTTGTCATAAGGGCAAGGTATCGGGGGGAAAGCAGAGCACACAACGGCGCTCAAATTATGGAGGGGCGCAACGCCGGGCTTGCGATCCACGGCGCCAAAAGGGGCGATTGCTATTGGCTGCCCGATTCGCTCCCAAAGAAATAATAGGGAAAGTGGATCGCATGCCCTTGAATATGCCCTTGGCCTTCATGTGGGCCGTTAACCTACAAAAAGCAGCTGTGCATATGGGCAGCAACGGACCATGTTTGAATGTATGCGTGTGCCGAATTTCGTACCTTCGCCCAATGTACAGCGCGAGAGTTCGACTTTGTCAGCGGTCAACGGCGGCCGTGCCGTGCTCGGGAACGAATTAAAGATCTTCCATTTTTCATGCCGGCCCGATGATAAAATATTCTAGAAAAGTTTCAAATCAGGCAAACTAAGCCGATATGTACAATTGAATTTAACGGGATTTTGTTTCGGTTTAATAATGAAAATTGAATTAAAAATTAAAACGACAAGAGATAAAGGAAGCCGTATACAGCTAAGTGACACACACGACAGACCCAGATCAGCCATAGAAGAAAAGGCCACGAAAATAAAAACAATCCGAGCGGATAGTTGTCCAATGCAAGGGTCCTTTTTTCTTTCTTGCTGCCCTGCAACGCATAAAATAGAGCATTAGATAGAATTAAATCTTGCTACTACCTTAGTACCTAAGGCTTATTTAAAAGATTCATATCAATTATACACTGAAGGGAAACGGGCCAAGATCTATTGTCGCGGACCGTAACAAGAAACTTCGATTATTAAATGCGTGCACGTGCAGTACACACATACATATATATATATATATATATCCAAAATGTAAATACAATATTTTACTACTTGTGTAGGTCTGTTTTGCTACAGGCGTGTAGCTTTGTTGTTATCGATTGTGCGGACTGCGGGCCAGGGATGGAACTACACCCAGAGAAACCGATGAGCCAGCCGGCGCGGCCCACCGAAAAACAAGCAGTTCCGTATCAGTGTCTTTGGTTAGTGCTTCTGGCTATCGAATAATAATAAATATCCGATAATAAATACCTACATCGCTTAAATCTCATGCTAAGTATTTATTACAATCCTTGCAGTTGCGAGGAAACTACAATTATAAAATATATTTGGTTATTAGACATTCATATTCTTATGTTATAAAAAACAACAGCAGGGTATTCACGCAATATCGTAAGTTCCACGTAAACTATGAATGTAGCAAATCACATGAAAATATTTTGCAAGAAAATAAAGATTTATGTATGATTTCTAATTCTTTACTAACATTTTTTTTTTTTGGTTTAAGTAATTTGACCCCTTTCATAAGATAATTCTTCCATTGCAGCAATAACATTTTAATTTTCAAGTCAATCCAGCATACCTTGTTGGCTGTGTGATAATGTCATGCATTATAAATGTGCGGGTTACACTGGTCTTGTGGGGGATGCTGTTGCCAAACGAAATGGTTTGCACTATAGTTGCGACTCGTGTAGGGAGATTGATGGTGAAATGCGGGCGTTTATGCGTCAGACCAGGAGTGGCTTTAGGGGTCTGATTGTTGGTTTTCGTAAACTTAACGATCAGCTCACAGCCCTGGACACCCAATTTAATAGCCTAAAACTGTTAGATGAGTCTCCGGGGCCTAAAAAGCCCACTCCTTGTGGTCTGCCGTTGCCTAATACCCTTCAGCCTCCGACTGCTATTCAGCAGCCTACTACACCGATTACACAGCAGCTCATCTCGTTTGTTACTCCGGTAGCTGTGAGGTCTGTTGTGGACACTGATTCTGTCCCGAAAAGTGTGACATCGGCACGAGAAAAACCAGTCGAATTATCCGTGTGGTCCGCTGTCGTGGGTGTTCCGAAAAGGCGACAGCAACAATTAAATTTACAACAGCCGTTAGAAGGCTCGTCGTCCGGACTACCGGCTGTTGTAGGTACCATAGTTAATAGTGTTCCCACTGTCCTACCTGTGGCACCTAAGCCTCTAGTCGGTGTTCCACCAAAGAGGCTTATTTTTGTTTATAGGCTTGCCCCTCACTTTTCATCAGATGAGGTAAAAGCCTTTATACAGGCAAAAATTCAAGCCCAAGGTATACTGGTGGAGAAATTTAAGTTCGCTTATGAAAGGGATATTGCCTCCTTTTAAATAAGTGTTCCGCCAGAAATATTAACTGATATTTGTTGTAAAGAGTTTTGGCCGGAGCACTTAATAGTCAAAGAATATAAGGCCAAAAAGAAAAATCGGACTCCGATTTTATTACCACCTATTTCTAATGGCGCATCAACTTTAGTTGCTGCGTCAATAAACTAATTCCATCTTTCGAGCTTGCCTACCAGAATGTAAGAGGTCTTAAATCTAAACTCGCTAGACTGTATTTAGACTCTTTTGCTTTTAATTTTCAAATTATCTCTTTTACTGAGACTTGGCTGAAGCCGGACATCTCAGACTCCTCAATTTTTACCTCCAAATACACCGCTTATAGATGCGATCGAGCTTCCCGTATCGGAGGAGGAGTACTTATAGCTTTCGAGTCTGCTCTTTCGTCGGAACGCATTGATCTTCCCATCTCAGAGATTGAGTGGCTGTAAGAGTTGTATTTGGTACTTTTTCTATCTTTATTACATGTTCATATTTACCTCCTCTATCTAATTTGTCTACCTATCAAACCCATCTTCATGCTATTAAATCTGTCTCCTCCCTACTTTCTGATAGAGACCTTTTAGTAGGGGACTTTAATCTTCCTGTTGTCGAGTGGTCATCGCAATCAGACTCAAACTTTCTGATGCCGTCATCGTCAAACGAATTTATTGATGGTCTACATGAATTGTCCTTACGGCAGGTTAATCGTGTGCGCAATTCAAGAAACAGATCTCTTGATCAAATTTTCGTGTTGGATTCGTTCAACAGTGTTGTGCAGAAGACCCTTCCTGAAGACCCTTTTCATCCAACTCTGGAACTGGTCATTGATTTACCAGCCCGAGTCCCTATCAAGGAACCGGAATTAGCTGAACGTATGCGTTGTTTCAGAAAGGCTGATTTTCATAAGCTAAATGATCTTATTCTGCAAGTCGACTGGTCCCAACTGTACAATTGTGCAGACATTGATGTTGCCTTGAAACTTTTTTATGACACATTGTACTCGATTTTTTATGTCTGCGTTCCTGGCCTGATAGGCCTCCCTGGTTCTCAAATGAACTGATGAGGTTAAAAAACGTGAAGTCGACGTGTCATAAAAAATTTAAGAAATCGGGAAATCACTCTGATTTCTCCTGCTATGCAGTTTCCCGATCAAATTTTTCCACCCAAAATTCCATCTGCTATAAGAATTACCTTCGGCGTTGTCGCCTTCAATTTTCACATAATCCTAAGCAATTTTTTAACTTTGTCAATTCTAAACGAAAGACATCTACTTTGCCTTCTTCGGTTAAGTTTGCAGATGAGTGCGCGAACACTGATCCAGGCATAGCCGATCTGTTCGCAAACTTTTTTCAAACTACCTACTCCTCCTCTAGGTATAATAAAAATCAGACTTATCCTTATCAGTTACAGAGGTCAAACTACATCTTTAATCCCATTATTACCGAAAGTTCGCTTCTTAGCGACCTTAAAACTATCAAGCCGGTTTACTCACCGGGCCCTGATGGTGTTCCTGCCTGCGTGCTTAGATACTGCGCTGCAGCATTATGTAAACCTGTTTTAAAACTTTTTGAATTGTCCGTTAACACTTCATCTTTTCCGAACATTAGGAAGGAATCATACATTATCCCTCTCCATAAGAAAGGAAGTAAGTCCGATGTCGAAAACTATAGAGGTATTTCCAAATTATCCGCTATACCTAAAGCTTTTGAGAGAATTATAACATCTCAACTGCAGCATTTATGTAGTTCTATTATTTCACCTTCCCAGCATGGGTTCGTGATGCGCAGATCTACAACCACTAACCTTCTTGAGTTTACTTCGTTTGTAATTGATGGGTTTAAAAAAAGAAAGCAGACTGACGTCATCTATACTGATTTCAGTAAGGCTTTCGACTCTGTCAACCATTCCTTGCTGCTTCATAAATTAAGCCTTCTCGGCTTCCTAGTCAATCTTTTGAACTGGATTTCAGAGTATTTGCGTGACAACCCAAAAGGTTCTTTTCAGAAATTCATTTTCTATACTTATTCTGGTGACTTCCGGTGTTCCTTAAGGTAGTCATCTTGGCCCGCTACTCTTTACTCTTTTCATCAATGACCTTCCTTCGATACTGTCTCACTCTCGAGTATTAATGTATGCTGATGATGTAAGATTATGCCTTGCATATAAGGATATGGCATCATGTTATCTCTTACAAGCGGACATTGATGCGTTTCAGGCTTGGTGCCTAGCCAACCTGTTAAACTTAAACTGCTCTAAATGTAAGGTAATGACCTTCTATAGAAGCCGTCCTCAATTGGTTTCTTACATCCTTGATAGCATACCGTGTAGATCGAGCGTGTTAATAGTACTTCTAATGAAGTTAATGATCTAGGTGTCATCCTTGATCATAAACTTTAATTCGACTCTCATGTTAATACCGTGGTCAACAAGGCCAGAATAGTTATGGGTTTCATCAAGCGATGGTCGAAGGAGTTTGACGATCCGTACACGACAAAACAACTTTATACATCTTTGGTACGACCTAATTTTGAGTATGCCTCATGTATCTGGTCACCACAATATGCTACCCATCAGGACAGAATTGAATCCGTTCAGAAACCATTCTTGTTGTTTGCCCTTAGTGGCTTAAATTGGGATCCTCGTGTGCGGTTACCGTCATACTCCAGTAGACCTCTGATGATTAACCTTCCTTCTTTAATTAATCGTAGAACCATGCTGGGTGTAATATTTATTCATAAATTAATTACTGGTGAAATCGACTCTTCTGTGTTGACTAGCCAATTAAATTTCTCTATCCCTACTAGACTAACACGTAATTTTGTACCTTTATCGCTTCAATTTTGCTCAACTAATTATGCCTTGCATGAACCGTTCAGGGTTCTCTGTGACGACTATAAACTATTTAGCAAGTAGATAGTCCTATTTTTATTTGTAATTGTATTTGTACACATACTCGTAGTTTGTATCGATCTTTTTTTAATATTTTTGTTTTCATATTTACTTTGCATTTCGTGTCGTACGTTACACGAATGCGCCCCTCGGTCGGTTGGGCGGGAGGTGGGATGCAGTACGTTGCATCGGGATTCGCGTTAATTGTCTGGTATGTTTCCAGTTGAATTAAAGCTGTTTAATATAACTATGGTTCGAATTGCGCAAGGATTTATTGTTGTACGCGGTCGAAAGTTAATATGGCATTTAAGACACTGCGTGAATACCTTGCTGAAATTTACACATTGAGCATAACTCTTCACCTGTCACATTGCACCCAAATGTTCGATAAGTGTTGTATAATAATATAATAATAGCCTCTGTCCACTGAACACATTACTTACACATTTCTGAAAGTATCACATTTTTGCAAAATGTGTAAAATGCGGCCTGTGCGTTTTCCTATAAGCAAACCCATTTCACACATTTTTCATGTCATATTATTAAAAAATGTGTAAATTCGCCCCAAACATTTCGATTATTTTGCGATGATTAATCGAGATTTCTATCGATGTTGTGAAATATAAGACAGTATCATAATATAATATCATATAAACAGCTGATATATCGAAGAAGGCAAGCGGCAACTGTAAATAAGAAATTAAAAAATTATAATAATCTCACAGTTTTTAGAATTTAAACATGGAGCTCTTACATCGAGTTCGCATTATTTAAATTTTGGAACAAAAACTATGGGGCGCTTATGTAAATTAAAGCAACTCGATCAGCTGTTTATTTAAAGAAGCGGTACTTTTCCCACTCACATGTTACCGACAACCGGTGGTACACCAATATGTGAAATTTGAATATGTGACATTTCTAAAGCCAGTGGACTGAGGATATTAATTTATTGCAAAAACCTATTTCTAATTATTTAAACGTGATAAATAAATTTAATCTGATAATTTTCATTTAAAATGGAAAAACGTTCAATATATTGCTTACTTAAATTTTGATAGATCTTATGTAGTTTCTAAAACTATGCCACGAGTTTTATACGACAATCATAAAGGGAATACCTCTAGTTTAATTGTATGATAAGAAAAAAATTCTGAAAAATGTTCGATAACAGTATGTCGTGTAATGGTCAAGTAATCGCCGGCTTATTTTGGGCGACGTGGCTAAATTGCTTTGCAGTGTTCTTAAAGTGTAGTTTTAAAATCTGCGTTTAAAATGAACCGGAACTCAAAAATATTAAATAATAAGATTGCTGGCTATAGTAGTCTTATCACATTTGTCGTCTTACTGATTGCATGGATAGCCGGATTTTCATCTCGTTTGTTTGCCGTCATACGATTCGAATCAATAATTCACGAATTCGATCCATGGTTCAATTACCGAGCAACTGCCTACATGGTGCAACATGGCTGGTATAAGTTTCTTAATTGGTTTGATGAAAGAGCCTGGTATCCACTAGGCCGCATAGTTGGTGGTACTGTGTACCCTGGATTAATGATAACTTCTGGCAGTATCCATTACCTATTGCACATACTGAATATTCCTGTGCATATACGAGACATATGCGTATTTTTGGCACCGGTTTTCAGTGGCCTCACATCCATTTCGACGTACTTACTAACAAAGGAACTTTGGTCGCCCGGCGCTGGTCTCTTTGCGGCAAGTTTTATTGCTATAGTGCCCGGATATATCAGCCGATCCGTGGCGGGTTCCTACGATAATGAAGGCATCGCCATATTTGCACTTCAGTTCACTTACTTCCTATGGGTGCGATCTGTTAAAACTGGATCCGTATTCTGGTCATCTGGTGCAGCGATTTCCTACTTTTACATGGTTTCCGCTTGGGGTGGATATGTGTTTATAATCAATTTGATTCCACTGCATGTTTTTGTGTTGCTTATAATGGGGCGATACTCCCCGCGACTTCTAACAAGCTACAGCACATTCTACATTCTCGGACTCCTGTTCTCAATGCAAATACCGTTTGTGGGATTCCAGCCAATACGCACAAGTGAACATATGGCGGCTATGGGAGTTTTTGTACTGCTCATGGCCGTTGCTGCTCTGCGTCACTTGCAATCTGTATTATCACGAAATGAGTTTAACAAATTATTCATTGTTGGTGGATTCCTGGCGGCTGCTCTTGTTTTTGTCGCAGTCGTTGTGTTAACGTTGATGGGGGTCGTAGCGCCATGGAGTGGACGATTTTATTCTCTCTGGGATACAGGCTATGCGAAAATTCATATTCCCATTATTGCATCTGTTTCGGAGCATCAGCCAACTACTTGGTTCTCATTCTTCTTCGACTTACATATTCTTGTGTGCGCATTTCCGGTTGGGCTTTGGTATTGCGTGAAGCAGATAAATGATGAGCGAGTTTTTGTGGTACTATACGCTATAAGTGCTGTCTACTTCGCGGGTGTGATGGTCCGTTTGATGTTGACACTAACTCCAGTTGTGTGCATGCTCGCTGGCGTTGCCTTTTCCGGACTATTAGACGTCTTTCTTCAAGAAGATTCATCTAAACGAATGTCAAATGCAATCAACTCTCTACAAGAATGTGATGAACAGGACGAATCATTAGAAAAGAAAAGTTTATACGATAAGGTAAATCAGTATAAATATGATCTTGCATAAGTCGCAATTTTATAACTATAGCCTTGCGAGGTAAATAGACCCATTTATATTCCATATTCATGCCCTTATATCGGTCAATAAAAACCGAAACTAAAAACGCAATTCCAATAGTGTTAGCAAAACTGCAGCGTTAACAACGCATTGTGTATGTGTGCTTTTGTGAATGGTTAAAGTTAAAGGTAACTAGGCGCGAGGATAGACAGTCATTTCCGACTAGAACACTTTAACTTGCCTGAAGAAATTAAAATAACTAACTTTGTTAGAAGCAGTTTTCACATTGGCGAATTGCTACGATTTATTCCCTTTAGAATCAAATTGGTGACAATTCAAAAAATATTGCACTTTTAATTAAATAAACAAGCTAACATGCCAAGCCTATTTTAAAAAAATGAAACGCAATATCGGACTAGTTTTCATGATTCAGCTGGAAGTACCTCCTTTTGACAATGACAATTATATACTCTACCTTACAAAATTCTCAATGATCGAAGTTTCAAGTTTTCTCTGATCGGCTGCCAACCTATTTTCAAAGCTCTACCTGTATTGCAAAATTGGCGAAACAAGGCTGTGTGAAAGTTGCTTGCCTTTCATCAGGTTCTTTTCAAAATTATCTTCCAAGAGCTTGGTAAAAATTTAGTGACGGGTCTTAAATTTTTCAAAATTTAGCCTCATTGGATGTTAGATTCTATATTGGATAGGGCGAGAATAAATTTATCGGCAACAAGCTTTTACGCAAAGAAGTCATGGACGACCCCATAAAATATATATATATTCTTGATCAGTATCATATCGATCCACTATACCCTGCAGCTGCCACAGGAATGATCGGTTGAAAATAAGGTTCTTGCATATCATGTGACTGCCTTAAAAAGAAAGAGGAACCAATACAAAGTTTTATGACGTTAACTTGGAAACAGAGAGACTAGTTCGCATAGAAACAGACGGACGTGGCTATATCAAATCGGCTGTTGATGCTGATATAGAATATATATATACTTTATGGGTTCAGAGATGTTTCCTTCTATGCGGTAGACATTCAATGAAAAATGATTTTTAGCATATATATTTAAAAGAATATTTAATCAATTTCCTTTTTTTTTATATTAAATGTAACTAATGCTTACAGGCCGGGAAGTTAAGACATCGCACCAAACAGGATCCCACGCACGACAGTGGAATTAGCTCCAATTTAAAAAGTATTGTTATATTGGCGGTTTTAATGATACTGATGATGTTTGCTGTTCATTGTACATGGGTAACTAGTAATGCGTATTCAAGCCCATCAATAGTTCTCGCTTTTCATAATAGCCAGGATGGGTAAGTAGAATATTTTTATTTAAATTCAGAATTCAAAACTAAACAAGTTTTTATATCGTTAAACACTTGTCGACTTATAACTAAAGACACACAAATGGCGCGTTAGGCAACAGCGACGTTAAAAGCTATTTGAAAAATAAAATAATGCAAACAATTTAAAACTATTATTAGCGTTATTGTATCCATTTAAAAAAAAAAATTTAATTTGCGCGTGTTGGTCTATTTACATTACATATGCAAGGGAACCAGAATATTACCGGTATCAGAATTTCGAATTCAACACTCTTGTTTGTTTGTTTCGAATTCAACACTCTGCTTAGTATATTCTTAACGCCTTAATTCAATGGTGTATCAGAGTACTAGGATCTGCTATCCCAAGGTCCTTACTATAGTCCAATAGAGTGAGAAAAGTTACTCTACCTTCATCTATTTTTGCTAATGTTCTCAACAAATGAAAAGATTTTTAGAGAAACCAGTTTATTTATCTTTAAATATCAAGTTTATTTTCGTAATGCCATCAATTGATCGAGGATTTTAGATAGGTATGATAGAGCTAGATGTAAGGATGGGAATTATTTTGTAAGGATATGTTACCTTTCTCTATTGCAATTTTTATTTCTATTTTGAATCAGGAATATTGTTAAGGCTTTAAGTGTTGCTTAGTAGGAGAACAATACAAATTCCAGATGGGAATCAGCAGTCGTCAAAATAATAGATAATATCCCAGTCATAATCTAGGAATTCAATATTTTACCGTCCTTAGTAGATGCTTGTCACTTGCTTTAAATATGTGAATAATAATTGTTTGTCCTAACAGAGTGGTGCTCAACGTCCAGACTAAACCGTAATGGCTAGGATGCTCACATTTTTACTGTAATTACTTCATGTTATAACAGTGCACGCTGAGAAGCGGCTTTGGGAAATACCAGGCAATTGTGGAATATCTTGGAAAGCACTTGCATGAACATTTTTTGTTTGCTATCTGATCGACCTTAAACTCGTTTTTAAAGATCCATGTTCCTAATTTATTCAGGTGCCCTGATCCATTTTACAAAACATTTCAGGTAGAATTTTAAATATTGTGATGCCCTTATGCCCACTAATGCTTTTGGAAGTATTTCTATCTATTGGACCATAGTGTTCTACATGAATCATTCTGATCAAAATTCGTCGTACTCGTTTGATATCGGTTTTTAAAATGGTATCAAATTCTGAAAAAAAAGCTTATCGTAGAACTCATTCATAGTGTTGATAGCGCTCCCGGACATTCGCATTTTGGATGTATGGTCAGCACTTATGCCGTAAGACGGCAACCTTCAAGTCACTGACTTGCGATTTTGTTATGAATATATATATATATATATATATATATATATATAATTTTACGATGTGCATGCATGAATACACTGCAAGATATAAACGAAATCTTATCAAAGCATACGTTTTGACAAGTGTTTCAAATTCGGAATAATGCGATTTGAATTGTTCAGTACTTCTCTTTAAAAATAATTTTTTTTGTATCCGAAAAATTTGATGCTGCTTTTCATAATTCCAAAGTAAATATAATTTATTTTTAATAATTCGTAATATAACTTTTAAAAAATTCATATGAACGGTAATATTTTCTATTGTTGATCAGACGGTGCGGTAAATTATTATTCTAAGAGTTTTTTATACCCGCAATCGATTAAAATGGACAAAAGTAGTTTTGTGCAAACATATGTAACAGGCAGAAGGAAGCATATCCGATCCATAAGATATATATATTCTTGGTCAGCGTCAATATAAGAGCTAAAGACTTGAAATTTGAACGTTGGTCCGCTATAAGTTTGTTTCCGATTATCGATAACTTATCCCGTTTCCAAGCAATCGATATTTAAATCCTGAGCGAATGTCTTAGGTTAGAGTCACCAATATTGACAATTAGCTTAAAGAAGAGAATATACAGGTCAAATATCTTTTGTTTTATAGATTCAAATTCCGGCGAAATAACGTTGCGAAGAAAATGAAACTGCTGACCCTTTCCAGATTTGGGAGACAGCTTTTCATCAAAGTACATTGAACATTCTTCATATTCATTCTTCGTACTGCCATTTTCAATTTACTGGGATTCCTTTTCCGATTGTAGAGCCACACCCTTTTTGTTACCCTCATTGCAAATACAGCCCGCAAAATGGTGTTATCCAAATCATATGCCGCTCTTGTCAGGCAATTTCGATAAGATTTGGATGAAGTATAAGTATGAAGTAAAGTGTAAGAAAGCAGACTAATTATTTTGCTTCAAGACAAAACCCTTAAATCTGAAGCTTGACACCTAAAGTTCTCATATTTCCATTCGTAACTCTAATTTATTCTTGTTATACCCTGAACCCATTGAAAATGGGTAAAAAGGGTATAATGTATTTTTGCAAATGTATGTAAAAGCAGATACCATACTCTACTGTATAAAAAATATATTTTTGCACATATACTTATTTCGATAAGTTGAAAACAACATAAATGACGGGCTTGGTACTATATCTTGATAAACAAAAAAGTTTTTCATACGAGAACTTCTAATAATAACTCGATGTAGATATTTACAGATTTTCTAAGGAAAATAAAGTAATTAATAAAGACCGAGTTATGTCCTTATATCTTCACAAAAAAAATGGTTTCCATACAAGTATCTAGTATTCGACCGAACATTACTATGACGGCTCTATTGTCAATATATGTACTGTCTGCAACAGAAAACCTGATTCGTGCAAAGTTTCTAACCGCTAGCTTTAAAACTGACAGACTAGTTCGCATAGAAACATGAGTATAAAAAAGACACTCCAGTAGATTACAAAGTGGCCTGTTTGAGGTAATCCTTATTTTTACCTCTCGATGTCGCGGCTAGTTGACGATTCTAATCTGCGCCGTTTCGGTTTCGAAGTAAATTGAGCGGAAAACCTTTGTACTTATGATCAACGCTTGGTACTTTTGCTTAATTCGTAATGTGTATGCTTTATATGAATAATATACACTCCGTGTCATCATGTGAGCACACCCCCGCCGTCAATGGTTTAGGCTCATAATAAGCCAAACCGAAAAAAGCTTAAATTTAAACATTTTTTACGTTGAAAGTCTATTTAATGGTTATTTTAACATATTTTAATATTTTTTTCCTTAATGTTTTGAAAAATAACAACTGAAAAGACAGTTCAACTTTGGTCACCAGGTTAGCGCCTCCTACTTTTTATACCCTGAACCCATTAAAAATGGGTAAAAGGGGTATTATGTTTTTGTGCAAAATGCAAATGTATGTAACAGGCAGAAGGAAGCATCTCCGACCCCATAAAGTATATATATTCTCGATCAGCATCAATAGCCGAGTCGATCTAGCCATGTCCGTCTGTCTGTCCGTCCGTCCGTCCGTATGTATGAACGCAAGGATCTCAGAACCTAAAAGAGCTAGAGACTTGAAATTTAGGTGCTCTTAGTTCCTACGCAGATCGAGTTTGTTTCCGATAATCGATAACTTGCCCCGTTTCCAAGTAATCGATAAAAATGTATATCGATATCCTGTTTTTTAAGCAATTTTGGTAAATAATAAGAGCTAGAGTTACCAAACTTGAAATGTTGCTTCTAGAAAAGTATATATATATCGATTATCTTTCATTTTATACCTATCGCCACCTCCCCGCTACTCTCTATCTATAAGCGCGCGCTGCATTTGGTGTTGGAATATGAGGGTTCAGGGTATCCCCTAGTCGGGAGCTCCCGACTAGAACTTACTTACTTACTTACTTACTTGTTTAACTTTAAAATGCAGGGAATGCTCGAAAAAAAGTTGTGTATTTTTCATCAACCCTGTATTTATATAATTGAAGTAAAATATTATTAATCAAAATCGATGGACACATAGCGAAATTAATATGGTAGACGATTTCTTTTTGGAGTAGATGAGGTCTTTCCAGAATTTTTTACAAAATTATTGTTCTGACTGAATTTATTTGTTTGACTGACTGACTGTTTGATTTTGTAATCAAAAGAATATTTTAATGCATCATCGCCCAGCATGTTCTTTTTCCACACTGTTTCATAGTCAGCGACTGCTGACCAACAATTTAAAAATGTCAAGATGTACAACGCGGAGTAACGAAGCCGAATTTCACGGTTGACATTTAATAGCGCTATGATGAGCGAGCTGTTTCACTGGAGGGGCAGAAAGGGGCATCGAGTTGGTTGAAATTATTGATGAAAGAGCGTTGTTGCAATATTGTTAATTATCTATATATCTTATTATGGGCTATAAATTTAGGGGTTATTACAAAATGAGTTTTGCTTATAGAGGAGGTATAATTGTATATCGTATTGGGTAAAAAAGTACTTACAAATTTAGAAACGCCAAAAAGACTGGTCAAGGGGTTTAAGAAATTAAAAACGTTGATGCAATTTCTTTTTAATATGGAGTATGCACAGCCAATTTTTAGAATTTATGTTATGTTATTGGTACGGCGGTTTGTGTGGTTGTGTATTTTATCAAAGAGTGAGGCAAACATTACAATGCTATTTTACTTTTCACTTAGTTTTGTGCATCTATGCAGTTTAAATATTTTGTTATCAGCGAAATATTTTTAATAAGCTTCTTGTACTTTTTTAAAAATGTCGCTGTATTACGCATGTTTTGTTAGATTTTAATATCAACGTTGACCGGGTTGAAATGTAGGTTAAAATCTTTCAAGTGTTTTTCTGCTAATGGGAGTTTTGTTGGGAAGAAAGTATTGTGACGCTAACTGTGGCATTTTCTGAAGTTATGTCGTTAAAGTTAACATCGGCATGGGGTTGAATTCGTCAGCGGCTACGTTCTGGGAAGCTTTGTTTGTAAACAAATTTTTATTCCTAATAAAGTAGTTGTACTTTTGTCGCTTGTTGAGAATGGTTGTGAGTTCCATGTTAATGGTTTGTGGTCTGATTATAGAATACATTTTTTTTCCAAATATGTCAAGTCTTTTATGTTTTACAGCTGAGTGCAGAAGTGATAGTATTCTTTTTCTGCAGCTGCGTGTCGGACATATCCGGTGGACAGTTTTTTTTCGTTTTTTATTGATTCCTGGGATAATACAGCGCCAATGGTAAATTTACTCGCATCGGTTAATATTAAGTGTTCCTTAAAGTTAGGGTATATTAAAATTGGGTCTTTACACAGCAATGTTTTGAAAAAGTCGAATGTTCCCGAAACTTGTTTATGGACAATGACTGGTTTTGAGCCGTAGAGTGTTTTGTAATACGGGCAAAGTTTTTAATAAATACTCGGTAGAAGCCGAATGCTCCTATTCTTTGGGGTGAGTAGTTTTCTATGCATTATCTCTATATATAAAACTGTGTCCTGACTTATTGACTGACTGGTTGGTGATCAACGCACAACCCAAACCGTAATAGCTTGGAAGTTGAAATTTTCACTGTAGTTATTTTATGTGATGTAGTGCACGTTAAGACGGGGTTTCGAGAAATTCTACCCGCAAGAATGGAAAATTGGCGAAAAACGTTTGTATGAAACTTTTTTGTTTACCATCCAATCGGCCTCAATTTAAATTTTTAAGATCTTTGTTTAAATTCATATGAGGGGTGTTTCACACTTTTCCAAAAATGAGGTCAAACAGTTGGTGGGTGACGTTTCGCGCTCAAATTCATTTTCAAGGATCTATATGCAAAATCATTTGAGACGTGTTTCACATTTTTCGCAGAATCAAAGCATCCTCGGTAGAAATGCGATTCTAAGATGGTTTTGGTGAAGTTTTTGGGTTGGTTCGATCTGCTTCAAACTTATTTTCAGAGATATAAGAACTAAATAAATACGTGGGTAATCAGAGAAAAATGTTTGTACGAAACTTTTTTGTTATTTTCAAAGACCTTTGTTTAAAATTATTTGGGGGTGTTTCACCCTTTTTGGATATCCATCCCTCCTTGTTGGAAATGGGGGTGAAAGATTTTGTGGGTGACGTTTCGCCCTCAAATTCATGTCCAAGGATCTACATAAAAAATCATTTGAGACGTGTTTCGCAAAATCAAAGCATTCTCGGTGGAAAGTTCTATTCAAAGATTTTTTCGACTTGCTTCAAACTTATTTTTAAAACTCTACATAATAATTTAATGAATACGAGTTTCAGCGATTTGGGACACTCCACCCGCAACGGTGGAAAATTGGCTGAAAATGTTTGTATTACCGTCCGATTAGTATCAAAATCATTTTCAAAGCTTTTTGAGAACACTTGTTTTATACATACATATATACATATATCTTATATTTTATACATATATTTATATTTATATCATTCGGATTTGAGCTTACCCCGTCTTGGGTAACAATACGCCCAATAAGTTGACTGCTTTACGTAGACAGTCGGATTCCGCAGTTCGAATTTTGGAGCTTGCAGCCCTTTAAAATGATGGAATCTACGGATCAAGGGTTGAAGAATAACTATCTTTTACAAATTAATCAAGGATAACGATTATATTTGGGATGGGGGAACGATCGGTGAGAGGCGATTTCTTCGTAACGACCCAAATTTCGGCACTCCAGGGGGAATATCTAGTCTTGATACTTAGGGGTATCAGTATGCTTTAGCGTAGAATGGTTTATCGTCGTAAAAGGCACAACGTCATGTTCTAAATATAGTTCTTGGTCTTCGCACAAAGAATTGACTACCTCCATCAAATTTACCCTCTCTGATATTACTGGCTATCCGACTGCAGTAGAAGTCTCCTTGTTTTATTGAACAGGGTCGGTTAAAATATTTATACATTTCGTGTACTGAATTATGGAAATTTTAATTAAAGTTCAGCCAATTTCAATTGTTTTGAAACATGCTTAGTCGGCCCATTTTAAATAACCTTTGCCCAATTGTGGTAAATAAGGTGCTAGTTGGGACATATTATCTTGGATACCTTTATTCTTTGTAAAGAAAAACGGGAAAGAATGGCTATCTGATATAGGTATAGCAGCTATATGATATAGTATAGAAACAGACAGACGGACATGTCTATATCGACTCGACTGTTGATACTGATCAAGAATATATATATTTAGATGTCTCCTTCTGTGCGTTACACATTTCACGACAAAATTATAATACCCTCTGCAAGGGTATAAAGATTATACTGTCCTACACTGTTCATAGCCTTCCTGAATAATTGGATACTTACAAGCTTTAATTCGTTTTTTTAATAGGTTCCCTTAAGTTGAAAAATGTATGTATTTAAAAAAAAAATCAATATAGTTTTGTCTTTGCATTAACAGCAATAATATGTTAGTCTCAGTTGTTTATTCGGTCCGTCAGTTTAGCTCTGATCCTTGTTATAGCATAGAGAAGTCGTTATAAACGCAAGTTATCAAGGAACATTTGCAATTCCCGAAGAACAACAGCTTCTGTCAATTTAAGTTTCGTTATCTTTTCCAACGATTTTGTTCCTAATAATAGCTTTTAGTAGTAGTAGGCCTTACAATCGTAATGCATTTTTATACCCTGAACCCATTAAAAATGGGTAAAAGGGGCATTATGTTTTTGTGCAAAATGCAAATGTATGTAACAGGCAGAAGGAAGCATCTCCGACCCCATAAAGTATATATATTCTTGATCAGCATCAATAGCCGAGTCGATCTAGCCATGTCCGTCTGTCTGTCCGTCCGTATGTACGAACGCAAGGATCTCAGAACCTATAAGAGCTAGAGACTTGAAATTTTAAATGTAGGTGCTCCTAGTTCCTACGCAGATCGAGTTTGTTTCCGATAATCTTATAATAACTAAATAATAACGATAATAACTTGCCCGTTTCCAAGTAATCGATAAAAATGTATACCAAAATCCTGTTTTTTAAGCAATTTTGGTAAATAATAAGAGCTAGAGTCACCAAACTTGACATGTAGCTTCTAGAAAAGTATATATACATCAAGTGTCTTTCATTTTATACCTATCGCCACCTCCCCGCTACTCTCTATCTATAAGCGCGCGCTGCATTTGGTGTTGGAATATGAGGGTTCAGGGTATCCCCTAGTCGGGAGCTCCCGACTAGAACTTCTTACTTGTTTTCAGTTGTCCTGGGGACCCGTCAAAGTTAGGTTATTCCTTGATAAAGACAAACTTAACAGTGAGACCTAAAGAGGTTGAAATGTTAGTAGAGTAGGTCCCGACGCGGTGGTAGGGGAGGATCTTAATGCGTTTCCGGAATACATTATCTTCTTTCTGTTCTGGTGGTTCAAAAACTAAATTACCTTGTCATCTTATTCTGTATTATGTATTGTGATATTATTTTTAATGTTTTATCTTGTGTGTATATTAATTTATTTATGGTCGACAAAATGAGTGCCAACCGAATTATAAGTGTAAGAGTTTAAAAATAAAATTTACTTATAATGCAAATATGTCAAATAGCGTCACCTACACGATAGAGGTATTTTATTTGCACTACCGGCCGGCTATTTTTCCCAGTGATGTTATTACAGTCTAGGTGTAGAAGTAAACTATTATTCTTGAGTAAAAATTAAAAACAATCTTAATTGACTATATTTTTTTTTGAATATACAATAAAAAGGAAAAAAGAGAAAAAAAATTATTAATAAAGAAATAAAAGTTGTCTTTAGGTGAGAGGATAGAGAGAAGAATTATTAAACAAGTAAAAGGTTCTAGTCGGGAGCTCCCGACTAGGGGATACCCTGAACTCTCATATTCCAACACCAAATGCAGCTCGCGCTAACAGATAGAGAGTAGCGGGGAGGTGGCGATAGGTATAAAATGAAAGATAATCGATATATATATACTATTCTAGAAGCTAAATGTCAAGTTTGGTAACACTAGCTCTTATTATTTACCAAAATTGCTTAAGAAACGGGATTTCGATATACATTTTTTATCGATTACTTGGAAACGGGGCAAGTTATCGTTTATCGGAAACAAACTCGATCTGCGCGGGCACTAGGAGCGCCTACATCGAAAATTTCAAGTCTCTAGCTCTTATAGGTTCTGAGATCCTTGCGTTCATACATACGGACGGACGGACGGACGGACTAACGGACAGACAGACGGACATGTCTAGATCGACTCGGCTATTGATGCTGATCAAGAATATATATACTTTATGGGGTCGGAGATGCTTCCTTCTGCCTGTTACATACATTTGCATTTTGCACAAAAACATAATACCCCTTTTACCCATTTTTAATGGGTTCAGGGTATAAAAAGTAATGAAATTTGTACTAGTCTTTAGTAGTAATGGGATAGAGAGATAGTGACAGGAAATCAATAATTCCTGGTAGGTCTGGACGGAGCAGAGAATTAAAGCCGTCATAACAAAAATGAAAAAAGAATCTATGTCACCAACAATCAACTAATACAGGAAGACAACACCGAGGATACAATTGGTTAACGACGAAAGATCAAGAAGAAGAAGCCCCAACGGAAGATTGGGGTCCAAATTTAAACCTCGTTAGGCAAAATGCAAAAATTGCTTTTGAACTGACTCAATACGATCCTGTAAATTATTATACTGTGAAGACCAGATGCAAGAGCAATATTCAAGAATCCAAGTACACCTTTGGCCTCATTAACGATGGTTGCTATATGAAGATTGAAGTACGGTTTAGAATCAAAAAGAAATCCTATGTCCTTAATTGTTAGTATACGTTGCAATGGAGTATTGTCGATGTTATAGTTGACAAGATAAGGTGTAGTACGATTGAATGTCATAAGCATACACTTTGAACAATTTTGAAGCAATTGATTTTCCGAACACCAGACTTGCGTAGCGTTCAAATCAACCTCAGCATGACTCTTTGGGTCTTTCCTTTTATAAACGAAGAAATCCAAGGCTAAATAGACGCACAGTTCACAGAGTCAAACGTTTAAATGACATCAGTTTGCATTTTAGAAAGGAAAGCATAATTTACCAAGGGCGAAATTCAAGCAGGTTGTTCGTAGTTGACCGGTTCTTTACGAATCCAGGGGAAACAACTGATTTGCAGAAATGCTGCAAAGGTATTATTTTTATGCCCTGAACCCATTAAAAATGGTTAAAAAGGGTATAATTTTTGGTTGTGGCTGTTGAGTATAGACGGCGGCAAGTAGTGCGGTTAGTTGCGAGTTCGAACACTGCCGAAGGAGCCTTTTTATACCCTGAACCCATTAAAAATGGGTAAAAGGGGTATTATGTTTTTGTGCAAAATCCAAATGTATGTAACAGGCAGAAGGAAGCATCTCCGACCCCATAAAGTATATATATTCTTGATCAGCATTAATAGCCGAGTCGATCTAGCCATGTCCGTCTGTCTGTCCGTCCGTCCGTCCGTCCGTCCGTCCGTCCGTCCGTATGTATGAACGCAAGGATCTCAGAACCTATAAGAGCTAGGGACTTGAAATTTTAGATGTAGGTGCTCCTAGTACCTACGCAGATCGAGTTTGTTTCCGATAATCGATAACTTGCCCCGTTTCCAAGTAATCGATAAAAATGTATATCGATATCCTGTTTTTTAAGCAATTTTGGTAAATAATAAGAGCTAGAGTTACCAAACTTGACATGTAGCTTCTAGAAAAGTATATATATATCGATTATCTTTCATTTTATACCTATCGCCACCTCCCCGCTACTCTCTATCTATAAGCGCGCGCTGCATTTGGTGTTGGAATAAGAAGGATCAGGGTATTCCCTAGTCGGGAGCTCCCGACTAGAACCTCTTACTTGTTTAAAGCTATCTTAGTGAAACTTTGTTTAGGTCCGACCACATTTTGCCACTATATAATTAAGCTGCCATTAGAATGATCAGGCCAAAATTAAAAACTATTTTGTCAAGATTACCCCCAAACCCAAATTAAGTCCTTGTATGAAGATTTTTTTTTTTTGCTATTCAAGATAACGTCGATAATAATTTTTAGTTTCAATATGCTCCACACATCTGACAAAAATCGTTTCTACATCGGACTATTTGTTTTTGTATTTTTTTTTCACCTTCCTCCACATATATCTTCAAACCCATTGGTTTGTTACAAGGGTATTTATATCTCAGCTCTTCCTCCTTGTTCTTTTTCATAATATATGTATATTTATTTATATTAATGTATTTAATTAAAGGTCACGAAATATATTGGATGATTTTAGAGAAGCGTATTATTGGCTCTCTCAAAACACTGCAGATGACGCTCGCATAATGTCATGGTGGGATTATGGTTACCAAATTGCCGGGATGGCCAACAGGACAACGCTAGTTGACAATAATACTTGGAACAATAGCCATATAGCGTTAGTCGGGAAAGCGATGTCATCGACTGAGGAAAAGTCTTATGAAATAATGACATCTCTAGATGTGGACTTTGTTCTAGTAATATTTGGAGGTGTGATTGGCTATTCTGGTGATGATATTAATAAGTTCCTCTGGATGGTTCGAATTGCGGAAGGAGAACATCCAAAAGATATTAAGGAAAGCGATTTTTTTACCGATCGTGGTGAATTTAGGGTAGACGCAGAGGGTGCGCCTGCCTTGCTAAACTGTCTGATGTACAAATTGAGCTACTACCGCTTTGGGGAATTAAAATTGGATTACAGGTACAACTATTTATTTTAAATATTCTATTTCACACATTACATTTAGATCTCATAGTTTTAATTATATGGAATATAATATAATATAATAATATGCTTTAAATATTATGCTGATGTATTACGTTTGGATTATTATTTTACGCTTTGTTTGCAAAGTGAATAGAATATAAATTTTGTGCTTTCTTCGACCCACTCTCCGGCATGTTTGTTCTTTAATAACTTATGAGCCATCTGAACATCCTCCCAAAATAAGGTCAAGTTGTGAAAAACGAAGTTTGGAGATAGAGGTATCTAAAAAGCGAAATATTCTAGATTAAATACTAAAGCAGACTATAATTTGGTGTCTCTAGCTTATATGCTTTGAGATATAGGCAAAAAACAGGATGCCTATTTTGATCAATTTGATTAAAAATAAACCCTACTTACCTGTTATGGGGTCGGGTAAGAGACCCTCTTTCTTTTGCGCAAACTTTATACCCTTATTAACCTTTGCTCATTCATTCCAGTTTTAGATGTTCTAGCTTTAAAGCTGTGAAAAAATATAGTTTTTTTTTCTACCCAAAAAGCGAAATATTGCGGATGTGACATATAACTCTAGAGATATTGAGTACGGCAGTATTTTTTCTAGAGAGAGAGAGAGAGTTATACATTTTTTTCACTTCCGCCCTTTCAAGTTAAAATTTTTAAACGGGGTTCGCTCAAACAATACTACTTTCGCTTTAAAACGACGCTCTCTCTCACACATCTTTTTAAATCGTTTGTGTTATGTATGTAAATATGCATGTGTGCATGTGTATGTTAATTTATTTAAAGTATTTTAGAGTTGCACACAGTATGTCTGCTATTCATGAACTGTCTACAATAATATTTATATATATTTGTGCTAAATACAAAAACCAATTTTCGCGTTTTAGGGGGCCTTCTGGATATGACCGGACCCGTAATGCTGTAATAGGCAATAAAGATTTCGATTTGACTTTTTTGGAAGAGGCATATACAACAGAACACTGGTTGGTTCGAATCTACAGAGTAAAGAAGCCATTCGAGTTTAATAGACCATCCTTAAAGGCTAAAGAAAGGCTTATCCCTCCAACAAACTTCATATCTAGAAAGGTATTTTTTGCTTGTTAATAAAAATCATATTTTATAATGAACTGAAATTTCAGAACTTAAAAAAACGCAAAGGATTAATTCGAAATCGACCAATTGTTGTGAAAGGAAAAAGAACGTTAAAATAAGTAACATTTATTCGAATTTGACTGCAATAAAAACGATAAATAAATCAGATTGCTTAACTTATTTAAACCTGCTAAGGGACAGGCTTATCGATATGGAATACGGAGCACGTCAGCTAGCAAGACTGGGAACTAACGATCTCTCATCTGCATTACTACTTTTTGATGAGAACTTCTTGGTCGTTCTTGGCGACTTGAATATTTCTTGGTTATCGCCAATAGATTATAACTTTCTGCTGCCCTTTATGTCACATGACTTTATTGATGGTATACATGAGATGTCCTCTTTGCAGGATAATCGGGTGCGTAACACAGGAGACAGATATCTTACATTCGACAGTGTTGTGCACAGGATTGAACCATTCATCGTACTTTTGAATTGGTCATTGATCTACGAGAGGTGCCTGTCAAGGAATCGAAATTAACGTCTCCGTTGTTTTCATAAGGCGGAAATTTGCAGGTCAATGATCTTATTCTGCAAGTCGACTTCGAACTATTTGTATTATCTGTAAACACAAAATCTTTTCCGAACATATTAAAAGGATCGTTAACAACTTTTCCCCATAAGAAAGAGGGTAAATCTATAGCCGAAAACTTTTCAAATTCTTTGTTATACCCAAAGCGTTTAAGAGAATCGTAACATACCAACTGCAACATGTATGCATCTCAATTATTTCACCATCCTATCATGGTTTCGTGAGGCGTAGATCACAGCCACTTACCTTCTTGAGCTTACTTCCCTAACAATTGTTCGCTTTAAGAAAATAATGGAGATCTACGTAATCTTGAATGAATTTAGTAAGCCTTTCGATTAGGTTTATAACTCCTTACAAATTATGCTTTCTCGGCTTCCCAGTCATGCTTTTGAACTGGATCTCACAATATTTGAAAAAGGTAATTTTCAGAAATTCGTTTACTAAATCACATGAATGATTTCTGGTCCCCTTTTGGCGTTTACCTGTGAAGTATTAGTCCAACTGGATAATAGCTGGTGGGCAACCGTGCGGCTACATTCCAAGCCTTCTATTAAGACTTCTGTAAAAGTTGTCCCGATGAGACAGTCACACCTTTAATATATAGTTTTTTAGCAAAACAACTTGTTTTGAAAAAGTATTAAAGGGTTTATTCTGTTTTATTAAACAGAATATATCCAAAACCAATTGAAAATGGATAAAAAGGTAAGAATGGTTTTGTGTAAATATGCGTATCAATGATGCTCTGCGTCGTTTCGAAGATCCCTCACCACCTGGAGACATCCGCCCGAAAACAGAACGGTCAGGAAAAATCTAAATCTGTATGCCGGAAACTTAATTTACTTACTTTCCGTGAACGACCATGACTTATCAAAAATTTGTATTCACATCGATTCGATACTTCTTACATAAAAATGATCCAGTAAAACCTTTAGCAAGCGTTTTAAGAACCACTTAAGAGTATTTTCGTTTTAACAGGTCAACTACTTGATCCAGAAAAAAAAATTCTAATGGAACATGTTTTATCAATAAATATTTCTGTAACACCAAGCTTTGAACAATACTATAAGCTTTTTTGCTTACATGAGTACTTAGTAAAATCCCATCCAACTGAAAATGAAACTTATCATAATAAAAGCATAAATTAAAAAAAAAGCTTAAAATGCCTGACTAGATGTCACAAACAGTAATAAGTTAAGTTTTGAATGGACAGCTGGTCCCGTGAATAAATAAATAAAAGTTTTTGAAAAGTAAAACCCGCATTTTTTATTGGGTTCAATGAGGAAACAAATTTGGTCATCGGATTAATATATCTCACTTAAAAAGAAAAAGAATTCCACACAAGTTGAATGCTTTTATACATTTGAAGGAAATAAAATTGTAGTGAGGTGTTATCAAGAATTGTCGTGGCCGGAATATGAAAAGATTAATTCTGACGACATGAACTTAGTTGCTAACTAATCGATTTAAAAAGAAAACAATGCGGACGTGTTAGGTCTCACTTACCTCGTACTGGGTTTATTATCTCTTGAAATTGCAAGAGTAGAATCTATAAAACCTATCTAAGCATAAAAGGCTGCTGCAATTCTCCTCGCTTGGACGCAGTATGCTTTCGAGAGTGCAGGATAATACGGCATGAACTTCACGCCCTCTTGATATATTTTGTAATATAAAGGAGTGTTTAGAGAGAACATAAACGGAAAGGGGATATTCCAGTTAATGGACTTCTATTTTTTGATGTAGTCAGAATGCTGGAAATTGCTAGAGAACCCCCATCCAATCACTTTGTTCTGCGCCACTGGCAAATCGACTGACTGGGTACTTGTGATTAACATAGTTTTAATTAGCATAAAATTTACGTGACTATCAGAATTGCATACTAGATGTTACGAACACTGAGCAGTAATTAAAAAGAAGAAATATATAATTTTTCCGTTCTGATCTTGAAAACAACGTGTACATACTCTACATATTGAGCCATCTCATAAAATATATGCATATAATGTTCTACATAACCCATGTAGCCCATACCTGATCTCAACACTATAATAATCTTCAACGAACGCAAAAAATTTCAGCTTGCTACCTGCAAACTGCAGGAGTCGGTTGCAGCGTAGAATGCGCGCCAGTTCCCATCTCAGCCCCTCTTGAGCTGGCACCACCCAAGTCAAGACACTAGCACTATGTTGCAACATCAACATAAAAATGCAACATCAGCAATAGACATGATGTTGATGTTGCGAGTATGGAAATGGGACACCGTCGACGACATCAGCTTGGCAGCTTGTAGATATTAAGTCTTTTTCATACTTTTCAGAATAAAGAGTTTTTAGTTTGGAATTAAAAATTGAAACAAAGCGGTTGCACTCTTTATTTTTATTACTATATTTGAATAATTACCTTTGAACTGGAGGAATCCACCACCACCCTATATAATTACAAATCACAAGAAGGAAGACATCTTCAACACCGGTGTCAGGATTACCTATGGTAACTAGCGCAGGCGAACCAAGAATCAACATGAACCTCCTCTGTATTATTATCATCTTGTAAGGCAAAAAAAAAAGGGATAAAAAAGTAAAAGGTGCTATGGTGGAACGAATGTGGTTACAAAATTTTGCAAAAATATATATATATATATATCTCTAGATATAAAACTGTTTGTTCTGACTGACTGACTGACTGCCTGATTGGTGATCAACGCACAGCCCAAACCGTAAGAGCTAGGAAGTTGAATTTTTACTGTAGTTACCTTATGTTATGTGATGAAGGTGCACGTTAAGACGGGGTTTCGAGAAATTCCATCCGCAAGTAGGGAAAAATCGCGAAAAACGATTGTATGAAACATTTTTGATGACCATCCGATTGGCCTCAATTTAAATTTTTAAGATCTTTGTTTAAATTCATATGATTCACACTTTTCCAAAAATGAGGTCAAACAGTTGGTGGGTGACGTTACGCGCTCAAATTCATTTTTTAAGGATCTATATGAAAAATCATTTGAGACGTATTGCACATTTTTCGCAGAATCAAAGCATCCTCGGTAGAATGCGATTCTAAGATGGTTTTGGTGCAGTTTTAAGTTTTGTCCGATTTACCTCAAACTTATTTTCAGAGCTCTACATGATAACTTAATAAATACGTGTTTTAGCGATTTTGGAAATTCCACCCGCAACAATGTAAAAATCGCGAAAAACGTTTGTATGAAACTTTTTTGTTTACCTTCCGATTGGCCTCAAACTCAATTTCAAATCTCTTTGTTCAAATTCATTTGAGGGGTGTTTCACACTTTTCCAAAAATGTATTCCTCCTTGGGTGAGGTGACGTTTCGCGCTCAAATTCATTTTCAAGAATCTACATAAGAAATCATTTGAGACGTGTTTCACATATTGCGTAAAATTTAAACTCCTTCGGTGGAAAGTGCATTTTAAAAATTTGTTTGGCGAATTTTAAGTTTTGTCCGATTTGCATCAAACTTATTTTCAAAGCTCTACATAATAATATGATGAATACGTGTTTCAGCGATTTGGGAAATTTCTCTTGCAACAGTAAAAGGGCGGAAAACTTTTATATGAAAGTAGTTTGTTTACCGTCCGATCAGTGTCAAAAACATTTTTAAAGCTTTTTGAGTAAATCCGCTATAAATAAATATATATAAAAAAAGAAAGAAGAAGTTTTGCAAAAAAAAAAGAAAATACAAAAAACGTAGCAATATTAAATATAACAAGAAAAAATAATTTAATAAATGTGGTACGAACAATGAAGTCGAATCTGATTCAGTTGAATTTGTATTTCAATGGCTAATAGGTCGATACTGTTGCAGTTGAACTTGTGTTTCACAGCGACTTACAAATTTCAACGCAACGATATGTTTCAAAACTTTTAAAGCTTTCCTCACAATGTGGTACGAACAGTGAAGTCGAATCTGATTCAGTTGAATTTGTATTTCAATGGCTTTCAACGCACCAAAACTGCAATTGGATATGTACTTCAGTGCGACTTACAAAGCCAAAGACGGCAACTCAAATTGAACCCACAAGCAATTCGATACAACAAGTTAGACAAAGGGCAGCAACACACAATCAAACATATCGAACATGTCGCTTACGCGACACAAGTTCGAATAAACTGCAAGTGGTGCTACACTTGTGCACCATAGGCGTACGCGACAAAACAAGTGACGACTACTACCGATGAGAATAACACCATCGTTCGAACACCACTTATGATTATAAATTTTTACGAAAGCAAAAAAACTAATGCAACTATTTGTTTTGCCTTGACACGCTACACATTTATAAAACAAAATAAATTACGAATACATAACTAACAAAAACCAATCTACAGATAAGACACACGTTCCAACACGGCGACTTTCAGCTTCCTAATCAAGGAGGGGCATTAAGAAACCAAATGGATGCGATTTCGGCTTTAAAGATACCAGAGGCGATCCGATACCTACCGTCGTATGACGGTAATCCGAAGACTCTGGGCGAGTTCATTAATAATGTGAAGGAAATACTTCTACTTATCAGAGGAGCAGATGAGACCCCCTATGGACAGGCAAATTAAACGAGGTTATTATAGAAGCCGGAGCTTCAATTGGGAAGAGATTAAATATTCACTTATTGCATATTGTTCAGAAAGATGAAACCACCCTTCTGTACGAGTTCCATAATTTAGTACAATTTAGCCCTGTTCGGATTAACCGAGACAAAGGAATCTCAACCATTATTGAACAGAACCAAAAAAAATGTAGTTGCTGACATATGTCTGATTTCGTTCCTTTTAGGAATTAGGGGCCCATTAGGAGCCACAGTAAGGTCCATAAAGCCGACCAGCCTACGGGAGGCATTAGAATGGGCGTTAAAAGATAGAGAAATCTATTGTTCCCAGGAAAATAGGAAAAAGCAAGAACAAACTCGAAAGTATAAACCACGGGACGACAGATCCGGGCGAAACTTTCGTAACGATCCAAATCAAAGAAATATCGAAAGACGATACGACAAACGTAGCCATGACAAAAGTTGTGATAGAGATAATTCAAAACAAAGAAGACACAACAACATTCCGGCGATCATGCCTAAGGAAAGCACTGCCGACCAACAATACAAACAATCGAACAGATACCCAGGAAATTCGCAGCCTTAGGGCTCCATGCATAATGCCAAGCAACAACATGCTCAACTACATAATTATAACGAGGACTTTCCAACAAAGAGCCTCGACGAGCAAACAGGATACTTAATCAAACAAATCATGGTCACCATTACCATATAACCTATTGCACCTGGATAACCCCTCCAAGTTTTTAATTGACACTAGTGCAATATTTTCTTTCATTAGTCCCAAACTGATATCGCAAACAAATCAAACAAGACTTCAAACGCCAATAGCGATTAAAACAGTACTAAACGTACACCAATTATATAACAAAACGATTCTCCCACTTTTTAAAGAATCATTCCTTACTTCTATTCCAATTCCACCCATATTTCGACGGTTTGATTGAAATAGATATTCTACAACAATTAGAAGCGATCGTAAACGTACCACAATGATCCCTTTCAACATAGAGATCAAACTGGAATATAAAATAGGATCAAGCAACACATACTATAGAAGAAGAAAGTAATACAACCTTCTGGTGCGAACCAACAGCCATAAACAAAGAGTTATTTATATCAGAATTTATATTCTGCCAAAAATAACTTGAGTTACATGAAAGTTAATAACCTGTTAAACGAGAAAGTCGAAAAGTATAGTACAAAAGATTATTTGGAAGTTAACCTTATATTAGGACCCAATAATGAAACTACCTTGAAAGACCAAGATTTCAACTCTAGTATACGTAACGACCATTTAAACAGCGAAGAGAAAAGAGAACTTAAAAATCTCCATTTGAAATTTTCAAACTTGTTTTACCAAGAAGGAGACCTTAACTTACAAGAAGTACTTCTTACCTTTACTAACCTAGTAAAACATAGAGTTAAGACAACGGACGAAATACCAATTTATACCAAACCATTTCTATATAGTATAATAGAACGAAGGCAAATCCAAGAACAAATATAAAAATTATGAGATTACGATATCATTAGACACAGCTATTCTTCATAGAGCGCTCCAACCTCCAACTAGTAATAGACTAAAGGAAACAAGTAGGACGTTCTAGTCGGGAGCTCCCGACTAGGGAATACCTTGAACCCTCTTATTCCAACACCAAATGCAGCTCGCGCTTCGCGCCCGTTTGTAATAATAAAGATAAATTAAAAAAAACAAAAAAAGGTCCATTGGCAGGGTTCAAACTCGCAACTGACCGCATTACTTGCTGCCGACTCTAATCAACAGCCATACCAGCCAAAAACAAAAAAAAAAAAAATTCCTCGCTAGGGCTCGAAATCGCAACAGACCGCACCACTTGCCACCGCCTCTACTCAACAGCCACACCAATATTGTGAGTTATCGATTATCTTTTCTGGGATTTCTAGGGCCAATTTATTTATTAGGAACTTCGCTAAGATAACAAACTCACTGACACAACAGTTGAAAGGAAAAAGAGCTGTAATGATTAGCGAGCAATTCTTATCTGCATTTGAAAATTGTAAAAATCTGGTTTGCAACGATCCACTCTTAGAATACCTTGCCTTTTCAAATCACTCTTACTACTGACGCTAGTAACGTCGCTATAGGGGCAGTACTCTCCCAAGGTACGGCCAATAATGAAAAACCGATATCTTTCGCTAGCCGAATATTAACATATATGTATGTACCTAATTAATTTATTCGACTGTAGAATAAGAAATGCTAGCGATGATTTGGGCAACCGAATATTTCCGTCCTTACTTGCTTGGACAATGATTCAAGATTGTCACAGACCATAGTCCACTCACGTGGCTTATGAACTATAAAGAACCGAATTCAAAATTGGTTCGTTGGAAATTATAACTACTCGAATAAGATTAGAGATTTCCTTTAAAAAATACTCGAAGAATTTCGTAGCAGACGCACTTGGCCGCGTCACAGTAGATGTAAACGTAAGCAACCAAGTAAACGAAGCACACCTAACAAATACATATTCCGAGTAAACGACACCTCCCAAATTATAACTTCAACCACATTGGAAAAAACAAAATTAAAAGAACAATTTTAGATTTCGATAAAGACAAAATAGCCCAAACACTAAGAAAAATTTTAAAGCCTAACAGAACGTACGCAGTTTTCACCCCGAACTACCTTTTCAACGTTATAGATGAAACTCTCAAAGAGTACTTCCTACCCACAAACCTATACAAAATTATCAGATGTACAATGTTAAAAGATATGACAGACTCAAGTAAATTAGAACAAGAAGTCCAGAAATATCACAGGGATTGCAACCGCAGGGGCACAGATGAAACTGTAGCCCTGATAAGGAGAAAATTTTACTAAGCCCCATAAATAGGAAAGTGGCCGCCAATATCAATTATTGCGATATTTGGTAAGCACCAAAAAATGACAGACAGCCTCATAAGTTAATTTACCAAGAAACCGAAACTCCAGCAATATCGATGCAAATCATACACATAGATTTATAACGATATAACTATTATCGATAAATTTTCTAAGTTTGAGACCGGATATACAATTCCGGCCATGGACAGTCTAAATATTGTAAATCTAGGAGAAATTTTCTCGCTTCTTTTGGTATTCCGGAGAAAATTATATGTGATTAGGGTGCGGAATTTTCAGGTAGGCTTTTTAGGGACTTTTGCAAGCAATACAACAATTGACTACACGTCACTTCTTTTCAACAATCTTCTAACAACTATCCAATAGAGATATTGCATTAATCCCTAACGGAAAGTTAACGTATTATAAACAATTAAAGAAAAGAAAAATTGGATCGGGATCATAACGATATCTTGACGGAAACTTTCATTACCTACAACATGGTAATCGATCGGTGATCGATAGTGTTATTTCTGTGTCACAGCGTCAACTGTGACAGTTACAAAACAAGTAAGAGGTTCTAGTCGGAAGCTCCCGACTAGGGAATACCCTTAACCCTTTTATTCTAACATCAATTGCAGTATTTGTTTGAAGTAATAAAGATAAATTAAAAAAGTTCCCTTGGCAGGGTTCGAGCTCGCAACTGACCGCATTACTTGCCACTGCCTCTACTCAACAGCCATACCAATAATTGAGTATTATTGAGAAATAACAAATTAAAATAGCAACACAGAAAACAATCGTAATTGCAATGCTGTTGATAGAATTCGAAGCAGACGCGCATGAATGTGTGTGTTTACATGAATACAGAAATTCTTGGAATTTGCGCTAGCTGCCCCATCCAATTGCGCAGTAAAAACATAACTTTTGGGCTTTTTTAACCGATCTTAATGAAATTTTCTACAGTATATCTTATTGTACCATAGAATATTTGTGTATTCTCAAAAAGTCAATTGCATTTATATTGTGGCTTAAATTGGTGGGCAATACAAGTTGGGTTATTAACTTGATTTATAGCTTTGTGGTGTTAGCAGGGTGGTGGTGATAGGTTTAAAATTAAAGATACTTGATATATATATATTATTCTAGAAGCAACATATCAAGTTTGGTGACTCTAGGTCTTATTATATACCCAATTAGCTGAAAAAAACAGGATTTCGATATAGATTATTATCGATTGCTACATTACATTTGCACAAATACATTACAGCCTTTTTACCCATTTTCAATGGGTTCAGGGTATAAAAAACGGAGGAAGAATAAACATTTGAACAACGCGACAATTATGAAAAAAAAATATAATTTTCTTTTTTTTACAATTAAAAAAGGAAGAAGAATAAAAGGAACAAGGATAGTTGTGTAAAAACGAAAAAACAAGTAAAAAACAGACTCGATCTGCGTAGGCACTAGGAGGACCTACAGCTAAAATTTCAAGTCTCTAGCTTTTATAGGTTCTAAGATCCTTGCGTTCATACATACGGACGGACGGACGGAGATAGTGAGTGGTATTGTGTGAAAGAATATATATATTGTGGGGGGGGGTGGTTCCTTCTGCTGTTACATTTTTTGTTTAAATAATTTCTTTTTTTTGGGGTGGAGGGGGGGGTTTTGGGGGCGGGGTTTTTTGTTAAAATTTTTTATGGTGAGTTGGGGGGGGGTATCCCCTAGTCGGGAGCTCCCGACTAGAACCTCTTACTTGTTATTAATGGTTTGGCGATCTTTCCATATTTAAAAATATTTGTTGGCTGGCTCGAGGTCTTTTTGTAAAACAAACATTGAAACAATTATATTTAAACAATTATATAAAAACAAACCCTCGAGCCAGCCAACAAATATTTTTTTTTAATATATTATATTTTATTTGTTGTATATGTTAGTTAGTTAGTTAGTTATAGTTTCAATTTCAAAATAACAGCCAAGTACACGCCAGTTACACAGATCTAAGCATTGCATCCAGAACGAAAGGAACAGCCTGAGTAAGGCCTGTGACACAGTACTCAGCTCTTCAAAGAGTCCGAAAGGAACAGTACAGGCCAGTGACACAGTACTCAGCTCTTCAAAGTGTACGAAAGTAACAGCCTGAGTGCAGGCCAGTGACGCAGTACTCAGCTCTTTGACAAGTACGAAAGGAACATCCTCAGTAAAAATCTGACATGACAGCAACCATAAAAATTAAAAAACTGTGCAAGTTTTTGAAAAGTGTATCTTAGTATAAAGTGTTTAAAAATTGTTGCATTTGACATATCGACGACATCAGTATTGCCTGTAATTGGTTGCGTTCTTTATTATCGGCCGCCCCGATATCTTTTGTCATATGGGCAAAGTATCATGGGGAAGCCGGGCACACAAATCGGAGCTCAAATAAAATGAAGGAGTGGCAACGCCGGGCTTGCGATCCACGGCGCCAAAAGGGGCGATTGCTAGTGGCTGCCCGATTCGCTCCCGAAGAGATATTAGGGAGAGTGGATCGCACGCCCTTGAATATGCCCTTGGCCTTCATTTGGGCCGTTGACCCAAAAAAATGCAGCTGTGCATATGGGCAGCAACGGACGCTGTTTGAATGTACGCGTGTGCCGAATTTTGGCACCTTGGATGTTGCTGCCCAATGTACAGCGGAGCTCGACTTTGTCAGCGGTCAACGGCCCGAGTAAATGGCCGAGTCAGACATAGACTCCTAAAAGAGACGATATTTTTTTGCAATTGTTTAGTTTTTTTTTTTTTTTGTAAATTAAATATCTATAGTATGTTCTTACGCCAAGTTGCATCTAAGAGTGCGACAGCGAGGGAAAGTTATAGCGTCTGTCATCTGCGAAAAAGGAGTAAAAGGGTGTTTTAAATTCCACACCGGCCATACATGTATATATGTATATATAATAACGTAGTTATAAGTTTTTAAATAAAAAGGCTTTATTTCACGAGAGTGAATTTGTATCAGTTTATTATATTTGATATCTGGATTAAGACTGAAGAACAAAAATTGGCTTACGCTATTTTTAAAGCTAAATAATAATTGGAGTACGTGACTTTTTGCAAAGGGACCGCAGCTGCAGCTTGTTTATGCTAGCGTTTTTCTGTGGGTCAGTTTTTGTTTATAAATGATTGTTGACAATATTTGAGCTTGGCTGCAGACGGCATTCTGCTCTTATGATTATTGCTGCTGTTAGCATTATTTGAATTTGATTGCAGAAGGCATGCTATTGTTATGATTATTAAATTTGTAAACAAACAGTGGGTTATATCAAAGACCATATAAACACTAAGATGAGTAACGCCCATACATTTGAATGCGACGCAAAATTTCTAGCCTGGCCTTTCATCTGGCCTTTGAGGCTTCGTACGACATGCCTGCCGACTGCCTGTTCGTTCTCCAAAGACCAAACGAACGAATGCCGAAGTCGCGGCTTGCTGATGCTGGTCGATGGTGCTTTGCGTCGCTTCGTTTTCAAAGTACATTGAGCGAAAAAGTTTAAAACTTACGATCGATGACAAGTGCTTGTGCTTTATCCATGAAATGCATGCTTTATTTAAATGATATATTACTCTAGATACTAACGATTAATTTTACAGAAAAATTTAAGAATAAAATAATTTTTACACAAGGCGCATCTTGTGCAATAACTACGATACGAAAATAGCACACAAAGATTGATTGATGTTTTGTTTTTGAACAGTGTATGCTCGAGAAAAGTTCTTGTCTCAGCCAATGGCGTGCAAGCACCTTTGGTTGTATGCGTGAATTATGCATGCATAAGAACTTTAAAGTATGTATGTACGTGTTGTTATTCACTGCTCTGGCTTTAGCTGGCAAAAATTAATTTTGTTAGTTTTCTAGCTCAGATATGTATTTCTAAGTCGATGCAAAAATTACCAAAATTCTTTAAATTAAATAATATTATTTTTATTCTCCAATTAAGAAATAAAAGAGTGCTAAAAAAAACAATTACATATTTATTTGTATAAATAAATAATAATAATAAATTACATAAATATTTGCATCGTCCTAAAAATACATATTTTGTACGGAGCCAACCTCAGTACACAAAATACATTCATATATCAACACAAATTTGGGGTAGGTCGTGATCTGCGCTAGAAAACTAAGAAAATTGTTTCTTTGCCAGCCAGAGACTTTGCCAGAGCAGTGGATAACAACACATTCAAATATGCTGTTATGTATGTTTTTTCACTCGCATACAAACATAATTGCTTGCACGGCCCTCATAGAGTCGAAGCTGAGAGCACATTCTATTTTTAGCTTTTTCGTTCTCTCGGCTGTGAGAGCGCAATGATACAGATTTCGTTTTCGTTCTCAATTTTCAAAAAATTAAGCTGCATAGTAGCATTTTGTTGTATGGCGTTACTCATCTTAGTGTTTATATGGTCTTTGGTTATACCATGCAATGCAGCTTTGAATAACGGTGGTTCAAAATTCTGTTGTTGTGAATATGTCACTATATACATATATATACATATATATATAATATATTTATAAATAAAGAAATAAACTCTATATTTATTTCCATCACCCTTAGCACCCCAGAGAGCTCTTTAGCATCTTTGCTTCGTTTGTGGTTCTGCTAAAAATTCAAAATTTTAAAAATTAATAGCTATTGTCCATAACATAACATAACAATAAGAAGATACAAAAAGAATTATACGTACCTGTTAAAGTGCCAGTAATATATATTTGCACGAAATTATAAATAGCAACTTGGAGATATCCTGCAGGAGAATAAGAAATAATATTAATTGTTAATAGCGATAAGACATGCAACCAATTATATACCGTACCTGAAGAGAGAAATGTCCGGCTAAATTTGCATTGATAGGGAGAGTTGGCATATCAGCCGGCACAGGCTGATGCGGGCCATCTAGTGGCCAAAATAAGGGAGACGAGTGAAGGTAATCGTCTCATGGTAGGGCGGGTACGCTGGGTCTGGAATCGGGACCCGATCGGGAAAACTTAAGTGGATTAATAGGGTTTTTGGTAAATTATATAAGCGTCTTACCTTTGTTGTTTACATTTATTTGTCGTCGCAGCTGTTTATGTTGTTTATTTGTTAGAAGTTCCACTGTTTGATGTTATCGGAGTTTGTGGGTCGTTTTGCATAGTGTTGTGTAGGTCTGCGGGCCAGGGATGGAACTACACCCAGAGAATCCGATAAGCCAGTAAATATCGCTCATCCCTACTATGTGGAAGACCCCATTTGTTCGACAGAGATGCGACATTTAATAACGAAAATGAAATGACATTCAAACAATATTACAACCACAATTAAAGGACAAAATAAAAAAGTAAATGTTAATTTGAATTAAAAGATCAAACGACGAAAGACAAAAACCAGAGATATTAGAAACACAAGATACCATCTTTAGGAAAGAGAATAGAATAAATAAACTATCACCCAAGTGTACTAAGCACCAAGTCCCCTTAGAGAACGGTATAACGCTTGTAACCACAAAAAATAAAAAAATACATGAATAAAAACTTAGAAAAAGAATTAAAAATAGTCATACAAATGTTTTGATAGATTCTTCTATACTAATGCACAAATGTTAAAAGTACAGCAATTAACGGAAAAAGACAAACTTGCTCAAATCAACCTAGGCAGCACCAAGGTTGTACTATCTTACAAACATGTAATTCATAAAATAGACCTAAAAGATTTTAAAAACAATGTGAACAAATTTGAAATAGCCCTCAATCATGCTAAATATTTTGACGAAGTTGGTAAAACAGTAAAAGCCTAATTGACCCAACAAAAAATAATAATAATTGCCAAAAAATAGATTCAAAAGGGGTCTAATAGACGGTCTTGGCAGCATGATTAAAGTTGTAACGGACAATATGGATTCAATATATATTGAAAGATTTAATGCAATAAGCGAAAATGAAGAAAAATTTGTTAAAAACATAAATCTGCAAACTCTATATAGCGAAGAGGTAGGCTTAAGATTTAAAAACATACCCGAACATATTACCGAAGATCAAGAAGTCATAAACATCTTTATAAAAAATTATAAGAATAATATGTATAAGGCCCTAAACGATGAACATAACGAAATAAATTCATTACAAAACATTGTATATAATCATATTAATAATGTCGCAAAAAGCATTTTGAAAAAAAAAAATTAAGTCATTCCAAAATGATTATTATATTAATATATACATTAATATACCAATATTTGACTAAACCAATATAACTTTTTACACATTGTCCCATTATTTGTTAATGATCCAAAACGAGATAAGCCAACATAGGCAATCTTCACTGTGTGGGCGACTTTAGTCTTTTAGACTCTATACTTGACTAAAAGTGCCCACACAACATTGTAGCATTATGTTGCTACATCAACATAAAAACGCAACATCAGCAATAGACGGGATGTTGATGTTGCGAGTGTGGAAATTGGACACCGTCGACGACATCAGCTTGGCAGCTTGTAGATATTAAGTCTTATTCATACTTTTGAGAATAAAGACGTATTAGTTTGGATTGAACATTGAAACAAAGTGGTTACATTCCTTATTTGTATTTTTATATTTGAATCATTATCTTTGAACTGGAGGAATCCACCACCGCCATAAATAATTACAAAACACAAGAAGGAAGACATCTTCAACACCGATATCAGGATTCCTTTCGGTAACTCGCTCAATTATCTATGAGCTGCAAATCTGGTACCCGCTTAAATGCAATGGCGTGGACAACCACGCGTTTTTGACAAGATGTGTAAAGATTATGAGGCGCGCTCACATTAGGGCATTGCCGAGGGAGTTAATTACATCAGACATTCCAAAAAGGAAACAACATACACCGCGGATCCTAATGGCAACAAGAAGAAGCCTTGTTGGCATTGTGGATGGTGAAACCAGTTTGCAAATTTATGAACAGCACATGTCACAATATCCAAAAAACCGGACATTTGGCAACAGTATGTTAAAATAAGCAGGACAAAAACCAAATTCTTTAATAATATTGTAAATTTAATTCCACAAATGTTTCAATGAATATATTTGCATTATGGATGGGTGTTGCCTTTAACGAAATAGTATACACTGTCAGTGAACATACAAGGCATCGACATAGATGAAGCATGTGACACAGGGGCGCCTTGCAACCTCATACATCTGAAATTATACAACCGAATGCAAGTACCACATATGAAGGTTGCAGTAATTACGAACCGCAATATTTCCAATAAAATTTGTGTTGTCGTGACCATCTCTGCTGATCCACCTTTATTAGGTAGATCAATTAAGAGAGCTCAATTTTGAATTACTTTAAGTAAATTATGTTAGTCCCAATAGGGTCACAGCCACACATGCAAATAATCACGCAGATCATAAATATTGAAAAAAAGGGAACAAATCTAGGGTTCACCATAGATGCACATGGACTTAAAAAGTATAGTGAAGTGAATGCATCTAGCGAACACCTGCTCCGGAAACCGTTTCATAAGTTAGGGCATTAACTTACATTATTAACCTATTTCCTAAAAAACGTCATCCCCTATATGACCTTTTTAGAAAGGACAAAGAATTAAAGTGGGCGGGGGATTGCAAAAAGGCTTACAACCTGACAATGTGCTAGTGCATTTAAATTCAAGTCAGTGAACTGTACTTACTACCGATGCTTGTAACAGTTCTATGTCTGGCATATTATCTAATAAGGCGCTGCAAGCAAGCAAGGGCACTGCAAGCAAGCGAAAGGAAATAAAGAACATATGAAAAAGAGGCTTTAGAAATAGTATTTTTGGAAACCAAACTTAAGCAGTTGCCCTTGGGTCAAAGGTTTAGGAATGATTCACAAGCAACTTTTCACCATTTTCGGATAAAATGAGCATCCGCGAGAATTTAAAGATGGGTGTTGATTTTTTCATGCTTTAACTTCAATGTTGAGTACGTTAAAGGAAAATCTAACGAAGCGTACCATCTGTCAAGAACAAATGTCTGAACGGCATCACTTTAACCCCAGAATACAATTAGGTAATCTCGTGAGTGATGACAATTATCTCCAGCTCAGTTTATACTGAACTGATATGCCAAAAAGCATGCAGCAGCCTGATATTCTCTGTTAGTTACATATGCCCCATAAAGCTGTAGTGACAACAAAAACACTTGAAAGAACTTCGGCCGTTAAGGCGTCGCGACAGCGGCTGTACAGTGCGACGAATTCAACTCGCGTGCGGTGAACAGTAGAATTCGTCAGTACAGTCAGCGCAATAAATGATAACGGGTGTGTTTAAAACTAAATGAAACAGAATGAACTATACAAACAAAAAAGGAACGAGAAGTTAAAGTTGAGGGAACATAAAAGTGAGTTATTTTGTTTTATTTTATGGTGGAGCGACCGACCGGAAAAAAAATAAAAATAAAAATAAAAGAAAACCATGAAGAAACAAAATTTTTATAATAATAATAACTGTCGATAATTGGTGAAGTTTTTTTTTTTTTAACAATTATAACCGAAAGGAGTAATAATAATAATTATTGATAATAATCGGTGGATTATTTTGTTTTATTTTTTTGGTGAAGTGACCGACAAGAACAAAAGAAAAAAAAAAATAAAATTAATAATAATAATGAATAACAACAATAATAATAACAAAGGAAGCCAACGACCAAAGTGAAGGATGGTCAAAGTTTGAGAGTATGAAGTGCTTTTCTTGGTGGTTAACTTTGTTAAATCGACGGGAAGAGACGAGAAACAATAAAGACAATTAAATCTACGGAACGGGAATTGTGTTCAGCGATCCCAAATTACGGTCGATCAAAGAGGGAAGTGGAAATAAGTACTCAGAGTGAGTGCTACAAAGAAAGCTCAAAATGGAATCAGGTGAGGGCCAAAACCCGGGAGGAGCTGGTGGCCATCGCCCAGGGGTTCGGGCTAGCACAAATGTACGGGCGTCTGCAAACGCCTATCCCTAGCGTGGCCGTCACGGGGGTGGAAGAGGCTCACGACTCCGGGGAAAATGAAGATCGCCGAGCAACCATGACCAAAGTAGGTGTGGGGCGGAACCCGACACAGCCTCTTAATGTCCCCTACGCTCCCCAACCATATTCTCAGTCGGAGGTCAGGCCTTTCGCAAACGTTCCGGAACAAGTTCGGACGTGGGACATAAGATACGATGGCCGCTCCGACCCCCTTGGGTTTCTGGAGGACCTAGAGGAGCGCGCTACGGTACGGGGTCCGGGTTTTTCCGCCAAATTCGTCTTGCAGACTGACGCGAGTGAGTATGGCCTAGAGGGGTACCGCTTCGACGTGATAACGGATCATCTGGCACTTAAGTGGCTCAACTCGATCGAGAGCCCTTCAGGAAGGATCGCGCGATGGCACTAGAGCTACAACAGTTCCAATTCGACGCCCACTACCGTCGAGGGAAGCTCAACGTCGTGGCCGACGCACTATCAAGACATCCTCTAGAGACCTATCAACAAGCAATGGTAGCCGAGTCACCGTGCAAGTGGGTCGCGAGTATGCGTGCTAGAATCGGCGAAGAGCCGGCCAAGTTGCCGGACTACATAGAAGAATATGGGCAACTGTATAGGCATTTGGGTCACCGAACGGATGACGAGGACTACATTCCTTGGAAGCTATGCGTGTCTAGTGATCAGCGACAGAGGGTAATGCAGGAATGCCATGATGCTCCCACGGCCGGACATCAAGGCGTGAGGAAAACCGTGTCGAGATTGGCCCAGCGACACTTCTGGCCAGGTATGTTCCGCGACGCCGCCAAGTACGTGATGTGCTTCGAAATCTGTCAAAAATTCAAGAGCGAGCGACTCAAACCGGCTTGAAATATGCTAACGAGGCAGGTAGCGGAGCCAATGGCAGTACTCTGCGCCGACTTCGTCGGGCCCCTTCCACGCTCGAAAAATGGCAACACAATGCTATTGGTGTTTCATGATGCCTTTTTAAAGTGGGTGGAATTGGTCCCTTTTAGAAGGGCCACGGTGGCACACCTGCAGACCGCATTCCGAGTGAGGATTCTGAGTAGGTTCAAGGTACCCAGGAAGTTCGTGTGCAAAAACGGGGTATAATTTACAAGCCGGAGCTTCAAGGCTTTTCTGGGGTCCTTGGGTGTAGAGGTCCAGTATACCGCCCCGAGAGGACCAACAGGACCGTGGGCCATCAAAGTTCGTTTGACGAGCTCTTGCCCGAGATATCGCTAGCGGTCAACACAAGTATGGCGGATTCGACGGGGTTCACTCCCGCTTTACTGATGCAGGGCAGGGAGCCGCGGTTGCCCGCCGCTTTGTACGATCAGGTGCCTCCGGGGTCCACAACTAGTGTGTTCGACCCTTGGACAAATGCGGATAGGTTAAAAGAAATCTTTTATATCGTCCAAAGCAATCTCCAGCGCATCAAAGCACTAGGGCAGACACTACAACCTGCGGAGACGATCAAGTGAATAAAGTGAATGTAATGAGATCTTACTATTTCTAACATCGGGAATTGCCGATGTTCACCCTAACCTAGCGATAGCATGTGGTACAAGGCTACAGTAGATAGGGAATGTATGTTCTGGCACAGGAAGTGACGTCACCGTGGTGGGGAATGTATGTTCTGCACAGTAAGGGTCAAGTGTTTTTTCGCAAGGAAAAGGGGTGGCGGGGGTGTTAAGGATCAAGTGTTTTTATGCAAGGGAAAGGGGAAGGCGGGGGGTGTTATGTTTACATTTGTGTGTGTGTGTTTTTTTTTTTTTTTTTTTGTATTCAGTTTATTTATTCTTAGTTATTTAGCTTAGGTTATATTTGGGGTATTGTTTAGGTAGCGTGGATTGCCTGCGGAACGGCCGCGAAGCATTGCTTCACAGGCATGTTCTTGCTACCTAAATATCCGCGGTTCTCCGTCTGCTGCGCTCAACTCTCCTGAGTTCTCGCATTACTTTTGCTGCGAAGGTGCTGGCAGCGTCCCACTTTTGTGCGGTCTCTATCATGCTCGTGACCAGATTGTCCACCGTGATAGGTCTGCCCATGATGTCCTCCAGTTCCTGTCTGTTCGCTGCGAAACGTCCACACTCGAATATGACGTGATTGGCGTCCTCTATGATTCCTCTGCCGCACCAAGAACACTCGTCTGTGTTGTCGTGGCCGAATCGCTTTAAGTAGCTCCTGAAGCATCCGTGGCCTGATAGGAGCTGCGTTAAATAAAAATTAGTATTGCCATACTTGCGATTTGTCCAGGCTTCCAAGTTTGGGATAAGCCTATGCGTCCAGCGTCCTTTAGATGCGCGATCCCAGCGTGCTTGCCATCGTGTTACGCTCTGCGTCCTTGCCTCAGTGCGAATCGAGTTTGCCGTGTTGCTTCCATCGTGGGCTCTATAGCAAACTACAGCTTCTGTTGCCAGTTCGTTTAGCGGGACCATTCCTGCGATAACCAGCGCCGCTTCGTCCGATACCGTCCGGAATGCGCAACTGACCCGTAGAGCGCTTAGGCGATATATAGAGTGTACGCCCCGGCTGTAGCTGGGAACAGCCATAGCTCTGCCCCAGATGGGGGACGCGTACATTATTACCGCTCGGTTTACGGTCATAAGGAGACGGCGTCTCTGCTGTTTCGGTCCCCGTGTGTTTAGCATAATCCTGGATAGCGCTCGACAGGACTCTGCTGCTTTCTTGTGCACGTACTCCAAGTGCTCTTTGAATGACATTCTTGTGTCTAGCATGACACCCAGGTACTTTAGGGCCCTTGCTGATTCTATTGTCGCACTGCCGACTCTTATGTGCGCTGTTTCCACTCTTTTTCGACTGCTGACTAACACCGCTTCTGTTTTATGAGCAGCCAGCTCGAGTCCAGCTGCTGCCAGCCATTGGTGCACACTGTCAATACTGTGGTTGCACGATTCCTCTACGTCCTTCAACTCCTTGCCGACGACTACAAGGGCCACGTCGTCCGCGAAGCCGATGATACTTGTATCGATCGGGAGTTCCAGTCGGAGGATGCCATCGTACATGATGTTCCAGAGGAGGGGTCCTAGAACTGAGCCTTGGGGCACTCCAGCGGACACTCGATGTGTAGTGGGGCCGTCTGCGGTGTCGTATTGCAGCAGTCTTCCAGTGAAGTAGCTGCGTATCGTCTCCTGAAGATAATATGGGACGCGGAACGTTGACAATGCATCCAATATTTTGTCCCACCTGGCTGTGTTAAAGGCGTTTTTAACATCCAGCGTGACGATGAGGCAGTACTTTTTTGTGCCGCTTTTCCATCTCGATCCTTGGATGGCGTTTGTTGCTATGCCGACCACTCTCTCCAGCGCGTCTATTGTAGACTTTGCCTTGGTGAAACCAAATTGGCTTTGGGACAGGCCACCATTGTTGTCGACAGCTACCTGAAGCCTGTTGCAGATTAGCTTCTCCAGCACTTTGCCTAACGTGTCCAGGAGGCAAATCGGCCTGTATGACGATGGGTCGTCGGGCGGCTTACCAGGCTTCGGTAATAAAACTAGCTTTTGGAGTTTCCATATTGTGGGGAAAGTTCTCTCCATTAGGCACATGTTAAAAAGCTGCACGAACTGCGCGGGCTGCAAGGACATGGCTAGTTTCAGTGCTCGGTTGGGGATTCCGTCCGGACCCGGTGCCTTACTGGGCTTTAGGCTTCTGGCGATCGTCAGCACCTCTTCGACTGAGACTTCGTCGATGAGAGACGGCATGGCTGCTACGTGGCTCGATGGTATGGCTTGCGTATGTAATACGTCGGGTCTGATTGGGAATAGCGTTTCCACAATCAACTTCAGCTCACCTGGGTCAGAAGGCTGCGCTTGTTTGCCGGCGTAGAGTCTCTTAACGACAGTTTTGTACGCCTTGCCCCAAGGATCATATTCGGCTGAGTCGCATAGCTCCAGGAAACATTCTCGTTTGCTATCTCTTATGGACTTTTTTAGCATTTTTCTGGCACTCTGATACCTTAGCTGCTGTTCGGCATAGTTGGGTCTACCTCGGGCTCGCTGGTATCTCCTCCTGGCTTGGATGCAGTTCCGCCGTGCTTCGGCAATATTTTCGTTCCACCAGTACGTGGGTACATGGTGGCGCCGAAACGTTTTCCGGGTTTGCATGCTCTCGTCACAGGCACGCGATAGCTGGCATGCCATTTGGGAGGCTCTTCTCTCTGCGTTGCCGGCGGTGACAAGCGAGTGGACTGCACTCGAAAAGGCCACGGGGTCGAAAGTATCCAGGCGGTAAGCTTTCCGACTTAGGCTTCTAGTGCTGGCTGCAGTTCCTTCACCAATCGTGCATATTATTGCGGAGTGGTCGCTTGCGGTGTATAAGTCGCTTAGTTGCCATTTTGTTGCGCTAAAAAGTGACGAGCTTGCGAAGGTAAGATCGATTATGGATCCGATACCACCTCGAGTGAAGGTATTTTCCGAGCCGAAGTTTAGCAGGGCTATATCTAGGGCTGCGAAGCTTTCCAACAGGGCACGACCTCTTGCGTTAGTTGCTTGGCTGCCCCATTCCACTGCCCAGGCGTTGAAGTCACCAGCAATAATGACCTTCCGCCCCCTTGCGTCATCTACTAATGCATCTAATGCAGCTGTAAATTCGCAGAGCTGCATGCTTGGGGCCAGGTAGCAGCTGTATATCCACAGGCTGCCGTATTGTGCGCGTACAAACCCAGTAAAGGACTTTGTTTTTGTCAGCGATGTCGATGGGTCGCCACATACCCAGAGCGCAGCTTTTCCATCCTGATCCTCGGTCCATATTCTCGGGCAGTTGGTTTCTCGGTGGTGGGGTTCGCTGATAATGGCAATATCAATGCGCATCTCCCTAACAGTCTGCTCCAAGATGGCTTGAGCAGCTATGCAGTGGTTAAGGTTTATTTGAAGTAACCTTAACATTTCATTTTGCGTACTGCCTCGCGATACGCCGGACATTTAAAGCTTCCTGTAGCGTGGTCCGTTGATTTTTCTCCTTTCCGTATGCAAAGGCTACATTTTGGTGGCTTGGAGCAGCTCTTTGCTTCGTGACCTGTGTCCCCGCATCTGAAGCATGCGCCTTTCATATCGTCTCCGCTGGTGCAGTTCGCTGCAATGTGCCCAAAACCCTGGCATTTAAAGCATCGCTTTGGTTGGTCTATTGCACGAATACGGCAGACAACCCATCCGATCCTCACCTTGGCCTTCTCGACGAGCGTCCTGGCTTTTGGCGCTGGGAGAGTAACTGTGGCCCTTTGCTGGCCGCCAAATGCTGGTCGCAGCGATTTGATCGTTTCAATCGGTAAGGAGTCGTCTTGTAAGGCACTTTTAATCGCTTCGAGCACTTCCTCCTTAGTCGCCAGCTCATCCAGGTCCTTGATCTCCACCTGGGACGTTTCCGTCAGCGTTCTTACTACCGCCCGATCACCCAATGCCTTTCCCACAGCTTCTTGAAGCTCATCTGCGGAGTGCTCCGGCTTCCTATTGAGGCGCAGCAGAAGATCGCCCTTCGCGGTCTTGCGAATGCCATGCACATCGCCACTTAGGTGCTTGAGGGCCGGGTCGCTCTTCACGAGCCTGAGCATATCGGCATATGTGCAGTCACCCACACCGTGGACTGTAATGGCGTCGGCTCTGGGACGCTTCTGCGTTCGCTTACGTCCGTTCACTGCTGTCCAGCTCTCTGGGTTGCCATTATGGCCAGCTAGGTTGGAGTTTGCAGGGGCTGTCTTTTGATGCGTGAGCACCGCCTGCTTCGCTGGGTTTTGACCCTGGCGTTTAGCCTTCTTGGAGGGAGTTCTGCGCTGCTCTGGCATGCCATCCCTCGGCCGTTTGGGCGTGCTTGCCTCTTTTTGGCCCCCGAGCTTCGTTGGGCGCGTCTTTAGCACGTTCGGCTCCGCACGTCTGGCTAATGACGGCGTCGTTTGCGCCTCGTCGCACTTCGTTTCCGGCGCACAGAGCTTGAGCGCCACCTTCTGCAGGCTTTCTACTCTCGCGAGTTCCTCTCGCATCAGCCCGTTAATGTGGCGTTGTCCGTTGAACAGCGCCGTTAAGCCGTTTAGGACTAAGCCCATCTTCTCGATCGTGCCTCTTAGCGTTCTTGGCAGCGCCTCGCACTCTTTTGCCGGCGACGACGCAGCCACTCTTTGCTGCACTGGCGTGACCGCCTGGTGTGGCGGTGATCGCTGTAGCGCAGAGCGGCGCGCAAAGGCATGCAGCTCATCCTCCATTTTTACGCTGGGCACCTGCTCTAACTATCAGGGCTCTACAGGAAAGTCCCTCGGTGGCCAACGGTTTCCCTCTGGCTATTAACCGCTGGGAGTTATACCGCTCCGACTCGGTCACCAGAGCCCCGTTTTTATGGGCACCGCCGCGGCGGGGGGGTTGGAAATTGGTCTGTTCCGCGACCTTTTGCTCCTTTTTTGCCCTGGAGCCTGTAGTGAGCACCGATATCGGCTTCTTTGCCTGTTCTTTCTCCAAAGCTTAAATGCTAAGCAAGAACAGCGTAAGCCCGAAAGTATGCTGTACTTTCTGCCAGTTACAGCTTATCACCTGGTTGGTATCTCCGCTACGCAGTTTGGCAGCTGGCTCTACAGAGCAGATCAGCTGGTTGTGAACTGCGCTAGCCAACACTACTAACAGCTGTTAGAGTGAATGCAACCAACTGCACAAATAGCTTTGCGAGACGGCTAATACAATTGAGTGGTAAAACTCACAAAAGCGCACAAACACGCCAAGTAGACGCCTCCACTCCCCTCGCCTGGATCGTGGAACTGTAGACGCCACCCCAGGAATGGTCTGCACGGGCTTCGCAGTGAGTATCACCACGCACCTTTTGGTGTCTTAGGCCTGTCTCAGTTCCCTGCACACGTGCACTAACTTCACTTTAATTTCGCAGGTTTATTTGTTTATTTTCACGGAGCAGTTACAAATCGCGTCCGCACTCTATGAAAGTGTGTGTATGTGTGTGTGTGTATGTGCACGTGTGTGTGCGCGTAAGTGGACGCTCATGAGGAAGAGGGGCGGGGGGTCTTATGTTTCCATTTTTGTGTGGAAAGCAAGATTACATAGAGGAGGAGGGGGGAGTACGTTGGTGTCGCGTGCGCAGGACGGGAAGGGGGGGGTGGAAGGGGAATTGGGTGGACATGAGGAAAGGGACGGGGTGTTATGTTTCCATTTGTGTGTGTGTGTGTGTGTGGGGGGAGCAAGATCACATTTGTTTACGCTGGATGTGATTGGAATGGAAGGGGAGAAGGGGAGAGGGAGTGCGTTGGCAACGCATGCGCAAGATCATGAATATTTGTGTGTGTGTGTGTGTGTGTGTGTGTGTGTGTGTGTGTGTGTGTGTGTGTTTTTTTTTTTTTTTTTTTAATTTATTGTGAAAAGGAAACATGTTTTACATTTTAGGATGTATACGAGCAAAATAGGACAATCAGAGAAAGACAGGATAGTTTATGGAGAGTAGGAAGAAAGAGTCCCGCTCCTGCGGGACAACCGCAAAGTACTACTTCGCAGGGCGGGGTACAGCTGTATATCAGTATATCAGCCGCTCATCAGTCGATGCCTCGTCGGATCCTCTCCCGTCGTCGCAGCTCCTTCATTATAGCCGATGCCATGGTAGCAACGGCTGTCCATCCATTTTCGGTGGCCATCATTCGCGCCACGAGATTCTCCGGGGACAAATCATTTCTGCCCGCCGTCGCTTTTTTCCGTTCGCGTCTATGAAGTGGGCAGTAGAACAATGCGTGCTCCGCGTCCTCAACCACGCCGTGCCCGCAGTGCTCGCAAAAGGGGTCGTCCTCATGTTTAAACCTGTGCAGGTACGCCTTAAAACAGCCATGCCCAGTCAATATTTGGGCAAGGTAGTGGTCTACCTCGCCGTGTCGCCGCTGTAGCCAAAGCTTCAGGTTTGGGATCAATCTGTGGGTCCATCTACCATTTGAGCTCTCATCCCATTTACTTTGCCATTGTTCGATGGTGTTGTCCCTCAGTTGCCTGTTGGTGGTTGCCCCGCTTTGCCTTTCGACCGCCCTCAGGCCGAGTGGGATCATGCCTGCCAGCACTAAGGCCGCGTCTTCCGATACTGTACGGAAGCAGGTGGCTACACGTAATGCACAACGACGATATGCGGCCTTGCATCCTCGGCTGTAAGATGCAACCTCCATTGCGGGGGCCCATATGCTAGATCCGTAGAGGATTGTGGACGTCACCACACCAGCGATTAGCCTTCTGCTCCTCTGTCTTGGGCCTTTAGTGTTCGCCATCATTCGGCTTATGGCTGTTGTAACCCTGGCCGCTTTGTGGCTTATGTACTCCAGGTGCTGTTTATACGACAGTCTGTGGTCTATCATGACGCCCAGGTATTTGATGGCAGGCTTGGACTTAATGGTAGCACTGCCAACGCGCAACGAGGCCGTCTCAACTATCTTTCTGCTACTTATTAAAACTGCCTCAGACTTCTGCTCCGCTAGCGCGAGTCCGTTCTGGGATAGCCACTCAATTATCCTGTCGATAGCCGCACTGCTCCTAAGAGTGACCTCATCGAGTTTCTTCGCCACAGTCACTACAGCGATGTCATCGGCGAACCCAATGATTGTGTTGCCCTCTGGTAGGCAAAGGCGCAGTACTCCATCGTACATGACGTTCCACAGTAGCGGCCCGAGAACAGAGCCCTGGGGAACGCCTCCAGTTACCGCGTACTGTCGCTGACCGTCTTCAGTGTCGTAAATTAGCACTCTGTCCTGGAAGTAGCTAGTCACTAGCTGTATTAGCTGGCTCGGGATATGTCTGGCTGTTAGTGCTTCTAGGATTTTCGTCCAATTCGCTGAGTTGAACGCGTTTTTGACATCCAAAGTACAGACTAGGCAGTACTGTTTGGTGCCACCTGCCCATCTTGTTCCTTGGATTGCACCTTCTGCTAGTTCAGTCACGGCCCTGATGGCATCCGTGGTGCTCCTGTGTTTCCTGAAGCCAAATTGACGTTCAGACAGCCCGTGAACTTCAGCAAGCTTGCATTCTAGGCGATTGCAGATTAGCCGCTCGAATATTTTCCCCGTCGTGTCCAGCATACACAGAGGGCGATATGAGGAGGGATCATCCAGCTCCTTGCCGGGCTTCGGGATGAGCACAAGTCGCTGGAGCTTCCATCTACGTGGTACTGTGCATTCCGCTATACATTGATTGTACAGCTCCACGAAGCTTCTGGGGTGTGCAGCGATGACAGCTTTGATTACCCCGTTCGGTATGCCGTCTGGTCCAGGGGATTTGTCGGCCTTTAGCTTCGCAGCAATGCAAAGTACCTCATTGTCGTCGGTGGGTGCGCAGTCGTTTATTCCACTTGCTGGGAGCTGCGCTGCAAATCCAGATGGCTGCCGGGGAAAGAGCGTTTGAACTATTTGTTTCAGCTGATCCGGGTTTGTTGGCATTGGTTGCCTGCATAGCCTTCCCATGACTAATTTGTAAGCCATTCCAAAAGGCTCCGCGTCCGCGGCGTCGCAAAGCTCTTGGAAGTATCGGGTTTTGCTGCGCCTGATAGCTTCCTTGAGTACTTTCCGCTTGGCTCTGAAGTTCTGCAGATGGTGCTCGAAATTGGGCGACGATCTCGACCGTTGGCTCTTTCGCCTAGCTGCAAAGTACTCTTTGCGCGCTTTGGCTATGTCCTCGTTCCACCAGGCTACCGGTCTATGTGAGTTTCCACCTTTACGAACTCTGGTCAGTATGGCATCACATGCGTTGGTGATAGTCCCTGCTATCGCGTCAGCGGAGCTGTTGGCATCGCCCCTTATGCCAAGACCTTCTACCATAGGGAGGATTCTTTCCAGGTCCATAGTGTCCATCTTGTATCCAGTGTGTTGGAGCCTTCTACTGACGCTTCTGTTTCCAGGTTGAGAGGTGTCCCTTATCACCGCAAAGTGGTCGCTGTGGGTGTATACGTCCGATACATGCCATTGGGCGTCTCGGGCAATGTCTGGGCTGGCAAACGTCAGGTCTATGGTCGACTCACGACCCGCTTTGCTGTAGGTGCTTCTTGTGCCGATGTTCAGCAGACAGACATTCAGCGAGGCAAATGTGTCCAGCAGAATGGTTCCCCTTGGTGTCGTTCTGCTGCTGCCCCATTCTGTAGCCCACGCATTGAAGTCTCCGGCGATTATCACAGGAGATTTGCCGTGCGCGTCCTGTGCGATGTCTTCAACGACGGCTGCGTACTCTGCCAGGGGGATGCTTGGTGGTATGTAGCAGCTATAAACGTATATGCGGCCACATTTTGCCCTAGCAAACCCTTTGCGAGCAATCCGTTGTGTGAGCTGGAATGGTGCCTGTCCGCAGCTCCATAGTGCTGCTCCAGCGTCCGAGCTTTCGTGCCACACTCCGATATGTTTGGGTGTATACGGCTCGCTGATGATGGCTACATCGATTCTCTTCTCCCGGACCGTTTGTGCGAGCAGATCCTGGGCTGCTCTGCAGTGATTTAGGTTAAGTTGCAGGAACTTAACCATCTTTAAGCGCTTTGTAGGCCTTCTTATACTCTGGGCAGTTCCTGCTCAGAGTTGAGTGCGCGGCTTGGCTAGTGCCCGCGCCCATTCTTGTGTGTGTGTGTGTGTGTGTGTGTGTGTGTGTGTGTGTGTGTGTGTGTGTGTGTGTGTGTGTGTGTGTGTGTGTGTGTGTGTGTGTGTGTGTGTGTGTGTGTGTGAGTGTGGGAAACTGACGATAACTAGAGTTTTTTTAAATAAAACATATAAAAGATTATATAAGTATATATTTTTTTATTATTTATTAGGCATTCTTTTTTCGAATGTAGCATATTTTGATATAATAGATTGACATTTATGTGGTTGATACATATATAAACTTATAACATATACATGTATCGGGTCCTTCTGTTGCATCATCGAAAGACCATGGACAAGATGTTAAATGTATCCCAAATTGAGATTCATTGAGATCACAATATGACCGCTCCAGTAGGTAGCTTCTAAACGAATCCAGAAAATTCAGCTCTTCATTTAAGACAACATCCTGAAAATCTTCTGTAAACGCTTCAATTTTATTAATAATTGACCGGAACAATGAAATTGATAGGTCCATTGCAGCTTGCCGTGGAAGAATTACTAATCTTTAAATAAAACACAAACATTTTTAATTCTTTTGATAAAACAATTTTATTATTTATTTTGTATTATACATATTATATATATATATATATATATATATATTATATATATATATATGTATATACAATTTTTTTTTTTTTTAGAGATGTTTAATATTAGTAGATATCATTATTCAATTGTTTAAAGTAGTCCGATATCAAATAGTTCAGACATATGCCCGCTTGATAGCTGCACACATCATGCTGATTTGAATGGGAACTACACTTTTGTTAGCCGCTCATTTGATCAGATGAAAGCACTGAAGCATTCATATAATCATTATAGTCTTCGACGCTTGTTTTTAGCATATATTGTAAGATGTCTTTTTCCTGACATCCGTACGTAATTATACGTTTGTCTTTAGTTTTTTCGCGAAGCCATCTTTAAGTTGAGTTGTAATCGTCCCCACCAATCTCCCACGAGAGCACTGCATCTGCCCGTGAATAGGTTTGCTGAAGCTTGGTTAAGTCCCTAAAGGGATATGGAGGTTTTATTCGAAATACTCGATCGAGCATGGTCTCCGGTGTAAAGAAGATTGCGATTTCTTTGACAATAATCTCACATTGTTTTCCGCCAGAAAATGTAAGATATATGACAGCGGTATTCATTTTCTTGGGATCGCTACGAATACATCCGATCTCTATCAGACTATGCGTTGAACTAAAGAGGTTATCGGTGAAATCTCAACCAAGCGGTCATGGATAAGTAGACAGTAAGCATCACATGTTGAAGTATTTCCTGTTCCTAAGTCTATAGAAATTCGAACATCAATGGGTCCGGTTTTAACTGCCTGCCTCATTCTGATATAATAAGTACACAACAACAATGGGGGCATTTTGTTCAAATTCTTTAGGTGTTAGCAGTGGTTGAGGTTCTTTCATATAATAGCTTTCTTGAAATTTAGCGTACATATCATACAAAACAGCAAATCGTCCGCGTTCAAAATTAAAATTTAAATCATCGTATGGATATGTTTCTGAGTTCAAATAAACTTTTTAATTTAATAAATTGTTTGTAATCATTTTTCCCTCCGAAATAAATACGAATAATGCAAATCGAGGACATTCTCTATTACCTGCTAGCTTTACATTCCAAGTGTGTTGAGCGCCATCTGTGAGTGATGGATTGGGGAGAGAACTTCCACTTTTAACCACATTGATCATTTAGTATTATATGTGGAATTTTCCAGGTTATCTTGAAAATATTGAGTTTATACTCAACGGTGCCAAGCTTAGTTTGAAATACGCCACTCATATTCTTATTCATGAGCAGTATCAGCTCATGTTTACAATTTAATAGGATTTGTGTTATAGTCTTCAGCAAACCCGAGTAAACATTTTAGAGGTACATTAAAATTAAAAAACCCCTTATCACTTATTTTCGAGAGTTCGCGACTTTCACCTTTAAGCCATCCAGCGTTCTGAAGCATTTCACTCTCTGGTTTATTTAAAGAAACAAAGTTTTTTATAGTTGAAGTAACTCCAACCAATCGAGTGCGATCAATTTCACTTCCATTTAGTTCATATCGAATTTCACCAAATAAATATGCCATTATTTTTAAGTTTGCCTGTAGCAACTGATGTATCAGCATCCGTAGTAGCCGTAGCAACCGAACCTTCTATGCTGATGAAACTTTCATGTGGTAAAATATACAAATCTTGGTTTTGAATTGTAATTCGAACTTCATCGTTAACATTGAATGATTGAAGATAGAGTGTATAAGTATGATATTCCTATTTCCTCATACTATCATCGGAATAAGGTTTTTCACGAACATTTAAAATGTTGTTGATTGCCATTGTTTTCTAACTTTAAAACCTAGAGATTTTAAGAATATTTTATTTGCTGGTGTAAGTGCTCTCCTAGTTGACCTTCGCCCTGCTGTGGAATATGAGCGAATATTTCGTATTACTGGCTTCCACACGTTTTTATTATTGTAAATTATCATTCTCGTGGTCTAAAATGTAAGCGAAAATGTTCACGCAAGTTAATCAAGTCACCGTCTTGATCAATTATTCGTATCGTTAATGTGTTTATCTCTCTGGTGTTTAATGGCAAGTAAATAAGGTTGTGTGGGATCTCATTCAGTTTATATCCCGGTGCAACATTGAGAGATATTGTTTACATATGATCCGTTAATAATATTACACTCCACTCGAATTGTATTCACTTTAAAAATATTTACCCCTAAATCTGAGGTATGAGTAACGTTCGTTACTAGAACTCTTTTTATAAATCCAAGTAATTGACCAATCGAATGATTTTTTTAAAATGTATTGGCAAACTTTTACTCATCACCGTCACTTGAAGTGTATTGTTATTGCTTTTAATTGTGAGATCAGAGTGATGAGTAATAAGTTTTCGTTCTATCAAATAATCTATGATGAAATCAACAATGTCCTCAAGCTCGTATGATCCTACATGTATTTCAATCGTATGTTCCCCAAAATGAAATAGATTATTAGTCCGATCAACGTTTGGAATTGAATTGTACATATGAAAATCAACTAGACAGCATTCGTATTCTGTTGACAATTCAATGGGAGAAAAGTAATTTGCAGTTAAAATTGCCCCTTTCCCAGTTAAAGTTATTGTTTACTTAATTTTACAGTTTTATAATATAATTTTATTATAGTGAATTATTTACATTATAATAAATGTATCAAATCCTATTCTATATCTTCCATTGTCTATTGCGTCATCCTTGCTCATCAAAAGAACCCCATATTTATTTTTTCAGCATAATTGACAAATTTGTATAAATGTTTCGAAATACATATCGACACCCACATGATCTTGATAAATGTGCTTCATATTAGGTTGATCTTGATTGAATATTATTATTAAATTGGCATTATCGCGCACAAGATTTGTCTTTCCGCAATTAGATGGACCTACAATTAATCCTCTAATTGAGTTTGGTAATAGCACAATTGTCGAATATTATTTTTATTGGATGAAAAATCAATATTTCTCACTTCTATATTCTTTTTTTGCTTCTTTAAATGCATATTTAATGGTTTTATTCTCGCAAAGTGAATATCATTCATTGATATACCTTCAGCGATTAAGTATCAATTAAAATGTCTCTTTGTTCTTATAAAAGATTCAGTCGTAAACCAAACGCCTTTTGTGGAGGTAGTCTAGTTAATAACATAATTAATAGCCTTCCGATTGAATTGCATTTACGCATTGACGCAGCTTGCAGGGAGCACGATATAGCATATTCAGAAAACAAAGAATTAGCTAAATGCACATAGCTGATGTAAATTTAGCCGATTAGGCTTGGGAGAGAGTCAAAGCGTCTAATAGCAGCATTGGAGAAAAAGTTGCTGCATATTTCGTTACGATAGCAATGAAAACAAAAAAAAATTCGGTATGGGTATCACTAGAAGAAATGAAACAAGTAAAAGGTTCTAGTCGGGAGCTCCCGACTAGGGGATACTCTGAACCCTCTGATTCCATCACCAAATGCAGCGCGCGCTTTTAGATAGAGAGTAGCGGGAAGTTGGCGATAGGTATAAAATGAAAGATAATCGATATATATATACTATTCTAGAAGCTACATGTCAAGTTTGGTGACTCTAGCTCTTATTATTTACCAAAATTGCTTAAAAAACGGGATTTCGATATACATTTTAATCGATTACTTGGAAACGGGGCAAGTTATCGTTTATCGATAGGAGCACCTACATCTAAAATTTCAAGTCTCTAGCTCTTATAGGTTCTGAGATCCTTGCGTTCATACATACGGACGGACAGACAGACGGACATGGCTAGATCGACTCGGCTATTGATGCTGATCAAGAATATATATACTTTATGGGGTCGGAGATGCTTCCTTCTGCCTGTTACATACATTTGCACTTTGCACAAATACAATATACCCTTTTTACCCATTTTCAATGGGTTCAGGGTATAAAAAAAAAGAGAAGCAATAAGAAAAAGGTAACAATTTGCAAAAAACGGAAAAGGTTTATGCAGGTGGTTAAAGCAGCTGATAAGCTATTGAAAAGGAAAAGACCCTTTGATGTTGAGAGTGCAATTAAAATAGCTTGGAAAGCTATATACAAATCAATTGGTTTAAAAAAAACAATAAAATAGCAATTCCTCGAGTGATTAGCGTTCCCAAATTTGGTTGTTTCTTACCGCTAATACCCATCTTAACAGCCCTAGGAGCACTTGGTGGACTTACATCGGGTGGCGCATCTATTGCAAAAACAATAACAAACGCTAAAAATGCCAGACAACAACTAGAGGAGAATAAGCGACATAGCCGCTTAATGGAAGCTATTGCGTTAGGCAAGGGATTTTATCTAAAACCATATCGAAAGGGCTAAGGAATAACAACTGATCAATTGGCAAAAAACTTCTAAGTCGGCTACCCAATAAACCTCTCTCAAATATTGATATAATGAAATTTGCCCGTAAGCATATTCCATATTTCAGAGGTGTATATATAAGAGATTCTCTTCCCAAAAATAAGTGGAAAAATGAGCGTGGTATTATAAATTTAGACTCATCGGCTGCAGGTGGAACACGCTGGTTAGCTTATATTAAAAATAGAAGAGAGAATGAATATTTTGATAGTTTTGGAAATTTACAACCTCCTCAAGAAGTTATTCATTATTTAGGAAAAAACATTAAACACAACTATAATCGGGTTCAACATTTCAACAGCTATAACTGTGAACATCTCTGTTTACAGTTTTTATTAACACAATAATAAACGCTGCTTGTGCAGGCAGATATATTAAGGGAAGCTCTCAAAATGTTTTGGGTACAAAGACTTACTCCAGATGATAGATACTGAACTTGTTATGGAGGATGAGCAAAGTTGTTTATTGCTCAACGGCAAGTTATTGCTCTATTGCTACAGGTGTATATCTCACCTGAAAATGGACAGAAAACTTATATTTTCTCTAAGGCGTGGAGAATCTCCACCATATTTTGTTCCATTATCATTTTCAATTGATCAATGTCAACATATTGAAATTTGCGTTTAGGGTGGCTGCGTAACATTTATTGACATAAGCTATGTGCCAGAACAACGTAACAAGATATATAAGAATCTCTAGATATGTTTTTTTCCTCTATTTTTATTTTCAATCTATCTTATCGATAATAAGTAAATTATGTGGTGTTGATATTAACATGAGGTTTTTGTGTGTATTGGCACTGGTATATTATAGAGTCTCACCACTCTTTAGGCGGCCTAAAAGGCAGGTCGCGTGGGTGGTTTCCTTTTTAACATTTTTTAACATCGGGAATTGTCGATGTTCACCCTAACCTAGCGATAGCATGTGGTACGAGGCTACAGTAGATAGGGAATGTATGTTCTGGCACAGGAAGTGACGTCACCGTGGTGGGGAATGTATGTTCTGGCACAGGAAGTGACGTCACCGTGGTGTGGAATGTATGTTATGCCTCAGTAAGGGTTAAGTGTTTTTACGCAAGGGAAAGGGGTGGCGGGGGTGTTAAGGATTAAGTGTTTTTATGCAAGGGAAGGGGGGAGGCGGGGGTGTTATGTTTACATTTGTGTGTGTGTGTATGTGCACGTGTGTGTGCGCGTAAGTGGACGCTAAAGGGAAAGGGGGAGCGGGGGGTGCTATGTTTATATTTTTGTACGCGCGCGCGTACGTGGACGCTAATGGGAAAGGGGGAGCGGGGGTGCTATGTTTATATTTTTGTGCCCGCGCGCGTAAGTGGATGCTCAAAAGGAAGGGGGGCGGGGGGTCTTATGTTTCCATTTTTGTGTGGGAAGCAAAATCACATAGAGGAGGAGGGGGAGTACGTTGGTGTCGCGTGCGCAAGACGGGAAGGGGGGGGGGTGGAAGGGGAATTGGCTGGACGTTTTT